>CM051028.1:59488528-60688528 GCA_027627225.1 Congeria kusceri
GTTTATTTTTTCAAATAATTATTTTTTTTTCTTTATATATATAAGACCTGACACGAGTTGTCATGTCATACCTTATTTTATTAAACGAGTTCAGGAATTGTGTTAGTAAGCTAGCCTTTGGCGAGTTTAATAAAATATGGTGCACTAAAAACATAACTCGACCAAACCTCCGCGCAGAGATTTAAATGGTTTCGAGAATAGCTCAATTTTAAATCCCTGCCGTCATCAAGTTCCACGTGACCATAGTCAAAACACTTGGCGCGAAATAAAATCGTGGACAAGCATATAATAAAAACGTGGACAACGTAAAATCCTTGGGTTGTTATGTTTATTTTATTTTCGTTTTTCATTTTAACTCGTGGTATATGAAAACTAATGCAACATGTCTGTTTCAATATTTTTTAAATTGAAATTTTGTAAAAAAAAATAAATCTTTCTCGTAATCATGTCCCCTGAATACTTCCAAATCTGTAAGTTTTTAACTCGTGGTGGCAGTGGTAAATGAAGAGTACCGGTGAGGAAGTAACCACTGCGAGGAGTTTGAACTCGAACAATCAATTACAGCTCTAATTGTTTATCGGGTTTATAACCGTATGCTGAAGCCTCTGATAATGTTGAAATCGGTAGAAATATCATACATTAACAAACACGTTTATAACAGTTGCGTATTTTACAATGCATGGAACCGGACAAGATTTGTGTCAGTGAGAGCAGTCGAAATTCAGACATCCACGTTATGTGTTATTATATTAGAAGAAAATACATTATTGAAAATGATCTTTGCACTTTGAACTTTTACTGATAAGTCATAGCCCATATTGGCATGTGGCAACAATAAAAAATGCAAATAAACAACAATCAAATGTAAAAACATAACAAAACAGAAGCATACGTTAACATTCATAAGGCGTAAAAAATATGTTTGTTTCAGGTTACATGCCCAAAAAATTATCGATACTATCGAAACTATCAAAACAAAACACTTATTATATAAAAACAAACATTTATTTATTGGATTAGAGTAAATAAATAAAAAATCTAACGAACTCAATATAATGTTCTACTTGTTAGGTTAACAACAAACATATTTTTAAACGCTTAAGTATGGATTATCAGAAAATATATGGTACATTTCTCAAATTGACCTCTTTTTGCATAAAATCATAAACAATTATTAGTAAATATTTATTTTCGTGTACTTAAAACATAAAATATATTCACAGAAACATGATATTTTAAGCAAATAAGTCCTTAAGTCTTCAGCATTTATAAGCTGGGATTATTTTATCACATTAGGATATTTTTCTTTTCTTCTTTAAAACAAGAACATACAAACGTGGAATGAAATTGACCGCCTAACAAATCATCGTAACAGATTGTACAAAAACGAAGGTTTCATCAATATTATAAAACAAAGAACATGTTCAATCGGTATTCTATGATTCGTACATCTAAACTTACGCAGTGTTAAGATAGTTCAAACGGTAAAATATTAAAATAATCTTCGTATCCAAACTTCATAATAATTGAGACATTTTCTAGAATTCATAATATCTTGCCAATTTTGTGCATAATGATCTCTAACTCTTGTACTAACATAGCTAAAGAAACTTCAGCGAACAGTTGACTAGCCAACACCGTATCGTAACATGTTTATGTCACGATATAAATCCATAATTTTACAATTTCTGGTGGAAATCACTACATATACAGGTAAGTCAATATAAACTTTCGACTTGTGGCGTATTTTGAGAATCGAAATTGTCAAATGCATCGAATTATACCCGGAAATAAGTATAATCAGCGCACAGTGTACAATTACGCCGCCATTGTTGCTTTATCAAGGTCTAATTACCCCCAAACGGAAGTCACATCCTTAGGGCTATCAGTTAGGTAATAAGCACATATGGCTGAGTGCAGGATGCACAGAATTTGTAAAATACAGTTTAAATGATATGTTTTAGTATCATTTTAAAGGTATTTATGTAAGCAAAAAAGCCTGTTTTTGTGCACTACTTTGTGTAGTGGTTCCCAGCTTCATAACTTTTGGCCCATGTATTCATGCGCAAAATGGCACCCTCCATGCCTGTAAAAACCGGTGTGTTTTTTTTAAGGTAAATATTTTGAGTTACAATCTATAGAAATTTTTGACATGTTTTTTTTTTTTCAAAAGGTTATGACCTCATCTTTCCAACAATATATGGTGATATATTGGAAATAGCTTGGTCATGGTGAAAATTGAGATCAAATATGGAATATTTTATATGTAGCACAGAAGAAATTTATTTGCGCATGCGTAACCTCAAGAGACTACGAGAGTTTCATTCGGATATTTTCGGATCGACCTTGAACGTTTCGCGTGCTCAAATTGCAAACATGGCATTCGTTTTTTGTAATGTATTACCGTAATTACCCTAAGTATTGGGACACCCCAAAAATTGCGACACCCTTAATTTTTGGAAAAATAATTATTTTTCGCGCCCGTTAATATTGGGACACATTCCAAAGTTGAATTATTTTGTGTCCCGTAATATTGGGACACCAAAATAGCACATTATGTTGTGGCTGTTTAAACATTCCACACCCTGCCACTACGCTGGTTGCATAGCGACTTGTGACACGGTATATTTTGCTTGCTTATCTATACATCATTATGTACACTATCAGAGGTATGTTTGCATGTAGTTGACACGTGGTGCAAACTGTGTACTCTACTGGAGCATGGTCTTCTCAATTAAGTTTCTCAATAAATACCATTAAGTCCCCAGCAAGAAATATTTGATCATTAGTCACCTAAATTTATTCCTTCTAATTATTTATAATTAAATATTAAGTATATTTTAATAAGCGATTATTATCCCAAAGAATACTAAAAATTAATTATTTCAAGACATAGATATTTTGCAGAATAAATTGTATCATATTTTGCCCTAAATGTTGGTACACAATTTTGAGAATTGTTTTTTTACGTTCCTTAATATTGGTACAATACAAAGTTAATTATTTTTAAATGTCCCACTATTTAGGGTAATTACGGTATTTGTGTTCAATTACTCATGTTTGACCAGCAAACATATTGTATTAATATTGATGTCAGTGATGTTAAATCTATTATTCTTTTACTAGGTATTAAAAGTATAGTGTGTTCCTTTCAGGCTTTCACAGCACATGTTCTGTTACAAAAAATAGATAAAAAGTCACATGTATGTGCAATCCGTGAGATTCTCATTTGACAAATGTCTTCCTACAAGCTTATTTAGTCCACATTTTAGTAACAAAACGGTAATTAAGAAGTGTTTTAGACCGTATTTTGTCATAAGTATGCTAACTAGATGTAAAAATTATCTATCTATCCAATAATGTTGCTTATTTGGTTCAGTGTATTTAAAAGCCGTTTAGGCAGTTTTTTGGGTGACTGTTGATAAACTGACAAATTCTTAAGACTTGCTGGTAGATTTTGCTATGGCGGTTGCTCTATAACGCAAAGTAAAAAAGTATAAAAAGCAAGATTTTAAGTTATGGAAGCCAGACAAGACAAGACAAGACAAGACAGGTCATGTTTATTCAGACGTGTACAATCCAGACCTAGTACTTATAATGCTGATACTATAAAACTGTCATAAAGGTGGGGCCTTTTGATCGATCCAATTATTTGACAAGCCAAGTTTAATTTCAAATGTTTGCAATGGAAAACGATTGGCAATAGTGCCAATAGCATGTAATTTATTACACATTGTAAACAAAATAAAGTTTACAGCAATAATTCAGCACCCTATTCTCAATCAGTAACGACATAGGCAAAATGCCAAATTCACCGTACACCATGTAAACATAGATCTGCTTGTTTTTAGTTAACAATACTTTACTTGAACCTGATGAATAATTTTGACATTTTCTTTACCCCACACCTGAGAACCATAGACAATCATTCAGAGAATGCGCGTGTATTTGCTTCGATGTATATGCTGTCACTGGAAACAGTTAACCACAAACGTTTGGCCTTACATATTTTTGTTGATAAGAAATAATATGTATTAATATTTAACCCCGCTTTGGTTTCCCCCGTGTCTCGAGGATGTTGCGGAAGACCTCAACAAAAGAACGTTCTCCCGAAGACAGCTTTTATAAGTTCGGGGTGATGTTATTTATATTCAAACACGTTAGCATTCAGGGGTGAGTTGCTCAAACCTTTAACGGTCGATTAAGATAACAGCCATTAAAATTATGATAAAATTATTTATTTAAAATATAATGTTACAACTTTAAAATATGGGTTTATTCTGCATCAATTGTTATAATGAAATAACTTTTTAATGTTTGATACACAAATTGCTTGTAATATTTATTTTATTTACATCTAAAGATAAGGGCTGTTAACTTAATTGACCGTTCATGTTTTGAGCAACTGGGCCCAGGACACAGGTTATTTAAGAGCACACTGCTATTCACGGTGTTAAATTCCCAGCAAACATGCACATATGGGTCCCATATGGGCTGTTTCTGTGCCAGCCCATATGGGCTAGCCCATATGGGACCTATAAGGGCCAGCCCATATGGGCTTGCCCATAAGGGTCCCAGATGGGTCCCATATTACAGCACTGTTGGAAAAAAATACTTTAAAATGTATTTATTTATTATACACTTATATGTTTGTGCTAGTATGTGACTTCATTGATCTAAGTTACTGTTATTTTATCAACAAATAGTAATTCAACGCATAAGCACATAAGTTACAACCCATATGGGCCCCATTTGGGCTCACAATAAACGACAACAGCCCTGAACAGGTGCCCGACATTTATTTTTATGAATAAAACACTTAGTGCAGCATTTAGATGTAGTTTATATCAAGAAAGTGCAATCGAAGTTTTTAATCATCGCATAATTGAACAAAATAATTATTTCGAGCTTGCGCATACGAAATTTCCGGTAGCCCCCCCAAAAAGTTCAAAACAAACGGTAAGTCGTACATTTGTGCACGTAAATAACATTACTTTTGAATTCTGTTCTCACATTATTAGTCGGTAATTGAAATGCATCCACATATCGTGTGTCAAGAATAGTTGTAAACGCGTTTTCTTTTGGTATTATCCATTATTGTTTTGCATTTGCCATGTATTTTCGCGATGTCAGTCGTTTGTTTTCAATTTTGTGACACTTTGTTGGAAAATATTGCAGGGTATGTTTGGTGGGCAGACAGTTGACAAGGAGGTTGTGTTATACCAGCTGGCGAGGCAATTCAATATGAAGGTGCTATTTATGTCATGTAGATGTCCAAAAAGATACATAAATGATACAATGTATTAGTATAATGTTATAACGGCAATACGATAAATATTTTCTTGTATGTGACTTTTTTTGTCATCCCAAAACTTTCCAATAATCAAAACTTGACAAAGAATATTTTTGGCAGAGACGAAAATGTTATGTTGAGCAATTCAGACGGGGTATTATAGCAATTTGCAACAATAACGATTCGCCACATCATGATTCGCCATAGGTTCATAACAATTCGCGACACTAGTAAAGTTCTGCTATTAGTTCAACTGTTTAACAACTTTAATTCGGTGTTTGTAACAAAGATAATTGGTGCTAATTGTAATTGATATGGTTTGACGCCTCGTGAGCGATTGCAGTTTGTTATCATAATCAGCTGTTAACGCATTTTTAGCAATATAATAACCTGGCCAAGTCTAGTAAAAATACTTTATTTATTTCAATCTGAACAGAACAAAATGTTCAGAAACATAAGCATATTACAGCTCATCATTTTATTTCATTTTACAAAAATTAAACATGCATAAATGCGCATACATGAAAGAAAAATATCGTATGAGTAGTACTGGTATATTAAACTTCTAATATAGTTTCTTTGCAGTTATTCGATGCTTTTGTTTCGCCAATTATTACATACTCATGCGAAATATGGGGTTTCTCTAAGTCTAGCGAGTTAGAAAAATTACACCTAAAATTCTGCAAGGCTATTCTTGGTGTCAGAAAATCAACGTCAAATGTTGCCGTATACGGCGAACTTGGTAGATACACGTTATATGTTAGCAGATATGTACGCATTATCAAATATTGGTTTACAATTATTAAAAGTGACACTATAATACTGCGATCAGTCATGGAAGATAGTCTGATTTAACTGATAACAAGAAAAATTGGTTTGGAAAGGTTAAGGACCTACTTTCTCGATATGGATTTAATTATGTTTGGGCTAATAACAAATCAATGAAAGTAATGTTTTGTCTTTGTTTAAGCAACGAGTTATTGATGAATACTTACAAGAGTGTCAACGTGATGTAACTGATCATAGAGGTTTGATTGTGTGTAAAGCAATAAAAACAACATTTTCATTTGAATCATATTGAGAAACAATCGTATCAAGAAATTTGAGAACAGCGATTACAAAATTACGTCTTTGTGCACATAATCTGAGAATACAAACTGGTAGATACGATCAGGTAGATAGAAATATGCGGCTTTGTCAATTATGTCAAAATAATGAAGTGGAAGATGAATTCCACTTCGTGTTGAAATGTACTACATTCGTTCAAATAAGAGAAAAATATATTAAACATTATTACAGAATCAGGCCTAGTATGTTTAAACTCACGCAATTGCTAAATACACAGAATAAAAGTGAAATGTTTAGGTTAAGCAAGTACATATCAGAGGCATTCAGTATTCGCCAAAATATTATGATGAACAAATAATACTAGATGTTTGTATATATGTGCATATTGATGTATATATTTAAACATATTCTATACCACTACTGCTTAATTAATATGATATTCATGTTGTTATTGTTATATAATTGTTGTTTACTTCAATGGACATACGAAACCAGTTCCATATTAACTAGATGTACTATTCTTCTGTGTGAAAATGCAAGTTTCATTTTTATCTTGTCAAGTTCTTCCTGTTCTAGAAATATTAAAATTAATAATCACTTACTATAATGTATAATGTATAATGTATTATTGTTAAACACTAGAAACTGTAAAGTTTATGTGTAATAAAATTCTGTTCTGTTCTGTTCTTTTCTAAAAACTAAATCATAAAATGAATATCATAAAGGTTTGAGTAAAAGTACGTAATAAGCTGTTGAATACGTATGGGTTTCCCCTTTTATTCAGAGATCTATTAACTCATTATTATTTGGTAGTAAACTTAATGAAAATTGAATATAGAACTGCTGTACAACATGTGGATAATGTGTTTGCAATTACATATTTGCGATTGTGCAACATTGGCACTTCAAGAGCATGCTATTTTCTGGTCGAATCACAACTGGACATTTTGATACTGTTTTAGCAAATACATACATTCCTTCTGTTTTTTGTAGGAACATATATTTTGGTAAGAATATGACATGAGTATTTAATGTATAAAGGACACGACCGCCACTGCATAGACTTGATATTTTAAAGTTTTATATTTGATAACATGCAATATATAGTTGTGGTGCGTAATCATAATGTTGATTAAAATGTTTGTTGAGAATATATGTGGGTTTTTTGCATTCGCAAGTCATTGGGTATCCAGGTAGTGAAAATGGACCCGGGTACTCCTGAAAGCTTATCTGACCCGCCGGTTTCCGGGTACACTCCTTGACACAATAAAATTCATGTATCAATCATCGTCGTAGTCGTCGACATTGCCATCATTCTCAAAATTGTACATAGTGCATTAAAAAATACAAATTAAGAAGCTTTATTAGTTATGTTGTATTCATCATATATCTTTAAGTGCAACTTATAAAAACACACACATTTAGTTAAAATTATAATGATCACCGATTTCCACCAAATATCTTTGTTTTAATCATCAAAGTAGTGTGGCGAATCATTATGAACCTAAGGCGAATAGTTATGAAACTGTTGCAAATCGGTATTAAACTGTGGCTAATCATTATTAAACTGTGGCGAATCATTATTAAACAGTGGCTAATCATTATTAAACTGTGGCGACTCATTATTAAACTGTGGCGACTCATTATTAAACAGTGGCTAATCATTATTAAACTGTGGCGACTCATTATTAAACTGTGGCGACTCATTATTAAACAGTGGCTAATCATTATTAAACTGTGGCGAATCATTATTAAACTGTGGCGACTCATTATTAAACTGTGGCGACTCATTATTAAACTGTGGCTAATCATTATTAAACTGTGGCGACTCATTTTATTAAACTGTGGCGAATCGTCATTAAACTGTGGCAAATCATTATATGGCGAATCGTTACTCATTCTTCACAGGGCATAGAAATAACAAGCCTGGTCAAATATTTTTTGCAAAAACACAAGGGAAGTAATTGAAATTTCGATATATTCTGTCCAAAACATCTACACCGCGACTTACTATTGATTTTGTAACTGATAGTTTTTACCTATTTTATCAATTTTGAAGCATACCACGAAGACTTGCGGACCGTGATGAGGCAGCAAAAAATTCTACCACAAATGTTGCATGTACCACCAGCCTGTTATAATACTCTAAGGTCAACTACATCCCCAATAGCTAATTTGGATGGATCAGCACACGTACCAAAGAACAGAATGGTATGGGTCACTAGATTAACCGAAAGCGCATAGAAACTTACCGAAAGCCACCAGGAATGCACAAAAATCAAACATTTTATATTAACAATTTATTTACGTTTTCAAAATAAATTATAATCAAAATTATATGTAAAATAAATAAATCATTTACATATTGAATAAATTTACAAATACTTATCACGACATTTCGTGGTGTGTAAACGCGGCCCAAAAAAGCCTTTCAGATAGTCGTAAAATGTGATGTTTATGCATACCAAAACACAGGAAATCTTCGATAAAAGAAATACAAGTATTAACTTCATCAAAACAGTATGAAAAATATTTATTTGTTTTAAACCGATAGTGTGTTCAAGAATTCGGAAAGATGCACTAGAATCTTTGAATCACTTTGATCCAATAATAATAACTTTTGTTTTTTGTAAAGTATATATATTTTTAAATGCTTATGTTTCGGTTCACAATCAACGTTTTAAATGAATAAATTATGAATTTTTCCTTAATAGCGCGAGACCTAGGAATCTTCTGATGGAGGTCATGCAAGATGGCTTCAAGGCTTAACACTCGACTCCTGGGGCTGCAACGACAAGGCTATGGAACATTCAACAACCAAATAACAGACTAAAGCAAGGGATTGTGGTGGCGGGTGGAGACAAAGAAGGTCTATAAAGTACATCGTTACATAAAACAATGTTATCGGTTGTGATTTACAATTGAACACGAGCATTCTAGTCTTGAGCATTGAGAGTGTTTTGCACTGACTTTGAGTTATGAAATTCGCCACATTAAAAAAACTGTCGCCACTTTCACGATTTGGTGACCGTGGTGATCGACAGCAAAATCCTTAATATGTGACATTTTGTGGTAATCATTTACATTAATAGTGTATCTTCTTTTATAACTTGGCTGCTTTATCAATTACAATAACAATGAAGTATGTCATTTATGTGGCAATGTAATTTATGTATGTCTTTAGTCTCAAGTGTTTAGTCTTTTACGTGAATACAGAATAAAAACGCTGATATTTCTTCATAAACTTAGTGTTGTGCTATATATGTGGTGTGTGTGTGTTTGGATATGATAGGATAACATACGGTACGTGTTTGATGACTTGATGCGCTTGTCGAATTGTGATTTTGAGTTTTCTTCGATTTACATTGAGGGTGGGGCACGGGACACGGACATATTGAAATTGCACATCTCTACCGCCCAACATTTCGTCACGCATGAGTTACCGCACTAACCTGTTTCGTCGCTCCAATGGATAATCCCGTTATCTTAGCCTAGATATTCAACGCTTATGGCGCATAATAGCATAATAGCAACCGTGAGAAAACCAAGCGCAAGAAACAACCATCTAGTACATCGAGCGACGAAGGATTAATCCGCAAAAAAGGCCGCATCGGCAGTTTAGATAATAGTGATATAGACTGTAACTTGAGTGTAAGCGAAGTGCTGTACGAGGCCAATTCCGTCTTATACAACGACAACCCCTCTTGGTCAAGTACCAACACCATGGCCACCGGAAGTAGCGGGATGGCGACGAATGCCGAGCTGAATGAGAAGTTAGATAAAGTGTTGTATGCGATATGAAAACTTCACAGGGGGGAATGCGCAAAAGCCTCGAGAGCAAAATTGACACCCTAAGAAATGAGATAATGAAAAGTATTGACGCTAAACTCAAAGCTCTCAGAGACGAAATAGCACTTGACATTAGAAAGGAGACAAGCCGTATAGATAGTCTCATGGACTCAGTCAAATCATTACAAGATCGTTTTCGGGATCTAGACAACACCGACGCGACCAATAGTCAGTCCGCAAGGACGCCTGCTTCACATCACTCTAACGACATCAACGACCCGGATCTTTGCATCATGGTAACCGGAATCCCTTACCAAGACAATGAGGACCCGATCGAAAAAGCCAGAGCACTGGTGCAACAGCTTGGCGATGACGTCATGTCAAGTGTGTCGGTTACCGGCGCTGTCCGTCTGCGAAGCAAATTTCCAAACAAACCTGGACCTATGAAAATAAGTTTCAACAACAGACAAGAGAAAATCAAAGTACTGAGAAACAAAATGAAACCCAAAGATATAGATGGCTACAAAGCTGTGTTCGTGAAGAGTAGCAAATCTCATTCAGAACTCTTGATCGAGATGAACGCTCGGGCAATCCTACGCCAACTTCCACATGGGAATGACTACCGCATTGACGCCAACGGACGCCAACGGACGCATCCGGCCACGCCAGGACGCCGAACCGAGCCAGGACCGTGATTAGTACACATACCGCCCCACCGGAAAACCAAGACATATTGTACACTGCAATGTCTGCGGATGGACAAAGGACAATGAAAAATTACGTGTTAAACTACTTGACTTTCTTCAAGCGGACATAATCTCCCTTAGTGAAACACATTTATCGGGCAATGAGGGGCTGACCTACGATGGATATTTATGGTTTGGATACAATCGACAAGAAATTCATCACAAAGCGCCTAAATCTTCAGGAGGAGTTGGTACAAAGAAGACGCTAGCGAACTGACAGTATTCTCATGCTACTTGCCGCCAGACGGCTCCACGTCGAGATGCTCAGGGTTTCTTATCACATTTGTTGACGCAAATTTACACGCATTCACACAGCGACTACATGCTCATATGTGGAGACTTCAACTCACGTATTGGCGCTCTGTCGGATATCTTGGCCGAATGTGACGTCATAAAAGAACGGAAAACCATCGATCACTGCGTTAACCAACATGGTCGCGATTTCACGGAATTCTTGTGTGACGCAAAGTTCTGTACATTGAACGGCCGATTTGAAGCCAATGATGACAATTTTACTTCGATATCGCGGAAAGGCTCGGCTGTGGTGGACTATATATGTGTGCCTCAAGATATATTCCAATCATTCAGTGACTTTAAAGTTGTAAATCTTTCAACGGTAATTGACAAGCAAGGATCTCACGGTCTATTAGGCGAACGCTCAAGAGTCCCTGATCACTGCGCTTTAAGCGTGAAGCTAGAAACAGACTATATTCGTCCCACTTCTTGCTCCGATAGTGTAACGGAGAGATCCAGTGAACACCGGTTTAACCTGCGGCGAATACCACCAGATTTCATGGAAAGTGAAACTGTAAAAACAGCAATTATGACAGTTATTGGCCAAATCGAGAGTACCCGCAAAACACAAGAAAATATTGACACTATTTACGAAACTTGTGCAGTGCGATGATATATGAAATGAACAGCAAAATACCCAAGTATGCGCCGTCTAGAACGACTAAATCGCGACTTAAAAAGACAAAACCGTACTGGAATGATACGCTACAAGGGCTGTGGAATGACGTCAGGGATAACGAAAAACGTTTTCTTAGTTGTCATGATAACCGCCGTCTCAAGACAAGACTGCGTACCGACTACACTAAGTCCAGAGACAAATTTGATAAAACATTACGCAGTTCAGAGCGCGACTGCAGGCGAGCTCAGGCCAATGAAATAGAGACTATGCGACCAGATCATCCGAGAGATTTTTGGAATAAAATTAAAACGTTGGGCACTAGAAAAGACTCAAATATTCCAATGGAGGTACCCGAAGCCGACGGACAATCAACCAATAATAAAAACAAGGTGTTCGATCGTTGGACAGAGGACTTCAGAACTTTGTACAACTGTCAAGGTGATGGAATCTTCGACGAAGACCACTACAAAACAGCACAAACACACAAGCTTCTCCTTGAAAATACAATGAATGACCCTCTATACGTCCCTAATGAATCTCTGAACTCAAACGTAACGATGGACGATGATTGCGACGTCATCTAACACAGCAAGTCGGGTTCAGCATGCGGTATCGACGCAATTCCGTACGACGTATTGAAGTTTCCCCCTGTCATAGCCGCTGTACAACAGCTGTTTCAACTTGTATTCGATACAAGCATAATTCCGTCTGTATGGCGAAAAGCGATAATCTGCCCAATTCTTAAAGATCCTGCCTCGGACAAACGACTTCCGCTTAACTACAGAGGAATCAGCCTGTTATCATGCGTGAGCAAGTCATATACGGCATTCCTGAACAAGAGACTATCAAAGTACCTCGAAGGAGAACACATTTTGGCCGACGAGCAGAATGGAATTAGAAAGAGCCGCTCGTATGATGATCACGTCTTTACGTTAAGCAGCATAATAAGGAACAATGCTAACGTCTTTGCTACGTTTATTGACCTTAGACGTTGTTTTGACGTCCTTGACCGTGAAATGCTGCTGTACAAGTTGCTACTCAACCGCGTAGACGGCAAGTTTTACAACTCCATACGCAATATATATGCTAGCTCCATGTCGTGTGTTCGGCTTAACGGATCACTGACGGACTGGTTCGACAGCGTCAATGGCGTCAAACAGGGATGTTCGTTATCGCCGACCTTGTTTGCTGTTTTTGCAAATGATCTCGTAGCCGAGATTAATAACCTGGACTGCGGCGTAACTGTCGGCGATACGAAGATCTCAATCCTTATGTACGCTGACGATATTGTGCTAATTTCGGATAATGAAAATGATCTTCAGAAAATGCTTGACGTTCTCAATGACTGGTGTAGACGTTGGCGTGTTATTGTCAATACACCCAAATCGAAAAGCATGCACTTTCGAAAAGGCAGAAGAAATAGAAGACAATATCAGTTTAAAATCGGCACCAATGAATTAGAGATGGCTGACAAGTACAAGTACCTGGGAGTCATCTTCAGCGAAAAAGGCGACTTTACAAGCGCCTGTGACGCCCTAGCAAAAGGCGCAGGCAGAGCACTTGGGAGTATCATCAACAAAATCCACAACATGAAAGACTTTGGTTTTAAGTCGTACGAAACCCTGTACAATGCACGTGTGGTACCCGTGATGGACTATTGTGGTGGTGTATGGGGATATAAACAGCTGCAACAGGCAGGCAATGTACAGAACCGAGCGATGCGGTATTACCTTGGTGTCCACAGATTCGCGCCAGTCGCCGCTATGGTCGGGGACATGGGATGGCTACCCACCAGATATAGACGATGAGTATGCATGCTACGCCTCTGGAATAGACTGTTGCGCATGGACCATGCCAGACTTTGCTACAAAGTGTTTGAAATGGACTATAATGTATGCACCAATAACTGGTCGAGCGAGGTCAGGGATATTATGACGCACATCGGACTAAGTGACTCTTTCAACCACAAACAAACTGTAAATGTTCCCTCTGCAAAGCAACGCATAGAAGTGTACTATGACTCTATTTGGAAACAAGACGTTGCTAGAATGCCTAAATTGAGAACTTATTGTACTTTTAAAACAAGTTTCATACAAGAACCGTATCTCACATTAGACGTATCAAAGCACCAACGTTCGTTACATCTACCATTCAGGTCGGGAATCCTACCATTACGAATAGAAACTGGAAGATATCTCGGCGAGAGTGAGGATAGAAGACTATGCAACTTCTGTGACGTTCAAACAGTTGAAAATGAAACACACTTTGTGTTAAATTGTCCAAGATATAGTGACTTAAGGCTTGGAATACTTGGCGATGCCTTGCGGGAGACTGGTTTTATGACACTGTCCCCCATAGATCAACTAGGTTATCTGATCCATAATAACACTAGACAACTATCCAGATATATTACGGCTGCCTACTACGCAGAAGTATTCGGTATTCGTATACACGATTACAAATTCGATACGTATGTCTGTCGCTGCTGTCATGTGATAACAATCGTTATTTTTGATACGCTTTATCAATTTATATACAACGTTGTTAATAACGGAACTTGCTAAGGTGACTTACAGGCCCGGTGGGCCGGGTGTGATCTATTTTGTATCTGTATTTACTTATAAATGTAAATGTTATACACAAGTCACGATAATAAAAAATTTACTTACTTACTTACTATAGTCTAAAATAACAAGATATGCATGCATATATAATAAGTGAGTACATACAATAATTGATTGTGATTACTCTATGTAAAGAGAAACATCATTAAAGTTGGGTATTTTATCTTTTTATTGCATTTTATCATAATGTGTTTCATATTGTTAACTATTTTCCATGTAATAATTGACTTTTAAGTGATTTCTAATGCATCCTGTTCAAATTTGTATGCCTGATAAAATTATATACCTGGTAGATAAGCACATTTCCTGTAATGATATTGAAGGGTTTTTTAAGCATCAGATGTATGATGTATATATCATATCTGTGTGTCTCGTCAGCTAATTTAAATATCTAAAACGGTATTCATTTTGTGTTTAAAATAACGAAATATTTTTTTTAAGAATAACATATTTTTATATTGAAATTTCCCTGGTTTCTTTGTTGTATTAACTAGTTTTGTACGCTTTTGTTATATGTACAACTATTAAAATGACCATGATATGATTGTCAGATTCAACTGTAAATGTTTTTAAATGATAAAAACTGTATCTTATCGATAACGTACGTGTTTTGTTTTCCTCTGACAGGTATGACTTACAGCATATTGCAGTATACCTACCATATAGGATGAAAAAAGGATCATATATAGACCCAAATACTGCCCATATGCAGCCCATATTGAACCCATATAGGACCCATATGCAGCAAATATGGGACCCATATGGGCTGCCTATATGGGGCCCATATGGGTTTTGCAACCGGGAACCATGTGGGTCCCATATGGGCAGCCCATATGGGACCCATATAGGACCCATATTCAGCCCATAAGGGCTGCCCATATGGGTCCCACATGGTTCCCGGTTGCACTACCCATGTGGGACCCATATGAGTCCCACATGGGTACTCATATGGGACCCATATGGTTCCCATATATTTTGCTTCCTTGGAAGGGACTACATGTGTGTCTATGATATAGTGATCTCTTTCAGCAATTGTAATGGTATTATGTTATAGAAATTGGTAAACCCAAATTGTATCAAATACATAAAGTTTGAATAATTTACTCCATTATGAACATTTTGATAAAAACAAATACGCACAAATACATACAAAAAAAGGAAAAATCAAAGAGTGGGTATTTAACTCACGTCGATGGAGTGGTAAGAACTAATGACATTTGACAACACCCTAACCAGCTGCGTTATTCTGACGCTATTAAGTGCATACTGGAGTTAATAACATACTCACAAATCTGATGCCAAAGTATAAACACGAAAAAGGCCAAACAATAACGATCTAAATTATATGTTATTATTTTATTTAAATGTTTTTGCTGAGAATGCACAAGCAGTTTTTCCATTATATGTATATTAATTTTAACTTTATTATATGCCAATAGTAATATTTAAAATTTCAGATTTTGTACTGCAGTTTTTGCGCACACATTGTCCCTTTATACAGCCAGATTTCCATTAAGGCCATAACCTGTGAATTTGTTGATCTGAAACGCAATACCCGAAAGTACGATGATGGAAACGCGAAATCACGAAACTTTATTAACGAAATGCGATAACAAGATGATGTTAATACGATACTACGAAAACGAATACGCGATAATACAATACTACGATGATACAGTCGTGTTCTTAACGATCGTATTGTCGCGTTTTCACCATCTTAATATCGTGATATCGCGTTTTCGTTATTATAGTATATGGAGTTTGCAATTTCATTATCGTACTTTCACGTTATCTTCATCGTACAGGTGAATTTTATATAAAATCTAAACGCAGACGTTTGGCCTTACATAATTTTGTCGAAAAGAAATATGTAATCCCGATTTGGTTTCCCCCGTGTCTCGAGGTTGCTGTGGAAGACTCAACAAAAGAACAATCTACCGAAGACAACTTTTATAAGTGCGGGGCGATGTTGTTTCTAGTCAAACAGGTTAACAATCAGGACACGGGTTATTTAAGAGCACACTGCTATTCACAGTATTAATCCACCCGATAAGCACCGAGGTAGTCCCCTGAGGTAAATATGTAGGCCTATTGATCTGTTATGCTCTACTTACTTCCAGATTGCTTAAATGTTAAAGTTTACAAGTAGTTTAGTAGAATTCGGACATCTTTCGTCATAAATATCATGAAGCTATACGCTATACTCGTGGTGGTGTTTCAATTCATTTCTTTGGACCATCTGCATGGAGTAAAGTTGTGAACGCGCCAGCTAGCGAAATACACGGGAAAACCTCGACGACGTCAGTAAACGGAAATAACATCAAGGTTCATAGACATCCTGGAATTCCGTACGCCAAGGCGCCCATTGGGGAGCTGCGATTCCGAAAACCGGAACGATTGGAGAAGTTCCAATCGCCTTTCAAGGCCTCGGAGTTCGGAGCGGCCTGTCCAAAACTTATCGCTCCTGGGATGGAAGGATTTGCAACTTCTCATCGGTAATCAAAATGCTGCTTGTTTCTAAACGCTGTTGGTCCGGCGTCGTCTTCTACAGAAACGCTGCCGGTCATGGTTTTCATTCACGGGGGTGGATTTGTGTTTGGATCTTCGGATTTATACGACGGACAGCAACTGGCGGCACATGGGGACGTCATTGTCTCACGATAACTTATCGTCTGCACTTGTTTTGCTTCTTCAATACGAAGGACTCTGAATGTCGCGGAAACTTTGGTCTCTGGGACCAGCGGCTTGCTTTGCAGTGGGTCAACGAAAATATCGCATCTTTAAAGGCAATCCTATTAGGGTGACTGTTTTGGGGGAATCCGCCGGTGCTTTCAGCACAGTTTTCCAGGCTCTATATCCGCCTAATCAAGGTCTGTTTCAACGAGCTATTACTGAAAGCGGATCTCCAGGTAGCGTAAACGTTGCTACTGATTTTACTTCGTTTACCAAACATCAAGCTGAAAGCGTTGCATGTCCGGTCTCTATATCATGGGAACTGATAGCCTGTCTACGGAAAAAGTCCGCCGAAGCGCTTACGGAAAAGGTTTCCGAAATACTGTCAAATCAAGACCCTTTAGATTATCTAAATGGACCAATCATAGACGGTGCGTTTATTAAAAGTGAAACCAAACACTTGTCTGAAATGTCGAAGCTGAAACGAGTAGAAGAAGTAGAATTTTTCCGGTCAATTCATTTTATAAACGGCGTCAACCAATTCGAAGGAGGCTTGTTTTCAGCCGGGATTCTATAAATGCAGCTGATAGCGATGGAAACGTTTTATGCTATGATTCAATA
The DNA here is from genome assembly GCA_027627225.1 of Congeria kusceri. Lineage (NCBI taxonomy): Eukaryota > Metazoa > Mollusca > Bivalvia > Myida > Dreissenidae > Congeria > Congeria kusceri. The sequence continues at coordinate 59,506,256 of CM051028.1, forward strand.
TATGGCGCCTGGAGTAAGCGGTCCTCTTGGACCAACTGTGACTAAGTTCATTGGGCACGAGTATATAGACTGGACTCAGGAGAACCCTATGAACGAGACCAGTCTACTGTTGCAGCTCATCCGCCTGATGGGTGGGTGATACGGGATTCGGGACATGCGCTGTGGAGATGTCGCTTCTGCATGCGAACGATAGTAACCATGAACACTCTTACATGTACCATTTCCTGCCGGCTCCGAATAACCTTCAGGCTACCACACCGAACTGGCATCCGGGTGCCGACCACATGGAGGAACTTCTGGTTGTGTTCGGAACCGTCTTCAATTAGTAGCTCGCTGGGGAATCATGGGAGAAGACACTGTCTGCTGAGGTGATGAAGTACTGGACAAACTTCGCCAAATCTGGGTAGGTATTTGCCAATATAACGTTTATATGCTGGCTCAAGTTTTCTTTAAAAATATCTATGTGCTTAATAGTTCACAAACAATGTAAATAATGTATATACATTCTTCAGAAGAATTTTATCCATTCTAATAATGATTTTATTTTCACTTTACTTAAACTGTCTCACAGGCAAATGAAATAATAAAATAATACTGTTGTAAAACTATCTAAAAATGCAATGTGATATTTACAAGGGAGTTGTATTACAGCAATCCCAATCAGCCAGTGACTGCATCCGTGCAGTGGCCGTCGTACAACGCGCGCCAACATAAGTTTCTGAAACAAAGTTATTCAATCTGTTTTGCAGACTTACGACACAGATGAGGGGTGTTCCGGCGCGTCAAGCGGAACCACGAAGCTTCAGTCGGTCATTGGGGTATATCTGACTTTCGTTGTCACGTCATTCTTTATATTTATTTGAAATGCTGGAAAAACAAACGGGACTCAGAATCTCATGGACAGTGGTCCTCGTTACTGATATTGATACTGATATAAAACAGTTTTCGGAATATTTCTTTCCATATAAGTGTATGTGTGTTGAGTATGTTAATTATTGGAAAAACGTTTAACGTTGATGTAACTGCTTTATACAAACAATTAATAGCCATTATGCTAAGTAGTTACTACAGGTACTACAGCTTCTACTACTGCTACTACAAATACTACTGCCACTAAAGTTACTACTACTACTACTACTACTACTACTACTACTACTACTACTACTACTACTATTACTACCACTACTACCACTGCTACTACTACTGCTACTACTACTGCTACTACTACTGCCACTTATACCATTACCACCATTACCACTGCTGCTGCTACTACTACTATTACTACTACTACTACTACAACTACAACTACAACAACAACTACTACTCCTACTACTACTACTACTACTATAATTACTACTACTACTACTACTACTACTACTACTATTACTACTACTACTACTACAACTACAACAACAACTACTACTCCTACTACACTACTACTACTACTACTACAATTACTACTACTACTATTGCATGCTTAAAGTAAAGTACATTTTCGTATGTCTCGTGGGTGGGGTGGGGTGGAGGGGACACACACAATTGTATTATCTTATCTTCTTTCAAATTCCACGTACTTATGATAGGTGGCCACAGACTGTCGCATTGTGTACAGAGTCGTTGAATAATCAGAAAGCACAATTTACCGACAGAAGGCTGTTGAACGAACAAGGTTCAACAGAAAAGTATATTTACATACTTATTTACATATACTTGTAATGAACTAGTTATAATTTATGGTAAGTTATAGTCTAATTGAAGTTCACTTTATCGAAAAATTCGAACAATATTCAAGCAAGATACCAGTAAAGAGTCGTACTTTACTAGTGTTTTAGTATATCAAACACTTAGATTTTTCTTTGGTAGAAAAATACATTTCGCATAACGTACTGGTTTGAATAGTTATTTACTGAAAAAGATCTGTATCGTGGACATTTTGTTGTACGATGACGACGAATAATTGAATAGGGAATACCTCGGAGTTTAGGCATAGACAACATGTGCTTTTTTGAAATCGCAAATGCAGTTTGTGTATTTTGCTGGTGACAACATGTAAGTGAGATAGATTTTCCAAAAACATTATGATTAAAGGAACACAACGCTGGTGTTGAACACTTTTGAAGACAATAACTATAACTGTGAATATTATGACGTGAAAACAGAGAAAAACCCGTAAAAGTGTTTTAATATTTTGTCTAACACTAATTGCTTGATCTCAGTATTGCATTTGTCTAACACTAATTGCTTGATCTCAGTATTGCATTTGTCTAACACTAATTGCTTGATCTCAGTATTGCATTTGTCTAACACTAATTGCTTGATCTCAGTATTGCATTTGTCTAACACTAATTGCTTGATCTCAGTATTGCATTTGTCTAACACTAATTGCTTGATCTCAGTATTGCATTTGTCTAACACTAATTGCTTGATCTCAGTATTGCTTGATCTCAGTATTGCTTGATCTCAGTATTGCTTGATCTCAGTATTGCTTGATCTCAGTATTGCTTGATCTCAGTATTGCATGTGTCTAACACTAATTGCTTGATCTCAGTATTGCATTTGTCTAACACTAATTGCTTGATCTCACTATTGCATTTGTCTAACACTAATTGCTTGATCTCAGTATTGCTTGATCTCAGTATTGCTTGATCTCAGTATTGCATTTGAATACTAGTTACGATAATTCCACATTTAAAAAAAACCAACAACGAAAAATACAACAGAACCCAACAAAGTTCTATACAATAATATTGAAATGTTTTATCAATCAACGATAGTATAATGGATGTGGTGCAGACGTGGAGGTCATGAATTCGATCCCAACATGGGGTGCTCTCGAATAATTCAGTCAGATCTCAAAAGACACCATGAAATTGGCTCGGAGGTGTTTCAGGTTAAGCTTCCGGCTTTCGACACACTCGAGCTGAAATAAATAAGTCAACACTAAACATTAATGTAAACAGCAAAATTATTTCATAACTTAATTCGCTTGATGTTGTTTTGTTATTCATTTCAAGGGTGTACGTAACGCTGCTTTGAGCGATTATTTCAATTTATTTGCCATTCAAGGGTAACAACTACATTAGCTTAAAGTTGGAGCTTCATAAACTTGTCTCCCTTGTGTTACTTTTATACCTACTTGGTTAATTCATTGAATAGCATTTAAAACACACTGTGAGAAAAAGATAACATAATTTTATTTATTTTTCCACTCTATACATTGGAATGGAATGTTATTTAAACTGTTAATCATGTCATTAATCTATACATTTTCTTACGTACAAATGTTGGTTTTGAAGTGGTTGAATTATTAAGCGTTTTGCAGCTTTTTCTTGTGTTTAGATTTAATTGCTCAGATTTTATTCTGCTGTCTTAATCTGGTATGAAATGTATGAAATTGAATCCCACTTCTCGCAACTGATTTTATTTAAAATTGCAATAATTCTCGCCTTAAAAATAATTATATCCTGTATCCTCTCCATATAAATGTCGACAACTATTGTTTTTAGTTTTTTGCATATTAGATATTAAAATGTATATTTTGTATATAATTAATACAATGATAATGTAATTTTGCAATTGAATAACGTTGTAAACTCGTTAAAGCATCAGTCCATAAATATGTAATAAAAATAAAACTTAGCAGAAATCGTTTCTAATGGAAATCTTACCAATCAAAAAAAAAAAAAAAAACTGCGTTCAAATCGTTAAAATAATAACGTTTACGTAACTTTTTCTCGTATTGTCTCTGTATGCGATAGCTGGTGATGCCTCTGGAGTAAATCAGCGTGTACATTAGTGTGTATCCCGTTCGTACCAAGCGTTTTCGGACATAGGCATTATAAATTGAGTGAGGTTAATAAGAATTAGTTATCAGTCGAATATACGTCATTTACGTTCATTAGCACTAATGCCAATTTAAGGTGTATTGAAATGTATTCTATGGACTGCGGCTTTAACTTTCCAGTAATTTTAAATTGTAATGTCCGTCAGGATGGCCGAGCGGTCCAAGGCGCTGCGTTCAGGTCGCAGTCTGGTTCTCCAGGCGCGGGTTCGAATCCCACATCTGGCAATACAATGTTATTTTTAAAACGATGATATAGCAACATGTTTATAACGGAAGAACATTTCTCTAATAGTGTTACATTATCATACAACTTACAATAACGTAACTAGAACATTACTATCGTTTAATTTGCTTTTACACTCTTTATTGTTAATTTTATATAAATATATATGGGTACATTGTAAAAATATAATTACAATAAATAGAGTGTTATCATTCATTTACTTATTTTTAAATAAATACATATTTTGAAAAACTTGTACAAAATAAATATCACATTAAAATACAATTTCTCATAATACAATGTACATTAATTACACTTTACTTGTATAAAGTTCTAGCCATATCGTCAACACATATATTGGCATTTGTAGTTTTTTATTAATAAAAAAAACACACACTTTCCTATGAAACTTGTAACCAACAATTGTTGGGAAGTAGACTCTTGTTCTAGTAAAATAACGCGAAAAAAATGCGACGTCACTAGCAATATATTGAACTCCCACGCATTGCGGTTCCGTTAATTGGATAAATACCGCGGGGAAAACCAAGTAATGCCAGTCAATTAAATTACTGTATTGTTCTTGATGTGTCACCTGTGACATTCTGTGGAAAAATGTATGATCTTTGTTCAGTTTACTTCTATTTGAATAAACAAAACGGCGTTCGTGGTATCATGTATGTCGGACCGACATACAAATGGATTAAACTAGATCAATAGTTTTGTCTTTTAAGTTCATGTCTTTCTTCATTACTAAATATATTTTTGTTTCATTCTATGATTCCCTGCCCTTAATTGGCGCGATGTGCGCTGAAACTACGCCATTTTGTGGATTCTAACGTTATCGTTAATGATTCCAAAATTACTGATCGGTGTTATGAGTTTAAAATTGAGTCTTTATTACTGTATCGTCGTCGCTAAATGATTTATTTTTGAAGTTTATACTGTGTTTTAGCTTCTGATGAAAACCGACTGATGCACTACCGATAAGTCAGTTCAGGTACTTTTTTTCAAATATTATTACTTAACATAGAAAGTAGTTCCATGTTAACCCTAGTACCATAAACCAATGTTATGTGATCAGATTATAATTCACTGTTATTTATCAAGTTCACCACATAACATGAAACAAATACTTCTTATAGAGTTAGATAATAACAAAGCACCATCTTTTAATACAAATGTTTCGTGTATCTACAATATTTGCAGTATTTAAAAGCCATCTGCAAGAACCAAGCCATATAAGATGTTTATTTATTTACGGGGTGAGCAAAATCAGAAGTTTGGAATGTCCGAGCATTCAAATCGGGAACAATTATAGATACTTGTTGTTAGAATGTTAATTGAAACATTCTACATATGTAAATAACTCCTGCCTCAAACAATCCGACTGTTATTACGTAAAATGCCCGTGAAAAAGAACAAGAACGATGCATTCCTGAGTGACAAAAACGTGTTATCAAGCAAGGTATTTTCTCTGATATGATTTATTTTTTAATGATAATCTCTTAGCTATCAACAGCAAACACCCGACCACAGCACCGCAGGTGCTTGTTGTTTTCTAGCAATGATAAACATGTGTCGGCAATAACAGTAATTATATCACTGTTATCACTTATTATTAACCTCATATTATAACAAAAATATCCGACATTCTAATTTTTTTTATTATGAATGCATTTATATCTTTATAGAGAATATGGCTTATCAACGTGCAATGTCCTATATTGGAAGAAAACTGACATGTTTATGTGAGGATGGCTGAGCGGTCCAAGGCGCTGCGTTCAGGTCGCAGTCCGGTTCTCCAGGCGTGGGTTCGAATTCCACTTCAGACACAATATTTTATTCATTTTTTTAACAGAACAACAAGCGCCTGCTGTGCTTTGTTCGGTCGTTTAAAGTTGATACCTACGGGATTATAATTGAAAAACAATTTATATCATCATTCTTGTTTTTTGTCCTCGGGGATTTTCAGTAATAACAGTCGGATTATTTCAGGCAGGAGATTCATTTTATTAATATATGTTCAATGTATCAGCCATACTTTGTAACATTAACTGAATTGCACAGCAGAGAACATTACACTAGATTAAAAGACATACATTTGTACGGTTTATTATACTAAACACATGGTAAATAAATGCATTTACTTGTTTAAATAAATTAATATTTGAAATAGACTTGTTAAAAATACCATGCTTTGTACAGAGGAACAGCTATTTAAATACAATGTAAAATAATAACATTCAATATACTCGTAAAAAGGATCCATTGTTATTGAAATATGTAGTTGATTTTTAGGAAAACGTTAAAAGATCAAACCAATTGGTACCACCTTGGGTAACAAACCCTAGTTAACAAACGCAGAAAAGTTCAACGTCACTAACAATATATTCCCCCCCCCCCCCCGCATTTCGGTTCCGTTAATTGATTTGAAGAAAGGTAATTGGATAAATACCGCGGCGGAAATAGAGTAATGTAAGTCAATTCGATTACTATGTTGTCCTTGATGTGTCACCTGTGACATTTTGTAGAAAAAACATCAGATCGTGTTGAGTTTACTTCAGTTTGGATAAACTAAACGGCGTTCGTGGTATGGTGTTTATCGGACCGACATTCAAATGGATTAGAATAAGATCAACGTTTTTAACTTTTTAGTCGGATTATTTCAGGCAGGAGATTCATTTTATTAATATATGTTCAATGTATCAGCCATACATTGTAACATTAACTGAATTGCACAGCAGAGAACATTACACTAGATTAAAAGACATACATTTGTACGGTTTATTATACTAAACACATGGTAAATAAATGCATTTACTTGTTTAAATAAATTAATATTTGAAATAGACTTGTTAAAAATACCATGCTTTGTACAGAGGAACAGCTATTTAAATACAATGTAAAATAATAACATTCAATATACTCGTAAAAAGGATCCATTGTTATTGAAATATGTAGTTGATTTTTAGGAAAACGTTAAAAGATCAAACCAATTGGTACCACCTTGGGTAACAAACCCTAGTTAACAAACGCAGAAAAGTTCAACGTCACTAACAATATATTCCCCCCCCCCCCCCGCATTTCGGTTCCGTTAATTGATTTGAAGAAAGGTAATTGGATAAATACCGCGGCGGAAATAGAGTAATGTAAGTCAATTCGATTACTATGTTGTCCTTGATGTGTCACCTGTGACATTTTGTAGAAAAAACATCAGATCGTGTTGAGTTTACTTCAGTTTGGATAAACTAAACGGCGCTCGTGGTATGGTGTTTATCGGACCGACATTCAAATGGATTAGAATAAGATCAACGTTTTTAACTTTTTAGGTCATGTCTGTCTTCATTGCTAACAAGCAAATATTCATAATTTTCATTCAATGATTATGCGTCGTGCGCATAAACTGGCGCGATGTGCGTTGAAACGTCGTGATTTTGTGTATTTTGACTTCATAGTAAATGATTCCAAAATTATCTATCATTTCTATGATTTTAAAATTGAGCCTTAATTTCTGTATCGTCGTCGTATTTGATTTAATTTTGAAGTTTATTTTGTGTTTTTGTTTGTTATGAAAACCGACATATGCACTACCGATTAGTCCATCCAAGTACTTGTTTTAAAACATTATTGCTTAACATAGAAAATAGTTCCATGTTAACCCTAGTACTACGAACCAATGTTATATGATCATAATATATTTCTCTAGTATTTATCAAGTTCACCACATAACATAAAACAAATACTTATTATGGAGATTACTAGCGTTAGTTAATAACTAAGCGCCATTTTGTTTGAACAAATGTTTATTGTTCAGTGTATTTACAATATGTGCAGTATTTACAAGACATCTGTAAGGACAAAGCCATAGAAGATGTTTTGTTAATCATGGAGTGAGCAAAAACAGAAGTGCTGAATGTCCGACAGTTCACATCGGGAACAATTGTAAATACTCGTTGTTAGAATGTTAATTGAAACATTCTACATATGTTAATTACTCCTGCTTGAAACAATCCGACTGTTATTACTGAAAATCCCCGATGAAAATAAAAACAACAACGATGCATTCCTGAGTGAGAAATACCTGTTAAAGCAAGGTGTTATCTCTGATTTAATTTGTGTTTCAATTATAAACCAGAAGCTATAAACTTCAAACAACCGAACAAAGCAGAGCAGGTTGTTGTTGTTTTCTAACAAGGATAAACATTTGTCTGCAATAACGGTAATATCACTATTATCACTGATTATTAACCTCACATTACAACATAAGTATCCTACATTTTTCTAATTTTTTATTATGAATGCATTTATAGCTTTATAGATTTAGCATATAAAGTGCAGTGACCTATATTAGATATTACTAACGTGTATGTCAGGATGGCCGAGCGGTCCAAGGCGCTGCGTTCAGGTCGCAGTCTGGTTCTCCAGGCGTGGGTTCGAATCCCACTTCTGACACAATATTTTTTATTCATTTTTATAAAGGAACAACAAGCGCCTGCTGTGCTTTGTTCGGTCGTTTGAAGTTTATGGATTATAATTGAAAAACAAATTATATCATCGTTATTTTTTTTTCCTCGGGGATTTTCAGTAATAACAGTCGGATTATTTCAGGCAGGAGATTCATTTTTATTAATATATGTTCAATGTATCAGCCATACATTGTAACATTAACTGAATTGTACAGCAGAGAACATTACACTCGATTAAAAGACATACATTTGTACGGTTTATTATACTAAACACATGGTAAATAAATGCATTTACTTGTTTAAATAAATTAATATTTGAAATAGACTTGTTAAAAATACCATGCTTTGTACAGAGGAACAGCTATTTAAATACAATGTAAAATAATGACATTCAATATACTCGTAAAAAGGATCCATTGTTATTGAAATATGCAGTTGATTTTTAGGAAAACGTTAAAAGATCAAACCAATTGGTACCACCTTGGGTAACAAACCCTAGTTAACAAACGCAGAAGAGTGCAACGTCACTAACAATATATTTTACCCCCCCCCCCGCATTTCGGTTCCGTTAATTGATGTGAAGAAAGGTAAATAAATACCGCGGCGGAAATAGAGTAAGTCAATTAGATTACTATGTTGTCCTTGATGTGTCACCTGTGACATTCTGTAGAAAAAAACATCAGATCGTGTTGAGTTTACTTCAGTTTGGATAGACTAAACGGCGTTCGTGGTATGGTGTTTATCGGACCGACATTCAAATGGATTAAAATACGATCAACGTTTTTGACTTTTTAGGTCATGTCTGTCTTCGTTGCTAAAAAACAAATATTTCATAATTGTCATTCTATGATTCTGCGTCGTGCGCCTAAACTGGCGCGATGTGCGTTGAAACGTCGTGATTTTGTGTATTTTGACGTCATCGTAAATTATTCCAAAATTATCTATCATTTCTATGATTTTAAAATTGAGCCTTAATTTCTGTATCGTCGTCGTAATTGACTTAATTTTGAAGTTTATATTGTGGTTTTGTTTGTTATGAAAACCGACATATGCACTACCGATTAGTCCATCCAAGTACTTGTTTTAAAACATTATTGCTTAACATAGAAAATAGTTCCATGTTAACCCTAGTACTACGAACCAATGTTATATGATCAAAATATATTTCACTAGTATTTATTAAGTTCACCACATAACATAAAACAAATACTTATTATGGAGATTACTAGCGTTAGTTAATAACTAAGCGCCATTTTGTTTATACAAATGTTTATTGTTCAGTGTATTTACAATATATGCAGTATTTACAAGACATCTGTAAGGACCAAGCCTAAGAAGATGTTTTGTTAATCATGGAGTGAGCAAAAACAGAAGTGCTGAATGTCCGACAGTTCACATCGGGAACAATTGTAAATACTCGTTGTTAGAATGTTAATTGAAACATTCTACATATGTTAATTACTCCTGCTTGAAACAATCCGACTGTTATTACTGAAAATCCCCGATGAAAATAAAAACAACAACGATGCATTCCTGAGTGACAAATACGTGTTTAAGCAAGGTGTTATCTCTGATTTAATTTGTGTTTCAATTATAAACCAGAAGCTATAAACTTCAAACACCCGAACAAAGCAGAGCAGGTTGTTGTTGTTTTCTAACAAGGATAAACATTTGTCTGCAATAACGGTAATATCACTATTATCACTGATTATTAACCTCACATTACAACATAAGTATCCGACATTCTAATTTTTTATGATGAATGCATTTTATAGCTTTATAGATTTAGCTTATGAAAGTGCAGTGACCTATATTAGATATTACTAACATGTGTATGTCAGGATGGCCGAGCGGTCCAAGGCGCTGCGTTCAGGTCGCAGTCTGGTTCTCCAGGCGTGGGTTCGAATCCCACTTCTGACACAATATTTTTTAATCATTTTTTAAAACGGAACAACAAGCGCCTGCTGTGCTTTGTTCGGTCGTTTAAAGTTGATAGTTTATGGATTATAATTGAAAAACAAATTATATCATCGTTCTTTTTTTTTTCCTCTGGGATTTTCAGTAATAACAGTCGGATTATTTCAGGCAGGAGATTCATTTTTATTAATATATGTTCAATGTATCAGCCATACATTGTAACATTAACTGAATTGTACAGCAGAGAACATTACACTCGATTAAAAGACATACATTTGTACGGTTTATTATACTAAACACATGGTAAATAAATGCATTTACTTGTTTAAATAAATTAATATTTGAAATAGACTTGTTAAAAATACCATGCTTTGTACAGAGGAACAGCTATTTAAATACAATGTAAAATAATGACATTCAATATACTCGTAAAAAGGATCCATTGTTATTGAAATATGTAGTTGATTTTTAGGAAAACATTAAAAGATCAAACCAATTGGTACCACCTTGGGTAACAAACCCTAGTTAACAAACGCAGAAAAGTGCAACGTCACTAACAATATATTTTACCCCCCCCCCCCCCGCATTTCGGTTCCGTTAATTGATGTGAAGAAAGGTAATTGGATAAATACCGCGGCGGAAATAGAGTAATGTAAGTCAATTAGATTACTATGTTGTCCTTGATGTGTCACCTGTGACATTCTGTAGAAAAAAACATCAGATCGTGTTGAGTTTACTTCAGTTTGGATAAACTAAACGGCGCTCGTGGTATGGTGTTTATCGGACCGACATTCAAATGGATTAAAATACGATCAACGATTTTGACTTTTTAGGTCATGTCTGTCTTCATTGCTAAAAAACAAATATTTCATAATTTTCATTCTATGATTCTGCGTCGTGCGCCTAAACTGGCGCGATGTGCGTTGAAACTTCGTGAGTTTGTGTATTTTGACGTCATCGTAAATGATTCCAAAATTATCTATCATTTCTATGATTTTAAAATTGAGCCTTAATTTCTGTATCGTCGTCGTAATTGATTTAATTTTGAAGTTTATATTGTGGTTTTGTTTGTTATGAAAACCGACATATGCACTACAGATTTGTCCATCCAAGTACTTGTTTTAAAACATTATTGCTTAACATAGAAAATAGTTCCATGTTAACCATAGTACTACGAACCAATGTTATATGATCAAAATATATTTCACTAGTATTTATTAAGCTCACCATATAACATAAAACAAATACTTATTATGGAGATTATTAGCATTAGTTAATAACTAAGCGCCATTTTGTTTATACAAATGTTTATTGTTCAGTGTATTTACAATATGTGCAGTATTTACAAGACATCTGTAAGGACAAAGCCATAGAGTATGCTTTGTTAATTATGCAGTGAGCAAAAACAGAAGTGCTGAATGTCCGACCGTTCACATCGGGAAAAATTGTAAATACTCGTTGTTAGGATGTTAATTGAAACATTCTACATATGTAAATAACTCCTGCTTGAAACAATCCGACTGTTATTACTGAAAATCCCCGATGAAAATAAAAACAACAACGATGCATTCCTGAGCGACAAATATGTGTTCAAGCAAGGTGTTATCTCTGATTTAATTTGTGTTTCAATTATAAACCAGAAGCTATAAACTTCAAACACTCGAACAAAGCAGAGCAGGTTGTTGTTGTTTTCTAACAATGATAAACATTTGTCGGCAATAACGGTAATATCACTATTATTACTGATTATTAACCTCACATTACAACATAAGTATCCGACATTCTAATTTTTCGGCGTAGCTGTCTAAGATCACTTTTGACCCAGATTTTCTTGCGATAATTATGCAGAAAATTGAATGCCAATAGAATAGGGCAAATTTTATAATTCTAGGGAATGCAAACTTCAAACAATGGTTTAGCGTATACCAATAACTGTTGCATACTTTTGGGATTAAAAATTTACATAATTGTTTACATAAGCGGTTAAAATGAAGTTATAAACATATCTTCAACATATACTCTAGAACTGAGGCTAATTATGAACGTATTTTCTCAGTGTATGCCATAAACAGAATGCTATATTCATTCACGTAACGAAATAACTATTATGTTTAGCCTTCATTTATGTAAGCCGATGCTCTATAAATAGCAATTGTACAATGTTCCCATTCATAAATCTCATTCACAGTGTTGCCGTTCCAAGTAGTCCATTGATTCTAGCGAGTTCATCACATTCCAGAAACAGTAGTGTCATTCTAAAAATTGCGCGCGTAGCCAGCAACCGTTGTATAGCTGTGTTAATATACTCGTACATGCTTCAATAATAGCGTTCAGAGAATCATAAACCTAAACATTTCAATAAATGGGGAATTTATATTTACAAACTTACTGTTAATTTGAATTAAAATTGTGGTGTCGATTTCTTAACGATTATTTATAATTGCATCTTTCTATCAACTTCTCCAGTAGATGTTATTTAATCAATAAAAAGATGCTACATTTTGTATAGATAAAATGTTATGAAAGAAGATTCGGAATACGTCGAATTGTTATTCGCGTAGCATGAATACACAATTTGCAATACTAATTATACACAGGAACCCCTGCTATATAATATTTCAACTGATATAATTTAAAATCGTCATAGTCTAATGAATTTTTATGGTTGCATTATCAAAAATAAAGTCTTAACATTTCAAAAATCGGTGAATGTTCCCTGACTATTGCTTTTTATTGGGATACACAGTATAAATGCTTATTTGACTTCAGATCGTTAATACATTAGATAACAAACATTAATGGTATATTACCGGTACTATAAATAACTATATAGACTCGTCGGATACATAATAATTTTAATTTATTCCCAAAATTATGTTCTTACATTGTTAATTTGTACAATTATGTTAACCTAAATTATTTTGGTTATTCATATATCACTGGTGGAAACATGGAGCTGTATTCACGCAGGTTTATTCATAGCATAGATAGTAATAATAATTTTATTTAATTTTTAAATGAATACATTTATCTCAAATTAACTTTTGGGTCCGATAAGTTTTCTTATAGTGTCCGAAAAATCTGGGGTCCAATAAGTCTCCTAATATTGGTGGGGACCAAACAATCTGGGGTCTGAGAAGTCACGTAACCGATCATCTTGGCCGTCTGTTTAGGTAATTTTTAAATGACATCTCAATATTAATTTCAACGCCGATTGTCTTTTTTAAAGAGGATTCTTGTTTATTATGAATGCATGATACTAACATGTGTATGTTAGGATGGCGCTACGTTTAGGTCGCAGTCTGGTTCTCCAGGCGTGGGTTCGAGTTTCACTTCTGACAGAATAGTTTTTTTATTTCTATAACAAAACAACAAGCACCTGTGCTTTGTTCGGGCGTTTGAAGTTGATAGCTACGGATTTATAGTTGAAAAACAAATTATATCAGAGAAAACACCTTGTTTGATAACATGTATTTGTCACGCAGGAATGCACCGTTGTTTTTTCGGCGTAGCTGTCTAATATCACTTTTGACCTAGATTTCTTGCGATAATTTTATGCAGCGGGAAAATTGAATGCCAATAAAATTGGGAATTTTTTTTAATTTTAGGGAATTCAAACTTACAACAATAGTTTGTTGTCTACCAATAACTGTTGCATACTTTTGGGGATTATAATTGTTTACATAAGCGGTAAAAATAAAGTTATAACCATGTCTTCGACATATACTCTAAAACTGAACATAATTCTGAACAAATTTACTCATTGAATGTCATGAACAGAATGTAATATTCATTCACATAATGAAATAACTATTTTGTTTAGCCTAACGACACGCTTTATAAATAGCAATTCTATTCTAGCGAGTACAACAAACTCCAGGTCATTCTAAAAATAGCGCGCGTTTGGCGGCCGGTGTATAGAGTCTGGATTGGTTTCCCATTTGTAAATATTATGATAGAAGCTGAGTACCAGACTGGCCGGTATAGCTGTGTTACATGCATCAATTAGCGTCCAAAGAATCATTAGCTGCTCGAATATTTCAATAAATGGAGAAATTATGTTTATAAACTTACATGCATGTTTATTTCAATTTGCATTGCGGTTTCGTTTTATTAAGAGTTATTTAGAACTGCACATTCGTATCAACTTCTCCATTTTTGATACCACAAACAAAATATTTCATACGACTACATGACGATTTTAAAATTTATTCGGTAGGAATATTACGTAATCTATAAAAGTATGTTACGTCTTTTTATAATACAATGTGGTGAAAGGAGTCTCGGAATACGTCGATATTCATGCTACTTTTACTTCGCGTAGCATGAAAACATTATTTGCAATACTAATTCTACACAGAAAACCAGATATATTCCTACCGAATATAAATTTACATCACCATAGTCTTATGAAATTTTATGTTGTGTTATCAAAAATGAAGGCATCATTATTTCTAATGCGCTGAATGTTCCCTGAAGATTGCTTTTCAGTATAGGATACACAGTATAAATGATTATTTGACTTCAAAATGTTTATGTATTAGATAACTTCAGAGATGAACGTAGGGTATATTACTTAAAGACGTTCGCAACAAATGTTTGTCAACGACAGATTTTCTTTAAAATTTGCACAAACATGCGTCAATGTATCCTAAAACTAAAACAGTCTTAAAAAATAGGGGCCTTGTTCCGGATATATTGGGTTTTGAATACGGTACCTGTCGAAGCCTTTTTGTGTGATTAGCAGTGTGGAATTATATAATTCTTTCATTTTCAAACAAGGATGTTGTTTTTTAATGTATCTTTTTTAAATGTTTCGTTTGGCAATATACAAGTGCAGTTTAATGATAAAACGCGCTTTATCTACAGTTACCATTTAAAAAATGACTTTTAATGGACGCTTAACTAAGTTAATTGTTCATTAAATATGACTGTGAAATCGTCAATAAATAATCCAATATACAAATGTCTTTTGTTCCAAACGACAGATTTTGTTAAAAGATCCCATATACTTGCGTCATTGTATACTGAAACTAAAACAGTCTTAAACAATAGGGGTCACCGGCCTTGTTCTGGAAATATTGGGTTTTGAATACCGTACCTATCGTAGCCCCTTTTTCAGTTTGAATTTTTATCAATGTTTAAAGTACCTAGGATAAAAAAATTCAAACAAGGTTACGGTTCTTTCAACTGATATGTTTTACGTGCTTTGTTTGGCAAAATTCAAGTGTATGTTGATTTATTAAATATGCTTTATGAACTTTTACTATTAAAACAATTTATTTTGAATGGACATTAGAAATGAAATTAGTATATTGTACCCTATATACAATAAAGAAAAAATGAAGCAAAAGGAGAAATTAGCCCAATTATTTTCTTTTTGTTACGAACGTCTTTAAGAATAACTACACTCGTCGGATACAAAATAGTTTTCACTCATTCCCGCAATGATTTTCTTACATTGTTTATTTGTTAAATTTGCCTTACAAATAACCATTATGTTAACGTAAATTATTTAGGTTATTCATGTATCACTGGTAAAAACAAGGGGCGGTATGAACGGTTAATCACAGTACAATAATTAATAATGATTGAATTCATCTTAAATTAATATTGGGGTTCGAAAAGTTGTCTTATGGTGTCCGAAATATCTGGGGATCCGAGAAATCTTCTTCTATAGGTAGGGATAGACAAATATGGTGTCCGAGAAGTCACGTAAGCGATCATCTTGGCCCATTTGGGTAAAACTGATATATCAATATTAATTTCAACGCCGATTGTCTTTTTTAAAGACATTTCTTTTTTTTTTTCATCGGGCATTTTCAGTAATAACAGTCGGATTGTTTCAGGCAGGAGATTCGTGTTATTAACATTAATGTTGAATGTATCAGCCAAACATTGTAACATTAACTGAAATGTACAACAAAGAACATGACATTAAATGATTAAATGGCATACAATGGAACGGTTTATTATACTAAACACGTGGTTAATAAATGCATTTACTTGTTTAAATAAATTAATATTTGAAAAAGTTTAAGACTTGTTAAAAATATCATGCTTTGTACAGAATAACAGCTATTTTAATACAATGTAATTAATTACGTACACTATATTTGTAAAAAGGATCCAGTGCTATTGAAAGCGGTAGTTTATTTTAAGAACAGAACAGAACAGAGAGTTTATTAAGACTTGCACGTAGTACATCGTCTTCGTTATGGAAAAAAAACAAAACATGCACAATAAAGATCACGTGATAAACTTTAAAAAAATCAAACCACCAATTGTTACCAACTTGGGTAACAAACCCTAGTTAAAAACGCAGAAAAGTGCATCGTCACACGCAATGTATTTTAACTCCCACGCATTTGGGTTCCGTTAATTGATGTGAAGAAAGGTAATTGGATACATACCGCGGGGAAAATAAAGTAATGTCAGTCAATTAGATATTGTCCTTGATATGTAACATGTGACATTCTGTGGAAAAAATCAGATCGTGTTGAGGTTACTTCTATTTGGATAGACTAAACGGCGTTGGTGGTATGATGTATGTCGGACCGACATACCAATGGATTAAAATGCGATCACCATTTTTTTTTTGTCTTTTTATGTCATCATGTCTTTCTTCATTGCTAAGAAAAAATATTTCATATTTCATTCTATGATTTCCCGCCGTGCGCCTAAACCGGCGCAATGTGCGCTGACACGTGCCCATTCTGTGGATTCTGACGTCATCGTAAATGATTATAAAATTATCGATCATTTTTTATGATTTAAAAATAGAGCCTTAATTTCTGTATCGTCGTCGCCAAATTATTTAATTGTGAAGTTTATATTGTGTTTTTGTTTGTGACGAAAACCGACATATGCATAACCGATTAGTCCATTCAGGTACTTTTTTTCACACATTATTACTTAACATAAAAAATAGTTCCAATTTAACCCTAGCACTATGAACCAATGTTATCATGTCACTCGACCTGCAGTGTTATGATCAGGGCCCATATCCACAAAGATCCTTAGTGGAAACTTAAATTAAAGGTTACGCATGCGCAAATAAATTCCTTCATTAGTACATATAAAATATTAAATGTTTGAGCTCAATTTTCACCATGACCAAGCGACTTCCCAATATATCACCATACATTGTTGGAAAGATAAGGCCATAACCTTTTGAAAAAACAGCATATCAAAAATTTCTATACGTTGTAACTCAAAATATTTACCTTAGAATAAACACACCGGTTTTGACAGGCATGGGGGCTGCCATTTTGTGCATGAATACATGGGCCAAAAGTTATGAAGCTGGCAACCATTTAAGATAAAGTAATCCCTAAAACTGTCTTTTTTTCTTATTTCTTACATATATACATTTAAATTGATACCAAAACATATCATTTAAACTGTATTTTAAAAATCATATGCATTATACACTGAACCCTATGTGTTTATTATCTAACTGTAACCCTGAGGATGTGACTTCCGTTTTGGTGTAATTTGACCGTAAATGCCTAAACAACATACAATTCCTTATGCCTGAATCCGGTTCATTTAAAGTTTATTTTGTCGTAAATTGTTTTAGTATGCGAAATAATTACTCGGTGATACCCGTTTAGCCATTTTTCAAATAAAAAGATAACAAATTCATCAAGGAAATCTTCATTTGAAATTTTCACTAGAATATGACTTAGTTTAAGATTTTGCTTAAGAGTTTTGTGGATATAGCCCCCGATTATTGTTTTCTAGTGTTTATCAAGTTCACCACATAACATAAAACAAATACTTATTACAGATATTACTAGCGTTATTTAATAACTAAGCGCCATGTTGTTTAGGCAAATGTTCCGTGTATAAGCAATATGTGCAGTATTTAAAAGTCACCGGATACGAGCAATAAAGGCGGCTTGGTTATTTATTAATTGAGCAAAATCAGAATGTTCGAACATTCAAATCGGGAACAATTATACTAGTTCGTAGAATGTTAATTGAAACATTCAACACATGTTAGCAACACGAATCTTCTCCCTGAAACAATTCCACTGATCTGACTGAAAATCCGCGAGGAAAAAACACCAAGATGCATTCCTGAGTGACACATATGCGTGAACAAAACTTAATGTTTCTCTGATATAATTTTTTTTTCAATTATAAACCCGTAGCTATCAACAGCGGAACACAGCATCGCAGGTGCTTGTTGTTTTCTAACAAACAAACGTATTTGTCGGTATGGTCGGTAATGTCATTATTATCACTGTTTAATTAACTCATATGATAACAAAAATATCAGACATTCTAATTGTTCATTTTGAATGCATTAAATGATTTACCGGTACATACGAGTGTATAGTTTATCAGCGTGCAATGTCCTGTATTGAAAGAAAACTAACAGGATGGTCGAGCGGTCCAAGACTAAAGAGCAGGTAGATAGCGGAAGAACATTTATATATTGTACGATTTTATTGACCTGGCACTCATTAATCTCCGGTATCTCTCGGCTGTTTTATTTATATCGGTTTAACGTGTATCTAGAGTGCAAAGCAAGGATTTGATAGTCATATAACAAAATTACCCCATCAACAAGTGTCAGGAAGAATAGCGCTGTAGATAGTGTTTTAGACTTTGAATCACTATGACTGTGGTTCGAATCCAGCCAATTTTTTTTTCTTATTTTCTTTTACTTCAACATCACTTATTCTCGTGACATTTTTTTCTTTATTTTATTTTCCTTCCTTTTTTAATTTTCTTTGTTTAATTATTTTATGTCCATAAAAATGCATACAAAAAGACTCGGTTTCGCTCGCAGTATCGATGCAGAGCTCTCTTCTGTGTCAGAATCGAGGTTGATGATGAGATTCCGTGTCATGACGTCAGCAAAATGATCAATTAAATAAATTAAAATAACTAAAAAAATGAATAAAGTCAAAGTGCCTGTTCTGGGATTCGAACCAAAAACATCATGCTTACAAACTTTGCGTACTTACCACTGCACTACAGTATCAACTGTTACGTAATAAGGATTTAATAAATACATATGTGGCGCGTCGTGATAAAACCGGTCTTAATGCATGTGCGTAAAGTGTCGTCCCGGATCAGCCTGTGTAGTCCGCGCAGGCTGATCCGGGACGACACTTTCCGCCTGAAGTGGATTTATGGTTAGAAGAGACTTCCTTGAAGCTGAAAATACCATACAAGCGGAAAGTGCCGTCCCGGATTAACCTGTGCGGACTGCACAGGCTAATCCGGGACGACACTTTACGCACATGCATTAAGACCGGTTTTTCCACGACGCGCCACATATTAATGTCTGAGTCTTCTATCTGGGTTAGTAGCTTAAAATAGATTTACGAAAATACACGGAATATTCTTGAGTCAATAAAATCACACAATTCTGAATTGTATAGCTAACATACACATTGAGCACTACTTTCGATTAATATATGCCTTTACAGTGTTAAATGTCACGTTTGAAAGACATACATTGATATACATATAAGTTTTATTGTTCGAAACACATTGTTATTATGTTTGAATAAATTCATAATCGAAACATTTTGAAACTTGTACAAAATACAATGCCTTTCACAGCTATCATAATACAATGATTACGGTATTTCATAAAAAGTACTTGTATACAGGATCCAATGTTATTGTGAACACACGTATTGACTTTTGTAATAATTGATTAAAAAAAAACTTTAAAAGATAAGCCCACCAATTGTTACCACCTTGCGTAGTAAACTCTAGTTAACAACGCGAAGAAAAGTGCAACGTCACTAGCAATATATTGAACTCCCACGCATTTCGGTTCCGATAATTGCAATGAAGAAAGTGTAATTGGATAAACATCTAGGCGAAAATGGAATAATGTCAATCAATTAGATTATTATGTTGCCTTGAAATGTCACCTTTGCCATTCTGTGGTAACATATCAGAGTAAGGTTGATTTTACACGTATTTTTGATAAACTAAACGGCGTAAGTGGTATGACCTATGTTGGTCCGACCAACAAATGGATCGTCATTGGACATAGAAAAGGAACAGCCAATTACAAACTCCTCACAGCGATCTCCCCTGGTGGAATTAATCACTGCCGGACCAAATATCACGTGACTATAGTGGCTTTAGAAATATATATCACTTTATATTATCCACAAATGGAGATTAAAAATAGACATCACTTGATATTATCCACAAATAGATATTATAGTATTTGTATGAGTTTAAAATGCTATTATTTTCAGATATTAGATATTTAAAGAACATAAATCAGTGTTTTAGGTTTAAACATTAACATTTACTGGATATTTCTCCAAACTGCCTTGCTACATTCAATTTCTCTTGTTTGTTTGCACAAGTACTAGTAATATATTTTAACGTTTTCAGTAAAAACACAATTCTACTGTTACAAACACTTATATTTTAATTGAATACATATGAAAACATATATAAAAAGTAAATATTATTAAACATTCTTAAACTTTCATCAAAATTTGGATAAACAACTTGT
This sequence comes from Congeria kusceri, assembly GCA_027627225.1. Lineage (NCBI taxonomy): Eukaryota > Metazoa > Mollusca > Bivalvia > Myida > Dreissenidae > Congeria > Congeria kusceri. The sequence goes on from CM051028.1 coordinate 59,527,213, forward strand.
GGCAGCAGTGGTCAAATCAGCGCAGAAGGAGAGACCACTGTGAAGAGTTTGATGCATTAAAGTTGATAGACATAGCATGGCACAGATCCAACCCAGTGCGGTGTAAGCTATTGCAAGGCATGCAAACGATTACTTCCCATAGGTCGTTCACAGTAATAGCTGACACCACCATGAAATACTCGCAGATTTGTTTCGTAAATCTTGACTATTTTGTCAATCTACATAAAAACTACTGCATTATTTGCCATATATGTATAATATTTTGAGTTAAAATAAGAAAAAAACGCGAACTAAGTCGAAATAATGATAGTAATAAAATAGTAATAAATACTTTCAATTATTATTACGTAACAAGTTCCAAAGGAGTATACGTGAATCAATGTTATCATTTCACATGACTTACATGTACACTGATATGATCAGGTTATCTTTCACTGTCTTTTATATTTTTTACCACATAACATTAAACAAATACGTATTATTTAGATAACTTAAAAGGTAAGAAAACTATTGGTTATGCTTATGCAACTGTTCCGTGCATCTCCAATCTTTGCAGATTTAAATTCTTTGTCAGCAAAACCAGACAACAGAAGGCTGATTGGTAAATTACTGAGCAAATATCGGACTATGCTAAATTTGAATGTCCTAACATTGTATCTTTAACAATTAGTGAGAATGTTAAGAAACGGTTGCATTCAGATGAGGTAACTTCGTTCAAGAATGAATAATAATGTCTAAAATGATCCCACTGATAAGGCTGACAACTCCAATGCAAACAAAACAAAGATGCATTCCTGAGTGACACATACGCGTTAACGAGCAAGCTGGTTTGTTTGATATAATTTGTGTTTGAATTATAAACACGTAGCTATCAACTTCAAACACCCGAACACAGCACAACAGGTGCTTGTTGTTTTCCAACAATTATACACAATTGTAATTGTCGGCAATACAGGTAATATTACTATTATCACTGATTATTTGCTTATTATTATACCACAAAAATTTCCGGCATTCTTAGTGTTTTTATGCACTTTCAGTTTAACCTCTGAATTTCCTAACATTCTGTCTGCAACAATTAGTGAGAATTTTAATATAAAAAGAAACGTCAACATTGACATGAGGTAAATTCATTCAACACTGAATAATATTGTTTTAAGTAATTTTACTGAATAGACTGACAACCCCAAAGGAAACAAAACAAAGATGCATTCCTCAAGGCTGATAATAGATGCGCGCGCATACCGAAGTTATTATACCGCAATGTAAACACATTCGTGTTACAAAATTCGTGTTACAAAAAGGTTATACTGGATTATTTGGAAAATACAAAAAAGTAAGAAAACTTTACATAGTGCAAAGTACGGACGATTATTCATTTGTAGTGTTATGTTATCATGTTGATAATAACCATATGTCAGCCATTATTTCCTGAAAGCGTGACAAATCAGTTTAATGTTATAATACTGCAAACGTTATTTAGTATTTACACTATTATCTATTTATTTTATGTATTTGTCAAATATAAAGAAAGATTACATCATCCGATTGCAACAAATATAAATATGCGTCAAATTCTGCCTATTTTACAACCTAGAGTTTGGTCTATGTGTCTAGTACATAAAATATGCAAAAGTTTTAATTTTCATACCGCTATGTGACAAAGAGTGTTATCATACTGCGAACGCACGTATGACACATTTTCGTCTTTTTGCAGGCATGGACGTATGGGTATGCAGATACTGTGGAGATTGTTTCCGGACACGAAGTGCACTGTTGCAACATGAATATAGGCATAGGACTCGAGGAAAATTTGCTTGTGAAATTTGTCAGCAAGAGGTCGTTTCAAAACACAATCTTGACATTCACAATGCACGTCATTCCGACAATCGCCCTTTTGTGTGTTTAAACTGTGGAAAGTGTTTTAAAAATAAGTATGATCTCAAAAGGCATAATGAACGAGAAGAAATAAAAAGTAAGGTTAAGTTCCCGTGCACTTCTTGCAATGCATCGTTCGTTACAGAATCGGAGCTGCAAGATCATGCCAGTAAGCATAGCGGTGACAAAAGACACAGTTGTGACATTTGTGGAAAAGCATATCGCTATAAAAAATAATATGTACGCTCATTTAAAAGTCCACAACGAATCATCCTTCAAATGTAACCAGTGCTCGAAAGAATTTTCAAGCAAACAAACATTTAAAAATCATTAAAAAATATCATCATTCCTCTGTGCAGGCGCAGTGTTGCAACTGTAGTTTAAATGCAAACAAACGCTGATGGTACATGTTAAGAAAAAGCACAATTCGAATGACTGAACAAATTAAATACTTCCCTATTATGATGCAATGGTTATATGATGCAAAGTTGTATCCCTTAATGTTTGTGAAGACATGTTTGAGGTTCAATATTAACAGTTTTTAAGCTGTTGTAGTTTATTTTTGAAGCCCCTATTATGATGCAAATAATTACATTTTTCAAGTTTCTGTTGTCTGCGTGGACATTTTTGAAATCTTTTATGATCCATATGTTTACATTTCTAAACTCTTGCTGGCATTTTCGATGCATCTATTATGATGCAAACACATATAGTTCTTGGCTCTTGTTTGTAAGGACAGGTTTAGGTCCCTTATAAGGACGCTATTATTAACGTTTCTCAGTTCGTATTGTTATCTGAATATGCATTTGAGTTGAACTGTTATGTTGCAAATTTTAACACGGCTCAGTTCTTCTTGTTTGTGAAGACATTATTAAGATCTCATACAATTATGAAGCTGATGATTAGTTAGCATTGATTGTGTTTGTGTGTGTGTGTAATTACTTAAGTAATTTGTTCCATATTTTTATGCCAAGACTTACAGTTTCCATTTCGCATGAGGTATTTTAGCAAATCATAAAAATTGTTAGCTGAAATTGTTCACTATATATAGTTTGCGAATGAATAAAGAAACGAAACTATGTAATTTTTGTTCGTCATTCAATGACGTGACATAATTGTATTATATTTGCACGAAACGTAGCAGTATATTGATCAACATTTTGTTTTTGGTATGTGAATATTTTTGCTTCTTGCTTCGTTACTCTTAAGAGTAGCGGATCCAGGTGGGTCACTTTCAAAACTGTTAAAAAGGTTTGATTCATTGGAAAAACAATACATATTATTGATTAACTGTCCATATGTATATTTTTATCGAGCCCGCTCAAAGGTCAAGGTCACACTTAGAGGTCAAAGGTCAAATATGGGCATAATACAGCTTGTCCGGACCAGATGTTCTTTATTTGTGAGCGGAGTTTGCCATAGTTTTGCACAAATGTTCACCATGTGGAGTCGCATGACCATAGGTAAAACGTCAAGGTCACACTTAGAGGTTAATGGTCATATATGGGCATGATACAGATCGTCCGGACCAGCCTTTCTTCATTTTTGGTTTGTACTGTAGTTTTAAAAATTAATAGTTCCCCAAATGGCGACACCATGTTGCGCACAAACACGTGTTCCTGTCTCAAAGGTCAAGGTCAGATCTGCTTGTTAGGAAATGTGATTTTTAAATAAGGCGTAAAAAATTATGTTTGTTTCAGGTTACCTGACCTACCCTAAAAATGCCCCGGCCCTAGAACATTTCATTTGGTTTGTCAGATATATTTTGGTTTTATTTACCTTGTGAAATTATTAAATGTGTTTTTGGATAAATAAGTGTTTTGTTTTGATGGCAGCCACATATAAACAATGTTTAAAGATGTTAGTGATATGTTTTGAATATTTATTCAGTTTTAGAATCTTCAAGTTGACCATTTTTACCAAAAAAACAACATCATCAAGTGTAATCGTATTTTTATTTAAACTGTTTCACTTCAATTTCAAACAACGTTATATACAATCAATGGTGTTAATGGCTGGCTAAATCGCACGTGTGTCACATGTGTAACACATTTTTGTGTTTCATGTTTAATAATGAACAAAGCTCAATATTGCAAAATCCAGATTTCGTTCGTGTTAAGCTAAATTGAATGTAAACCGCAACTACAATTAGAAGTTGTACACAGAACTAGCAGTAAATTGTCATTCAATGAAAGTAATAATGTAACCATATACTCATGTTTAGAAACATTTTATAAACGGAGAAAATGGCTTGTTTAATTCATGAATCCTCAATTCCCATTCTTCTGGAAACTAACATTTTCGAGTAATTCTTTCTGGCCTTTTCCCAACGAACACCTAGACTACCTTTAAGCAATGCATTTCCATCTCTAGATATGCTTCCCTCTTTTTTTAACCTTTGATTCTTGACATTTCGAGACTATCAGAAAATGGTTTCTGAAAAGATATTACAAAAATGTGTAAATAGTTTTAGTATCAAAACATAAAATTACTTATTCACGTGTCCTTCTGATGTCCATTTATGCCTTTTTGGAGAAACACAAACCGATAATGTTACATATTTGATGTTAAATTGTTTAATTAATGACTGATAATGCAATCATGTCTGTTAGAGCTTATATATGTAGGGTGTTTCACTATCGGATAGTTATAAAGTAATGGGACATTAAGTGAGTATCGAATGGCCGCTTTTAAAGAGTCCTATTCACAGATTTGCAACCGATAGCAGAAAATGTATGTGTAAACAATACTCACAGCGGAATGACTTCATGAATTTTTGCGACCTTATGCATTGTTCACGTTCTCACCGGGTAGTCTTCCTGGCCGTCTATATAAAAGTCAGCACTATCAACTAGATTGTATACAGCCGTATCCGATGTACGATACACAAATTTCCTGTAACATAAATGACAGATTTGATAAGGTTTCAATATTAAAGAGCTACTAACGATTTATTTTATAGATAATTAATTTGAAACAACGGTGTTTGACTTTTTTTTCCTGTATACACTATGATAAACTCGTCTCTCGTCACTTTCCACGCTGTTTGTTTTGTTCGAACACAATAATAATTTCTCTCTACTACTCAAATATAAGCATTGCAAAATTAAACCTGTATCAGCAGTAGAGATCTCTTACTAACAGCACACTAAGGAAAGTGATCAATTGCCAATACATCACAAAAAATGCACACACAAAACACGTTACTGGGGTCACCGCCTTGGAACACCGCCTTTGGGGTTTAAAGCGGTTAACAGGCGCCCAAAGCTAACACTTGGCCCAGAATAATTCACAATAGATGTAAATCTAAAAAAATATGTCCTCTCTATCGCCTCATTATATCAGACACTCGTTCACACTCTGAATGACAACATTCAAACTTCTATAATGATTAACAAATACCTGTCTGGGTCCTTTCTTATTTGCAGTTGCTCAATGGTTCTCCCTACATAACGACAAAATTCGTCGGCTGAAACAGTTCCATGACATCCGCGGTCTTGATTTGTGAGTTGTGCAAAAAACGTCTCACCCATCATGGAGCTGAAATTTGTGGTATTGTAAGATCTAGATTTGCACAGTTCATACAGGATGGACTTAGCGTCAATATTGGCAACTAAAGCTTCCCAAAGCTGAGAAGGCCAACCATTTATAAACATTCCAGGGGAGGGAAGGATCCAAAATTGATAGCATTAAGCAAACGCCTACGAAGACCAAATTTAAGTAGTATACGGTTTTCTGCTGTTATTCCCGGTTCGTCCTCTGCCACAAAATCGTCAACACCAACAACTGTAATCGTATCATTTGAAGTTACATGTTTCGCTGCAGTATATGCAAGAAGATTCGACTCGTCTTCAGTCCAACATGCAGTTCTTGGATCAGTGTCATTTACATCGGTGTATGGCAGTAACACTTTCACTATCTCCATTTTCAAATGCATCATCCTTAATTTCTTCAAAGGCTGCAACCCAAGCATTATCATTAATGTTGCATGAACCAATTTCTTCTACTATAAACCTATCATATTGATACATCAGTACAGATTTGTCATCGATGCTACCACTCGTTGCTTCAATAATATCATCAGAAACTGCATCTAACATGGTAACACTTTCATCGTTTTCATATTCGTCTTTGTTACCTTTGGTCACTTTTGTGTTCTTCCATCCTTTACCAGGTGTATTAGGTAGCCGGGCATCACCGTGTTTGCACACAATAGTTCTTGCGTTTGTCCAGTGATCATCAACTTTCGTCATTTTTGTTGCCAAGAGCCATTGTGGAATGTTTTCTATTGACTTCATATTACTTTCTATGTCACTCTTTGACAATTTTTTGGACTTCTCTCCACACATCGTTTTATATTGTAGAAGAGTAAGTGGTTGTCCTTTTGCTGCTCTAACGGCTATATTGTGCCATTGTCCATCAAATGAGCAAGCAGGCACATAAAGGTTTGCCTCTGTGCATTTATTCAGCACATCTCCCATTAATTGTCTTACTGTTTCAGTTTCAAGACTGTACCCTTTTGGACCCCATCCCACAGGAGACCACATTATTTGATTTTTAGACCAGGTTCTGTCTAAATCGCAACCGAGAAACACCAAAGCCTCTGTAGCCTTTTGCCTCCTCAGTTCATATCCAGCTTTGGATACATCAATCATATCAGAATATATTTCTTTCAGTGTGTCTTTCAAATCGGTCACTTTAGTCTCTGTTCCACCTTTCACACCTTTTGTCTCTTCTGTAACATTTATATCTTTGTAGCAGACTAATGATTTCAACTCTCCCAAATATTCAACTTCTTTTGACATCTTTCGTATCTCCTGTTTCAAGATCTAAACAGAGTCCGGTAGCTTATTTGGTCGTTTTGGGATACCTTCTTCATATATTGAACTCGCCATTTCAAGCGCTTTTTTAAACATATTACTGTTTCGTCGTACTTTAAATACATTGGTTTTCTCGCTTGTCCATGATAAAAACAGAAGACTGTCGACATTCAACGCTTCCATTTCCGATATATATTGCAGGTAATATCTATCGGGAAAAGCTGTATGGATTTTGAAAAATGGGCATTTAATTTCAACAGCTTCTGTTGCACCAGAAACGTGTTGATCTGACGCTGTTGGTTTGCACAGGACACCATCAGGCGAAATAACCATAAACGTTGTGTTATTCTTTCCATTTATTGTGACGCATCCGACTTCTTTAAATACTAAATCAGGTTCAATCACAGGTATAATCTTTGCAACTAACGTTGCTACAGCATTTATAACGTTTATTGTGCCATGTTCCATCGCTCGTTTTGCACTTTCCGTTGGAGATGGCTCTTCAATATTACACATAACTTGCTCAAAATGGTTTTTCTGCTTTTTTAAGCCATCAAGACCTAGAGCTTTGTAGATGGTACTTCCTGATACCTTTGCTTGTTTGCGAATCGCAAACCATGCATCAGTCCTCTGTTTCACTAATAATGTGTGTTTGTTGTCTGTGCTGTCAAGTTCGGTTTCTTTCAATTCGATGTAATTTGCCTGTTAGTGCATATCAACAGCGCCCACAGACGTGTAAATCGTATAAGAACCCTGCATATGAACTAGCACTTCGCACATTTTTTTCAATCAGGATGTCGGATTTAGATATATAGCGGTCAATGTCGTATATAAATGCCTGGATTGTGCTCATGACATACACAAACTTACTTTGCTTCCAATCCTTTCCCCCTTTTTCGATTAAGCTCTTTCTTGCAAATTCCTTTTTTTCTTTAAGTTCACGAATTTTTTGGACATTGATATGCATACGATTTAGATCCGTTATTAAATTAGAATGTAAATCTGAGGTAGCCCTTTCGTCTATCTCGGATGCATCCTGTATTTTCTCCAACAGGATGTTTTTCTGTATTTCCAGTTCAGCTTCAAATTTGCTAAGTCTCTCTTGTAATGTTTGAGATTCTTCAAATCATAAAATATCGACATCTCCAGAGTTATTTGTTAATCCTTGTTTTATTTTTTTCAGTCAAATATTAAACACAAAGATGTATTTTGCATCGCATGTGATATTTCTGTCATAACATCTTTATAAATTCCTGGCTTACGAATACCCTTATCAATGTTACCATAAGGAGAAACTTGTTGAAGTATGAATTTCGTTTCCCCCCAAACCGCCTGTGAAATATTTTTGTATCCACTCATGAAACGAAGAAATTTCAAATAATTGCCATCCAAGTTTCCAGAACAGTTTGTTTCATCTCTATACCTCATTGCCGTTGTTGTATCATTTGAAAACCATTCTACCACTTCGCTCGATAGAAGGAAAGCAATATTGTTTAGAGAGTTAGAATTAGCTTTCACTTGTCGAAAAACTGAGGAACACATTGTTTAAACCACGTTCTTGTAGTGCCTGAATAACGAAAGGTGCTACTCGGATCATTTCGTCTATTTCAGTTTCAGTATTCGTCTACCACGCTGCTTCTTGAAACCTCTGTACGGTAGCCTCCATATTCTTCTTACCTGAAATATTACATCAAATTTATTATTGAGAGATATATAACCCTTCACATTCGTAATACAATCTAATATACTAACAGTCAACTATTTTAATGAGTATAGAAAGTAAAAAAAAATGATTTTATAAAAAAAAGAACATTTTCTTTAAATATGTAGAAGGTAAAAAAAACATTAAAATAACAGGTTTATTTTTTCAAGTTTAATTATATTTTGTGTAAAATAAATGAGTTATTTTCGTTTTAAAAATCATTAAAATTGATGCATTTTAAATTAACATTCACATCAACATTACTGTAAACTCTACAATTATATTCTTATAATTCTATCTACATTATTTCGCCATTGCATCTCTTTTAGTTTATGCGACCGTACTAATAAAAATAAAACGTGCATAAATACATCGTGGACATCAGTAACAATGGTAGGGCAAGATCTAGGATAATAACACATACAGGGTGCTGCTGAACATGAGTAGAGAGGGAGAGGAAAATTCTTTGACATTATCATATAATGTTGTAAAGCCAATGCTTTTTTACAGTGAAAAGCTTTTAAACCATTTTCTAATGATTGTCTAACCAATTGAAGAAACAGAAATTCAGTCGTTTTGTGTTGACTAGCCAAGAGGAAAAGGATCAGGGTTCAGCATCCTGCAATTTCACTCTGGATCTTTCCATACCATGCTTACTTTCTATATTTGCAAAAATATTACTCAGGGCAAAGTATTGCGCAAATATTGGTATTAATCTAGTAGAAACCTTTTTCAACATTAACGGCAGATTCAAGATCCTTATGCGAGGTTGTTAATATGTAAGCATGGGTAATATGTTGAACCCTTTTAACACCTAATCATAACCTGAAAGACGAGACGCTCTATCGGACGAGAAACGAAATAACCACGTTGGAGCACAAAGAAGTAGTTGTGATATAATGATTTTTTGTGTTCTGTTTACTGTGTAAATGGCCTATTTTTAATAACAAACAGTTAACATTTCAATATAAGTTTAAATGAACGTTGCTATACATAATGACGATGTACAATAATCGCGTATACATGCTGAATGATCTACGGGAATGCCTATGAACAAACTAACTGTAAATAAGTATGAACTATTTCTTTACAATTAGGTACCTTGCTCAGCTTCAAAGGGAAGTTGAACTGGTCTGAAGCGTTTCTTTCCCGCTTCATTTGCATTACTTTCGCCTTCATTCTGGTCACCTGAAAAGTATTATATATTTATGTAGTTAAAGTTATATTTAGAATTCTTAGTTATTAATGAAATAAACAACATTCAAGCTTTGGCGCAACTCATTAAAGGACAACGTAAAGACTTAGGCATTTAATGATTAATAAAAACAAGATTAAAATGGCTCTGTAAACAAGAAAATTGCATTTTACTCAAAAAACAGATCTTAATCGACTGACCTACATATGTGGCGCACTATGAACATTTTGAGACCTGTCATCATGAGAGTTTTCAAAACAAGTGTGCACAATTTAAGCTAAAATCTATCGAACTGGTTTTACCTCGCATCAACTACATGCATCATCAAACGTAATCTAGATTTCATCGCTTATATAAATGTTGTAATTTGAGCATATTTTAAGCAGATTTGGTAATAAGCAACAGTATAAACAACCATTTCATATTGTTTGTACAGTGAGTTTTTTACCAGAAATTCAGTTCTAAAGTAAAACCAAATGCGGGCCATTGAGAACACCAAACTAACCAAGTCTGATCAGATGAGAATTGTGACCTGTTGAGTCGTTTGAAGCATATATAACAACATGACCATGCGACGCCGGATACAACATGACCATGCAACGCCGGATACAACATGACCATGCGACGCCGGATACATGACCAATACAGCTCACTATTGCGTATTCAGGTAAGATACACGAATTGTTTTAACAGATATTTGGCGTAACGTAAGGAATGTAAACCGGATGAAGTTCTAGTTGTGTTATTTCTGGGTAAATCTATATACGGCACTTAATATTACTGTTTTCGATATTTTATAAAAATTATACAAAAAAATGAATAAAAAGGCTCACTATTTAATGCTGATTTGTAAACTTGGTGGCATATGGCGACATTATTTTAGGTGAATGTAAGCGGGTACTGTCTACATAAAATTTAATTAAATATGCATGATAAAGTTCATTGTAAAAAAAGTGAACTCGTATTCTTATATGACATTAGCACTTTGTGAAACACACTTGCATGAAAAGTTCCTATGTTTGAAGTAACTTATATTATTATTATTATTAATTTATTATCAAAGTCTTATACATAAACAATTAACTAGATCAAACTGTCATAATTATGTTTCTTTTATCAGTGATACTTTAATAACCTAAATATTTCACATTCTGATCCACGTTCTGCAGTCTGTTCATCTTTAATATAAAATTTATCGAAAACTTAAACACCTCATACAAACTAGACGTCTCTATGCTTGCTGGTTTATTTATGCCATGTCTCCCGATGAAAAACAATCAGCAGGTCACGTTTTAAATAATGACGACGTCAAATTTTGTTCAACTTATCATACAATTTAATGATAAAATGGTGATATGAAAATGTATATATTTTTTAAAGACTGTTTGACGTGTTTCTGAAAAAAAAATCATTACACGTCACGGTTATGCTATGCACATTAAGAAAAAGTAAAACGTCGTTCTTCTAAATAATTATATCATAACACTGTCTGAAACGGGCATCTGTTGAATGCTGATCATTGAGTGTTATCGGGCGTCCTCACAAATGACATAATCAGACGCTACAGGCTTTCAATGGACTTCGAAAGCGGTTAAAATTGCTCCTGTTTTTTCTGAGTGACACATGCGCGTTAACGAGCAATGCGGTTTCTCTGATATAATTTGCTTTTCACTTATAACTTCAAACACCTGTTTTTGTTTTTCTAACAATGATAAACACACGTAATTGTCGGCTTAAATGGCATTATCACTATAATTACTGTGTATTCAGCTTATATTACAACAAAATATCTGACATTTTTATGTTTTATAATGTGTGTTTATTTATATCTTTACTGATATATATTAGTAACAATTTTTATAGCTTATCAGCGTGCGATGTCCTATACACGAACAATGAATACTATGTACGATATCAGGATGGCCGAGCCGTCCAAGGTTCAGGTCGCAGTCTGGTTCTCCAGGCGTGGGTTCGAATCCCACTTCTGACAAGTACTTTGCCACTTTTGTCATCCGCATATATCCCACTCCAGTATACATTGTTCACATGCTTAAACTAAGAACGAGAGTAATGGCAAAGTTGTGATTTCTGTTCATTCACACTTGAGTATACTCAAATATATGTTAAACAACAACAACAGCCGCTTTAAAGTCTGTAATATTTACAGACTAAGAAATAATTGTAGCAACTTAAAACTACACTTATATAACAACAAATTGGAACCTTCGCCTTTATGTATTTGTGGTGAAGTTGAATCGGTTTACCACTTCTTTTTTACTTGCTCACTATTTACTGCACAACGTACAACTTTTTTCGCTAAGTTACAATCTATAGAACCATTAAACTGTGATACTATTCTTTTTGGTAATAGTAGTTTTGATCATGATGCAAACAGCAAAATTTTTCTAAATGTCCAACAATTTATTAAGACGACAAAGCGTTTTTTCATAATCTTGCAGTAGTTAAAGCTTGACTTGTTATATGATGGACAGGACTCGTTTTGTTTTGTTTTTTTCCCCCAATTTAGTTTGCCTTTCATGATTATTAATTTCTCGTACAGTTTATTAGATTGCTTTTCTTTTTATTTGCTATTCATATATGTTTATTTTCATATTTGAGCGTACTTGTGACTCGTTCAAAATTACATACATCGCCCGAAACACGTAATTAAATCACACAGGGAAAGACCACATATAATGTTGTTAGAACTTTAGGTCCTACCCTTTTTTCATATGAATGTATCGATAAATAATTTATGTATGTATAAATGTCATTTGTACTTGTACTTCATTATGAAAATAAAATATGTTTAAACTAATTACGCACAATTAAATCCAGAACAGAGATATTAATGAAATCTAATATGACGTATGAATTTAGAGCTTTATGGCAGAAGTCGAATATTTGAACTAGTAAGTATACATATAGGAATTGATAAAACAACAGCAAAACAATTAAAATAATAATTTATGTTGTATGTGCACGTGAAATCGGAATATTCATATTTAAGCATTCATGGTAAAATCGGACATTACTAATTGCAAAGTTGTGCTTTCTGTTATTAATTATTATTATGAACAAACTTGTTGTCAAAGAAAGAAGACATCGTCATATGGTTGGAAATATTTGATGCCTATTACATATTTTTGAATAATGTTTTATTCAAAGTGAAATGTTTTTGAAATTATTCCTCGTAGTGTATATGGTTAATGAGTAAGTACTTCTAATTATATCTTGTTCCTCGTAAATGCATTGACTATGTGATTGTAAATGCGAATGCGTAATTCAGTGTTCTAAGAATAGAAACTTACAAAATAAGAGCTGAGAGTGTGTGCGCTGTAATCCTCACACCGCGCGAACCTATATTAAAAGGTATCACTCCTTGTGGAAACTCTATAATTCTACATGAATCTTTTTACTACGCTTGTAGGTGCATTTGTTTCCATATGAAATATAAGCTTTACTCTGACATTTTGCCATTCAATGCCAAAAGCGACCTTTCACGGGAGCCATAGTGGAGTAATTGAATTTCAGCACTCAGCCCTCCCAGCGGATATTTATCAAATTACCCATAATTCCTTTGCACCGGTGTTCCATATTGTCTCCAGAATGCGCGTGGGAGGTCTGTTACGTTGCGTCGTTGAAACCACAAGTCCGTGTTATACACGGCGGCCAATGTATTAATACATGCATTTCTCCGAGATTACCGGTAACACCATATTTGCATAAATATGATATCATATGATATCATGTTGCTTTGGTTAACGTCTAACAATTGCATTTTTGTAATATCATTAAATTGAAGTATGATCTTTGTTAGCAAATTGCGATCGAAAAGAGTGGAATTGATTGACTTCTAATATTGTCCTATATCTGTGAATTATTATTCGTTAACTTAGTTTCTCAATGGGTATCATTATTGCACAAGACATATGCATGACCTCGTAATATCCATTTGAAGTTCGAATATCAGTACATTTAATATAACGTATTTTTTAACTAAATTGTTAAATGGATTATTTGTTTGGAAAAAATGATGGATGGTGACGGAGGTAATTTTAATAAAAAGATCTCATCTCAGAATCCAATAATTGAAACAAACACTATTGAATGAATGCACAAAACGTGTAGTTTAGCATGGGATTTATAATCTATTTTATCATTTAAATGACTCAGTCGTTTTTCTATTGTTGTGTTCTAAATGTACATATGCTGCTCATTACGCACATAGTGGTTGCACAACTAAGCGTTGCTATTTCAGGCCAAGCATGGCTTGTTTCAGATTTTTAACATTGTTGGGCGTAAGAACGCATACAACAATGTTTTAATAAATTATGGCCTTATCGTCCAGTATAAAGAAAAATAATGCAGTCTCCGTTTTGCGTTGTTTTGTCATGCTGGGGGCGGATGCGTTAAACAATTTATTAACAATAATAACCTTTTCATTCTCACTCACATGTCCTCTTTCTTCAATCTTAGGTTCCAGTATAAATAAAGGTAATACAATCTCATTTAGCGGTAATTTGACATTTTGGTTGAAGATTCAAAGTGATGACTTGCAAATGATAATGACTAAAAGAATTCATAATTAATGATATTTGGCAACTGACTTGTTTTCTTTTGTTGATCTTAAAATATGTCGCCGACAGTCTGGGTATTAAGCCATTATCAATGAGACCAAACATCTTTTGGTCGCTTCGTCGGTTGTAAGCTTGTGGTGTTAAATTGAACTTTGACCTGTGCCACAGTTCGATCTTGATTGGTAGTATGTGAACCAAGCACGCAATCCGTCTTATTGACGCGAATCATTAATAAATTAACGAGATATCATCAGTCTGAGTAGTTTTATCTACTGTATCGAAATTATCGAAGTAATGTCATCGTCACCTATACGAGTTAGGTCATCAGTAACTAGTCCAAATATTTTAATGCTTAAATTATTGACAATGCAAAATGTCCCACGATATCAACATCGCCAATCTTTAAAGCAGCTATGTAAACATTAATGAGCTCCTTATTTGCGTTTATTATTAGTATAGTGGTTGCGAAACGATTTAAATAAAAGTATAATCATTTTGGGTCGACTCGTTTGAGTCAATATTACATTATAACCTGGATATATATGGGTTATATAAAACCAGATATGTGAAACAAAGATTTCGACTTCGACGTTTTAGGTAAGCAACGCCCGACAGCCACGTAACAGTGGAAAAAGTACCGAACATATGGAGCAATATACACAATGTCATGCATAATCGTGAGCCAGATATATGAATTGTTGATCATACATTTGTATTGAGTGACATATTAATAAATGTTAAGATAACTGACAATAATGCAGTCATTCATATGAACATGCAAAATATGTTGGCACCGCTAACAGCGCATTTTATAAATAAAATAAATACGAAGATCATAGATAATTAAGCTTCGGTTGACATCACTCTCCTCGGGGATATATATCTTATATACCCCTCAACTGTATATGATATTTATATAATATCATAGTGCAATATTACCTGCCATGACATGGCGATAGACAGGTAGATCGGAGTTAATACGCACTTATGAAACAGTGAGTAAATAACTCCGTGTTACAAGCGCATTGTTTATCTAGACGACGTCCAAAATGACAACACGGTTAGACTTTAAAAATGTATTTCTTCAACAAACACCTTTGTTTCGGTATAATGAAATAAATATCGCATCCTTTGATGGCGACAGTGCATTTTGTCAACCCTCACAAAATATTTGTTTCCACGGCTTCTTTTTGGGCATCCGTATTTTCTCGGGTTGACAAAATGCACTATCAATATCAAAGAATGCAATATTGATATAAATATAAAAATACCTTAATAAATGACCTAGGCAGTACTTTTGCTGGTACAAGGTCCCGAGTGCTTCTGCAGAATCTACTGTTGTTGACAAAACAGAAAAAGTTTAACCTTTAAATACACATCATCCTGAATTTTCTCAGTTTTGGTAATCCCCTGTCCTGCTGTATCTGAAAGATAACAGATGAACGTCTAGAAATATATGAATACACTAGTGTGTTGGTATACAAATAAAAGGTACATGTATAACTACTTTATGACATAATATAGAACACATGTCGGCCAAATTATGGACGCATGTGTTGTCAAACTTGTGTTCTTTTGGCAGATACATTACAGTTTTTTATGTTTAGTTAAAATACACTGTAACTAAAACGATCTTTTACAACATATTGGAAGATTAGCTTAGACTGTTACTAAAATTCGTGTTTCAAACTATTACCCAGAATGAGAATTTCTGTATTTTGTATTTCCAATTTAAAACGTAATTTAAAACGACGGACTACACCGTAAATCAGACTAATTAACTCGATAAGCAGAAACGTTCTGTCAATTGATTTGTGGCCTAATTGATCGAGTATCAACAAGAAGACAGTCGGTGACAGATATTAATCGTTGATTAGCAGACCGTTTAATTAGCGATGATATCGTAATAATATTATTATAGGAACAGAATATTTATTAAACTTAAGCATTACAAGCTTATCGTTATACAAATATACAATGAAAAGATACATGGTATGAGATATGTAAGGTTTTAACAAGTACATGTAAACATTTCTACTGTTAATATATTGATCTAGGAACACCCTCATTAGAGTGAGAGTGTTAAACGGTATGTTTAAGTATGGACACATAAAATAGACAGTAAACGGTTTAGTAAATAATACCATAAACCAGCAGCAAGGCTACAATGTCTGAACAATTCACCTACGTAAAAGCGAATAATGTATAATTTGTTAAACTATATACATTAATGTGTCTCTTAATTGGAAGGCTTTATGGCAATATATTGCCAGTTTTTGAATAATTGTTTTATTTTCGCATTTCATTAAACAAATATACTTAAGTATACTCGTGTGGGTATAGAAATAATTTGGAATGTATTCTTTTCGAATATGAATATATATGGGGCACTTAAGAACAAAATGGAATTCGTCTTCTATATCATTTAGATCGCATAGGGTACATTTTCTCTCATGTCTTGGTACATTATAGTGCCGGCCGATTTCAATATTTAATTTGTGGGATGATAACAGTAATTTGGCCAAGACATTTCTGTATTTAGGATTTTGCAGCTGGCGTAAATATGCTGATTGTTCAAAATTTAGTTTAATTTCTCTATATACATCAAGAGATGTTGAATCTTCTAGGCTTGACCGCCAATTACTAACATAAATATCACGAAGTCGAGTTCTTAACTTTGTAGTGAATGTTTCTATCTCAACAGAGTCAGGATATAACCATATTTCATTAAGACCAGATGATTGTAGTATAGAGCCTACCTGTGCGGCCCAATTTGTACAAGCATTATTTACATTTATGTTATTTACCTGATCATTTAAAATGGTATGTAAAATACAATTTTCTTGTTTAACCGAGTGAATCTTTAAAAAGTATTTAACCATTCTAATATATCTTTCGATATACAATGGAAATCTCCCCAATTCGCTATACAATGCAAGGGTATTCGTAGACGGTTTTACATTAAGAACCCATGTACAGAACTTCTTGTGTACTCTTTCTAAAACATCTCCTTGACCATGACCCCAAACTTCTGAACAGTAATTTAAGACGGATAGTACATAAGCGTCAAAAAGATTAAACATTATGTTAAGTGGTACTTTGTTATTCTTAATTAAAGACATTAGTGAATATAGGGATCTCAGCCCTTTTCCCGCAAGTGTTTTCGTAGCTTGCGCGAATGACCCACCACTGGTAAACACAACCCCTAGGTAGTTAAACGAGTTAACAACTTCCACTTCTTGGTTATTATAAAACCATTTAGTTTAAACCTATTTATTTTAGCTCGATTGCATCGAAAGCCGAAGGCTTATAGAGACACTCTCGAGTCCGTTTCCTGGGTAGAACCAGTACTTGGTGTCTTTGGGGGAGATCTTGAGAACGCTCCCAGTAAGGTTCGAACCCGGGACCTCCCGATCGCTAGGCGGACACCATATCCACTACGCCACCGCGACCTTAAAACCATTTGTCGTTTACACCTAACCTCCCCCCTTTTCGAAAGACAATTACTTTAGTTTTCTCGATATTTACAGTAAGATTCCATTTTTGACAGTATGAATTTAGACTGTTAAGAGAGTGTTGTAAGCCCTCTTTAGATTCCGATATGAGCACTGCGTCGTCAGCGAACAATAATAAAAATATAGCGATTTGGTCAATATTAATACCCGCATCTATATTTTCTTGTAAATGCATCTCAATGTCATTTAGAAAGAGAGAAAAGCAGATCGGAGAGGTTATCTCCCCCTGGAATAATCCGAGGTTGCTATTGAAAAAATCCGACAATGTTCCTAAATGTTTCACACAGAGTTTAACTTCACTATACATCGACCGTAAAACGGATAGTAATTTTCCATCAATTCCTAATTTTATTAGCTTGTACCAAAGTCTTTTCCTATCTATACAGTCATATGCTTTCCGATAGTCCACAAAGCAGCAATACATTTTTTGCTTATTGGTTATTTGTCTTTGAATCAACGAGTGCAAAATAAAAACTGGGTCTATAGTACTATAATTGTTTTTGAATCCAAATTGGGCATCCGTTAAACTGAATTTTCTTCTGCCCATAACTTTAGTCGCTCGTTCAATACTATTGTAAACAATTTAGAGAAACAGCTTGTTAGTGTAATCCCCCTATAGTTATTTGGGTCGGACTGATCGCCTTTTTTATGAATCGGGATAATCATTCCTGAGGCCCAAGCACGAGGAAATGACATTGAATTAAATATGTGATTGAAAAACATGTTCAGTGGGCGGATGATTTGTGGCACACTTACCTTAAAATATTCGTATAAAACATTGTCGATTGAAGGGGATTTATTTATACTAAGTTTCTTAATAGCTTTTAAAATTTCTGCGTCTGAAATTGGAATATCTAGACATTCGAATGTCGAGCTAAGGTCTTGACAATTATCAAAGTGACTAATAAAGTCGGAACATTCATCATTTATTTGTGTATCGCCACCGGACATGAGGCTGCTAAAATAATTTTTAAATTCCTCATTTGAAATATCATCTCCAGCACGAGATTGTTGTCGCGGTTTAAATATTCTCCAAAATTCTTTCGGTGATTTTCGCCTAAGATCATTCATCTTACGACAGCGGGAAACATTATATGAATTTTTCGAATTACGACAATGATATTTATAATCTTTTTTCGTATTATATAGTGTCGCTCTGTCCGCGTCCGATAGTGTATTGTTAAATTGTCTAACGGTTTGTTTATATAAGGTATATTTTCGTTTACATTCGTCGTCAAACCACTCTTTTGAGTTATTAACCTCTTTAAAGCATGGTTTTCGATTACCGCAGTTTTTTTCGAAATATGTGTTGCCGTATTTACATAAAAAGTTTGTAAATATCGACGTGAGACAATCAACATCTCCATTTTCTTGGATTTCAGTGTTTAAATCATTTCTTAAGGTATCAATATTATTTGTTAAATGGCTTATAAACAGCTCTTTATATTTCTCATCAAATTTATAATACTTCGATTTGCTATTTCCAGTGACGTTCTGACACCCAGTACTCACTTTGAACGAGAAGGATAGAGGCGCATGATTTGAGTATGGTGTAAACTGACCAATGGTGAAATTGTCAAGCAAATCAAAATTATTACGATGTGTAAGCAAATAATCTACCACGCTCGTACCGTTATGGGTCATGCAAGTGAAATTTCCCCCATCGGCCGGCCATCGACCGTTAACTATCAGCTGATTTGTCGCTTTACACATATCAAGTAAACATTCACCGAAACGATTTGAAGTGGTGTCACGAGAAATATATATATACATGATTTGCGCTCTGAAATGTTTATCACATGCCCATAAAGGTGAATCTTCAATGCAAAGTATTTGGAGAAGCTTACCAAAACTTTTTTATTTACAATTGATTATTGCATCTTGCACATTAATTATTTTGCCTATAGATGTACACTTATTTGCAAAGCTGAACATTACTAATGCTTTGAACTCAATCCGAATAACAAGGTTACACAACAATCCTTTCATCAGGGGCGGTTCTAGGATTTCGGGTTGGGGGGGGCGTAAACTTTTGATCGCGCAGTTATAACCCCTTTTTGTGGTATGTGGATCTTCAGTGATCATCATCATCATCATCATCATCACCACCAAAATGCACTTTGTTTCACTGAATAAATTAATACTTCACCATATGTT
The DNA here is from genome assembly GCA_027627225.1 of Congeria kusceri. Taxonomy (NCBI): domain Eukaryota; kingdom Metazoa; phylum Mollusca; class Bivalvia; order Myida; family Dreissenidae; genus Congeria; species Congeria kusceri. Next base: position 59,547,060 of record CM051028.1, read on the forward strand.
CGAAAGACATGTTGGTACGTCTGTATGTCATACACCTGCTTTGGCAGTAAATTGCCCTTGTTTGATGTGCCTATCCAATAAATTGTGTATGTTATTTATCGATTTATATATCAGGAACATCTTTAAACATATAAAATCCGTAAATTCAAACACACACACATCGAGCATTTTTGTATTGTTCATTTACCGAATTGTAATGGTCTCTTTTCGAACTAAACTATTATTGAGACAAAGCTGTTTATGCTCGAAAGTAGTCATTGATTTGACTTGAATTTCGACTTTACATCATAATTATTCGAAACGTATTAATGTTATTTTTTGTGGTATCCTGTGGCAACGGTCACGGGTGTATTGCATCTGACATGTTTATATAATATAGGAATTTAGAAAAGAAAACAATATCATGCACAAATAAAGGTATATATATATATATATATATATATATATATATATATATATATATATATATATATATATATATATATATATATATATATATATATATACCCATTGTCTATAGTTTATCGTTTGCGATGAACTTTGGCGCCGGTACTACGGTGTACGTAAGAAATCGCAGGGGGGGGGGGGGGGGGGCGGGCTAGGTCGGGTATGTTTTACTGTAGTTGATGTGTGTCTTTTACCAAATTGAGCGAGCGAAGCAAGGGAAAAAAAAAGCATATTTATCCAGGTTTTACCGTTTTATATACGCCCTTATATGTATGGCTCGGACGTTTTAGGGGGGAGGGGCCCCGCCGGGTGCGCCCCCCCCCTGGATCCGCTAGTGCTTTAATATTGAAGCACTTATAAACTGACAATTAAACAAGTTAAACGCAGTGACAACACTGTTGACCACCAACAAAGAACCGACGTCACATAAATATCGAGCTCTTCCGCAGTTGATGAAATCAACTTGGACGTACATACGTAGAGTCTCAACTCAGCACACGGTTTCCCGCAATTGTGTTCAACTGATGGATCGGAAAGACGAACCATCAGTGACTTCCGCGTGGGAGAAATGGCCATTGACAGCGACTCGGGAACGGAAATTGCTCTGCCACATAATCACCTTGACCTTTATTTTCTCATTTAGGTAAACGTTTGCGCTGAGTGCACAGAAAGGATTGTTTGCATATAACTGTCCATTGATTATTTGTGTGACGGAAACAACAAACGTATATCGAAAATTTTCAACGACATTGGAGTGTTTGTTATTTACAGTATATTTCGTGCTATTATTTAAAAGCCAATTATGTTCATAGCCTTCCACGCTTGTTGTCCGCGAAACAAATTTGTAAAGAAAGATTACGCTTAATGTTATGTTCAAATCTGACGCATGCTTTAAACTATGCGTTGTTAATATATGAAGTGCGAATACATTGAATAAATAAACAAGTATTGTACAAAATGTCTAAATCAAATATTTTCACATTAGTAAAAAATGTATTGGAAATGATCTTACGACGGGATGTATTCAGCCATTCAGAAAGCTAGGACTTAATTGATTGACGGAAATGTCTTGTAAAAACATTCATATGCAGGCAACGGTGTTTGTCAGATTCTGACATAAGTAGGCGTGGTTATAAATTCCATAGCGTACGGTCAATTAAAACAATTGAATACAAATTGATTGTAAAATAAAAATATATTTATCCTAATGTGTCGTTTTAATTCAATCGCACTTTGAACAGCTAATATTTAGATATTTAACGATCAATATCAAGGAAAACGTCCGTGTTGTATTTATAACAGTACTATAACTGCTATTCAGTACTGTTAACGCTATAATAACCGTTAGACATAAGGTCAATAAGTTTGATAGTTTGTACTAAAAATCATATTCCCAACTTGATAAATTTCATTTGCCCGTAAAAGCTATAGACACAGGATTGACATGTGAAATTTATTTAAGCTAAACATCCAATTGCAGGTCAGAAAACGCATTTACTTATGATAGAAAACAATATTCTAAATGCAGCGACACAATAACGATAATGTAATAACGTGCTTGAATAACTACACATCTTTTGAATTTAAATGTCATAGGTTAGACATTTGAGGCTAACTAAATGTATTAGCTGATCAGATACCTTTAAATGTAATCTTGTTCATAATCTGCGTTTGTAAATGTAGCATTCTGCACTTTGTACACTAGTTAGCATGAATATTTACAAAGATTATTAATTGTTAAATTACATTCAGGTATTGTATAAATTGCAATTGCAACGCCATCGAAGTTGAATTTCATATGAATTTCATTTTGCCTGCGTATGTCTTAGTGTTGCAGATACAAGATATAAGATATGATATATTGTAAAATAATGCTTTTATATTAGATCGTCTATGTATACGTATTTGCGTTAATTGCTGTCAAAAAATATAATAGCATTTAAAAACTGATATATGTTTATAAAAGGTCAGTTGATGTTTAATTTAAGAGCGTAATTTTATATATCATTAATTTGGTTTTATATAGTTTTTAAAGTTCTGCTCACGCCACTGAATTCATTTAATACGACATGCTTTGTACATATTTTTCCACGTTGGCATACTGAACCTTTAGTTTTATTTTGCGTTGTACATTTTACAAATCGACATACATTCCTGTTTGTCATTTTACCTGAATATTTGCATCAACACTATGGCAAGATAATTCTTGTTTAACTTGTCGTAGTTTTATTACTCAGAGACTACAATAAATATCAAACATCTTGCTGCATCAACAGAAAAGAAAACCCTTTTTTAACATTGAAATGTCCTTTATTTCAGACAAGTGACCAACTGCAAAATGCAACATTGCATTTGGCAAAAGTGCCATAAAGGCTTTTTTTAAAAACTAGTTATATAGTATTTAAGTTTTGTTCATTTAATGGTGTCCAGACTTAACAATACTGCGGCATAGTTAAGTTCCACAAAGACGGCTTCGAAAATGTTTTAGAGAAATTAAGTTACCTTTAGATTCAAGTGTCCACGTTAAGCATTGGATCAGGCTTCATGTGCCTTCGTTGGAATCCGAACATTTGAGTGGTAACATACTTAATTCAGAGAATTTACTCGTCCTAACAAACCTGTTAGTTAATTGTTAGATAATTGTCAATTTGCAGATAATTTATATAATAGTTTGTTTACATTTACACTTAGCCATTGCAAACAAATAACGTGACGTCATGACGTCATAATGTATTTTGTTTATATTCATACCTGAGGAAGACTATTAAAGTCGAAACGCGTTGTGAATTGGAGTTTGTCCTTTTTCTCTTCATGCAAACACATTTTACAGGTATGAATGAGATAACCTATAGTAGAGATGAGTAATGTTCATTAAAATAAAATTTGTGCCATATGCTATCTCATCCCTGTTTTGTATAACAAATGAGAATGCATACAACAAGTGAAAATGAATTTAGAAAGTAATGTTACATTAATATGTACGCTCGTACTTTAACTTTGCATTATTAGCTCACATAAATTCGGGCCAATACCTATAAAGCACAGGTGTGTGATAAATGTTAAAATATGAACTGAAACCGTAAAACGAATGTTTATTCACCAGATTCTCTCAAACATATTAAGTTTTATTATTAAAACAGATTAAGACATAACATAATGAACATACACACAACAAACGTTATAACGCACCAAACGAAAATTGTTGTAATTTATTTTTTATAACGCACCAAATTGAAATTGTTGTAATTTTTTTTTTATTACGCCACCAAATGGAAATAATTGTATTTTCTTTATTTAAAAAAATTTCAGCTTGAAATGTCAGCTAAGATTATTCGAGATATACATGCATGTGTTTATACCAAAATATTGGAAAAAATACGAAAGAATTTCGCGTTACCAAGGCGCAGCTGAAATACGTAATTGAAAAGTTACAGCACTTTTTAGTCTGTGGTGGGTTATAACTTTTGCCTAGTGTAGTAACGTAACCATTGCGTAACTATTCATTTTCGGTTGCTTCGTACACATAGATCGGTCGTTTCGTAACCATGTAGGTCAATTCGTAACCACTTAAGTCGGTGGTTAGTATCGATATAAATTGAATTAAAAGTGTATTTATTACGCAATGTTGGATTTTAAACTCGATGAAACTAACCGAAGGTTCTCGTGGATTATTAGTATATCATGCAGCTCGCCGAAAAAAAACAGTGAATAGACGGATGTCCACGATGATTAGCAAATAAACATATCAATATTTACAAAAGTTTACTTAGACGATCAGTGTTTTTTATTATTCAGTATCCAACAACCGAATTGTTCCCTGATGCGAGTATAACAGCTCTAGAAGCCTAAACACGCAAAGGCATTTTTACCGGCCATTAAATGACTGTTTTAATTATTTATTCTAAATTTGACCACTTTCACGTTTCATGTGGCTTTAATTAATAAGTAAATTACAGTTGAGATAAAAAATGCAAACATGTGTGGAGTTTGTAATTCATAGCATAAAAAACAATAATTTATAAACGTTAACATTTTATTACTATTATAAAAATGAGTATTTCTTAGCCTATACACGTAGCAATGATTCAATATTAGTTGTTTTATTTGATTATATAGCTTCGCAGAATATTATGAAAAAAATACAGCATGCGTTAGCTGACTATTCAAGGGGTTAATTACTTATATTGTTAATATGTATTAAAACAAATATCTATTTTCGCAAAAACAGTATTGTATTTTTAATAAAACATTTTATATGACAATTAACTTTACAGTATATTGATTGCATTGGGGTTTACTTTAATTGAATAATTTTTTTACAATATTTTACATCTTAGACAAATAAATGTACTTTTGTTAATTTGCATATATAAAAGGCGGAACTCACGATGGAACATATTTGGGTTGACACTGATTAAAATGCCTCTGTTATATTTGATTCATAGCAGATGTTCAAATCATGAAATTTGCCAGTCGGAACAATCGCATACCAATCGTTAAGAAATCTGATTGGCACAGGTAGGAAAAAATGTGCCAATTTATGTATCAAGCATAGAAACCGTATTCATTAATTGGCAATTTGTGAAGAATTTGTAAATGATTGTTAACATAATACCAAATTATTCCGAAAACAAATCTGACGGCACATAATTAACGTGATTGGATTTTTTTTTATATAGGATATATCCTGTTTTATACGAAATTACACCACTTTCTAGATGTTTCACGAGTCTTGTTTGTATCATTGTATTACATGTACATTTGTTTGCAGTTTGATAAAACAAAATGATTGAATCGTTTTTCACGAAAGTTGACAATGTCATCAACATCGTTTGCCAATGAGCAATAAGTTACATCGTTATGTTCTATGACATGTAATTGATATTTTTAAAGAATTGTTGTATAATATGTAATAAAATACGTACAATTGTTAAGACCTACTCATGTTGTAAAAGGATATGCAAATACAATGCTGAAGTAAAACAGGAACGAATGAGAGAAAATGAATCGATCATGTTAGGTGAAGTCATTAAGCACACTTTTATTTTCATTTCTGATTATAAGTGTCTGTATTATTAGTGAATATGAACATTACCTATTGCAATTATATTAAATAAATAACATCGGGCGGTTATATCACTATTATTTTTAAAGATTCTGTTGATACAATTAGTGTGCATTTCAACATAACTCATTAGTTTAACTAACTATATTTACGATGATTGATCAAATAACGCGCGAGTCTCGAGTATCGCGGTAGATTTTCAAACCACGATACTCGAAACGCGAAGCGAGACACGAGAATCGGGCGACACACGAAGCGAGGCACGATATTGTATCGTTCAAATATCGCCCGAATATCGAGTCTCGCGGTTTGAAAGCATGGAAGCAAAGCAGGGAAACACTCTTTTTCCTAACGAACGAATGCGGGTCAGGACGGCCCAAGTCGTTGACGGCCCAGACCATGACGGCCCAGTCCATGACGGCCCACTGTTTGTCTGTCTGTCTGCCTGTCTGCCTGCCTGTTTGTCTGTTTGTTTGTCAGCCTCTTTGTCCGTCAGTCCACCCATTCGCCTGGATGATACTGCTGCTTTGTGGCTATTTCTACTCGATTTGATAACTGTTTCTGTTTGAACTATAATGATGACTACGTTTTATTTATGCTTATTGTTTATTTTTATGAAAAGCCTGTTGCTGTAGAAGTAACGGTCTGTCTTTCTGTCAGACTGTCTCTTTGTCTCTCTGTCCGATCGTCCGCCCATCCGTCTTGAGGAAACTGCGGCTGCAATTACTTCTGTTGCGTTGTTAAATAGTTGTGTTCTAAAGGCCTTCTTCAAATTAACTTTCACACACTGAAAGTAGGTCAACACGACGTGGGGTTGCATCATGCACTAAAGCAGATCGGTGCATTGCCCTATTGTCCTATGTAGCAACGCACTTTGGTGTCAACTCAACTTCGGTGTTACTTATCATAATCATCATTATCATTATCATCATAATCATAATCATCATCATCATCAACAACAACAACAACAACATCATCATCATCATCATATTTTTACAAAATAATATCAAACAACTACAACGTGATTAATTCCTGGTGCACCCGTAGACGCGAGACTCGATATTCGAGGGATATTTGAACGATACAATATCGTGCCTCGCTTTGCATGTCGCCGGATTCTCGCGTCTTGCTTCGTGTTTCCTATATCGTGGTTTGAAAATTTACCGCGATACTCGAGATTCGGGCGGTATTTGAACGATATAATCTCGTGCCTCGCTTCGCGTCTCGCCTGAATATCGTGTATCGCTTCGTGTCTCGCTTCGCATCTCGTGTCTCGACCTTTGAACGCGAGGCACGAGAATTGCGCGAGACACGAAGCGAGGCACGATATTTTACCGCGAGACACGAAGCGAGACACGAGAATTGCACGAAACACGAAGCGAGACACGATATTTTGCCACGAGATATCGTGGTATGGGCTACTGCGACAGTGCGAGATCTCGTGTTACAATATCGTGCCTCGCTTCGTGTCTCGCGGGAATATCGTGGGCAATGAAGTCATCAAATATTGATGTTCTACGCCATGTATCTGCTTTTACAGGCTATCTGCGTACTGGAGCAAAACAGCGAAGACAAATGCGCAGAAAACATGTATTATCATTGTTTATCGGCCAATAAAAACGATTTGGAGTTCTGATGCGTAGGATTTTAACGCCCTCGCGGGTTAGTAGCCACGCGTCAGAACGACAAAGAGGTGTTTATTGGCCGATAAACATTGATCATTCGAAAATTATGTTGATTCTAACATGATCTGACAAATATTTTTGCAATTGTAATGACAACTACATTTTACTATGCTCCGCTCAGAATCTTTTCGCGTTGTTTAACTACCCAATAAACAACGCAAAAAATAGTCCCGATTCCGAGCGGAGCATAGTTGTTTATTGGGAAGTTTAACAACGATAATTTTGTTCTTTGCCTATACAAATGTCAGCGAGTATCATGTTAGAGTATAAAACAATGTGCGGTAATCGAAATGATTGATGGTAACGCAACAGGATTGAAGGTAATATTTCGAACGATTAGAGAATGTAACTCCCGCACAATTAAAGGGCCAGGGGAGTAAGAATTAAGAATACTGGTTTAAGGAACATAACGGCTGCCTTATTTGCATAGTTATATAAAGAATTTCTTCGAACACTCACATGATGACGACGATATGTAGTCGCTGTTGAGTCAAATGAATGGCAAACACATGCATAAGCTTTGAACGATGACGTCTGTTTGACCTTGACATTGACCCATCACGACTGTATATAATGGCTATATTAACAAAACATTGCCCAAAAGGCAATCTGTACCAATTAATTTGATCACACCGATTTTGGAATAATAATCACGTTGTATTTCGCAATAGTTTTCAAAAACTCACTGTGACCTTGGCATTTTTGGTCAGAAACGACATTTCACCACACCAAGGTGAAGATTCATGCCAGGCAGACGAGAATTTCCATAACAGTGCTCAGCTACCAATCTCTAGCAAGTGTCATATCACTATATTTTCCTTGTATATAATACCTTTGGTGGTATTTGAAAGTCCATTCTAAACACAAAAGCAATCATTTATCGCAACCTTAAACTGAATATATGTTGTTTTTTTTTTACATGAAGGGTCTCTGTCGTATATGCCAAGCATAAAATATGTCTTAATGCTTATAAAGAAAGACGCAATATGTTTGAATAATAAATACAGAACAAAATATTATCGGGTGATTCGAACAGTGTGGATAGTTCTGTCACGTGGGGCGTTAGGAGGCAGGAAGCGTCAAATTGCGGATCAAATATATAAGTAAATAAGAAAGTAAATTTTTTATTATCGTGACTTGTGTATAACATTTACATTTATAAGTAAATGCAGATAGAAAATAGATCACACCCGGCCCACCGGGCCTATAAGTCACCTTAGCAAGTTCCGTTATTAACAACGTTTTATATAAATTGATAAAGCGTATCAAAAATAAAGATTGTTATCACATGACAGCAGCGACAAACATACGTATCGAATTTGTAATCGTGTTTACGAATACAGAATACTTCTTCTGCGTAAGTAGGCAGCCGTAATATATCTGGATAGTTGTCTAGTGTTATTATGGATCAGATAACCTAGTTGATCTATGGGTGACAGTGTCATAAAACCAGTCTCCCGCAAGGCATCGCCAAGTATTCCAAGCCTTAAGTCACTATATCTTGGACAATTTAACACAAAGTGTGTTTCGTTTTCAACTGTTTGAAAGTCACAGAAGTTGCATAGTCTTCTATCCTCACTCTCACCGAGACATCTTCCAGTTTCTATTCGTAATGGTAGGATGCCCGACCTGAATTGTACATATAACGAACGTTGGTGCTTTCATACGTTTAATGTGAGATACGGTTTTTGTATGAAACTTGTTTTAAAGTACAATAAGTTCTCAATTTAGGCATTCTAGCATTCTGTTTCCAAATAGAGTCATAGTACACTTCTATGCGTTGCTTTGCAGAGGGAAAATTTATATATGTTTGACACCACTTTCTTCTGAGAACTGGGGCAAAATGGTATTGCAAGTAACCATGAGTTATATAGCGACAAATGTGAATACAATATAGATACATTATTACATGTATTAAGTTGTGTTTACAGTTGTTATGCAGTGTATCATATGTAACATTCATATAGACGTCTTTACTGTGTGGATTGATTTTTAAATTATTTGAATATGTAGCAATACATCGACCACGATTTATATGTGTGAATTTACGTTAAATACACTAACAGAATACAGAAGAACTACCAATACATTTCGTTTATATTACAGTATCTGAGTATTAACACATTTATATCAAAAGAACAATGCGGATATAGCAAACCGTGTTGAAAGTATGACAAACAGGTTATTTAATATGTAATTGAATCAGTTACTTCCATTTTCTTGAATGCCACATGAACAAGTTACTTCCCTTAGTTGAAATACAGCCGTAACGAACAATACCGAAATCTGAACATCTTTTCCTAAGTAAGTCGTTTGATTATTAATATGTATTAATTTGCTTAAAGGTGATTTAAGAGCATTTAATAGTTGTCAAATTAAGGGAAGTAACATCGGGAAAACCCGTTAGTTTTCGTTGTACTCCGTGATAATGTTTGATAGGCGGCGCTATGTTTGCTGCGATTTATTGCTTTATACTAAGTGCATCACACCAGGTAATAGAAGATCCAGGGTCGCCTCTGAAATGAGTCGTTTCATGTATCTTGCACTATCCCCATAATCCAACTAACAAGTCTTCTTGGGGCGACCGGGCAGTTGATCTTCAGTCTGCAGCGACCCCAGTGGGTTAACTGACGACAAACTTGTAGATTGCCAATTTACGAGAAATTAAACATAATATTTCTAAGCAATCCTGTCAACATTCGAATGAAAATAATCCAAAAATTAGCCGGAAACATTAACATAGAAGCAGCTTAAATTACAATAAATTGCAAAGCGAAATGTCGTGGCATTTTACATTGACTTGCTGAACGCAGAAATTAAACTGTTCGACATTAGGTACTTTAATTTTTTATATTTGAAATTAAAACAAATTGTCGCGTCGGGAATAATTTAAAGAAGCAATTATGAATTCGTTTATCGGCAATCTCATTAAAATAATTTTTGCCTGACGCTGCTGTATATTATCCGCTGACTGGCAACCAGTTCAAGACGAGCGATAGGAGATTTTTTTTATGTGATTGCTTTATCATACCTTTACAGGTTTTGATATAGCGTTGGATGACAGAACGTATAATATTATTATGCCAGGCAAAGAAATTGATTTAGTTTGGTTACCCGACGGACCCTAGTTTTGGCGAACCTAAAACATTGTATTAACCATTCAGAAAAACAGTTATGTGTCGATGTATGACTGTACATGCAACAGTGAAATGGGGCATCGTGCCAATTAGACACTGTACTTAAACTATAAAAAATGTTTCGTTTCAGTTTCCAATATATGATTAAGTATTTTTTTGTTTCTTGACCGCGTTTAGCTACTAAATTTCATTTTTATAGGTATTATAATATAAGTAATAAAAGCAATCTTGCTCAATGTGTGCACGTCAATAAATAAAAAAAAATTCTCAAATAAAATGTCTTCTCAACCTATGTTATTCTAATGTGTTTCCGCATGTTATAGGAATTACAACATTTATTTTGATTGGCCTAATAACAGTGGTGTGATCCTTGTTAAACGCACAATCATACCAAACATGTACGCCGGAAACGTCATTTTTCAGCTTTCAGTGTAGGATCACATTTTGAGAAAATCGCGTAAGAAAGTAGTACACTATGCAGGGTTCGAAATCCATGGTTTAATTGTGTCACGAGCCAAGTAGAATCATGGACATATTATAATCCTAACATATTCATCTCACTCATTGTCAATGCATGTTTTAGGTGTTTATGTTAGGCGTAAAAAAAATATGTTTGTTTCAGGTAACCCGACCTACCCTAAAAAAATGCCCCGACCCTAGAACATTTTATTGGGTTTGTCAGATTGATTTCTGCTTTATTTACCTTTTTCAATATTTCCATGTGTTTTGGATAAATAAGTGTTTTGTTTTGATAGTATCCACTTATAAACAATGTTTTAGGATATTACTGATATGTTTTGAATATTTATTCAATTTTAGAATCTTCAAGTTGACCATTTACAAAAAAAAAAAAAAAAAAAAAATACCGATCGACCTAGATCTACCCTATTTTTGGGGGCATGTTACCTGAAACAAACACATTTTTTTTACGCCTTAGGCATATTTGAATTGTTTAACATTTCATTTTACCATGAATTAAAACAAACAATACGGGTCACGAAGCGAGCCGAGAAGAAGCATAGACATTATAATCCGAAACTTTTCGTTTCGATATCGCCGACTCATGTTAAGGTTATTTGTTTGAGGGGGCATGACAAATTTTGTTGTTACTTATTGTGTTAATCAGTTGGTCGTTATAATAATAATATTAATAATAATATGAATAATTGTAATAATGAAAATAGTAATAATAATAATAATAATAGTAATAGTAGTAATAATAATAATAATAGTAATAATAATAGTAATAGTTATAATAATAATAATAATAATAATAGTAATAATAGTAATAATAATAATAATAGTAATAATAATAATAATAATAATAATAATAATAATAGTAGTAGTAGTAGTAGTAATAATACTAGCAATAGCGGTCGGTTACACTCCAGTAAGCCTATCAGAAAATTACACTGTACTTGGAAACAGACTCAATGGCCGAGTGGTTAACGTTTATGACTCTGACTACGGCGGTCGGGGTTCGATCGCTCTCAGAGGCAGGATTTTTGTATCATATGTTTATTTTTTTATTATTGTTTTACAGAATATAAGAGTTCGCTACTCCAGATGCTGAATTAATTGAAAAAGAAGACATATCTAAAATATAATATTCTGTGAGTAACTTCGTTTAAAAGCATTTTAAAACATTACCAAACATTATCACATCTCACCTTTGCTTATACGGTTGAAAAGCTTGTCACACTGCTGTCGTTGCATTAATATATTGGTAAATATTAGTAATATTGTGCATAGTGTTTGTTGTTAAGGTTTAAATTGAGTTTCTTCAACGCCATAGTTATTTCCCTTCGACAAATTAATATACTGTCTTCCACAGCGATTGCCCGGTATTTAAACTGATAACCATCATTTTCACTATATACATCTGGAGAATTGTGTTGGTTATGAGAATCTAAAGACAGAGTGTCGGAATATCATTAAAAGTGAAATAATTATGTTTGTAGCCCAAAGAAAGACCACGATATTGTACAGCGGACAACGATTTTGGCTCATCAAGTTTCTTGTCCGACAATATTTTTCGTTTTCAATTGAAAGTAGTTGTGACAGGTCTTATATATTTATTTCGTACATAGTATAAAGCTGCTGTAAGCGGCTGTCTAGATTTCACACCTGTTAACGTTTTAATTAGTGGCATTCGTTTTACAATGGACATCAATACATGAGCTGCACATTTGACAACAACAACATACAGTTCAAAACGGCATTATTAAGAGAGACAAAACGAAACCTGACTACACAATACACGATATTTATGTTAAAATCTGATTTTATTACGTAACAATATATATTTTAACGCCGCATTTTGAACATTTTATTTTGCCAAGCAATGTCTCTTTTCAAGTTATATTTATAACGTTGACACAAATAATAATTTATAGTGAAACACGGAAATGTAGGATTCAATTCAATGAAGTTATATTTTCGTTTAATGTTTGACTTTTTGGAAAGAACCTATTATTATGTATAACACGTCGTGTTTGCCGATTTCTAATATTCAAATATGTAGACAGGTTTTCGTCTAGACACAATTTCAATAAACTTTTCGAATCTGTTATGTTTAATTTAAACTTGTGTTGCTAAAAGTGAGCTGTGCCCAATGTTACGCAATAGCGAACAACTGCAATGCCTTCAGCGCTTTGATTTAAATTAGTGTTACGCAAACAGTAATTAGTTTAGTTAAAGCAATGTTGTAACACTATTAACACAAATGATAGCTACATATGTTGTGTGTTATATAACCCAAGGGAATCTCGTTAGAATTTAAATGATTTTGCGTAGATTTATTCTTTTTCATTTAAACTGGATTGCCTTTCTAAATTCTCTCATGAAATCTGGAAGGTGTTTAATCAGCACTTTGTATTAAACTAGCATGTTCATTTCCAACTGTTGTTATTCGAATCGTTAGACTTGAGTGAATTCGGTTACATGTATACTTTAAAAGCAAATTAAACAAAACATGTATAACTATCGCGTTTAAGAATGCTAAACTGGATGGAACGGCAACACAGTAAATACAGTTTTGTTCACTAAATATAGATAACTTTTATTTTGGAATAATTTACAAATAGTTAGATTTATATATTGATACAGTGGGTGTTTTATTTCTTCTCTTTGGATTTTCTGATCCCTTATTCAAGATTAATTGTGCCGTCAGTCTATTTATACATATATTATCAAATTCGAAAAAGTGTGCACAAATAAAAAATGCTCAAGCCGGTCTTTCCATCCCAATAAGTTATCAGCGGACTTGAAACTGAAAGCAAATTATTGAATTCAATAACGCGTCGGTTAAATGATTGACGTATATATCTAATTTATTAGGCAATTATTACCAATTTTAATACAACACAAGTAATTTATAATTTAAAAATTGAATATTCGTGCGTTAAATCACCGAGTCAACGCCTATGTCGATTGTCAAATATTCAATTTATTACTTCAATTTCAATGCTTTAAATACAGACTGTGTTGGTTTAATAATTCAATAACCGACGTCGTTATAAATCTGATATTTATGGTAGGTGTGATTATACCAATAATTTGCTATTTAATGATATAACTATTCAAGAAAGCCGTAGTTTTATCAGGATTGTCTAGACAGTATATTTATATTGACGCCTTTCAGTAAAGCTGAAAGAGATGGTTTCATTTTGACAAGGTATATTTAACTTATTAATGAGTGTTAAACGAGTTAACAGATTACTAGTACTTTAAATAAACTATAATTGCCACTATAAAATGAATTGCATTTGCAATAACTTATAAATTAATTATTTTATCCTGAAGAAATAACAAATCGTACACAACGTAAACCTGATGCAAATTTCTGCTACAAAACAAATCCCATTAGTTCATATCATACGAAATGGATGCAGATGCAGTTATGAAAACATGGCCTCTACGCCTTTAGAAATTTCATATAAACAAGGAAGTTTGATGTTATTTATTGCCTTTTTTAAAATTTCGTTTTAGCTCGTTTTAACAAAGTGCGAAACCTTTAGAAAATAATAACTAAAATGTCTTTAAAATTGCCACAATAAGCATACGAGATTCACGTTGTCCTTGAAACAACATCTTATACTTGTAAACAGAGCCACTCGAAAGTGCTTGCTTGTTTACAAATTGTATGACCAATTGAAAGACATCCATGCCAATGTATTCAGTTTACAGACGTAAAGTTGTGTCGTCTATTTTACATAATTGTACAGGTCATGTTTAACACCACGTCATGTAATAATAGCTATTTAAATTAATTGTGTCATTGATCTTGGTACATTGTCGACAAGTATATACTATTATTTCAATGTAATTTCTAACTTTGTAAGCGCAGAGTGTAAGATTAATTGAAGCTCTTTTGTTAAAGGAACGTGTTTGTTTACTATATTTTTTATTTTTGGAATATATTAAACATTGAGGCGAACCAAGCTGTAATCAATGGATATTCTTCATCTTTTAAATTAAAACCATTGATAGTCTTTGTAATGTAGACATCGGCATCATTCTTGATCAATTTGTATAATTGTATTTCGTCTTTGTAAGTGAAGAAGCCAAATACGAGTTGTTAAAAAAGAGCCAATAACATTATTTTTCTAAAAGTGCATTAAACTATTTAAAATTCTTCTATCTTAGAATGTTCAATAACTTTTTATTCGCACGTTTGAAGAACAGTTGTGGTATTGTGATGATTACAACGGCATTTCGGTCTTTGAACGCTGATGGCACATTCTGGCTTTCAAGCGACGAAATGATATCAAATTGGATGACTACGCCAAGGATAAACATTTTAATATAATTTAATATCCAAACAACTTTCTTCATTTAAATAATAAACGGCAACGACTCTTGAGACCTAGTATGAATTTTGGAAAGGTAAGTATGGACGTTTTAAATGAAATGACATTCCAACATGTTTAATAATAAACTTAATACTTTAATTTTATTATTTGATAATTGCATTAATTTGTTAACATGATAGTATAATATCTATATAAGTCAGCAATCTCAATTTTTAATTAAGATGAATGCTTCCTTATAGGGAGGCTCCGATACATGAATATTAACTATTTTGTTTGGCCAACACGTTATTTATACCAGGACTTCAGCTATAATAATCATTAGTGTTGATAATCAAGAAATATCTTTAATAATGATATTCGGCGTATGTTGTAAATGTTTGTCAAGAATGTAAATTGAATATCCAACATGAATATTTAAATCTGATGCATATGTTGATTTGGATTATAAACGAACATTTCTTCATAGACCATTATTCTACACGCATTTTATATTATTTTTCAATATTATTAAATAAAATAAATAAGTAAATTTTCATCATCAAAAAGCGAACAGATATTCTTATGTGGCTAGCTCCTAAAAAGAAGTATGAAATGTTTCTATATTTGAAATAAATATTATAAAAAGAATATCATAATTTCATGACAAAGGAATGCACTGATGAAGTGCCCCATGTTTTAAATCAGTTGTACTTGAATAATCCAAATAAGTCAGACTCATCTGTTTATCTATACAAAGTTAAACACAGCATTTTGCAATTACAACGAAATATATAAACTTGAAGCGTTTTTCATGATTAAATTATTTTAGTATACAATGCATCTATTTATAGTCTATATAAAAACAATGTCTATTTGTATATTGAATAGCCTCTACACGAGAATTTGGTAGAAACATCAGTATTTCACAAGAAAAAACAATGATGCAAAGCATCATTAGGCGCCCGGAAACTATGAAAAGTCCATATGTTTAAGATATCTTAATAATGTAATGTCCGAACAATTAACTAATCTTACCATATTTTTCATCAGTGATTTTTAAATCTAAACAATGTATACAGTATTTGTCAGGCAAATCTGAATTAATAGTAGTTACATTGTTTCCAAGAAAATAATGACGAGAATGAATATGAGCGTTTATCATATTTATTATGGATTAAGCATTTATACTATGTGTGCAAAATGAAAGCACGCGTCAGGAAACATTCATCACAATTAAATATGATGATTTGACTTCATTTTGTTATGTTATATATTTAATAGTGGCGAATTATATTTAAATTCCTTTGCGAAAATACGTCTCGAGCGTTTTTGTGTATAACTATTATAGTTTTAATGCATTCACAAAACGCACGTAAAGTAAAAATACCAAATTTATAAGAAATTAAATTACTTATGTCCGAAGCTTCCGCCAGTGTCTATTTATAGGAAGATGCAAGATCTATTTATATATTGAATAGCCTCTACAGACAAAGATAAGAGAAAATGCAGTTTGAAATAATTCTTAACAAACAAGATCTACCAACCGTTATTCAAATAAGCATGCATGGTAAGTTTATAAATATAAGTAATTCTCCATGCATTATTAATCTTATTGTCTATCGTTCTCTGGATGCTTGTTAAAACTAATCAGTGTTGCTGACGTGTATACTATCAATAGGCGCAGGTTAGTCAGCGAGTGTATTCTATGGAATATTGCCTATCGAATATGCGATATTAACGGGGGATTTTCCCAAGGTCATGTTACACGGCCTGTAAACACCGGCATGTAAATTGAAAATGAAAATTAATCCAATGCCACTTCTGAGTAGTAGTGATGCAACGGGTATCCGATCGGATCGAATCCATTTTAAGATTCGCGGTTCCGTCAGCGGCTTGAAATTTCGGATCGGATCCGGATCCAATGCAGTTGTAAGTCATAAGCAGTTTCAGTAAAATTATCCCTATTAATTTTCTAATTCTTGCCGTAAAGTTGTACTTCGTTACACTTATTAGCACGAATACCAACCTATGCATAACATAATGATGTTCGTGAACAACGTTGGAAAAGCGATCGTTAGACTTTCCGTGAAATAGAATTACACATGTATATGTGCCAGTATGGGTGAATTTTATACATAATACATGTTTTCACCATATTTTGAGGTTTTTTTTTTAGGAATTTTATTTTTGTGAAAACTCAATTTTAAATTGAACATTTAAACAAGAAACGTGGAAATTCCACGAAACCCAAATTTTTCGAACGAAATGCATAAAAGTCAGCACAATAATGAAAGAAAGTTTTTGGTGCCATATGCATTCCTAAGCGAGGTCTCGTTATAAGGTATCTATGTATGAAGTTTCATTAAAATATTGCAATGCGTTCTCAAATTATTGAGCAGAAACCGTTTTTGTATTTTTAGTAACATTTACCTTGACCTTGATCTCACCCACCCCATATGCAATCCCAAGCGTGGTCTAGATACATGGCATCAATTTATGCAGTTTCATTCCAATATCTTGAGAGGACACCATTTTTTTTATTTTTAGTAATGGAGACCTTGACCCCACCCACCCTATATGCAATCCCAAGCGAGGTCTCAATATATAAGGTATCGATGTATAAAGTTTCATTAAAATATCTCGTTGCATTGTCAAGTTATTGAGCGAAACCGTTTTTTTCTATTTTTAGTAATGGTGACATTGACCCCACCCACCACATATGCAATCCCAACAGAGGTCCCAATATAAGGTATCTATGTATGAATTTTCATTAAAATATCTTGATGTGTTCTCAAGTTATTACGCTGAAACCATTTCTATTTTTAGTAACTGTCACCTTGACCTTGACTACACCCACCCCACATGCAATCTAAAGCAAGGCTTTGATATAATGTACATATGTTTGAAGTTTCATTAAAACATCTCGATGCCTTCGCAAGTAATTGAGAGGAAACCGTTTTTCTATTTTTAGTAACAGTGACCTTGACCCTGACCCCACCCACTCCATATACAATCCCATGCGAGGTCTTAATATAAGTTATCTATGTATGAAGTTTCACCAAAATATCTTGATGCGTTCTCAAGTTATTGAGCGGAAACCGGTTTTCTACTTTTAGCAACGGTGACCTTGACCTTGACCCCACCTACCCCATATGCAATCACAAGCGAGGTCTCAATATAATGCATCTATGTATGAAGTTACATAAAAATATATCAATGCCTTTTCAAGTTGAGCAGAAACCGTTTTTCAATTTTTAGTAACGGTGACCTAGACCTTGACCCCAGCCACCCCATATGCAATCCCAAGCGAGGTCTTGATATATGGTATCTATGTATGAAGTTTCATTAAAATATCTGTATTGATTCTAAAGTTATTGAGCGGCAACTTTTTTTCTATTTTTAGTTACGGTGACCTTTACCTTGACCCCACCCATATGCCATCCCAAGCAGGTCTCACTATAAGGTATATATGTATGAAGTTTCATTAAATATCTCGATGCGTTCTAAGTTATTGAGCGAAAACCGTTTTTCTATTATTAGTAACGGTAACCTTGACCGTGACACCACCCACCCCATATGCAATCCCAAGCAAGGTCTCAATATAAGGGTATATATGTATGAAGTTTCATTAAAATATCTGGATGCGTTCTCAAGTTATTGAGCGAAAACCGTTTTTCTATTTTTAGTAACGGTGACTTTGGCCTTGACCCCACCCACCATATATGCAATATCAAGCGAAGTCTTGATGTAAGGTATCTATGTATGAAGTTTTATTAAAATATCTCGATGCCTTCTCAAGTTATTGAGAGGAAACCGTTTTTATATTTTTAGTAATGGTGACCTTAACCCTGACGCCACCCATTCCATATACAATCCCAAGCGAGGTCTCAATATAAGGTATCTATGTATAAAGTTTCACCAAAATATCTTAATGCGTTCTCAAGTTATTTTGCGGAAACCGTTTTTCTATTTTTAGCAACGGTGACCTTGACCTTGACCTTGACCCACCCCATATGCAATCACAAGCGAGGTCTCAATATAAAGCATCTATGTATGAAGTTTTATAAAAAAATCTCGATGCCTTCTGAAGTTATGATATAAGGTATCTATGTATGAAGTTTCATTAAAATGTCTCAAATCGTTCTCGAGGTAGAGAGCGGAAACGAAAAGTTGACGCCGCCACTAAACGACATACCCAAATCTAATAACCGGAAATTATATTCGAAAATATTTGTTAAAAATCACTTTTTTTGTCTCTCAAGGGGCCAATATGTCTCAATTAATGTCATCTGCAAGTTATATTAGCTATGGTAAAACTAATAAACGATTAGTTGTAGATTATATAATTACCAGTTTAAGAAAGGACTCGCATTACTTATATTTAATTATATATTGTATTTGTATAGTATTACTTGCAAGATCAGATCCGAAGAATCGAAAATTTTGAATCTTATTTGTATCCGGATCCGAATATAAAATTTGTATTTGTTGCATCCCTATTGCTGTAGCCAATGCAAAATCATTGCAAAATATTTCTCAGAAATACTGATGCCGATAAAAGTGCACAGCGCACGGAATCTAGGTTTCGAGGCGAATTATTACTTTTGACCTGTATTTATTTACTATAAGCTAATACAAAATAATTTACAAATAGTGGGAAAAAAAATAACCAAGTAGTAATCTACTTATTACTTCTAATAATCTTTAAATAAATATAAAGTTTAATAATATTAATAATTAATTTATTAATATGACACTCTTTGAACAATAGTACTATAGTGGAACATTGAATTCATACATACAGACATATATATTGAGGTCGACAGATGCCACAAACTAATAAAACATTATTAAGTAGTGAGACATTATTATTATATGGAGTATTTGCTATTTGTAAAATGAACAATTAATTATATTCGAGCGTATAGGATTAATATACTGTCTCGTCGGTACAATATTTTCTTCTTTTGATTAGTGTCCTTATTTCAAACCTCATTTATATATACAAAAAATATGTTGTTTTTTTTTTCAATACATAATTATGTTGTTTTTTTTAGTTTAGATGTACTGCTTTCGCAATCCACCAGATGTGGTATATTACAAGTTGTAATCACGCGTTGTATGGCAAGTTATAAGGACGGTGCTACTGTTTAAATACACAATGTATTAGCGTTTTCCTATTGCAACTATATTCAAAGTCTCTATTTTCACAATACAAATGTACCAAAATTGTAAAAATAGAATATACACATGATAACGTAATTAAAGTTTTGCAAACAAAAGACGAAATATATAATGCGCTCCATCTAATATTCGTTTTGTTTTTTCTTGTGCACATTTAGTTAGTACTGAAGTACTGGACACATATCGGTGCATGCAGTAAATTTAATAAAAACTAATGTACTGAAAACACGAGCAAATGACAAGATTTACCGAAACCATTTACACGTTTGGGCACTGCCTGGGGCATTCATTGCCAATAATGATAACTTTGTGTAAACGATTATTAAATTTCACATTTTATTATCAAAACTTCTTCGTAAGGATATTATCTATTTGATTTAAAACATTCGATTTATTATCTTGCCATCAAGTAAGGCTCTCGTTTTGGAAAACACTTTCAGAATTGTAAAAATGTAAACATCTGGAATATTTGAATACGGTGACTTAAATCAGTTAACACAAGTCAACGTGGGGGAGCAAGTGGTCTTGTATTGATATGTTGCACGGAAAATGGCATGTCGAGGCTCTCTTAAGTTTAAACATTTTAGGAAAGTGTAGTTTGAATATTGCTGCAGACTCGTCAATATATGTTAAATGCGGAGTCAAATATTGCATGCCTTTCCACAAAGAATATTTGCATATCCTTTCCAACTCTTTGCATTGCTATGGGATGCGTTGGTGTCGAGAAATAAGTTTCACAGACAGAAATACAAAGGGTTAGCTAGAGCTGTCCGCATATTCCGTCCATCTTCTTGTTGTTCTATCATAGTAATATTTGTGAAAATTCGTCATTTTAGTAATTTGGGCGATATATTTAAAAAAAAAACGAGAATGTGTGTTATGTTTGTTCTTCATTTATGTGACATATAGACATATTGAATAGTTTGTTTGGTTAATTATTTACTATAAAAATAAACTAGTAGGTACAGCCTTATCTTATGCTGAAGCTGAATATCTAGACCTATAGGTCTTCAAACGTTACATGGTTCGCAAGACTTTAGGTGGTTTACATTATAGTTCTTGCCACACAGGTCTAGTCCCATAGTCTAATCATTTTAAGCAATATATAATGAACAAAGTTAATAATATTAAACATTTTCCAAACAAAACAACGCGGTTCCCTGCATTGGACTCTGTATCCGCTTACACCCGAATGAAAGGAGTCATGGTTATGTGATGTAGTCATTTCGTATTTAAAATAATACTTAAAATTAAAGGAACATCGGTAATAGAGTAGCTGATGGCTTTTTGATGACTAAAGTTTACTAAGCAGACGTTTTATTTCATTGTCATGCTTGGCTTGAGCGACTTCTCACTGGATGTAAACAAACAAATCTGCGGCGCCTTGGATACACGAATGGAGACTAAGCTATTGACATCCAAATAGCTTAGGCTACGTTTTAATGCACTGGTAGTTTATCTTACAAGAAAAACTGACAATTTTTGGTATTAAATTATCAGTTGTTTGTGTCAGTTACAGCGTGATGCATCGATGATGGATGTTTTATTACACAGTTTTGCAACTCAGATCACGATGTCATCCAACAGCAAGAGTATCAAAACATTTTATTGGATTGATGAAAGCGATGACTGAGGCGATAAATGAAATACGGAGTTACATAGCTATAAAATGTTACTGGTGCGTGCTACGTCCTTGTATTTTCAATATACTGGTTATTCTTGACATCAGCAAAAAATTACTGCGAAACATTTCAATCACTGCCGCTGTTATGTTTAGAAATTCGCACTGTAAAGACACAAGTGTTTAACATATCTTGTTAATTAATTAATATGAATGTGATAAGTCAGTCGAGTGTATCATCTTAGACCGTTGATTTTAAGATTTTGACGGGAACATCTGTTACATCTACACTAAAAAATACAATACCATGGGTAAAAATAAAAATTGCTCAACCGATCACTCTTTACACTTAAGAAACCACAGTTTTGTGTGTACCTCAATTTCAAAACAGGCCAAAAGCTTTATATCAAACACGTATTTTCATTTTCATATGAAATAATATTATATCCTTGCACAATTAATGGGGCAATACTTATCAACTAAAACAAGATGTATCGATTCTTGATATATTTCCCACGTGCAATAGCTAATGCAGCATAACGACTACTAAGTCAAAGTTGCAAACAAACGATAATACATGTTCAGATACACATTATGCCTCTACCAAGGCACAATTGTCTTCATTCTAATTCGAAGTTTATGTTTGTTGACACGTTACAATAATAATTAACATTCAGAAATGTAAAAATTTTACTTGAGATTTCTTTTGCGAATAAGCTTCACTGGCGCCATGGTATTTTACAACGACCAATCGCATAATATGGTATTTTTTTGTCAGGATTAATGTCAAATCTTGTAAACAAACCTGCCTTACACCCAGTTCAACGACACAAGTGCAGACAGTTTTAACTCTTATACACGAGTGGTAATAACTCATTAAACATGTTTGTGACTTGTTGAAGTTATCTTTGCACTAGATTATACATAATGTCAACAAAGTATGCTAATAAATTGCACGACCGATGTTGTTCAAAATGATCTTTATCAGTAGTTATTGATACAAAACAATGCTAACTTTACAGAAAATAATAAAACCGGTTGTCATAATGGAATGCATGAAATAAGAGTTAGTGACATATCCTTAAGATTCATTTGCTCCAGTGTAGCTCAAAGGAGTAGACAGACGGGACAAGCACCAGTCACTAGCTGCTTTCGTACTAATACCGGCTTCAGAAATTAATATCGTTCAGGTTTATCTTATTTCCTCTTGAACATGTAATACCTGCACGCGAATAAAAAATACTACAGTGTTGGAAACTTTGAAAGTATAAGTGCATATACTTTAATTCCATTGCAATTTCATACACGAGTTCACTGTTTGGCATTTTTACAGGACGAACGTCGCATAATACATGTATGTCAAAAGTAAGGAAGGACAAATTGGTACCACTCGCAAAAGTTTAGAATGGCAGGTTCACCTAGGAAAGACCTTATAATATTTACTATAATTATATGCACGTCCGACGTCCTATAGTGGACCAATGTCGTCATTCTAACATTTAGCATTGAACCATTTTGTTGTACATGTCAAGTTAAAAGTCGGAAATGATAACACTACTTGTAGGAAGTTTTATAAACAGAAGTATTTTGCTTGCTGCCAATTTGTCTTACCATTGCTGTATTGTGCCGACAGTGCGAACAGCTTTCAGTTACCGTGGGGTGGCAACATTAAAGGTTACTCACAATCGCACGACTCCCGTAAGGGATCATATGCTCGCCGGGCGATGACCGTACGAACTCCAGCCGGTTTACCAAAACACATTTGGTTTTCCTGTGGCCTTTAAACCGGCCAGTTGAACGGAAGTCTGTGGCGATTGCAGAGGGTTATGGGCGAGGCTTAACTCAAGGCATTTTGCAGATTACCACATAACGAGCAACGAAGTACGTGGAAATGTTTGCAACTGTGTATACTTTTTTTTTATATAACCAGAGCAGATTGCATCAACTATTTGATTATTTTAAGTATTGTATGTTCTCCATTAAAATGGAATAGCTTTCTACCGTTTTCTCTAGAGATATGGTCGGTGTTTTATCAGCAAGTTGTATTAAACTAGCATGTTCATTTTGAGCGCATGTTATTCGAATCGAATAATCAGAGTGAACTCCGTTATACTTTTGAATTTAACCGGATACCAGCCGTTAAATACGTTGCGTTTATAAATGATTAAATATATGGAACGGCAAAAAATTTAACTCAGTTTTATTCTCTACATCATTGATATTAATGTCGATTAATTAAAACGATAGATGTATTTTTGTTTTTGTTTTCTGATTGCTTGTTCCAATCTCTTTAAACAAGCGTGCCTCTGACGTGACTATAATTAAACTATATCGTCAAATTCTTAAAACTGGCACAACAATCAAATGTACACAAGCCGTTCTATAAATTCCAATATAATATCATCGGTCCTGATACCGAAAGCAAATGTATGGAATTCAATAACGCGTCATTTAATTGATTGACGTATATATATAATTTACTGGGCAATTATGACCAATTTTAAACAGCACGAGTAATTTATAATTTACAAATTGAATATTTTTGCGTTATACCACGGAGTCAACGCCTATGTAGATTGTCAAATATTCAATGTATGGCTTTATTTTCAATGCATTAAATACGGACTAAGTTAGAGTAAAAATTCAATTACAGTTCTGGTCATGAATGTGATATTTATGATATGTGTCATTATAACAATCAATTGCTATTAAATGAGATAACCATTCTAGAAAGCCATAGTTTTTTTTCAATATTGTCTAGACAGTGTATTTTTATTGACGCCTTTGAATGAAGCTGAAAGAGATGGTTTCATTTTGACAACGTATATTTAATTTAGCAATTAGTGTTAACGATTTAAAGGATTACACGTACGTTAAATAAACTGTTATTGCCAGTATAAAATATATAGTTGCATTTCGTTCTTCGAAAACTAGAAGGTGGCATCAGCATATGCGCACGAAGGCTTTCAAGAGACGATATGCATTAATTCATTATAATAACAAAATTATTAATTTACCCTGAAGTAATAACAAATCGTACAAAACAAAAAGCAAATTTCGTTATCTGCCACAATAAACTTCCCCTCGTTTTATTTGATACAAATGGTTACAAAAACGTGGCTTCAGTAAAAGTTATTTGACCACTTAGAACGGCATAATGAATAATTATTACATATAAATATCAAGCCATCGATATATACGGAATCCTATATCGGAGGGTTAAATTAGCCTTTTACAAGGTCGTAAGGATGTGACAACGCGATTTTGTTTTATTTTGCATCTACCCTTTAGAAATTTCTTACAAGTTGAGATACGTTTATTCGCCTTAACATTCTTTTTTTAAATGTATGTCTCCACTTTATACACAAGAGCGAAGTCTGTAGATAATGAAAACTAAAATGTATCCTAGATATGCCTCAATAAACATTCTAAATTGACGTTGTTTATACTTAGGCCTTAAAAAAGCAACACATACTTGTAAACAAAGCCAAGTGTGCTTGTTTAAAAACTTTCTTAGCAATTGTAATGCTTTTATTCCAATGTTCCGTTTGGAAGCATTTTAACCGGTCAGGCGTTGGCTTCACCGACTACACAGCAGACACCAGCATTCGATGAATGCGACATTACTGATAGTAATGCATGCATGGTTACGCTGGAACACACGCACACAAATAACTAATCGTTTTTTTACATTATTTTATTTATAACAGTTGTGGTCACTTCGATACTCCTGGATGGCTCTGCAGCATCTCTCAATGAAACTTTAGATGTATTGTCACACTTCACACACTACTCAGGGTTAAAAGTTAATTTCGACAAAACGAAAGTAGTCTGGATAGGTAAAAATAAGTTTAGCTCCGAAAGTATTAAAACAAGATGGAAATTAAATTGGAACCAACAAACATTTGACATGCTTGGCTTAACATTCCACATTGACCTTAAAAAAATGGTAGAACTAAATTATGCCGACAAAATAGTTAAAATAAAAGCCTTATTAAAAAACTGGACCAGAAGGATTTTAACACCGATAGGAAGAATTCAAGTAATTAAAACTTTAGCATTGCCGGTGTTAAATCATCTCTTTCTTTCCTTGCCTAATCCACCACAAAATTTGTTAACAGAGATCAATGAATTATTTTTTAATTTTGTGTGGAATGGTAAACCACGAATTAGCAAAACTATTTTAATAAAGGAATATACTGAAGGAGGTTTAAAGATGATTGATTTGTTTTCCTTTGTTAGCTCTCTGAAGTGCTCATGGATCCGTAGAATTGTCACTGGGAATGGAAAATGGATAAATATTGTTAATTTAATGATTGATCTTCAAAAATTATACAACTGTGGCAGTCACTATCCTGAAAACTTAATTAACAAGATACAAAATGAATTTTGGAAAGATACATTGAAATCATTTGCTGAACTTTGTAGAAAAGAACCACTTAAAAATCAGCTTTTGCTACAAAATCCAATATTCTATAACCCAGACATAACAATTGGTAACAAAAGTGTATTTTTTAAATCATGGTTTGAAAAAGGCGTTCATTTTGTTGGGGACTTGATGCACAATGCTGAACTTTTAACCTTTTATAGTTATGATGATTTCTGCAAAGTATATAACTTCCATCCAAACTACTTATTTTTCCTAGGAATTATTAACGTAGTTGCAAGATACATGAAGCTTAGAAGCTCTTATGATACTTACTTTATGAAGCCGTTTATTCCCACTAGCCTAAGATCCCTCTTAGAAAACAAAAAAGGTACAAAACCTATGTATGATATAATTAGCAAAAATGAGTCTTCACCAGTGTGTATAGATAAATGGTCGAACATTTTTAATTCTATTGAAACAAAAGAATGGCGACATATTTTTGATATGCCTTTTCGTATTACACAGGATACCAATTTACAGTGGTTTCAATATAGAATTGTACATAGAATCATAGGTACAAACTCCTTCTTATTTAAAATTGGTTATGCCACTTCAGCCAACTGTACCTTCTGTCAAACTGAATGTGAAACTATTCAACATATATTTTGGGAATGTAAACATGTCAATCAGTTAATAACAGAATTTTTTTCTGGATGTAATCATTTTTCGAACTTTCTTAATATGCCTTCCTTTATACTGGGACATGCAAATACAAATGGACCCTTAAACTTAACATTTGTTTTGATCAAAATGTTTATTTATAATTGTAAAATGAACCAAACTAGACCCACTCTTAAAGCAGCCAAATCGTACCTGTCCTTGCATTGCCATGTACTAAATGAAATTAACTATTTTAATGATTTGCGTAAAAGTAAAGAATGGGAACTATTGTTACCCCTTTTCCAGTAGTTGTGATATGGGACCTTAGAAATTTTGTATTGTCAACTTTTTATTAACAAATATTGTTTATATTGTGATGTAAAAGCTATTGATGGTAAAATGTATAAAATGTGTTATAATATGCATATATTTCTTGTAAACTCTGTACGGTGTGGAGTGGGATGCCCTCGACCCTCACACACCTATTGACGAGGAAAATAAAATATATTTTGAACGGAAAAAAAAAAAAAAAAAAAAAAAAAAACAGTTGTGGTCACAAAATTGACATTACGTTAGGACACTGGATATGTTTTACCAAAAAAACTACAACCACCGTTCGTAAATGTATTAAATTTACATCAAATCAATAAAGGAGTGTCATCTATTTCACATACTTGTACACGTCACGTTTTACAAGGCATCATGTAATATTGCTGTTTAAATTAATTGTGTCATTGATCTTGGCACATTGTCGACAAGTATGCGATTATTTCAATTAAATTCCTGTAGACATTGAAATGTGATCGCATGTAATCCATACTATAAATTCCTGAGGGATCATTAAGCGCGATTAAAATTCTGCTCATATTATGTAGTACAATATATGCAAGCTATTGTAGGTATTCCTAATATGGCCATTTTAGAAAACATTTTGAGAAACCTAACCTACGTTCCTTAAAGTAGACATTTATCAGGATCATAAAACGGTATGAATTAGTCTACATAAACAATAAATGTATACTTTGGTGTTGGTGTTGGAATGCATGCGTTAGTCTTGCACATTTTATTTTTGCCTAGAACTTTGTAGGCGCCGAATGTAAGTTTTAATCGAAGCTACTTTGTTAAAAGAAATTGTTTCCTAAATATATATATATATTTTTTTTAAATCTATTAAATAATCAGGTTGCAATCCTTATCTATTCCTCCTCTTTCAGTATAGTCTTTGTAAAAGAGACATGTACATTAATTTTCTAAAAGTGCATTAAGCTATTTCAAATTGTTCTATCTTATTTTGTACAATAACTTTTTGAAGTACAGTCGTGGTATAGTGATGATTACAATAGCCTTTTCTCCCTTGCCAAAATGCTGTTGACAACTTCTGGCTTTCAAGGTACGGTTTGTCTAAACTTTAGGACGCAAATATCAATTTGCATAAATTCGCCATGGTTACAAATGTAATTTAATATCAAGACAACTTTCTTCCTTTAAATAATACATGACAACGCCTCTTAAGACCAAGTGTAAAGGTTGAAAAGGTAAGTATGGACGTTTTCAATGAAATCACATTCAAACATTTTTAATAAAAAAGTTTTATTATTCAAATGTATTTTATTTAATCTGAAAAGACTTCAATTTGATAATTGCATTAATTTGTTAATATGATAGTATAATATCTCTATTTAAGTCAGCAATCTTAATATTAAACTCAGACGAATGCTTAGTTATAGGGAGGCTCTTACACATGAATATTAACTATTTTGTTTGGCGAATAAGTTGTTTAAAACAGGACTTCAGCTATTATAATCATTAGTATTGATAAAAAGGCGGGGTAAATAAAAGTCACCATAAATCACAAGTGTTCATTATATATATTATAAATCTCGTATTTTGCCAGTTAACGTGTTGAACCAGCAACATTTTAATTTCCAGAAGTCATTTTGCCATCCTTTTTAAAACAAAAATCATTGAATGCATTTTCGAATCGTTATTTTTACAGGTAATTCAAACAGGTTTACTTTGCCTCAAAAGTGCCGTTAAGTTATTGGTACACGCTGGAGTCTGTTTCCAATACTTGGTGTTTATTTGCTGTAAGGCGTCTTCCAATCGCAGAGTGGACACCGTGACACTTACAAGAATTTCAGGCAAACATTGCAGTTTAGTTTTATGGGGGTTATTTGTTGATGAACTAATATTGTATTTCTGAAAATAACATCAGTCACCATATTGCGACATGTCAGACAGTACAATGCAACAAAACAATTTTAATATATACTTAATTACAGTAAAATATATAACATTTTAATTTTGAACAGATTTAACATGACTTTTTATATTAATTATAGGTTGATATAAAAAGAACGTATAGTTTGCTTATTGAATTCCTTAGAATTTATTATATAGGCATCGTTCACAATATGTACGTTTCTTTTCTTCTTTCATGTGTTTGACATTCTTCAATATTACAATCTCATATTTCATTATTATTATTATATATATACGTACAAAATCAATGCAACTGATTGCATTGATAGCAATATTTTGATTTCCAAATCACACTTGTTCGCAATATGAAAATCTTGACTTGTATTAAGTGATTGCTGCAGTCAATGCCTTGTAATTGCAAAATATTTCACAGAAATACTGATGCCGATATAAATGCCCAGCGCACGGCATCTAGGTTTCGAAGCGGCGAATTAGTAGTATTTATTTACTATAAGCTAATACGAAAATAATTTATAAATAGTGGAGAAAAATAATATAATCAAGATGTAATCTACTTATTACTTCTAATAATCTATAAATAAATATTAAATTTAGCAATATTGATAATTAATTTATTAATATGACACTCTTTTAACAATAGTCGTATAGTGGAACATTGAATACGTACACACATACATACACACATATTATTAAGGTCGACAATGCCACAAACTAATAAACATTAACTAGTAGTGAAACATAAGTATTATGTGGACTATTTGCTATTTACAAAATCAACAATTAATTATGTTCGAGAGTAAAGGTCTGATTAATATACCGTTGGTGCGATATTTTCTTCTTTTGATTAGTGTCCTTATTTCAAACCTTATCTAAATATACACATTATGTTGTAGTTTTTCACTATATAATTGTGGTTTGTTAGTTCAGATGTGCTGCTTTCGCAATCCATCTGATGTGGTATACTGCAAGTTGTAATCAAGCGTTTTAAGGCAAGTAATACAGACGATGCTAATGTTTAGATACACACTGTATTAGTGTTTTTCCTGTTGCAACTATATTCAAAGTCTCTATTTTCACTATACGAATGTAACCAAAATGGTAAAAAAAGAATATACACATGATAACGTAATTTAAGTTGTGCAAAAAAGACGAGATATGATATATAATGCGCTCCATCTAATATTCGGTTTGTATTACTTGCTGCACATTTAGTTAGAACTGAAGTATTGGACACATATTAGTCCTAACCATTAATTAAATTAAACTGAAAAGACGAGCTAAGCGCAAGATTTACACATTGGACCACCGCATTGGGACATTCAGTGTTGATAATGATAACTTGTGTGAACGATGATTATATTTCACATTTAATTCTCATAACTTCTTCGTAAGGCTAATATTTTTATTTAAATTAATCACTAACACATCAAACCTTAAATATTTATATTTCAACTAGTTTGACTCAAATTTGGATGAAATGTGCACTGAATAAAATGCTTGTCTCTATTAAACCGGTTGCAGTATCTATTTGACCTTTTGATCCTATCAAAACAAGCATGTTATATCCTATTTTTATGCGATTGTATTATCTTGTTCATGGTTTATGATTTTGTATTGTCCATCGCAGCGAACACTATTGCACAATGTATTAGACATTATGAACTAAACTGCGATTGTATTATCTTGTCATCAAGAAAGGAGCGCGTGTTGAGAATCCGACAGTAGGAACATTTGTCAGACTAATATATTGCGTGGGCAGAGCAGGATGGAAAATTTCGTTCGTGGTCATAGAAACTAGATATTTTCACTCGTGGCTCTAGTTTCTATGACCACGATTGAAATAAAATGCGATCTTACGCTGTATTGAACATTTTTTTTTTATTTGATGCTTTTGAACGGTACATAAAAAAATGCGAGAGATATGCTGAAGCGTAACAAGCGTTGTGTATTATGACGTCATAAATATGACGTTATTGTGATTAAAAAGTTGTCGATCACTGTTGTGGTGGGACAATAGTGCCACTCCTACTGCGTCGTTGTCGCTTAATTATATTTGTATTAAATTGCATTATATGTTTTTTGTTGTTTAAAGAGGCCGATGTTTACACTGACGATTAGGGTATTGACATACTTTCAAAAAAATTAATATAAAAACAAAGTTAAAAGTAGTTCCGTAAAACCAAGAGTGAAATGGTCGGGTTATCATTTACTGGTATTCTCCACTAATACACCGCATAGCATGAAATAAATAATAAAATTGCCTACGCGAATTGATGAGATAATGAAAGTCCAGAAACATTTTCCTACCAAAATAAAACCATGAGGTGCCAACACGAAGTTGAACACAGGTTTGGAAAATAAATTATTTTTCCACTGGGACCAAACTGTGGATACTGTTTGGCGACAATTCCTGTAAATTTGAATACAATTACTCCAATCGACTTCATCGCGTCCATCGCAGAGAACAATACTGCACAATGTAATAGACATTATGACTTAAACTGCGATTGTATTATCCTGTCATCAAGAAAGGAGCGCGTTTTGAGAGTCCGACAGTAGGAAATTTGTTAGACTAATATATTGTGTGGGCAGAGCAGGATGGCAAATATGTATTGTCTACACAAATTGATAAGATCATATTAGTCTAGAAACATTTTCCGACCAAAATAAAACCATGAGGTGCAAACACTAAGTTGAACACAGGTTAGGAAAATACATTATTTTTCAACTGGGACCCAACATTTGACACTATTTGGCGACAATAGGTAACTATTTCAAAATTTTTACTATGTAATGATCTAGAATATTTGCATAAGATGACTTTAATCGACTTCAGTCGGTCAAAACAAGACCACGCAGGGAAACACGTGGTTATGTCACAAGGGAAATGGTTTGTTGTGATTCTCGTAATTTTCAGCATTTGCATAGTTTCAATATTGCTTTATACTCGTCAATATGTGTTATGGTCGAAGTCAAATATTGCATCCAATGACACCCTACATTAATCGCAGGTAGTTATTTCGTATTTAAGCTGATCATTTAAATTCAATGAACTTCCGGTAATTGAGTAGCTGATGGATTTTTATTGACAAAAGCGTACTAAGCGGACGTTTTGTTTCATTGTAATGCTTGACGGGAGCGACCTGCCACTGGATGTTAAAAAAAACAACTCTGCGGCGCCTGGGATACACGAATGGAGACTACGAAATCCACATCCAAATAACTAAGCCTACGTTGTAATTTGTCTAACAAAACAAATTGACGGTCTGTGGTATTAATGTATCAGTTGTTCGTGACAGTTACAGCGTGTTGCATCGATGATGGATGTTTTATTACACAGTTTTGTGACTCAGATCGCGGTGTCATCAACTTACAAGATAGAGCTACAAAGCATTGACTTGGATTGATGAACGCGTTTATTATAGCGAGGAATCTTACTATTGCATGCTTCTTCTTTGCACTTGGGACGTGTTGGTTATCCTACATTATCAGTATCAAAAGAACTTAAATGCGAGCCATTTTAATCACTGTCGCTGTAATCTTTACACATTCACGCTGTACACACCACACAGGGCTTAACAAACCTTATTAATAAATTAATTAATATAATTATATTTTTTAAGTTATTGGTAACATTGTATTGATATTAACCCTAAGACCGTCTTTCCAAGTGCACATGATCCGTTATCCGTATCTGTGTCCGTATCTGTATCCGCATACTGCATACTTGACAAATTGTCCGTGAAGGCGTCCGTGTGTTGAATATCGCGCACTGCACGTTTCCCCAAGGATGCGGACACAGACACGGATGTATACGGACATGGATACGGACAAATGGTAACGCCCCTTCTTATTTCAACTAGAGCGATGTTTTATGTTACGGACACGGGGACTCTAAAAAGTATTACTAAGTCAAAATTGACAAATAATGATTACATTTTCAAATACATTTCATCACAAGAGTCTTCATCCTAATTTGAGTTTTATTTTTGACATATCGTTTGCAAATTACCGACATTGGCTCCGTGGTTATTGACCGCGGCTAATCCGCATAATCTGGTGCATTTGAGTAAGGATCTATCTAAGTCTAATGATAAGCCGCAGGACCTATCTCAGGTGCAGAAAAATTTCAAATCCATTACATAAGTGGTTATAATTTATTAAACATGTTTGTAACGTGTTGCAGTTATCGTCACACCAGGTCATACATAATGTCAACACAATATGCAAATAAAGTGCACAAACGATGTTGTTTAAAGCGATCCTCATCGATATTTTTTTTTTTTAAACCATGCTGACTTTACATAAAAACATAATACCGGTTCGTTATATTCGAATGCATGTAATTATAGTTGGTGACATATCCTTGAGATTCGATTGATTAGCTGTCAAAAGCGGTTCCAGTACAGATCAAAAAGGTCATCAAACTGGACAAGCGCCAATTATTATTGCGTTTTTGAAATACTTCGAGAGTATTAGTGGTTACTGCAATTTCATATATTTCTACGGAACGACCAGCACAAAAGATTGTCAATGAAATGGAGGGAAAGAGGTATCGCATACGGTAGGAAAGGAAATACGAGTAATATTGGTACCTACTGGTGCCCCGCTGGTCTGGTCCAGGTGTCCTTTCTGGTCCCTTTAAGCAGTACCGTGTACAGTTGCTGCTCCTCGATTTTTATTCCACGTGCTTTTAAAATAACTGCAGCCTAAAAGTTAGTTTCATCTAAAAAAAAACACAATAGAAACAAAAACTAATGCAGAACACTCCACGTAAGTTCAAACAAATAGTATAAGTAAAGTTGTATAAATATAATCTACAATTCCAGTAATTAATTACCCACATACTATTATTTATACGTCTTGCGTTAAAAGAGGAAGATATAGCTTCAAAAAACTATAGGGAGCTGACCAAAAACATAATATACAATGACCGTCCTACTCCCGTATCATCAATGAGAAATTAACATTATGCACACGCCTCCTCGATTTTTGGATGTGTTTTCTGACCTTTATTTAACACAAAATAAGACAATACTTTATTATTAGTCATTTTTGAAATTTATTCCGACAACACTTATTGGGGTCGTGTTTGTTAAATAACAATATGCGAACGTTTATAAAACTCAATCAACGCCAGTTTTAGCCAAACTCCTAATAAATCAGTCGCATTCCTGTTTTGAAAGCAAGTGCCTGCACACCATAAACACGAACACACATTAAACATACAATATTGGGTTCATCCCCTTGAATGATCAATGCCTAAATTTCAGTGTTGATGGTTGTTTACATCATAATTATGTAACCGTGGCTTGTAGCACAATTTTACCCATGTTTTTGACATTGCATTCATTTTCTCTGGAATGAGACCTTCCTAGTTCAGACAGAAAGTTTCATTTAAAATACTTTGAAAGAAACAATAAAAGTTTAGATACCGCTTGACATGTGATAGCTGTGTACAGCTGGTGACGAATTGAATAAAATTTTATGTCTTCTTCAAAGGGATGGCTTATCAGCAAAGTTTACACAGATTAAAACGATGTTGCAGTAATAATGACATGGTTATTTTTTAGAGCCATAGTTTTAGATAGAGAACCGGCAGCCTGGTTAAAATTAATTTAAAGCTAACCGAATAAAAATTCGGCACCTTAGTGCAATAACTGAATATATGCAATGCCAATATATAAGCCCTTATTGAGTTCCGGCATTAAGGTAACTCGATGAACACTGAAGTGTTGCATACCTCGGACGTATTTGGTACGCAGCGTAATGAGTTATTTATTACAAAACAATTAAGTCCGACATTGAAATTATCATCCGCAGTACGGTTGAATATTAATTACAACAAACGACCCATAAATACGCAATTTAAAACACATTTCTTGATGCATGAATGTACCGCACCATGGCTTTAATTGTTAATGAACATTTTCAGTTGCCGTCAAATCCCCAGTTGCCAAATTTGTGATAAAGTTTATCATTATGTTCACGTGCAAGGGTTTATTTTATCATTCGAACGCTTCGCATGCAGTCACTAAATATCTTCTGTTCGCATTGTATGTTCGGCTCCTTACAGTGATTTATGAAC
Source organism: Congeria kusceri (assembly GCA_027627225.1). Taxonomy (NCBI): domain Eukaryota; kingdom Metazoa; phylum Mollusca; class Bivalvia; order Myida; family Dreissenidae; genus Congeria; species Congeria kusceri. Next base: position 59,582,332 of record CM051028.1, read on the forward strand.
ACATCCACTTCATTGGCATTTTGTATCAATTGATTTATATTTGCATTAATGTTATTTAAAGGAACTTTTGACTGCTTTGAAGGGGATCAAATTTCGATTAAAAACAAACAAATCGCGCGTTTCACAACCTCCTAATGTTCCCAAATCGTAAGCCTATGCTCTAATGATACGCGTTTCCTGTATATTAATTTATGGAAGCGAAACTTCTAGGATGCCCTTTTTTTTGGTCAATGAGTGGAGATTATGGAAGAGAAAAAGCATTATTTGCATACCTTGAACCTTTGTAATTTATCATTCTTAGGACCGGAGCGCCTTTACATGCATGATGTTTAGATTGAAACTCAGATGTGTAACACGGGTCACACAGTATGTCGTCTGTTAAATACTTTTACACATGAATGGAAAATGAAAACAAAACCCTTGTTTAGTGGTGAAATATGGTTTTACTTCACGGGGTACGGTGCTAACTTTGCATGTTTGTAATATATTAAAGCGTTTTGTCGCTGAACTTTAAACAGCAAACTCAGCAATCAAAACCATGGTTACCACACCCATTCTAAAGGGGCTTGTTCACAATGTTTTTTTTCAATTATGTCATTAAATGTTTTAACTGGAAAACAACTAAAGAACTCAAGTATTATAACAAGGAAAACATGAAAAAGAGAGAAAATGGCGGATCAAAGGTCTGACGCCCAAACCCCAAACCACACGGCCAATGCGATTTATATACATGTCCATGTAACTTTACTTTATGTAAATGATTCACGTGTTTTTGACAATTTCATGGGAAAAAAAAGAAGTACTCCAAAATATTCAATCGTTTTGCGTTATACTTTTATCCATTTCAATTGATGATTTATTTTCAACGAAACGTTATTTCCAATATACCTCTGTGTCAGTAGTGCTATTTCTTTTGTAAACCATTTTCCCTTATTTATGCAATCAGTCAGTGACAAAACATGGATATTGTCAATTTGTTAATATGCTGATATACAATGTAACTTAGAATTCTAAGGTCAAAATAGTAGATCTAACTATATCATTCTATACTGTTGTTTCATGATGAACTAACATAATGTTTACATGTGCTGTATTCAACCTGCCGTCCACTAGGCTCACGAAGGGATCCCGAAAGCAAATTTGGCAAAATCGGGATTTTTCGGCATGTCTTCGCGATGATCTGGATTTCTTCCGTGTCGTTCCTTAACAATTCTGGAACCATCTTTGCACTTCAGGGCCTAATCGCGATCAAAAAAACTTCGGCATCATAATTTTAAAAGTTTCAAAATTCGGCGCCGAAAGTATTATTCGGGACGGCTTCGGGATCTTCCGGAACTATAAAATAGAGACAGCAGAAGAGATGCCGTCAGTTTTCTGATAGTTGTCGATATGACAAAGTCGACAATTTTTGTTGTGTAAATTGAACAATTATCATGATGCATGTCAATGGTCAGCTACCTAACAAGAGATTGGGCGTGAAATATACAAGTCAGTCAGCCCTTGTACACTCTAGTTCGGATAAAGGAGAAAACCCCTTTCTGAAAGCCCACGCTGGTAAGAAAAAAAAACTATGAAGTTTTTAAGGAACGCCCCAGCACATTTTACTATTCTCTGGTTATTATAGCAATAACAAGAGCAAGCCAACAGCATGTGACATGTTCCACCTTCTCTCAATTCGTAGGCCACTTCACGTCAGGCCTCTGGCGTATTGGAAATGGCCATAACTGCATCCTTATACTCCTGAAGTTGGGCGGTAGACATTTCTGGGACAAAATGGCATAGACTTTCCGCAGAAGTCATACACCATGGAGGCGTACGTATCAACAGATGCCATGTACCTCAGCGTTTTCGCAAGCTTAAAGGGCGTTCCGGAACCTGGTTTTGTTTTTCTGAATGCGAAGCATTGGACGCTGGAGTATATCACCCAACATGATTGGCTTTAGCCTCAAATACGTTTTGACCTACCATCGATAATGCCTTCTTCTCTGTGTCAAGTGCGATGCCAAGCCAAGCATCAATTTCAGCTTTGATTTAAAACTAAGTGCAAGGTGAATGCCTCTAACATACATGGTGTCCCACTAGCAACTGTATACAAATTGTAGTTCGGCATCGTTTAAATCAGTTTCATTCCAAAACACACGTGTTCTTTCTGTTAGCAATTGTGTGCACTCTATTTCCCTTCATGTTGGTTTCTTTCCAAAGATTTCGCACCTATGCGTTTTGATTTACCATGTCTCCGGAAGCGAGCAATAAGTTTTACAGAATAAAATTGAAAGTGTGGAAGGTTATGTAACAGTGTATTTAGAATGTAGCTCCGCATAAGATTAGTTACATAACGAAGAGTGTTAAGCTATATGTAAGTTACCTTGTCAAAAGAAATGAACGAAACGTAACAAAATCAAAACCACTCGATGCCCTGCGTACTCGCTGTACAGCCAAAATGGAAGGAGTCGCGGTTATTTTATGTAGTTATTTCGTATTTAACATAATACTTAAATTTTAATAAACTTCGGTAATTGAGTAGCTGATGGATTTTTGGTAACAAATGTGTACTATGCAGACGTTTTATTTCATTGTCTAGTTGACGTGAGCGACCTCCCACTTGATGTTAACAAACAACTTCGCGGCGCCTGGGATACACGGGCGGAGACTAGGATATTTACATCTAAATAGGTCAGATTAAATTGTAATTCGCAGGCAGTTTATCTAACAAGACAAATTGACAATGTGTGGTATTAAATTATCAGTGGTTCATGTCAGTTACAGTGTGATGCATCGATGATGGATGTTTATTACACAGTGTTGTATCTCAGGTCACGATGTCACCCACTTGCAAGTAAGAGTTACAAAGCATTTTCTTGGATTGATGAACGCGATGACTATGGCGATAAATGAAATACTGACTTACAAATGTCTTTGTGTTTCAAACAGATGGGTTATCATTTACATTAGCAAAGAAATTTAATACGAAATATTTCATTTACAGTCGTTGTATTTTTACACATTCGCACAGGAAAGAAACAAGGCCTTAACAAATCTTATTAATAAATTGTTATTAAGTTATTGATAAGAATTCAAATCATGTATTACAACGGAAATATGTATGCTGTTCGTTATTAGGATCTTACACGTTTGAATCTTTCTTTATGATATTGGCTATTCTTGTATTTGACCAATCAGTCGAATATGTCTTTTTTGACCGTTGATTTTGCGATTTTGACGGAAAACTGCTACAACTACAATTATGATACAAGATCATGGTTAAACATCAAAACATGGTGATTCCTAAATCGATCACTCTTTACACGTAGCGAAAACAGTTTTGAGTATATCTACACAGAGGTCAAACATTTTATGTCAAACATATTCTTTACGTTCATATTATGGCTTATCAGCAAAGTTTACACAGATTAAAACGATGTTGCTGTAATAATGATATGGTTATTTTTTAGAGCCATAGTTTTAGATAGAGACGCGGCAGCCTTGTTAAAATTAATTTAAAGCTAACCGAATAAAAATTCGGCACCTTAGTGCAATAACTGAATGTTTGCAATGCCAAAATATAAGCCCTTATTGAGTTCTGGCATTAAGGTAACTCGATGAACACTGAAGTGTTGCATACCTCGTACGTATTTGGTACGCAGCGTAATGAGTAATTTATTACAATACAATTAAGTCCGACAATGAAATTATCAGCCGCAGTACGGTTGAATATTTATTACAACAAACGACCCATAAATACGCAATTTAAAAAAAATTTCTTTATGCATGAAAGTGCCGCACCATGGCTTTGATTGTTAATAAACATTTTCAGTTGCCAAAGTTGTGATAAAGTTTATCATTATGTTCAAGTGCAAGGGTTTATTTTATCATTCGAACGAAGCGTTCGGTCACTAAAAATCTTCTGTCCGCATTGTATGTTCGCTTCCTTACAGTGATTTATAAACACACCCGCTTCATTGGCCTTTAGTATCAATTGATTTATCTTTGCCTTAATGTTATTTAAAGGAACTTTTGAATGCTTTGAAGGGGATCAAATTTCGATTAAAAACAAACAAATCGCGCGTTTAACAACCTCTTAATGTTCCCAAATCGTAAGCCGATGCTCTAATACAGAAATTGATACGCGTTTCCTGTATATTTTGTGGAAGCAAAACTTTCAGGTTGCCCCTTTTGGGGTCAATGAGTGAGATTATGGAAGAGATAAAAGCATTATTTGCATACCTTGAACCTTTGTAATTTATCATTCTTAGGACCGCTCCGCCTTTACATGCATTATGTTTAGATTGAAACTCAGATGTGTAACGCGGGTCACACAGTATGTGGTCTGTTAAATACTTTTACACATGAATGGAAAATGAAACCAATACCCTTGTTTAGCGATGAAATATGGTTTTTACTTCGCGGTGTACGGCGCTAACTTTGCATGTTTGTAATATATTAAAGCGTTTTGTCGATAAACTTTAAACAGCAAAGTCAGCAAAACAAATCATGATTACCACACCCATTCTAAACGGACTTGTTCACTTTTTTTTTTTCAATTATGTCATTAAATGTTTTAACTGGGACAATTAAAGAACTCAAGTTTTATATCAAGGAAAACATAAAAAAAAAGAAAACAATGGCGGATCATAGGTCTAACTCCCAAACCCCAAACCACTCGGCAAATGCGATTTATATACATGTCCATGTAATTTTACTTTATGTAAATGATTAACGTGTTTTTGACAATTTCATGGAAAAAAAGAGAAGTACTCCAAAATATTCAACCGTTTTGCGTTATACTTTTATCCATTTCAATTGATGATTTACTTTTAAAGAAACGTTATTTCCAATATACTTCTGTGTCAGTAGTGCTATTTCTTTTGTAAACCGTTTTTTCTTATTTATGGAATCAGTCAGTGACCAAAAAATGGATATTGTCAATTCGTTAATATGTGAAAATGTCCCTTTAAATGCTGATATACAATGTAACTTAGAATTCTAAGGTCAGAATAGTAGATCTAACTATATCATTCTATACTGTTGTTTCATGATGAACTAACATAATGTTTACATGTGCTGTATTAAACCTACCGTCCACTAGGCTCACGAAGGGTTCCCGAAAGCGAATTTGGCAAAATCGGGATTTTTCGGCATGTCTTCGCGATGATCTGGAATTCTTCCGTGTCATTTCTTAATAATTCTGGAACCTTCTTTGCACTTCAGGGCCTAGTGTTCGATATGACAACATCGACAATTTGTGTGTGTGAATTGAACACTAATCATGATGCATGTCAAGGGTCAGTAACCTAAGAAGAGATTGGGCGTGAAATATACCAGTCAGTCAGCCCCTGTTCACTGTAGTTCGGATAAAGGAGAAAACCTCTGTCTGAAAGCCCAAGCTGGTAAGACAAAAAACTATGAAAAGTCTCTGAGGAACGCCCCAGCACATTCTACTCTTCTCCGGTTATTATAGCAATAACAAGAGCAAGCCAACAGCAAGTGACATGTTCCACCTTCTCTCAAATTCGTCGGCCACTTCACGTCAGGCCTCTGGCGTATTGGAAATGGTCATAACTTCATCCTAATACTCCTGAAGTTGGGCGGTAGACATTTCTGGGACAAAATGGCATAGACTTTTCGCGGCAAGACAGAAGTCATACACCAAGGAGGCGTACGTATCCACAGATGCCATGTACCTCAGCGTTTTCGCAAGCTTAAAGGGCGTTCCGGAACCTGGTTTTGTTTTTCTGAATGCGAAGCATTGGACGCTGGAGTATATCACCCAATATGATTGGCGTTAGCCTCAAATACGTTTTGACCTACCATCGATAATGTCTTCTTCTCTGTGTCAAGTGCGATGCCAAGCCAAGCATCAATTTCAGCTTTGATTTAAAACTAAGTGCAAGGTGAATGCCTCTAACATACATGGTGTTCCACTAGCAACTGTATACAAATTGTAGTTCGGCATCGTTTAAATCAGTTTTATTCACACAAACATGTTCTTTCTGTTAGCAATTGTGTGCACTCTATTTCCCTTGATTTTGGTTTCTTTCCAAAGTTTTCTCGCCTCAGCTTTTTGATTTACCATGTGCCCGGTATTAAGCAAAGTTGTACAGAAAAAAAATCAAAGCGCGGAAGGTTATGTAACAGTGTATTTGGAATGTAGCTCCGCATAAGATTCGTTACATAACAAAGAGTGTTAAGCTATATGTAAATTACCTTGTCAAAAAATTGAACGAAACGTAACAAGATCAAAACCACTCGATGCCTAGCTGTACTCGCTGTACACCCAAAATTGAAGGAGTCGTGGTTATTTAATGTAGTTATTTCGTATTTAACATAATACTTAAATTTTAATAAACTTCTGTAATTGAGTAGCTGATGGATTTTGATGATGTACTATGCAGACGTTTTATTTCATTGTCTAGTTGACGTGAGCGACCTCCCACTTGATGTTAACAAACAACTTTGCGGCGCTTGGGGTGCACAGGCGGCGACTAGGATATTTACATCTAAATAGGTCAGATTATATTTTCATTCGCAGGCAGTTTATATAACAAGACAAATTGACAATTTGTGGTATTAAATTATCAGTGGTTCGTGTTAGTTACAGTGTGATGCATCGATGATGGATGTTTATTACACAGTGTTGTATCTCAGGTCACGATGTCATCCTTTTGCAAGTAAGAGTTACAAAGCATTTTCTTGGATTGATGAACGCGATGACTATGGCGATAAATGAAATTCTGATTTACAAATGTCTTTGTGTATCAAACAGATGTTTTATCATTAACATTATCAAAGAAATATAAGACGATATATTTCATTTAAAGTCGTATTTTTTCGCATTCGCACAGGAAAGAAACAAGACCTTAACAAATCTTGTTAATACATTATTATTAAGTTATCGATAAGAATTCAAATCATATATTACAACGGAAAGATGTATGCTGTTCGTTATAAGGATCTTACACGTTTGAATCTTTTTTTATGATATTGGCTATTCTTGTATTTGACCAATCAGTCGAATATGTCTTTTGTGACTGTTGATGTTAAGATTTTGACGGAAAACTGCAATTAGAATAAAATGTCATTGTTAAACATCAAAACATGGTGTTTCCTAAATCGATCACTCTTTACACGTAGGAAAACAGTTTTGAATATATCTACACAGAGGTCAAACATTTTATATCAAACATGTGCTTTATGTTCATATGATGCACAATTAAAGAGGGCAAGTTATTCAGCTGTTGATATATACCGATTCTAGAGATATTCCCCGCGCACCCGAGATACTTAATAAACTATTACTAAGTCAAAGTTGACAAATAACGATAAAATTTTCAAATACATTTTATCACAAGAGACTTTATTATTATTGTGGTTTTATTTTTGTTAACACATTATAATAGATAAACATGAAGTTATGTTTTAGTTTGTACTTGTTGATATTTTGTTTGCAAATAACCGAAAATGGCGCCTTGGTTTTAGACAGCGGCTAATCCGCATAATTTGGTACATCTGAGTAAGGGTCAATGCAAGTCTAACGATAAGCTTCGGGACCTGTCGCTCAACGTCACAGGTGCAGACGATTTCAAATCCTACACACGAGTGGTTGTAATTTATGAAACCTGTTTGTAACTTATTGAAGCTATCGTTACACCGGATTATACATAATGTCAACAAAATATGTAAATGAAGTGCACAAACGATGTTGTTTACAAAGATCTTCATCGATATTAATTTATTAAAAACAATGCTGACTTTGTATGAAAACATAATAACGGTTTGTAATATTGGAATGTATGAAGTCATATTTGTTGACATATCCTTAAGATTCGATTGATTAGCTGTCATAAACGGCTCCAGTGAAGATCAAAAGAGTAGAATTACTGGACAAGCGCCAGTCACTATTCCCTTTCGTAATAATACAGCATAAGTAGTTAATATGGTTGAGATTTATCTTCTCTATCAATTGGTACCTGGTTGCAACTGATAATTACTGCGCTTCTTAAATACTTCGAGAGTATTAGTGCTTAATGCAATTTCATGTATTTGTACGAAACGACCAACACGAAAGAAGGTCAATGAAATACAGAAAAAGACGTATCGCATACGGTAGGAAAGGATATAGTATTGGTACCTACTGGTGCCCCTCTGGGTCGGTCCAGGTGCCTTTTCTAGTACCTTTAAGCAGTACCGTGTACAGCTTCTGCTCCTCGATTTTTATCCAGCGTGCTTGTTAAGTAACTGCAGCCTAAAATTTAGTTTAATCGGATAAAAGCAATAGAAAAAAAACTAATGCAGAACACTCCACGTAAGTTCAAACAAATAGTATAAGTAAAGTTGTATAAATATAATCTACAATTCCAGTAATTAATTACCCACATACTATTATTTATACGTCTTGCGTTAAAAGAAGAAGATATAGCTTCAAAAAACTATAGGGAGCTGATCAAAACATAATATACAGTGACTGTCCTATTCCCGTATCATCAATGAGAAATTAACATTATGCACACGCCTTCTTGATTTTTGGACGTGCTTTCGGACCTTTTGATAAGAAAAGATAAGACAACATTTATTATAAGACATTGATGACATTTATTCCGACAACACTTATTGGGGTTGTGTTTGTTAAACATCAATGTGCAAAGGTTTATAAAACTCAATTTACGACAGCTTTAGCCACACTCCTACTAAATCAGTCGTATCCCTCTTTTGAAGGCAAGTGGCTGCACACCATTAACACGAACACACATTAATCGTACAATGTTTGGTGCATCCCATTGAATGGTTAATGCCTAAATGTCAGTGTTTGAATTTGAAAACAACATCAATCTTACTTTTGAAACTATTTCTTTCTGCAACTTAAAATGCACACATGAAATGAATCATATTATGGCCATTAATTTCATTATACTGTTAGCAAAGTATTTTATTTTTAAATGCAAATGTGAAAATGTAACCCCATTATTTAACCAATACTTGAGCTTTTTAACGCATAGACTGAAAATAGAGGAAATAATATCACACATTAAATACACACACGAGCTTTTTAGGCAAAGGTGGAGCAAATTTTTCGAAAATACATCCGTGTGAACCCACCCATTTTTTTAGTGTCATCTCCTCATTAAAAAACAGCAACAAATTTTTCTCAAATCTTAACCGTGATCAATCATGTTTGTTGTAGCACAATTTGCCAAATGTTATACGCTTGCAAATATGTCGGTAAAAATGTTTGATTGTAGAAATAAAAATGTTATAACGAAAAATTGCAGTGTCGATGGTTGTTACATATGTAATCGTGGCTTGTAGCACAATTTTATTCATATTTTTGCCATTGCATTCATTTTCTCTGGTATGAGACCTTCCTTCTCCAGACTGAATACAAAGCTAATTAAATACAAATTCGGCACCTTATGGCAATAATTCAATATCTACAATGTCAAAATATATTAGCACTAATTGAGTTCTGGCATTAAGGTAGCTCGATGTACATTGGAGTGTTGCATATCTTGTACGTATTTGGTACGCAGCGTAATGCTTAATTTATTACAAAACAATTAAGGCCGACATTGAAATTATCATCCGCAGTACGGTTGAACATTTAGTATAACAAATGAACCATTAATACGCAAATTTAAACCAATTTCTTTATGCATGAAAGTACCGCACCAAAGCTTTAATTGTTAATAAAAATTTTAGTTACCGTCAAATCCGCAGTTGCCAAAATTGTGATAAAGTTTATCATTATGTTCAAGTGGAAGGGTTTATTTATAATTCAAAGCTTTGCATTCGGTCACTAACAATCTTCTGTCCGCATTGTATGTTCGGTTCCTTATAGTGATTTATAAACACACCCGCTTCATTGGCCTTTTGTATCAATTGATTTATCTTCGCATTAATGTCATTTTAAGGAACTTTTGACTGCTTTGTAGGGATCAAATTTCGATTAAAAACAAACAAATCGCGTGTTTAACAACCTCTTAATAGTCCCGAATTGCATGCCTATGCTCTAATAAAGACATCGATTATATTTTGTGGAAGCGAAACATTTAGGTTGCCTTCTGTTTTCTTTTCTTATTGATCAATGCGTAGAGATCATGGAAGTTCATGTTACAGAAAAAAAACACTTATGCATACCTTGAACCTTAGGTGATTTATCATTCTTAGGATGGCTCCGCCTTCACATGCGTGATGTTTCGATTGAAACTCGGATGTGTAACACGGGTCACACAGTCTGTCGCCTGCAACTTAAATATCCGACGCATGAATGGAAATTGAAAACAATACCCTTGTTTAGTGATGCAATATGGTTATTCTACCCGGTGTAAGGTGTTAACTTTGCATGTTTGTAACATATTAAAGCGCTTTGTCGCTGAACTTTGAACAGAAAACTCAGCAGACAAAATTATGTTTACCACACCCATCTTAAAGGGACTTGTTCACTGTTTATTTGAATTATGTACTCAAGTTTTGTATTAAACAAACGCTCTAAAAGAAAAAGAAGAAAAACATGTCTGACGCCTAAAACACTCTGTCAATGCAATTTGAATACATGTCCATGTACTTTTTACTTTATGTAAGTGATCACGTGTTTTTGACAACATCAAGGAAAACAACAGAAGTACTCCAAAATATTCAAGCGTTTCGTGTTACAAACGTTTTATAATTTTATTCATTTCAATTGATGATGAGAAATGTTCAGGACGGTGCACTTTGTAGCTTTCGGGTTTTTTTTATTGTGGAGAAAGGTAGTAATGTCATTCGGAGAGGCAGACTACGTATTAGTTTTATAGAGTACATATTTTATAATCGTAGTGTAGAAATAACATGTAAATATAAGTATAATGAAACTCCAGAGACATCACCAGGGAAGAAATGTGAAGTCAAATTAATGACTCGGACAAGGACCGCCCAGGCGCCCTCTTAGTTAAAACACAGTAACACTATTGACATTGTCTACGGACTTGTCCTTGTCGGTGTTTTCTAAATGATTTGAACCAGTACTTGCTTAGTTCAACTGAAGTTGGGTTGTTGCTATTAAGCGTACGTATAACGATCCTGTACTGATTAGTTGTAAGTACACGTCAGGATCTCATTGAGAAACAAGCTTTCGTTAATGTTGGTGTCTACAGAAAATGCATGCCGTTTAACCATTTAATAACTAATATTATACCATATTTCAGCTTTCAGTGAGTGTTCTTTGTTTTTCGGTATTCAGTAACTGTGATATAAGAACGGTAACTGGTGGGCGGAGCCTACTATGCAAGCTTATCGTGCAATAAGTAGCATGCGGTATATTGAAATTTAGTTGTAATGTATACGCACGCTTTTTATTGCACGGTAATCTTGCACATTCGGATCGCATCATGTGACTTTGCGACAGCGCTAAATTTAGAAACGACATAGATGCCAAGCATGTCAGACATCGCGTGATGTTTAGAAACTGCCCACGGGGTCGGCATCGTAGAAAGTTGCCATGTTACTGGTAAATATGGTATAAAACGCTTTTAGCACCCTTTGACCTCAATATGTTATTTAACCGCGGGCTCGTAAAATAACTAGCATATTGTGGTCTAAGCATGGTGCAACTATTCCTCAGTCTTGTTCTCTTACATATTTTATTAACCAGTGCTTAATTTAAAATAATTTATATATGTGGCTTTAAAATCCTTCACTAATTGCCTTGAATAGATTTCAGTGGAATAATATTTATACATGCAGAATGTAAACAGTGCAATTGTTATATATCTTATACTAGTCGAGATATTATGTTTTGCAAAACTATCACTCTCGTTAGTTACAATTTCAGACCTTGCAGCGTATCTCGCTTTTGGCTATACAAATAATTACCGGTATACTGATTTATTGTAAATGAAGTGCATGCGTGTATTTATCGGTATTTTTTTTTGTAAATTCCCCGAGTCTTACAGAGTTTTACAGTGTTTAGCAGAGTTTTATAAATTATCAACTTGCTATGCACATCATTAAGAAATTTAAATAAGTTTACACGTTACAATAGATACACATACAATTGTGTTTTAGTGTTTAATTGTTGCCATTTTGTTTGCGAATCAGCTACACTGACGCCATTGTGTTTGGCCTCGGCTAATCGCATAATCTGGTACATAGTTGTAAGGATCCATGTGACGTATTGTGATGAGCTGCGAGACCTCAATGCTAGTTCAACGCCACAAGTGCAGACTGTCACAAATCCTATAAACGTGTGGTAATCATTCATTAAACATGTGTGTAACAAACTGTATTTGTCTTTACACCAGATTATACATAATGTCAACAAACTATGCACATAAATTGCACAAGCGATGTGGTTCAAATGATCTTTATCGGTATTTATTTATATGAAACAATGCTGACTTTATGAGAAAATATAATGTCTGTCTGTCATATTGGAATGCATGAAATTATAGTTGATGACATATCCTTAAGATTCGATTGATTGGCTGTCAAAACCGGCTGCAGTGCAGATCAAAAAAGTAGACATACTGGAGAAGCGCCTGTCACTATTTCCTTTCGTAATAATACCGCATAAGAAGTTAATATCGTTCAGGTTTATCTTATCTTCTATTGTGCATGTGAAATATGCACGCGAATACTAACTACTGCATTATTGGAATACTTTGAAATATAACGTGCATACTGTTATTCAATAGCAATTTCATACATGAGTGCATTGTTCGGAATTTAAACGAGATGAACGGCACATAATATGTCAAATGAAAGGAATAACAAATTCATATCACTCGCAAAAGTTTAGAATTGCAGGGGTAGTGCGGGGGTGGGGGGTAATATTATTTTTACTATATATACACGTGCGACGAATAGTAGACAAATGCAGTTTTTCTAAAGCGTTTCTGACAGTTAAAAAAATAACCCTGGTATCTTCCTGAAGTAAAATGTCGGAAATGAAAACAATACATGTAGGACGTTTTATGGACAGAAGTTCAGTGACAGTGGGTAGCAACATTGAAAGATATTCACAGTGGCACGACTCCCATACAGTGATCATATATGTTCGCAGGTTGACACCTGTGTGACGTCACTATAATTAAATTACGGTATATCATCAAATTCGTAAAACTGGCGCAATAATAAAATGTGCACAATCCGTTCTATAAATTCCAATATAATATCATCGGTCCTGAAACCGGAAGCAAATGTATGAAATTCAATAACGCGTCAGTTCATTGATTGACATAAATATATAATTTCCAGGGCAATTATGACCAATTTTAATACAGCACGAGTAATTTATAATTTACAAATTGAATATTTGTGCGTTATACCACGGAGTCAACGCCTATGTAGATTGTCAAATATTCAATTTATTGCTTCAATTTCAATGCATTAAATACAGACTTAGTTGGTTTAATAATTCAATTACTGTCCTCGTCATAAATTCGATATTTAGGATATGCTTGATTATTACAATAATTTGCTATTTAATGAGATTACTATTCGAGAGAGTCGTAGTTGTATCAAGAGTGTCTAGACAGTATATTTATTTTGACGCCTTTGAATTAAACTGAAAGAGATGGTTTCATATTGAAAACATATATTTAAATAAGAAATTAGTTTTAAACGATTTAATTGATTACACGTACTTTAAATAAACTATTATTGCCAGCATGGAAAATAGATTTGCGGCGTGTCGTGGGAAAGCCGGGCTTAGTGCATGTGCTTTAAGTGTCGTCCCGGATTAGCCTGTGCAGTCCGCACAGGCTAATACAGGACGACTCTTTCCGCCTACAATAGATTAATGTTTAGAAGAGACTTCCTTGAAACAGAAAATACCATAAAAGCGGAAAGTGTCGTCCTGGATTGACCTGTTCGGACTGCACAGGCTAATCCGGGACGACAGTTTACGCACATGCATTAAGCCCGGTTTTTCCACGACACGCCTCATTCGCATTTATCCCTTGAAAACCGAAAGGTGTTTTCAGCATATGTGCAAAGAAGGCTTCCAAGGGACGATTTGCATTAATTCAATATAAAATAAAACTAATTATTTTGTAAAAACGTACAAAACGTACACATGAATCGAATATCTTTATTTGCCAAATAAAATTCCCATTGCTTTATCTGTTACAAACGGTTACGAAAACGTGGCTTAAGCAAAAGTTATTTGACGACTTAGAACGGCATAGTGAATAATTATTACATGTAAATATTATGCAATGTATATATACGGAATCCTGTTTCGGAGAGATAAATTTCGCCTTATACAAGACCGCGAAGATGCGACAACGTGAACATCTTATTTCGCATCTACACCTTTGGAAACTTCATACCGACATGAAAGTTGAACGCCTTTACTTTTTTTTCGTCTCCACGTTTTACCAAAGTGCGAAATCAGTAGAAATCGGTAGAAAAACGAAAACTATAATGCACCGTTGATATGCCCAAATAAACATACGAAATTCGTGTTTTTCATAATAAGGCCTTGATAAATATCAACATATTCTAGTAAAAAAGCAACTCGAAAGACTTTGTTAGTGTAAAAATGTTGACCAAGTGGTAGCTTACCATTGCAATGTTTCTTCCGGAAGCATTTTAACCCAGTCGGTTTGCTTCACCAACGTCAAATCAGTCATAAGCATTCAATGGCAGCTTCATTACTTAAAGCAATGTATGCAAGCATGCAACGCTACTATACATGCACACAATGTACGTTTTACTTTACATTTCATTGCCTCTTATGTGAATGTTGTATTCGCAATAATTACATTCCAGTTAAATTATTACCAAAAAGGTACGCCCCTTCCCTTCGTAAATATATTCCATTTAGATCAATTTAATCAAGGTGTGTCGTCCATTTTAATACTTGCACACGTCACATGTAACACCGCATCATAAATATCAGCTGTTTAAATTAATTGTGTCATTGGTCTTGGTACATTGTCGACAAGTATACGATTATTTCAATTAAATACCTGTAGACATTGAAATGTAATCTTACGAAATTCATACAATAAATTCCTGAGGGATCGTTTATCGCCATTAAAATTCTGCTATGTAGTACAATATATTCATACTATTTTAGGTATTCCGAATATGGCCATTTGGGAAAATATTTAAAGAAACCTAACGCATTGCATGTTTTTTGTTTAGATTTAGCAAGTTGCTTAACCAAAAGTTATTTGTTAATTTGATTCCATTTATCACGATCGGAAAAAGGTATGAATTAGTCTACAGTAACAATAAATACATATAAATACTTGTGTGTCGGTGTTGGATTGCCTGTATTATTGTTGCACATTGTTTATTTGCCTCGAACGTTGAAAACCCCAAATGTATGTTTTAATAGAAGGTAATTCGTTGTTAAAGAAACGTGTTTGTTTAATATATTTTAATTTTCGGGATCTATTTATCCTTTAAATGAAGCAAGTTGTAAAACTTACAATTATATACCTCTTTTTAAAACCATTTCTTGCCTTTATAGCAGAGCCATTATTATTGGAAAATGTATAACATTATATTTCTTTTGAAGTGCATTAGCCAAACATTATTTCTCTTAAAGTGCATCAAACAATTTCAAATTCCTCCGTCATATTTTTTACCACAAAATATTTATACGCAAGTTTATAGAACACTTGCGGTTTAAGCAATGATTACAACAACAAAATAATGATGTTCCATCTTAATGACTCAAATATCAAATTGGACATTTATGGTTAAAAATTGCAATGTAATTCAATATCCCTACAACTCTCTTCATTTAAATAGCAAAAGACAACTCCTACCGATATCAAGTGTTTAAATTAACGTAAGTATGGAGGTTTTAATCAAATGACAGTCATTTCTTTTTTGTAAAAAAAAATAATTTTGTTTTATCGTTTTAAATAAAATGATTTTAATTTGATAATAGAGTTAATTAGTTAATTTGATAGTATAATATATATATTTCAGTCATCTCATTATAATAAGCAGACGTCTGCTTAAATATATGGAGGTTTCAATTACTGAATATTAACATTTGTGTCTGGACAACAACAAAAAATGTTCAAAATAGGACTTGAGCTAATATAATCAATTGTATTTTTAGCAAGGCGGGGCAAATAAAAGTCACGATAAATCACAAGTGTTCAATTTATGACGCACATTCTGTAATGATGATCAATAATTGCGCCGAATGCATATATTCACATTGTCGATCACGGTTCAAGTATTTAGAGTTAAATTTCTGTGCCCATGTCCAAAGCTTCTAAGGAACACCTTAACCTTAGCTCCACTGTAGTGAAAGTTAATGTTTTATATTTGAAGGTAGAAGTATATGCATTTGGTGATTCTTAACGCGAATTAACCTATTTAACACTAAGTGCGTTTCCAATAAAATAGCCACAAAAGGAATTTTACGATTTTAAAAATTTCACTTAAAATGTTACTGAGGAGTTGTATGGACACCAGCCGAGATTTACGATGTCTTATTCTGATCGAATGCACACGCAATTTGCGTTACAGAGAAATATGATTTGTTTCCGTGTATATACCATACACAACACTAGTGGAGATAGAATTGCTCCTTGTATGAGGGAACTCAGCTTAAGAAGTTTAAACCCATGCTATTTGTTTGGAATATGTGCACTTATACCGAATATCTTGCTGGAAGACCCACACGTGTGTTTCGGTCAGTCATTTTGTCATACATCCTATTTTACAACAACAACCATTGAATGCATTATTGAATCGGTAAGTTGTTGAAGATTTTAAAACATGTTTACCTTTATTGTGTCGGAAGCCGTTGACTTATTGGGTACACGCTAGAGTCTGTTCCCAATAATGGGTGCTTCTTTGCTGCAAGATGTCTTTCAATCGCAGGGCGGACACCATATCCAGTTCAACAATTCTACGCATTAATTGTAGTTAAACGATTTGGGGGTTATTTGTTTTTGAACCAAATGGCGAAAGTTAGCCGGACGCTGCAATGCAACAAATACAGTTTTATTATGTACTTAATAACGGTTAAATATATAACAGTTTAATATTGAAAAACATTAACATGACTAGTTACATTGGTTACCTGTTTATGTAAAAAGAACTGATATACCGCTTTTACAGTCCGTAACGTGTATTATATAGGCATCAATTACAAATCATACATTGTTTCAAAGTGACTTATCTTATTTAAAAATGCAAACGCCTTATATAATCACATATATAATTATATAATTTGTATAAAAATTTACCATAGCATAAAAGTATTACCACTCTTCTGGCAATATTTTGTTTCCAAATAACATTTGTTGGCAAAATGAAAATCTGTTAAATTTATATTATTAATAATTAAGGGATTGGTGAATACATGTTAATAATGCAAAATATTTCAAAGAAACACTGATGCTGATTAAGTGCACAACGCAAAGAATATAGGTTTCGAGACGAATTAATTTTATTTATTTATTATAGTTACTATAAGCTAATATAAAAATAATGTACGAAAAATGGAAAAATAGTATGACCAAGCAGTAATCGATGTATTCCTGAATTTAATTAGTTAGCAATATTATTAATGTACTGGTTAATTTAATACTCATTAAGCAATAGTAGTATAGCGGAACATTGAAGTACATACGTACATACATATATATCTAGGTTGACACGTGCCACAAACTAATTAAAATTCAATTAATAGTGAGACATAATTATTATATGTAGTATTCGATATTTGTAAAATCATCAATTACCTATACACTCGATCGCGTAATGGTCGGATTAATATACCGACTCACCGATTCGATATTTTTTCTTTTGATTAGTGTTCTTATTTCAATCTAATCTTTATTTACACAGTTTGTTCTACTACAAATTATGTTTTTTAGATACACACTGCATTAGCGTTTTCCTGTTGCAACTATATTCATCAATATTAACAGAGTCTCTATTTTATAATGCAAATGTACCACAATTGTAAAAAATTATATGCACATATCGGTGCTAGCAAGAAGCTCAAGATTTACACAAACCATTTACACATTGGGAGACTGCATCAGAACAGTCAGTGCAGATAATGATAACTATGTGTAAACGATTGTTACACGTCACATTGTTTCGTCATAACTTCTTCGTAAGGCTAACATATTAAATTAAAATCAATTACACACACATCAAGCCATAAATGTTTGACTTTCAGAATGGTTGACTCAAATCGAGATGAAATTTATAATGAATAAAATGCATGTCTGTAGTAAACTAGTTGCAGTGTCAACATAAGATAAAAACATGGTATGTCGTGCTAACATGCGAATGTACTATCTTGTCCATGGTAAGATTTTTATATCGTCCGTCACTTATAACAATTCTATAGCACAAAGAGTCAGACATTATGAGTTAACATGATGTTGTAACATCTGGTCCATAGGTTTTTTTATTGTCCGTCACAGAGAACAATACAATGTTCTACTTCAAGTATTGTAAATAAGAAGATAACTTTCGATGGTTTTATATTGACATATAGAAAAGAGCTCGTTTTGCGAGTCAGACAGTATATGTATTTCTTAGATTAATATATTGAGTGGACAGACCATGATGAAAAATATATATTGTCTACACGGATTGATGAGACAATGAAAGTACGAAATTTGTTCCTACCAAAATAAAACCATCAATTGACACCACAAAGTTGAACACAGGTTTGGAAAATAAATTTATATTCTACTGGGACCGAACATTTGACATTGTTTGGCGACAATGGGCAACTCTTTCAGAATTTTAAGGATGCATTCATCTGGTATATTTTAATAAAAACACTGTAATCGACTTCCGTCCGTTAACACAAGACCACGCAGGGAAACGCGTGATTTTTGTGTTCATATGTCTCACGGGAAATGGTTTGTCGTGATTTTCGTAAGTTTCAAAATGTGTTGTGCGCATAGTTTCAAAATTGCTTTATACTCGTCAATATGGGTTAAGATCATATTGCATTCACTGACACCTTACTTTCATCACAGTAATTAAACTAATCATTATATTTAAATGAACTTCGGTAATTGAGTAGCTGATGGATTTTTGGTGACAAAAATGTACTAAGCACACGTTTTATTTCGTTGTCTAGTTGACGTGAACGACCTCCCACTGGATGTGAACAAACCACTTCGCGGCGCCTGTGATACATGGACGGAGACTAAGAAATTCACATCCAAATAGCTTAGACTCCATTTTAATTCATAGGCAGTTTATCTTACAAGACAAATTGAAGATTTGCGGTATTAAATTATCAATTGTTCGTGTCAGTTACAGCGTGTTGCATCGATGATGGATGTTTTATTACACTGGTTTGTAACTCAGGTCGCTATGTCATCATCTTGCAAGAGTTACAAAGCATTTTCTTGGATTGATGAACGCGTTTTATATCGCGAGGAATTAAAACTGATTTACAAAGCTATAAAATGTTACTATCGCGTGCTACTTCTTTGTATTTCAGAAGTGTGAGTTACGACGGTATCCTTTACACCAGTAAAGATATTTATTTGCGATATTTTATTCACTGTTTTACACATTCGCGCTGTACAGACGCACGAGATGAACAAATCTAATTAAGTAACTAATATAATTATGTTTAGTTGGTTATTTATAAAAAATATTTATGTTAATCCTTAGGTTTTATTTTTTCAAAGCAACGTATTTTTTTCACAATTGTTCTTTAATACCTGTAACAACGGAAAGATCTATGTTCATCGTCATTAGGCTTTTTTAAGAGTTTGAATATTTATTGTGATATTGGCTATTTCTGTTTTGTAATGAATCAGTTCAATTTATCGTCTTAGACCGTTGATGTTTAGATTTTGACGTGAAAATGTGTTACTAATGTACAGTTAGAAATACAATATCACAGTGAAACGTTAAACATGATATTTCCTAAACTGATCAATCAATACACTTAAATCTACATCATGGTGTTGCGTGTATCAGACACATAATGTCATGTTTATGTGAAATAATGTCATGTCCTTGCACAATTAAAGAGGCAAAGCTTTTACCTCTTTATATATACCGATTCTTTGAATATTTTCCGCCTACAATAGATAATAAATAAACCATTACTAAGTCAAGGTTGACAATTAACGAGAAGATACTTTAATACATATCAATTCCTCTATCAAGCCACAGTCGTCTTCATTCTCATTCGAATTTGATTTAGTTTACATGTTACAATTTACAAATATACAGGTATGTTTTAGTTTTTACTTGTTGAATTTTCGTTTGCGAATAAGCTACACTGACGTCATGATTTTTGACCTCGGCTAATCGCATAATCTCGTACATCTTGGTAAGGATCAATGTCAGATATCGCGTTTAACTGCGTGACCTGACACCAGACTCAACGCCACAAGTGCAGACCTTTCTAACTTCTATACACGAGTGGTTATAATTCATAAAACATGTTTTAACTTACTGCAGTTAGCTTCACGCCAGGTTATACATAATGGCAATAAAATATGCAAATAAATTGCACAGACGATGTTGTTTAAAACGATTTTGATCGATATTTATTTACAAAAAATCAATGCTGACTTTACATAAAAACATAACAGCGGTATGTAATATTGGAATGCATGAAATTATAGTCGATCCCATATCCTTTAGATACGATTGATCGGTTCCAGTCCAGATCAAAAAGTTGAAATACTGGGCTAGCGCCAGTCACTAGTTGCTTTCGTAATAATATCTGCCTAAATAGTAAATATCATTCAAGTTTATCTTATCTACTATTGTATATGTGTTACCCGCACGCGAATACTAATTACTGCATTATTGGAATACTTCAAAGTATTAGTCCGTATGAATACATAGTTCGGAATTTATACAGGACGAACAGCACATAATAATGCAAATGAAAGGACACATAATAATGCAAATGAAAGGACAAATTGATATCACCTACGGTATGAAAGGATCCCTGCTCATTATTTTTGCCACACCGGTCTAGTCTACGACACAGTGTTCAAAACATTTTGAAATTAAATATATTTGTCAATAAAGTCGGCGACTAATGAATTGGCATTAAAAAAAACACACTTGGGATAATACAAGGCAATTACACTTTTGCAAGCAATGCAATAGTCCCTACCGGTGAAAACCCTTAAATTATAATTCGTGCCAGATAGATATAAGTTTAAATGTAGTAATATCGCCCTTTATTGAACATTAAGTGTCATATATTTCTGAATAACTGCAGGCCGGGCTAGCTCAGTTGGTAGAGCGCTGGACTGTCAATCTGGGGATCGTGAGTTCGAACCCAGCCCGGCCACATAACTTGTGTGGGGATTGGTCATGAAATTATTTCGACGTCCATTCTCTCCCTACCTCTGATTCAAGGGCAATTGTCAGTTACTGGCATAAGTGTGTGCACTTAGTTCTGGCAAACCGCTTAGATCGGCTAAGCTTGCCCAATAAAAGTGTGAGTAGGTTAACTGACCGCCGTGATATGACTGAACTACTGTTAAAAACGGCGAAAAATCCAAAGAAACAAACAAAGCAGTATTCAGTTTTTTTTCTATTTTTAGTAACATTGATCTGACCTTTGAACTCTGGTGAAAACAAATGTGTTGAGCATAAATCTCACGTTGCCTTTTACGTATATACAAAGTTTCATAAAAGTTTCATAAAAATATCTTGAGTACTTTTCGAGTTTTCGCACTATTGAGTCTTTCTATTTTTAGTAACGGTCACCTGATATTTGACCTCTGACGAAAAGTAAAAGGTCGTGCATAATTCCTTTAATCACCCCATAATCTGTATTATTAGTTACACTGTTAGTAACTGAGGATGTATTCCCGTGATGTACACCCTCAGTGGTTTTATGCCATACGAGAGCGAAGCTCCAGTATGGTATGAAGTCACTGAGGGTGTATATCCCATACACCCTCAGTTACTAACACTGTTGCGAATATATCTCACCGACTACCTTTCACTGGTTTCTTTTAATTGATCATTACCACTTGAAAATCAACGATAGAAAAACTTACAAAATAACACGAAACTCATACAATGACGTCACGAAAATTAACAAATTGACGTCATTAGACTGCGTCATTAGACTTCTATGGGGTTTTGAAAAGAAAAACATGGTGTATGCAAAATACCCCATGGTCATTTGGCCGCTTTAGCCAATCGGATCGCGTCATTTATGTAGGAGGTGAGATAGTTTCATAATCATACCTTATGTACTTTTCGAGTTATTAAGGTACGATGTTTTTTATTTAGTAACAGTCACCTGACCTTTAACTTCTGTTTAAAAATAAAATGTTGTGCAAAATCCCCACATTGCCGTTCATATGAAGTTTCCGGAAAATATCTTTAGTGCTTTTTGAGTTATCGCAGGATCCAGTTTGTGCGTACGGACGGACGGACGGACGGAGGACAAACCGGTAAGGAACTAAACACACAACATTTAAATTATAAGCTGATGTCAAATATTTTCCAGATTTCCTTCATGGTCCTTTTGAGCAGTTTCATGTACATTTACTGATCATAGATTTCTATCCAACCACTTGAAATAACAGCAGCATTAACAGAAATAACCGATGAAGTTTATTTCATCTGACAAAACAATAAAAAGCACTATGCAAAACACTCCACGTATGTTCAAACAAATATAAGTCAAGTTGGATAAATTAAGGAACTCCAGTATAACCAACATACTATAAAATACAGGAAAATACTGGTTCATTCAACTATAGGGTGCTGCTAGAAAGGAGGATGGCTAGTCGGCATGCCCGGCAAAAACATCATGGGGAAACACCTAGCTTCTTTGAGAGGTGTATGTCTTGTCACTAGTAACGTTAAGAAAACCAAATACACGACGACTGTCCTATTTCCGCATCATCAATGAACAATTAACATTTTCGACACGTTGATGACGTCCTACGGAAGAGTACTTGCAATCCATGACATCGATAAGTGATGAGTCTACATAATGGAAATGCTCGACAGGTTATAGTTCACACGTAAGATAAAAAATATAAGTAATGGGTGTATTACAAGGTATAGTATATGATAAAACTCAAACTACACCAGCTTTAGCAAAACTCATATTAAAACAGTCGCATTTCTTTTTTGAATGCAAGCGGCTGCACACCATCAACACGAACACTCCTTAAAGTAGCATAACTACCTTAAAAGTGCAAAGTAGATTAATACTAGTATTGGATTCATCCCCTTAAACATATTCTGTTGATGATGGTTGTTACATATGTAACCGTGGCTTGTAGTACAATTTTACCCATGTTTTTACCATTGCATTCATTGTCTCTGGAATGAGATCTACACCTTCCTAGACCTTCCTTGTCCAGACCGAAAGTTTCTATTAAAACACGCTGAAAGAAACAATAAATGTTTAGATACCGCTTGACATGTGATAGCTGAATACAGCTGGTCCTGAATTGAATAACATTTTATGGCTTCTTCAAACGGATGGCTTATCAGCAAAGATTACGCAGATTAAAACGATGGTGCAGTAATAATGACTTGTTTATTTTTAGAAGCCGGCTTGAGATTAATTCAAAGTTACCAGAATAAACATTCTGCACCTTAGAGCAATAACTCAATATCAGCAGCGTAAAATATAAGATTTCATTGAGTTCTGGCACTTAGGTGACTCGATGCATATTGTAGTGTTGCATACCTCGTACTTATTTGGTACTCAGCGTAATGTGTAATTCATTGCAAAAGAAAGTGTGAGGTTCGGGCGGTAAACCGGTTTCAACATATTCATACTTGTTTTTTATGTTTGTTACGTGTTTTGTATTTTGCTTTGTTGTATTTTCTTGTTCTGTTGACAAGAGTTGTTTCATGCAGATACAGGTGGAGTTTCACATTGTTTATATTTAGAGTGTGATGTGAAAATACAAACGTAATTTATTTGATATTAGGCATTGATTTGTTTTGCTGGAAAATTGCATTACCTTTTGGTCCTTATTGCATGATGTAAAACGTTTTCTTTGTGTCAAATAAATGCCTCTTAAAGCAGTGTTTGCATTTAAATTCAGTAATGATGTCTTACGATGTTGATATTTCATATGAAAATTTAATTAACATTTGACGTTTTATTTAATAACTGGCAAATGACGCAGACTGTTGGCGCCAGGATTGTAGATACTGCAGCTGTAATCGTTTGACCAGACTATAGAATATCGCTTACGTTTACTGTATTAAATATAACTGACAGAAAATCATGACAAATTATCATCCGCAGTACGGTTGAACATTAACAACAAACGACCCATAAATATGCAAATTCAAACAAATTTCTGTATGCATGAAAGTACCGCACCAAAGCTTTAATTGTTAAAGGTGAACGGCCAAGTTTTGACATACTTTTGATATTTTGTAGATAAAATTCAGTAGATTACAATGTTGCTTATGTGAAATTTTAAAATTAATAGTGTGATGCTTAAAAACGAAGATTTTGTTAATCGGCAATTTCCGTAGGCCGCTCGGTACTTTCCGCAGCCATTTTCTTGATGACGTAGTTAAATCCCAAAGCTCGATTAATAAGATAGGTCGCCATTATTACTTAATAAATTACTTTTCAAAAAATACTTGCATACTGCATATTATCATAATATTGCTTACAATGTATGTTCAGTATATCTATAATCGGGATAGGGAAATATTTTCACAACTTGGCAAACCTTCATATTACTTTTGAAACGTTATTGTGTAGGAATACACAGGATATTGTCATCGTTGTTTGTCGGGGCCTTAAAGTTTATGATCTCGGTCGTGGTGAAAGCGGGAAGCCCAGACTACTAAGGATCCATTTCCATTGATCTCAAAGATAAAATATTGTTATCATTTGTCTAGTAGTTAAGATTACTGATAAGTTGATAACACAAAATGGCACTAAGTAAACAATCCCTATAGCAGATGTCTAAGACGAAGAAAGTAAGGACTATGTGTAGTATATTTTTATCAAATGTTGCCAAATACTTACATAAGAAAATGTTTTATAACCTACATTTATCTGAAACATCCTACTTAATATAAATTATGTCTTAGGTTATTGTAATTTAGTGAAATAACGCGAGTTTTGAAAAACAATTAACGCATTGTGAAGAATATACGTCACTTCCGGTTTGAAACAAAATGGCGTATCGTTAGAAATTTACGCACAATCCTGTTGTCTTTTATGCTATACTCGCTTATAAAAGCGTTATTTATGAAAACTGATACGAGAAGTTGATTTGTTATGGCTAAAACTATGTTACTGAAGAATAAATAGCATTTGTTAGAAGCTTGGCCTTTCACCTTTAATTAAACATTTTAGTTGCCGTCAAATCCCCAGTTGCCAAAGTTGTGATACAGTTTATCATTATGTTTAAATGCAAGGGTTTATTTATTATTCGAACGCTTCACATGCGGTCACCCACACTCTTCTGTTCGCATTGTATGCTCGATTCCTTACAATGATCTATAAACACATCCGCTTCATTGGTCTCTTGTATCAATTGATTTATCTTCGCATTAATGTTATTTTAAGGAACTTTTGACTGCTTTGTAGGGATCAAATTTCGATTAGAAACAAAAAAATCTCGCGTTTAACAACCTCTTAATGGTCCCGAATTGCAAACCTGTGCTCTAATACAGAAATTGATACCTATATATTTTGTGGAAGCGAAATTTTTAGGTTGCCTTTTTTTCTGTTTTTTTTTTCTTTTTCGGTCAGTTAGTGAAGATCATGGAAGTTTATGTTAGAGAAAAAAAACATTGTTTGCATAACTTGAACCTTAGGTGATATATCATTTTTAGGACCGCTCCGCCTTTACATGCATTATGTTCAGATTGATACTCGGATGTGTAACGCGGCTCACACAGTCTGTCGCCAGCAACTGAAGTATCCGACGCATGAATGGAAATTGAAAACAATACCCTTGTTTTGTGATGAAATATGGTTGTACTCTGCTATGTACGGTGTTAACTTTGCGTGTTTGTAACATATTAAAGCGTTTTGTCGCTGAACTTTTATCCGCAAGCTCAGCAAAGAAAATAATGATTACCACACCCATCTTAAAGGGACTTATTCACAGTTTGTTTGTTTCTTTAATGATGCCATTAAATGTCTAAACTGGAAAAACTAAAGCTTCTGAACTAAAGAACTCAAGTAGAACAAGAAAAACATCAATAACAGAAAAAAATCTTGTTGCTGGTCAGAACATTTATACCATACCCATATAGCCTATATATTGTTAAAATGTTTATATAGAGCGACCTGAACATATTTATCACGGACTTTCCTGCCAAATGTGTTGCACATCAATTGTTTTCTTTGAGATTTAGCGCTTTACTGTAATGATATATTAATAATTATGTAGAAAACTTGTATGTGCAGTGTCGAGAAATACTGCATGCACATCTGTTTTATTTTTTTGTAATCATCACAATAGTAACTTGACGAATACATTGTTTTCTTCGATTTGAATATTTACAGATTCTACATCATTTGGACAAACACATTTTGCGAGTTGCTTAAGTAAGTGTTTAATAACTTGTATGTGTTATATATATTTTGTCTTACAAAGCTTAATAAAGTGGTGTCATGTCGCCAAGATAGGTTCTCTAGTGTTGTAATTTTTATTATTGATAAACTTTACATTTATACGCACACTATCAGTGAAAATGCACGTCTGAAATCAGTTAGCACGAGTAACTAAACCGTAAAAAACAGTATGAATTCAACTGTTCCTTTATGGAATCTAAGCATTGTGATTGGCTAAAACCAGTGCCTATATGAAATTTCGATAACTGTATGAGATTTAGCGCTTTTGATTGGTCGATTGAACTGTTCCTATATGAAATTGCAGATATGGAAGTTTTTTTGAAACAAAATGACGCCATCTTTAAATAAATGAAATAAAACACTAACGTTCATATTAAACCTTAAAGAGGTTTGGAATTTTAGTCAATATTGTAAATCTGATTAATAAAATACTTATATAATAAGTGATTTAATACAGGCCCTGGAATTTGTCCTCGGTCAACTGTATTGGCATTCGCCCTATTAGTAGTGATATTATGTTTTGCATACTATCACTTTCGTTAGTTATAATTTCAGACCTTGCAGCGTTTATATAAGCTATGTGAAACTATCACATTCAGTCATGTTTAATCATCAAAAACTGGTTGCAAAACAAATACATATAAAATAAAATCACGAACAAGACAGTCGCGCAACAAAAAAGCCAATTGTGTTATTCTATTCTTTTATTTTGCACTTTATCGTATCATTATGCATAACAACTGCCATAGTGAGGTAAACAATTCATGATGACATATTACAATAAATACATGACTATGAACAATGAAACCATGATATCGCGTGAGCAACTCGGTGATAAGATATCACCTTGCCTGTACCTATAATCTCATTGTTAAAATGTATGTGTTTTACAGCATAGCTCGCTAATTGACATATTCATTATTATATATAATGATTTGTACTCAACAAAGTGCATAGCGTATTTTAAACACACCTTGCCTGTACGTATAATCTCATTGTTAAAATGTATGTGTTTTACAGCATAGCTCGCTAATTGACATATTCATTATTATATATAATGATTTGTACTCAACAAAGTGCATAGCGTATTTTAAACATTGCAAAAATGTCCGTATTTTAAATATATGTTCTTTTTAGAGCTTTACAGCGTATCTCGTCATTGGCTATTCACTTAATTATATTGATTCACTCTAAATAAAGTGCACGCATGTCTATAATTTTATCGTTAGTTTTTAGACAGTTCCCCGAGTTTTACAGAGTTTTACAGATTATTTCGCTGCTAGCTAAGCACATACTTGTACAGGTTCACTATATAAAAGTACTTAAATGCAGGTGATTTATCGGTTGTTTGACAGATTTTCTCTAATTTGTCCTGCAATATACTGATACATTTACCACGGGTATTATTGTTATATTAAATATAACTTTTGTCACTGAAAACGTGTGTTTTTTTTTCTCTAAAATGTTGCCAGTGGTATCTAATAGACACTTGCGGCTCTAAACTAGCATAACTTGTAAGAATTGCAGGACATATGTGGTCATGAAAAACCAAAACCAAAATCTTTACACAATTATGGCCATCCTACTTCAGAATGACGAAACCTTAATTTTTTTTTTACTTTATATCAAAGCTCATAAATGCATGTAATTTACCTACCTACCCATTAATGCAATATAGAGGCAAAAATGTAAACAGTGTAAGATTTTATGTTAGAACACATCAGTTGTATTACATAGAAAGAAACACAACATTACAAGTAATTTACAGTTTGACAGACCATATAATACAAGTTAGTACACAGACATTGACTATTTGACTTTAACGCAAACAAGGACAATCACAAAAAAGACAACACTGTTCAAACTGCAACGAAGTTAATTAACAATGCATTTCTGTAACTGATTCTTTTGTATGCAAATCGAGTATTGAACGTGAACTATTGTATCTTATATAGAAATGTTAAGCAGATACAACAGTTTCACGCTCAACTATTAAAATGTAAATATTCGCACGGTCTTAAGCCTTTAGCATGTTTGTTTGTTTCTAAAAATGCGGGTGCTTAATTGCACGTAGTTACGCATATAATATGCATACAAATAGGTAGTTATATATAACATTATGTTAATGGTTATAAACTCCAAATGCAGCGTTGATATGAATGTGTTAATAGTTAGATATAGATTGCACATTACTATTGGCCAAGACATAAACCCAAGCCCTCAAACGGCTGTCCATATAAAAAAATGGCAGCAGAAAAATATCTCTCCAATTCGGTGAAGATCGTTATTTTGGAAATGTATCCGAACTAGGCTTCTACTCATAAAACTCCTAAGGAAAACCAAATGTTAGAAGTAAGTATTTCTGATCGGAAATTCAATACAAACAAATCGTTTTTTTGATTTATAGTGATATAAGAAACGCGTTTTCTTTTTTTTACTTCAATAAAATGTCAATTAAACTACATGTATATACTCGTACGAGTACATTAAAAAAAATGACTATGGACGAAATAACTTGATTTGAAGAAATAGTTAGAATTTGACCCAAGCAACTTTATGAATACAGACCTTGGGCCCATAATCTCAAATCTCCTTAGAGATTCGGAAAAGTTATTTCTTAAATTCGTAAAGTTCCTAAAGTCTGTGACTGTTTCACGTATGGGTCTTACATTTAAAAAATGTAACTTGTAAATATTGCTTAGATGTTTAGTATGTGACGTAAACAGAAATCCTTGAATTTGACACAGAAAATTTGATCTGAAAATTCACATTTTCACTTAAGTACAATTTAAGTTAAGTAATACCTTAAGAGCTTTGTGAATACGCGCCCTGGACACACGTTTGTATATAAAACACTCCAAGTATCGCGGTCTATCATACGGGATAGACTGCTATTACATAGTAAACATAATTATCGTCAGCTAGTCTATGACAGTTAGAACAAAAGCAGGACCCATTACTTCACTAGTTCACCCTTCCGGTCAAAGTCTATGAAATAGGTGGCTTCTTTTAAAGAACAAAACATATTGACATATACTGTTATTAGAGACTTCTACCACGGACGAAAGTCCAGTTACTTAAAGTTTTAACGGCCAGTTAAGCTAAGGTCAGTTAAGCTAACTGGTTAACTTAAATAATAAAATAAAACTAGTTTCGTCTGAATCCTTTCTACTACCATATTGTGTTATAAATACATAATCACAATTAATTTAGAGTAAACATTTGTGCTAGTCTTTTGAAAATTGTTTTTTAAAAACTGTGTCGATCTCGATAACTGGAGATAACTTCACTGACCGTTACAGGTTTCAGCAACTCGAGCTTGGACGCTATGAAAATATTTCTTGTTATCTACAAAAGTAAACGTTTATAAAACGTTTTATATTCTATGTCTTCTACAACATACAATTGCCGAAACAGTGAGTTGCATGATATTAACATACACGTTTACCAGGAATGTTGTGTTGCAATTTTCACAAAGACATGTTTGTTCCATTACATATACAGCACAATGTTATATATTTACCGTACAATCGAAAAATAAGAAAAACAATGACATCAAGCAATAATCTCGTCCGGACTGTCGGCTATGTCTATCCTTCGAGTTAAGGAAAGTTACGTTGCTCACGTGCCGCCACAGCGTTACACTGTTGACTCGACGTTCGTTGTGTCTACACAGGGGACATCACAGAAAACCACAAAAATCGTGTTCACCGTTACTGGAAATGATAAGCAGCCACTTGCGTATTGCAGTAGGTATGCACTTTATGGACACCAATGCCGTCGAATCCAAGTCTCGTTATGTCCCGGGCTAGCTTCTTTCTCCGTTGACTGGAGCGCGTTGTTGAATTTGATGACGACCACACGTGGTCACGTGATGGTACAGGGTCACGTGATAGTCACGTGACGACCACGTGACACTCGGAGACAGGAAGAACTGGCACTGGCCGTGAGATTTGTAGTAATATCACAGGTTTTGTAGGGCAGACATCATGGCGCATCTACCAAACGGGCGTTTTATCTTCTGAATGAATTTCTGCAATGAAAAATAAAAAAATATAAGTCTTGTTTAATTAAATATAAATTATTGATTTATAATGATTTATTTTAATCAATGATACTTGTTAAATATATCAAGCTTACCAATACTAAGCCTACATGAAACACGATGAAACAATGCATGTTTAAATGGCAGTAAGAGAAAGGGAGTTTTAGAATCTAACTTCGTTATAATTAACATATTTTGGGCAAAAACTGTTTTATAAAATTTAATGCGCATTTCTCAATAATATTCCCTATATAAAGTCAGGTTTTTAACATAATTTTGTTTTTGCTAATAAATGTCAATGAATGTTTATAATGTATTTGCTATTTTGCACTTAAATCGCAAACAAAGTTTTAAAGTTATTTTATTGTTTTTAAAATGAGCAGTTAAGTTCAACTAAAAATAATTTCTTATTCGCGTTTTACCTTTAAAATTGTTGGAATAGGACCGTTTCTTGATACATTTCGACTTGCACAATATTTTCCGTGAAAAATTATTTCCCGTTGTTTTACATCCCAGGAACTTTTCGCATCGCCCTGTCCTCATGCTGTAAAACCATCGCTTTGAGGTGTGCTCACAATTAAACGCGGCTTCCGTAAGCGACTGTGAACACACTTCGTCATCTAAAGAATGGACACGCTTGACGGAACTGATCCCCAAGCGCTGGTAACGACACTGGTTCTTGCAATAGTACTTCCTCGAAAAGTTATTTCCAGTGGTAGGACATCCCATGTATTTTACACACTTTCCAGTCATGTGATTGAAATGCCAGCGACGCCGTTGGTTGCTACAGGCGACGGCTTCCATTGGTAACGACTGCGTGCAGATATCTTTGGCCAAAGGGCCGTCGCTTTGGAAACTTCCGGCTGGAACTTCATCCCAATGGCGGTATATTTCGTTCTTGAACTTTTCTTGAACAATCTGCTTCTGACCTGTAAGGTTTCATTGAACAATTTAATCAATGTCTCGAGCTAAATAAATAGTTCTCAACATGACCTATATATGTTATGCGTTATAGATGTGTGTTTTAACCTGAATAAATCTTTCTATCATGACAAAATGCGAAGATCACAATCTAGACCTATACACGGACTCGGTTTTCATTAAATCAGTATTAATATAGTCAACATAGAAGTTGTTTCAAATATGATATAAGAAACGACACACATATTATGATTTACAGTCCATACAGAGAAAAAAAACAAGAGATTAATAGTTTTGTATCAATATTTAAAAAAGTATTTTCTTGATGTTTATGTTTTGTAACGCACAAAACGTCTGAAAGACATAATTTATGATACTGTCAGTTAAATAATATCAGCCCACTTTTGATTTTAAAAGCACATTAGGACAACGTTTCCTTATACTGTAATATTGAGTTATCAACCTATTCAGCAAACGCTTGTCCTAAATAAAGGTCATAATTACTAACAGTCTCCTATTCATAACTACATTTCCTTATCATTTACGACATTTTCAAACTTAACCACATCCAATTTTAAACACTATATGCCCCGGCATTGCGCCTTGTGTTACCCCGCGGTATCAAAATCCAGCGCGGCGCCACAGTTTGACTTGACTCGCTTCGTATTCTAATACTTTATCTTTATCTTCAGACGTAAGTTTGATCTTCATCATATCCTTGTGATTACGAAACGCTGCTGGTGGTGATTTCGTTTTACTACTTTATACTTTAGCGAGACCCCCTGGAGAATTGTGTCACATACTTGTAAGCAACTTAATCAAAAGCGTGATAGATGTCTATTTATTGATTGACAGCCTGCAACTGTCGTATTGGGACTATTGGTAAATAATATGTCTACTGACAAAGGAAGACATTGTGCAGCGATTTGTAAAGATTTAAACGAGGTATTTGTCTATTTAAACCGCGCGTTTGTGGAATAGTTTCAAATACACATTGTAATGAAGTATGAAGGAGAATGAACATGGCTTTGGTCACGAATGACCCTTTCTCTCCGTCTGCTAATGAAACAAAGGTTACAAATATTAAACATCACGAATTCGCTACTCTAGACGCATCCTTTGCAGTTAAAATCGTGACAGAAAGTGTAAAAACGAAAATGTTTATATCTATTTATATCTCCTAAAGGTGGAAAGTATCTCACCCGGATGATCAGGAAAGATTATAGTAATTAACCCGTTGCTAAAAAGATAATCGAATGATATGGTCTATTCTTGATCTTGGCAAGCGTTCTTGTCTAAAGTTAACAAACAGGATCTCCAAAACGTGTACAAGAACTTAAGTAGTTGCTCTACAACACTAAAACAATACCTTTCGATTTCTCAGTCCCATGTGTGTGTTATAAATCTAGACACATTAAATTGGCTGTCAGAAAGATTCTATGTTACGTAACAGCTGCATGGAATTAATTATCTCCATGTCGTTTTTAAGCATGCAGAACATAGCCATCTGTTAATTATATGTTTTATTTACATGTCGAGTTTGTTGACATGAAAGTTTTATCTGAAGTATACTCGCAGCAATTAGTTACATTTCAGCTTGCATGCTGCAGATATTTAGTCGACACCGTCAGGATTGGAAATTTCTTTGTTTCTTTGTGTTTCGTTCCATATCATACAAATGTCTACCAGAGGCCTTCAATATTTGTTTTAAAAGGCACAATTATCTAATAGTACTTCAAGTGGAAAGAATACTGGCCAAATAAACATTAGTTCAGGTGTATTTGCACTTCTTGTTGATACATTTCGAACGCTCAACGCTTCAAATAAACTGATGTCCTATTGCCTAAAGGGGCCACACCCATTAGGATCCTAAGGCAAATGTTTAAGTGAAGATTTTAATTTCTGTACGAGATTCAATTTTACGAATACCTACAATATCAGAAAAGATACAAAGGGACACTTACTCTCGCAACGTGTCTCGGGTTTACAGGGTCCAGAATGGCAACTAGGGGGCATCTCGGCAACGCACACGGTGCCTTGTAAGCACATGATGAACTGGAAGTATATAGGAAGAACATATGTGAAAAAATGAAGCAATTAATTACGGGACTATAGAATATAGTTAGATTACGGGACTGCAGAATATAGTTAGATTAGATTGTCATTGCTTAATACTGAATTCTCTCCCCTTGAATACTCCTGTTCTGCGCATACACATTAACATGTACTGTAACGACAGTATTTGCTATGGACTGTTAAGTGGCAATAGCGCTTATAATCCTAGTAATTTATTGGCAATTTCGTGGAGTAAAGATCAAAACCTGGAACATAAATTATATATTAAACAGTATGAGGCAATGTTAAGGAAGAGGACGGGAAACTGTGGAAGAAATAAGTGATTAAACGATTGGAGTAATGACGTAAATAACAATGACAATCAGCACAATGTCTGTATGTACAATGATAATATTAAACATTTGCACTTTGGGTAACATCAAGTGATATTGTAATGTACAGCCACGGTAGGATACACGTGTGTCAATGAGTCTATAATTATGCCCTTCAGCCTTATAAGTACAAGATTGTAGTATATACTTGTAAAGCCAGGCGATTGTTTTCAACTTGCTGTCTAAATACTTGATTCTTTGAAGATGAAGTATAATCCAATGATTAAGTTGGGAAGGAGAGGTCAAGCGTTTTACAGAAACATTGCACGGAACCATTAGCTGAGTATTATCCATGACCAATCTATTTCAATTCTATGTCGTAAATTACCAGTATATATTTGTGTTCGGTTAAGCCTATCATTTATAAATTTTATCACATAAATATTCCAACTATCTCGTCTCACGTCATTCTAGCGGTTTAAAACTTTGATTCACGTTGATTGCGTAACTCGTCTGATGGTCTGATACCTTGCCCATATGTCCTTTAAGATTCATCTACCGACTCTACCGGAAGCTTTATCTGCCATCGAAGCAGGACCTTTGGCACTTTTACGATACAAAGAAATGGAAGTATATCCCTGTTAAGACTGCATATGTGGACCAATTGCCAAGCACGCATACGTCGTATCAAAAATATAAATTACGGCAAGTGTTATGTTACATTGACTGATAGGTGTTTCGAAGTGTTTATCATTGGGTACAACACGATTAGCCACAGACCCGCAGCTTCTGGCGTTGTTTTACGGTGATTTATTATCTAAGTTTAATCTTAAATAACAAGATATAAATATCTTAAACTTTCACCCAATGTAAAAGAGCACGAGTTTTAACTTTTGTAAGGAATACAAATAAATCAAAATAATAAAACGCATGTGAATTGCAAATGTTTCAATGCAAATTCACTTTAAAAAAGCAACTTTTACATTTTGCACTATTTTATGCATTATGTTTTTTTTATATAGAATTTGTAATGTGCAATTCATCAGCTGTGATTAAATATTGGAGTCCATGCTTCTAAAAATCAACTCAAAATATATCAGACCGAAACCTCCTTCCAACATGTTTAGTTGATAAATGATACCCTGTGCTGCCAAAGTTAGTTTTCAAAAACAAAATAAAACAGTTCCATTCATTTTTAAATCTTAGCAAGACATTTTGGCTGGTCCAGGTCCGGTAAGCAAACGACAGACTTATGTTTTTTTTTTCAATGTCGCCCGCTCTGAATGTCATTTGAACCGTCAAAATCCCAGCCTCTCTGTCCTGCTACTGAACCCCACTAGGTCTGCAACAAGACACTAATATATATATATTGTATTGTATTGCAATATGTGTTTTCCATAATTAGTTTGTATTGTAATGCGACTTTTGTCATTACAATAGTTTGCCAAAGGGTAAATATTAACATAACCACTGCAGTCGTTGTGCCCAGTACTATGTACCCAGGGCCCATACCCACAAAGCTCCTTAGTTAAAACTTAAGTAAATTTCTAAAAATCATAAAATTCCTTAAGTCCGTGGCCGGTTCATTTAAAGTTTATTTTGTCTTAAATGGTTTTACTCTGGTAAAGAATCAACAGATGTTTTTAATTTAACCATATTTTAAGTATAAAATATTGATTTTCACTAGGAAAATTGAATTTGAATATTTCTCTTAAATATGACTTAAGTTAAGATTTTCCTTCGGAAATTTGTGGATACGGCCCCAGTACTATGTGCCCATCACTACATAAGTCCACATACTTTAAAAAGTACAAAAGCTGCTCATGTCTATTGCTACATTAAAAGCGGATAGCTGGACCAGGATTAAATGGGTAATTTTTGTTTCTCATTTAAACATGATACAAATATTTTATGTTACTTGATTTATCACTTACGATGTATATTTTACAATATATTGCAATACATTGCAATATGCCTCTTTCCTATGGCAATATGTTGCAATACAGTTTTTGCCATATTGTTGCAACCCTAAACAATACAAGTGGAAAGCACTGGAGGGCCCAGGACATAAATTTAATACATTTTGTCAATTTTAATATGGAATACAAACTCTAGGATCTGTTTACTTTAACCAAAATTATATCAGGAAAGGTGGCAATCTGACTTTTCGTATTGCCACTTTTATTACACTAATAGGTAATAACATAATGTAATAAACTCGCGTCAAACAGGTGTTTGGGTTAAATCGAGTTTTACTGAGACATAAAACCAACACGAACAAATTTCTACAGCTGTCTCGGTATCATTTGCTAGTCCCTTTCGACGAAGGTATAACTCACTCTCAGATACTTAATTTTAGAGTATTCGGTGATTTGTGTAGGTACTGAACTTTTCAGATGTGAAGTCTACTTACACAATAGACCACCTGAATTGACTCGCTTTATAAAAGGTAAGGGGTAACACTTTCTTGTTGGACGATTTGAACAATTTAGCGGTCTATCAAATTTCCTATTTTCCTATTTTTAAATAATAATGTTTCACTACTTATCATATCAAATTTCGAATACAATTGTACGTTCTAAAACGACGCCTCTTATGAAAAAATGACAAAAGCGACCCGTTAATGATGTCCTATAAGTATGTCCTATATTAAAGACGACGATTAAAATGTCACTGACGCTTCGTCCTCCAAACAGTAATGTTTTCCCACAGTTCAAGGATAGTATTCCGGTTCAATACAAGGTTTGTTGGCGAGTCCTCATGCGGAAAACAATGGTGAAGCTTAACAGACTTCCTTGCCCCATAAAAAGTGTCACTACACATATAATAGGCTTATAATTAATTAACATCGTGAAATGCTCACTGTACCGTAGCTTGAGGATCGACAGCCTGTTTTCGGGCTTAGTTGAACGTACGTTGTACATCGCGATTAGGTTAGCACAGTTTCTGTATTGCAAATTTCATTCTTAACATTGTGATTAACATCGTGAAAGCTTGAGGATCGACAGCCTATTTTCGGGCTTAGTTGAACCTCCTTTTTACAGCGCGATTCGGTAAGCACTTTGAACAGTTTCTGTACCATAAATTTCATTCCTAACATTGTGCATCTATAATGTTCACAAGAATATATTTCCAATGCATGGCGTTCATACTGACTTTTACACTAGATATACCATGATGATGTGTTTTTCGGGCTGCATTCATTTTTAACATGAAAAGAATGATATAATAATGCACAGCATTCGACCGTTACAGGAAAGTTCCTTTGCAATGCATTTCCGGTAATAAGAACGTCTTTTGCATGATATTTAACAATAACAACACGTTGTTTTCGAGGTGCACGTCAACATACATGTACACAATTTAAAGAGGCTACGCATTCCTATAAATCATTACAATAAAAATGTCTTCGCAATAACTATAAGCCAAACCATATTTTTGCACAACAGTTAACCATAACAATAACACTTCTTAGCAATAAATATAAACGGCAATAAAACATGGCCTCGCTAAATTGCATTTAACCCTAACGTTAAGTATTGTTTTTGTCAAGACGGTACGTGTGTACGAACTATATAAACTTTATAAACTTTATCGCGTATCTATAGAGGTTTTGCACTAAATGTGCATTTCCTCACCTTCACAATGCAATTACGTATTCAAACATGTAAAATACTTATACACATCAGTATTTTTTTTATTCAACGGGTTTACTTTGTATCGGCTTACAAATGACCCTGGTTGTTGAAATAGCTGTCCTGGGACCGTATTTCAGAAACATCTTAAGTAAAATCTTATCCTTAACCTTAAAATCATCATTTTTCATTCATATTTTATTCTACATTTAAATGGCTTTGTGTTTAGTATGTAATCATTATAAACTTATTAATAACTATTGTTTACCTAACAGTTAAGGGATTCACACATTTATAATGTAGTTTTAAAATTATTAATTACCAAAATGTACACTTAACTAAGTGAAAATATTTAAATTAAGACAACATTAGGTTGGTGATTCGGTTAATTACCTGTCCATGTTCGTACAAGCAATGTTACAGGTTGTTCTTTAAATAAAGCTACAAGTACAATCAGTTTAACACTTAGGCCTCATGTAGACGTTTATTACATGGTACAAAAATCTTTAATATTGTGTTTTAGAGGCAGAAGGATATGAAAATACTACCCATGCTGAATTAACACATACTATGGGTTTTTCATATATTTTTGTCTTACTTTTTTGTTCTGAAACAGTATTGTTAGCTTATCGTAATTATATATGTCTGTATAGAAAGGAACCTGATACAAAAACTCTATCCCAATGAAAGTAGAAGTCAAGAAATAAATGAACAAGCTATTAAAATGGGCGCAGAGTAAGATGGTGTGACTGTTTGCAGTGCTTTTTGCCAATTACGCAATGCACGTGTTTTTAAACAAAGGTATCTGCTGGTTATTGCGTATTCAGAGGCAATTTAATCATTTAGCCGTACCCCTTTCATCTGATAAACCCCGGTGTGATACAATGCAAACTTGTTAGCAAAGCAAGATGCAAAAGAATGCGGCGGTGTTTATGGGATAAAGGCCGTTTTATCGCAACTAATTTGCATCCGTCAATGGCACCCATACCATTGGTGCGACCAGGTGTTAAGGGTTTATTGGCTGTTAAACTCCGTAATTATTTAATTCTGTCAAACGCAATTAATGTGAGGCAAAGGGATACGACATTAACACTGCCGGATTTTTATGTTCATTGAAACGCCCGTCAAAAAGCGCTTTTATGCGTGCCCTTGCCAAATTGAGCTCCATTATACAGCATAATTGATGCGTAAATATCTGCAAGTTTTATGAGTAAATTAAACCGATTCTGACAAATTTATGCCTATAATTAGTTTCAATTATGAAATATATCTTCGAACTGCATACCTGTCACCTAGCAGTATTAGTTTAGTGGTGGTTCATAAACGTTCTTTCAAAATGAAAATAAAAAAGTTATTGCTACTGTTGTTCCAGAGCTGATGAAGTAGTGCTTGATAGAGGTATAGTTGGTGATGATGATGAGGTGATGATGATGTTGTTGGTGATGATAGTGATGCTGCTGCTGCTGATGATGATGATGAGGATTGTGAAGAAAATGATGAATGTGATGATGATGATGATGAATATGATGATGATGATTGATGATGATGATTATAATGATGATGGATTGATGATGACAATCACAACGACTACTGCGGCGACGACGATGATGATATTGTTGATGTACTGTGATGATGATAATGACGATGATGATGATGTTGATGAGCGTGATGATAGTAATGATCGTGTCGATAATAACTGATGATGATGATCCTGATGATCAACAAGCTGCTGCTGCTGATGCTGATGCTAATGAAGATCACCTTGATGTTGATGATAATGCTGCTGCTGCTGCTGATGATGATGATAATGCTGAAGATCCCCATTATGATGATGATGATGTGTGGTTTATAGTGGTATATAGTGTTCTGTGTTTAGATCTGCGAATTCGAGTCATCATTACTGATACCTACAGCTATTTGTAGAAAATGTAGTTTTTATCCGATTAAGGTTTTATGGACGAGAAAATATCTATCGTTTTAACCGTATGACAGCAGACTGTGGTTATCTTATGTATCTTGCGTACGGTTTAATTGACCGGAACACCATTTATTAGAGGCTAAAAGGCTCTCGTGAAATGTTGCTGCATCATTGTATACATAAAACAAAATTAGCTATCAAAGAAAATATTGTACATGTACACCATGTAGATGTTTCATACGGTTATCAATTCGACAAACTTTCTAAAATTCGGCACACATTCTATAATAAACCATTCATGAGCGATTACTTTGAAGTGACATTTACAGAAAACATCTGTCATCGTTAAAGTGCAAACAAAACAGCGTTATATTTCAAAGAAGAAAATTATAAAGGACTATTTAAAACGGTAGATTATGAGCGGGTTAAGATGAAAATCAATCAATCATTCATTCATTCATTCATTCATTCATTCATTCATTCATTCATTCATTCATTCATTCATTCAATAATTCAATAATTCAATCAATCAAAGAATTTATCACAAACCTGTCAAGAACTATTCAAAACAGTAGATTATGAATCGGGTTAAGATAAAAATCAATCAATCAATAAATCAATCAATCAATCAATGAGTACAAATTATTTATAACAAACCTTACTCTCATTGCATCAAACTTTTTTAAAGACATTTAAGATGTTAAACATTTATTTGTCATTTAATTAAATGGACAGCTGTTTCTTAGAAAAAAAAAGCTTCTTTGCCACTGGTTTGGTTCCAATTAGGCGACACCAATATGTCATACTTTTACGAAAGTCCCTGTGTTGTAGTCAGTCCATTAATAATAACTTGAAGGTATTCAGATTCCATACATTAATAAATTCAATGGTCTGAAAGCACTACCATACCATCTTTGTTTGAAAAAAAATCTCGACAAAAATGCTCATTATTCTTTTTTCTGACACGATCTTAAATGTCGTCTGCATCTGAGGATGTCAATTGGACAACGAATGTGAGCAGACGAAAATTTGAAAATGACAGAAAGCGATTGTTGCGGGGTCAAACAGGCACTTGAGTTGTATTACACAAACTTCTGACAGCTACATATGTGCATGGTTAATTTATTAATTACCAAAACATATGTTTAATTTCAATGTCACATTTGAGAACGTCAGACAAATTTGCTCGTTACTAAGTATTTGATTGTCAAGATGTCACATTGGAATTTAAGAAATTAATTAAAGGCACGCATTCAACGTTTGTTATGTGAACAATTTGAGCTGATATAAAACTAATAAAACAATCACTAAATCAGCACAGGTCAGACGCGCTACAACGCTGAATTTGTTAGAATTCATCCGCTTGGTAAATAGTTCGCAGAAAAAATCAGGTCCAAATTAAAAATTTAAATATGAAATGATAAGCCTTATCATAAAATTCATGTTTTGTTATAATATATACGAGGAACTTAGCCTATATTTTAAAATGCAAAGGAAATTAACATCAATATTTCCACATCTGCAAATGCATTTATGAATTATGGATTATAATGCTACCCGAATTCAAATGTCCTTTCATTAAATTGTGTTCAAACGTATTTAATGCGATTTAACTTACATGCTTTGGAACCGCGGTTAAAGAATGAGTTATTTGGGCGTGTACGCTCCAAAAACTGGGTGTTTACATGACATCAAAACCCCCGCTGTAATCACCTGTAAAATGACCGCGAGACTTCGCTGAATGTTTACAACGGGAAAAAAGAAATACGATATTTTGATTAATCATCCTGCACTTTGATACAAATTGTCCCCGTTATTGAAATATATTTAATTGTAGGAGTAATGATAGATGCGTTTCGCGCCCTAAGCGACCTTGGACCAAACTGGCCGC
This sequence comes from Congeria kusceri, assembly GCA_027627225.1. Taxonomy (NCBI): domain Eukaryota; kingdom Metazoa; phylum Mollusca; class Bivalvia; order Myida; family Dreissenidae; genus Congeria; species Congeria kusceri. The sequence continues at coordinate 59,623,638 of CM051028.1, forward strand.
TGTGAACGCGAATCTAGACTAGATTATGTGTATTTGGTGGATCATGATGACTTTGGTGGATCATGGTGACTTTGGTGGATCATGATGACTTTGGTGGATCATGATGACGTTGGTGGATCGTGATGACTTTGTCATTTTGTGCAGGGGTCATATTCACAAAGCTCTAAAGAAAATCTTAAGATAAGTCTTATTTAAGTCAAACATTCAACTACAATGTTTCATATTAAAATAAAAAATTTACATCTGAAATGAGGTAAAATAAGAAACATCTGTGGATTCTTTATCAGATTAAAACCATTTAATACAAAGTACACGTAAAATGAACTAGCCTCCGAGTTAAGGATTTTTATCATTTGAAGAAATGTACCTAGCTTTTCACTAAGGAGCTTCGTGGATATGGGCCAAGTTGCTCTAATCCGAGGTGTTTCAGACCATTTTTTCTCGTTTTTATGTTGTTGTTTTTTCTTTATATAGTTCAAAGTCCGAATACCTTATTTTTGCTTTATGGCATTTTTGAAATATATAATTATCTGCGAATAATTCCCTGTACTACTTTCATTGTTTCGTGTATTATTATGCTAAGGTTTAAATAATTAATTTTACTAAATATATTGCTAATGTATGTTCAATGGAAATAAAGAGTCTATATATGGTTCTGAATTTACCTTTTTTCTAAAAACAAGTAAAAAATGTATTTAAAGCTCATTGTGTAAAATGTCTTTTTCTATGACCTTATTTATAGCTAAGGTAGAGTTTCTTTGTTGGGATGCGTTTTAACATTTTACATGCAGTCCAAAATACCTAAACTGTGTGGTGAATATGCCGCAGACAGATAAGCTATTTTTACCCACCCCACCCCCACCCGGCTAGATTTTTTGTAGATGTAAGCAGAAACCAGCAATTTTTTTTTTTAATAATGATTTTTAATTTTTAATTTTTTTTTTCTTCTGGAGTCTGACTTCTACATATTCGTTTTAATTTTAGTGGACATCTTTGATTTCGTGATTGCGGTAATGTATTTTTTATTGCAAGATAATAGCTAACTTAAAGGGCGGGCGGTAATTTGTGTGTATATGCCACGTATATACCGCTTAATTTTAACATTAACTTAATGTTAATCAACTTTTAAATTTTTTAAATTAAAGCACTAATGTATATGCAGACATGATATTTTTAAAGGTAGACAGTCGTCTAGTAATAAGATAATATCTATCGTAAAATTAAGTATATGTATATACCAATAACAGCAATTGAGGCGTGTCGTGGGAAAATCGGGTGGAATGCATGTGCGTAAAGTGTCGTCACGGTTTAGCCTGTGCAGTTAGCACTTTCCGCCTACAGTGGATTTATGTTTAGAAGGGAATTCCTTGAAACAAAACATACCATAAAAGCGAAAAGTGTCGTCCTGGATTAGCGTGTGCGGACTGCAGATGCATTAAGCCCGGGTTTCCCACGACACGCCTCAATTATAAAAGCAATTAAATAGAACTTACAGTTACCACTTAAAGCTTTATTTTATTTGATACTATTCAAAATGAAATAAATTTTGATGCACCTAAAAACGGGTTACAAAAACTATATTTCTACTTTCTGTTAACAATGTTCCGTATTGTCCATCTACAAGTACAAAAAGAAAATATATAGTTGATCTCACAATGTAAGTCGGCAATAAGTATTTGATCAGTAGTGAGAAATAAAATGCTTTGTAATATTTTTCTTACTATTACATTTATCACGATATCTTTCGAAAATGAAAAAGACAGATAACATTTTCACAAAAGTTCTTACTAACACGTCTGCTATTTTAATTTCAGATTCTATTTTTGATCCACCGAGCACACACCGCTTGTGAGTAAACTAGATTTTGATGAACAGAAAACGCATAAGCGGGGGAGTAAAGTTTGAATGGGAAAAATATGGAGTACCGCTTCTCAAAACCTATTTATCATCGACAAAAATAACGTATCTCCCACCTGTGCAATTCAGTTTTTCGTAATAGAAAGCCGTCCGGCTTAGCTACAGTTTTCTGGTTACAATTACGTTATCAGGTTATTCATGCTTTTGATACGCCGAGTGTTTACATGTGTTTTAGCTATGTTTTGGGTGTCTTCAAGTGGTTTTGGGTGGTTTGGGTATAAATACATTTTCATTGTTTGTTTTCACTCTATATCGCTGCCATGGCAACTGTAGTTTGTTCTAGTTCGAGACAGTTCGAGATAGTTCGAAATATTTCGAGAAATCTCGCAATATAATGCATCTACCCAAATAATGTAAGCTGAATTTCCGAAATAATAGGGGGAATCCTCTATCCAATATACACTACGCAGAATGAGGGACAGTTCCAAAGTGAAATAGCAGGGTGATGCACCCTGCTTCTTTTTGGTTCCCCCGTGCTGCCCCTCAGGGCCGGTCAACACAGAAATGTTGAATAAATATTGTCTTTTAAATTCAAAATATTTTATGCAAATATTCAATGGTAAATGACTAGGCTAAGTTAAAAACCTTTAATAAGAAGCTGACAAAAACCTTGATTTTACCAAATCATTATAAACTGTCAAAGAATTGGTCCAGCCCCCACCCCCTGCACCTTTTAAGCAGCCTTTGTACCGTTTCCTATCATACATCTTTCCCTACAGAATACATCATCTTTGCAAGTGAAAACCCAATGCCTCGAGTTTGGTTTACATACCATCACCTGTTTTGAATCAAATGAGGCAACGAAGCGATAGCTTCGACACTCAAACTGAATTGTAAACAGAAAAATAAACATGCGATAACGGTGTATAAATTATCTTAATTCATTCAAGAGAAAGAGAAATCAAAACTCTAGGCAATGAATAATGGGAAGTTAACGCACTCGTCGCCCCGTTTCTATCAGATGCTGGGTAATGATTTAATTGCGTAACCAAACAGGAAATAAGTGTCGTTATAAATAACATTATATATCATTATTAGGACTTGAAAGCTATGGCGAGAATGTTAGAGTGCGGAGTTGAAACGAGACCGAAGTTTTTGGTCCACCTGTTCCCATAACTTTAAAACTTGTGAAGTTTTTTGTTCCCATGTATGTATGAGTATGCAAGCATGCATTTGATGATGTATCAAAGCAGTTCCAATGCGTTCCTGCATGCTGGTTTAACTTCGAAATATAAATTCCGGGACTTTTTTGTTCATACATAAACAAAGCAATTCCGAAGCGCGCATGTGCGCTGGATATGAAAAGAACCGATTCGCTTAAATTTCTCGTAAGTAAAATTCTGAGAAAATAAAGTAATAGACATAAAATTATCGAATCAGCGCTCGTTTCAATCACGTTTGGCTTAAGGGTATATGATCATTATAATGATTTCGTGATTTCCTCATTGTATCACGCGATTTTGAGATATTTACGCCACATTATATATCGGATTCATTACTACATTATGATTAAATTCGACGCGGTAAAACAAGGAAATGTAAAACTGCCCCGGTGAATCGTAAAGCCACATTCTCACTGTCACGGTGTTGGTCCCGGTGACTCCCGGTTACTCACGGTTGTATTAAACATTTCAAAACATCCGGGGCTGTTAGCCGGATCACCAGGGTTCATCCCGGATCGTCCAGGATGTTCACGGTGCCGCTAGGGTTGTTCTCCCGGTTCGACAGGGTTTGCCCCGGATCTCTTACCGGGACTTACCGGGTTTGTCAAGCTGGGACAGTGAGAATGGAGCTTAAGGATTGAGAACGCATGTAAAACTGACTTGGCCTAACCTCGTAGGAATTCCGTTGAATAAGAATACAGGTATTTCGGAATTTCTCTGAATGAAATAACATTGTCTTACTCACGTTTCTACATAACCCATACCTCACCGGCACGAATGAAATAAATGTTGGCGAAATAACCGGAATTAATTTTACAGAGGTTTGGCATACAATGTGGCTACGTATGCCAAAATTGTTGGCATGGCAAATGCGAACAAACAAACCTGAGCGACATAATTTGGCGCATCAAGCGTCTTGTGTTACATATCTAAGCCCATTAGATGAAGGCAATAACAACATCGTTAACCCTTCGTGGCCTATGACTGCTTAATTAGAATGAATCTTATTTAAACGGAAATTGTGGAAGAAAGTTGTAAGATCTTTGTAAGATCTAGATGTAGTATGCAGCCCAAGAAAATCACGCCACTAGGCCTTTAAAATTATGAAGCTTTCAAAAGTTCGAAACATACGTACATGCTTTCTGAAACAAACTGTTCACAACTGTTTTCAAAAATACGTTAAATACAATAATGTTTCTGATTTTGACATGAATACGCAGTAATTATTTAAAACAAAACACGAAAACAACGTTGCGGCATTTCATGTTTAAGCAAACACCACGCATGCGCAAAGGTGCTTGACCAACGCGAGATTATACAGATATATATATTTTTTCTTCACTGTTCTAGTGCAACGAAATAAAATCTTACACGGAGTCTGGCCTTTTATATAAATTCCACTAAGACAACAACTGCTTGTTCGATTTTAAAGACATTTACAAGTAACACGTGTGACATTTGCTTTTCAAAATGGCGGCGTCTCCCAGCGGACTTCATAATTCCCGTCGCTACATTGCAATTCTATAGTCGTCTTAAGAAGGTTTTAAGAATGTCACCGGTACTCCTATAAATGTGTGAATTTTACGATATTTATAGATTTCACCGTAGAACCATTCGCTTTTCATTAAAGCCGCGAATAAGTGAAGCCATTGACAAAAATGACATTGCAATTGCATGTGACTGAATTAAGTTGAATGAAATAAACGGTTTGCGTAAATTTGTAACAACGACTGATTTCATTTTAATCCTCATCACCATCACTACCACCACCACCATCATCATCGCCGTCGTCATCGTCCTAATCACCATCACTAATACCACCATCACAACCACCACCACCATCATCATCGCCGTTGTCGTCGTCCTAATCACCATCACTAATACCACCATCACTACCACCACCACCATCATCATCGCCGTCGTCATCGTCCTAATCACCATCACTAATACCACCATCACTACCACCACCACCATCATTATCGCCGTCGTCATCGTCCTAATAACCATCACTAATACCACCATCACTACCACCACCACCATCATCATCGCCGTCGTCATCGTCCTAATCACCATCACTAATACCACCATCACTACCACCACCACCATCATCACCGCCGTCGTCATCGTCCTAATCACCATCACTGATACCACCATCAATACCACCACCACCATCATCATTATCATCGTCGTCGTCATGATCATCGTCGTGGTCGTCGTCATCGTCTTAGTCGTCGTCGTCGTCCGAATCCTCCTAATCATCACTTGAATAACTATAAAAATATCTTACTTAGATAGATTTATTGATGCAATGTTTTATGTAATGGTAGATTTAATGATGCAATGTTTATGTAATGGTAGTTTATTGATGCAATGTTTTATGTAATGGTATATTTATTGATGCAATGTTTATGTAATGGTAGATTTAATGATGCAATGTTTATGTAATGGTAGATTTATTGATGCAATGTTTATGTAATGGTAGATTTATTGATGCAATGTTTATGTAATGGTAGATTTATTGTTGCAATGTTTATGTAATGGTAGATTTATTGATGTAATGTTTATGTAGGGGCCCTAGTTAGCAAGGAATTCACCCACATATGGACAACCGGCATGTGACTGTAGCCATATTCATAAATAATGTAAATTACTTTAAAACCGGATTCCGTTTAATGCCCAGTCAGAAAAATATAGACACAGTTGTCATTTCTGTTATGTATATCAGACTCGGGAACTACTTAGCGTTTGTAAGTAACACAAATAAGTTGTGTTGTATATACTTAGATAACGGTTTAGTTCATGTAAAATCCAAATTGCATGGGTCTAATGTACTAATTTATCATCATTATATATTAGTAGTTATAGACTTGGAACATGAATGTGTTTGTTACTTGAAAACGTTTGATATTTTATAATGTGTACGATAAGTAGAGAAACAAAGCGGTAATTTAAATCTGATGACTGATCACTGTACATAAGTAGAAGACGAAAGAAGAAGATTAAAGGAAGGAATACGACGACAACAACAATACGATATGTGAATGACGATTGTAACCATGATGTTTTTATATGATATTTGTATTCGTTGTTGCTGTTGTAAGGTTGTAATGATGATAATGTAAAGTATTGTTGTGATGGAGTTAATGATGTCGATGACGCTAACGACTACGTTGACGTTGACGATGATGATGACGATGATGATAATGATGACGATGATGATGATGATATTTGTGGCTGTGATAATGATGTTTACGGTGACAACGATGATGAAGTGTATGGTGGTGGTAAAGGTGGAGGTGATGAAGATGATGATGAGGAGGAGGATAATGTGTACGAAAAGTAGGAAGAGGGGGAAATTTAGTAATTAATAAGAAGTTTTATTGGAAGTCAATATTGGGAACTAGATGGTGTCAACAAAATCTTGACCTACACTACAGGGGTCGTAGCACTCGCACGTCAGGTCTCCCTCCACGTCCGCCCGAAAGCCGAACGGGCAGGGATTGTTGCACTTCAGCGTCTGCTTCCGGTTCATCTCCTCGGCGGACTCCAGCAGACGATTGCTGAACACGTGACCTGCCAGCGCGTTCTGGAGAAAAAAGCATTAAATATTCAATTTATCTAGCAAACAAATTTTGACACACATTAGCGAGGACTCACGGTTAAACCTGACATGCTAAAACAATTTCAACTAGTGACCTTGGCATATTAAAATTTATCGTACACGTTTATTCCAGCAACTTTCGAATAGATATTTGACAAATTTCACTTTAAAAACAAGACTGGTTGACAGATTAAGCGAAACAGTATGAAAAACGATGCATGATGAGTATGCTAGTAGTATTCAACAATACCATCGAGGAATGAAGTTGCTAAATTTCTCTAAATGCTTGACACAACCAATTTCCGGTCTCAGCGTCTGTCGCTGTCGCGCTGGTGTAATTAACGTGTATATACCGGTACAAGATTTTTGTATCAATTAGTTCATACCTTAGCATTCTAAAACGTCAATGTGACTTTAATAAGAACAAATATGCATACATAAATGTTGGATACAAAACACAAATTTTACATAGTTTATAACTATTTATGTTTTTGTAGCTAAATTCAGCTGTCGTTTCAGTTACTATTAATGTAGTGGGCATGTCGACGGCACATGGACTAACTTGATAAAGATGACGTTTCTATATTTATATCTGAGGTTCTTATTAAACTGTCTATCATTTTAGTAACACATAAACAATGAATGAATTTTTTTTATTCATCCCCACTGTTTATTGTATGACAGTGTGTTCCATGCAATGTATCGAGGTTAGTCGTAGGGAAAGATCTAGGATTCTAAAAAGGTACAGGGTGCTGCTAAAAAGGAGCAGGGTGGAAAACCGGACCAGTTTGTTGACATTTTCTAACAATTTGCTAAATAGAGGGTTTTTTCATGAATCGAGTGTTTCTAATTTAGGTTTAAAAGTATAGTCTATTCATTTGAAGTTAAATATTTACAAAATATGTTGAATTTCAAAAGACATTAAACATTTCTGTTTTGACCAGCCCAGAGGGGGATGAAGGGGGAGGGGAGCAACAACGAGGTTGGTACATATTTTGGATGGGGACGGGGCATAAATTTTTTGAAATACAAAGCTGAGTTATGGAATTATTTCATAAATTTATTCCAAGTTTCAAGTGACATTCAAATAAAAACTTTAACCGGAAAATCTATGTGAAAAGTGACATAACTCTGTCAAAATACAAAACAGAGCTATGGGAAACGTTGCACCTAATGCTGGAGTTGATGACAAAGGTATATTCCAAGTTTCATGTGAACAACTTATGTAGTTTTGAAGTTACCATACTTTGGAATATAAACTTTAAGCAAGATCAGACGCGGACGCCGACGCCGGGACGAGTAGGAAAGCTCACCTATTATTCGAGTAGTAGAGCTAAAAATGAGCAGTGTGCAGCACCCTGCTATTTCGCTCTATATAGATCTTCCTCTAAAGTGGCATACAAGTATCGGTTGTTTTATTAGTAACCTTGGTGTATTGCATGTATACAGTTAAATAAGAATAGCAAGCAGATAATGACATACTTGCGATCATTGTAGATCTATGTTTAGATGGGACTGTATACGTGCTCTTACACTGTATATGTATAACAGCTGACATGTGTACTGGTACACATTTCAAAACTCTCTTGCAACTTGTGTGACTTCCCAAATTATAAAGGCTTATTATTATAATACCGAACAGTGCAAAAAAGGCTGCGCATTTATGTTTTAAAGCACTCAATAAACACGTCAGTTTGTTTATTACATCGGTATACAATCATATTTGTTCAACAAACACGCAAAGTATCTATAGCCTCAGCGATACACATTCTTGTTTGCCAAGTAACAAGAATTACGGGCTATCTCTCCACACCTCACTTGAACGCGTTAAGCCAGTAAATAACAACTGCATTTGAACCCGATTGTTGACAAATCCATGATCCCGCATTGAGTGATAACGGTGGTCTCAGACGCGGTAACAGGATTTGGAGTAAGAGGGGTGCAGAATACAGTACCTGCCAACCTATACACAATATACAAATACAATATGTTGCAAAACAATGACAGTTATATTGTGCGATATGATAGATCACAGTTTAGCTTCGGTGCAACATAAGACATGAAAGCTGTTAAACAACTAATATACTTCGCTGAAGAGATTGTCCCAAGTTCTTGTGGGGTTAAAAATCGATACAAGCATTTCAGACGATTTTACGGGGCGTAGGCCGCTTCCGCTCCCTCCAAAGCCGCCTATGGATAAAGGTGCAAACAAGCGAGCAATAAAAAAAAAAGCGATACGTGTATTTTATACAATTTTATGGTGGGGTGCGTACGCCGCTTTCGTTCGCCCTCTAGGTCCGCCTATGGATATAAGTATTGGTGTAAACAAGGGAGCAATCAAACGTCGGCATGCCCAGTATGCGAGGTATGTGTGGTATGCGATGTCAACGCCGAGGTTACGGCGCTAGAAGTTCATTCATCTTCCGAGCCACGCGACTGCAAATAGCGGGGGTCACAATATCGCATGTCCGAATTAGCATATCTCGATGGTTTTTAGTACGGCGGTACGGTGATTTAAAGGAATAAACATGCACCACTGATAATGCTTATCGGCAATTAAGCGAACGTGATTCGAAAACTGGTTAAATACGACAGGCAAATAAGCTGATTTTATTAAACGTCCTATGAAAATATTGCGCAGAGTTTGCATCTTCAATTTGTTTTTGTTTTGATTTTGATGTTCGCTTTTGTTCAATTTTATTTTTCTCGTCACTATAGGCGTGTTTTCAGAATCGATACAATTCCAATAATGACAAATATATAACGTTAAATATTTCGCAAGAATATATAACTAGATGCAATGTCTAGTTAGATTATACAAAGGTCTACAGGACAAGAGCAAGCAGATTGTCCTATATTTTATGCGACAGTGTGTGTTAGAATCCATTAAAGATTTATTTAATGTTAGTAGTGGGCGTCATTTCGTATTAAACAATCCTTTCATAACGTCAATTTATAACGATATCTACAAGATATTCGCATTAATAGCATTGTCAAGAAGGTCGCGATTACTTACAGTCAGGAAACGTATAGTGACATTCAACGTTTATCCCGAAACAATTACATAGAGAGCAGTAATTTACGTAAGTTACGGTATTTCTTACGAAGAAGCTACTTCTGCATCGGAAGTGGTTATCACGCGCATGCTTGCTTGACGAAAATAAACCACGCGACAATCTAATCGATTACAGTATCCGTTTTTGATACACCGAAGGATTTTTTTCTTCAGAAAATTACCGCAAACAGAAATAAGTACTGCCATTCACTAGGAATAGCTGATAGCTCGTACGACGAAAAAGTCCCGAAAAATGTATCATTTATAATCGTCCCTCTGCACTATTAAAGTCTTCCCAACTTTAGATGACGCGTCCAAGTTTAACCTACGCCTTCTAGGCAGTTTGTTGCTTACAGCCGGACACAATTAGCAGATAAGCAAAATATGTCAATGTCTAGTGACATTTCGGACCTAACCTATTGTGCAATTCACAATGCGTCTTCTGTTCCTTTGGGCATACAAGACAAACATAATGATGACAGCTTTTTAGAACATCAGATAACGCCATTCTTCTCTATAACCTTGTTTCAATGCCAATTGTTATGATTTATTTGCATGTATACGACATTCTCTTAGCACAAAACTGTCGTTTAACAACCAATTTAGTTCCGTCTGTACAATACCACAACCATGTCCATCATAAAGAAACCGCGAATCAAATTAAACTTTTATCCAACCAATTAACGACAAAACCTTCAGACACAAAACCAACGCTGTTGCTTTTGTTTTTTGTTTGTTTGTTTGGATTTTTCGCCGTTTTTAACAGAAGTTTAGTCATATCGTGGCGGTCAGTTAACCTACTTACACGTTTCCTGGGCAAGCTTAGCCGATCTTTGCGGTTTACCAGTACTAAGTGCACATACCTATGCCAGTAACTGACAACTGCCCTACTTGAATCAGAGGTAGGGGAGAATGGCCGTATAATTATTTGGTGATCAATCCCCACACACGTTATGTTGCCGGGCTGGGGCTCGAACTCACGATCCCCGGATTGACAGTCCAGCGCTCTACCAAATGAGCTAGCCGGGCCAGCCAACGCTGTGGCTACATAGCAAACAATTTAGACATATCAGCCATCAACCAATCAATAGATTTAGTCAGAAACCCAGACGATCGCTAAAAAATTATGTCAACCACACATTCAACCAAATAACCATACTCCAGTCAAAAACCAACTACCGATACCACTATAACGCTGGAATCAGCTAGTTAACAGAACTAACGATGCGACAAAACCGTGAACCAAACCACCTAACATTCGAGTAAGCCAACTTGGAATCAATCATCAACCTAGAAAATACAAAACACATTTATTAAGAAAGTAGAATTCAGTTAATTAAGTATTTTAGTAATTATAAACTCAGCGTTATTAACAATTTTTGGCTTCTTAATTACCTCATACAACGTATTTTGCAATACGATGATTCAGCAATCACTAGTGCAACCACTTGGATCGGTCATGACATCGCTAAATGACAACTGACAGAATAACATGAGAGGGTCAGATATGCCAAGAGGTAAGGAACGCGTCGGATAACTGAAATACCGCGAGAGTTGTATTGTTAGGAGCTTGAAACATGGCTAAACGAGGTCGTCATAATAACAGTCAACGACTCGCTCATCAGCGGTGATGGATGGCTTAAAGGTTGTGGACCATTTTCGAGTCGGTTGCATCGTAAAACGGCCTGGTACGCGTAAACCGAGCTGTTTAAAGACGTTCGCAACAATTTCCTTCATTTTTTTTTCCAACGACAGATTTTCTTCAAAATTGGCACAAACATGCATCAATGTAAAAAATAGGGGTCACTGGCCTTTTTCCGGAAATATTGAATTTTGAATACGGTACCTGTCGAAGACCCTTTTTTAGTGTGTGTTACTTAGAATGTTGAGTAATATAAAGCGTTCATATTCAAACAAAGATTGAGATTTTTATATGGATCTTTTTTTAAATGTTTCGTTTGGTAATATACAAGTGCAGTTTAATGATAAAACGTGCTTTATGTACAGTTATCATTTAATAAATGACTTTTAATGGACGCTTAATGAGGTTAATTATGCATTAAATATGCCTGTAAAAACATCAATAAGTTATCAAATATGCGAATATCTTTGGTTCCCAACGACAGATTTGTTGATACTTCCCATACACACGCATCATTGTATACTGAAACTAAAACAGTCTTAAAACATAGGGGTCACCGGCCTTGTTCCGGAAATTTTGGGATTTGAATACGGTACCTGTCGAAGCCCCTTTTTTCAGTTTGGATTTGTTATCAATGTTTAAAGTATATAGGAGAGCTTTTTTTCAAACAAGGTTATGTTTCTTTCAACTGATGTTTTACATGTCTTGTTTGGCAATACACAAGTGTATTTTGGTAATTAAAAAAACGCGTTATCTACAATTACTGTTAAAATGATGAATTTGACTGGACATTGAAGTAGGTCAAATGGTTACTAATAATATCTTCTAAAACGTCATTTATTATGCATCAATATATTTTGTTCCAAACAACAGATTTTCTTAAATTTTCGCACATACATGCACCAAAGCATTAATAAAAAGAATGGGTCACCGATATTGTTCGGGAAATATTCGACTTTACATAGGGTACCTGTGTAGCCTTTTTCATGTTTCGTGTTTACGTAAACAAAGTATCAATTGCCAAAATCTTTTTTTAACTAATTTGTTTGGCAATACATTGTATACGTGTGTTTTTTAATATTTTAATGCTTTGTTAACTTTTAACCATTGACTGGAACTTAATGACTTACACAGATTTATATTTATTGATTTAATTAGTATATTGTAACCTATATACAGTAAAGAAATAATGAAGCAAAAGGAGAAATTAACCCAATTATTTTCTTTTTGTTGCGAACGTCCTTAACGTCGTCTATAGAACGTTAACGTCAATTACGTCTATGACGTCTCGTACTTTGTTTGACGGTTTCTTTTATACGTTTATACATGTACGCTTAACAAAACAAAGGCCGAGATTGGCGACTTGATCGTTTATAGTTGCCAGCTTGATATAATGGTTTATTATTATTTGAGAACTATAAAGGTATAGACTTTCTTTTTGTGTCAACGTCCTTTTCCGTTTTCTGATCAAACAATGTAGTACGAGAGAGAGCAAACTCCATGAACAAGAAATCAAAAATAGGAAGGTGAAGGGACCTTTTTACATATCGGTCACGATGGTCTTTGTTGTCTGTATATATATCAGCGCGCTATATTAAAATGCATATAAAGTACATAGACGCCAGTATATTCCCACACAGCGAAATAAGATCTAAAAGAAGCAATAGTGCTCTATTAATTGGCTTTATTGCATGTAAGTAATAAATATTAATGAGAAACACTTCTGAGCATAAATGTTAAACTTGCGTTATTAGCTCGAAAGATGTTATCTTCTTTTTTTTCTGCTAAATATACGCACGAAATACATAACACGTATGATTTCATAGCCTAGTGGCGCTATATACTGCTCATCAGCCCCCATATAAAGATTATGTGCTACAAAACCATACGTACAACCAATATGTTGTTTACAAAACGAGGGTTGAGCGCGAAACTATTGAACAACTATTGTATCTGGTATAGAAATGTTAAGCAGATACAGAAGTTTCAACACCAACCCTCGATTAATTATTATAGAGTAGTCAGCGTTAGCCTTTACGTACAGCGTCACCTTTGTTTACGCCATAGTTGACGTTTGATTTACACGTACAACGCGGTGAAAAGGTATTCAATTAGCGCTTTTGCCTCATCCCGATGACAAAGTTAAGGAATTAGCTTGGCCAGGTTAGAAGGGCAAGGGACTTGATCTACGACACACTAGCTGCATTATTATAATAGAGACACTACTGCTTGATCTTCTAAGTAACATCGTTCCGTGACGGCAGTGTTTTACGATCATTTATGGATCGCGCATGTCTTTATAATTTATTAAGGTTATTTCCGCTGCTGTGGTATGTGTTGGTAGCTGTCGACGGGTTTTTGTTTTGATTTCGTGCGCTTTTGTTTGTTTTTGTTGTTGTTTCGCTTTTAGAAATGGTGAAGGTGCTGATGATGTGGTATGTTGTGGTAGCATTTGAACTTTTGTATTGCTTGAGTGCATTATGGTAATGCCGTGTACTGTATGATTTATTATGACACTTATATAATTCCCAACATAGTGTCGAGTGTTTTATGTAGCAAACCCAACAAAACCGGTTGTTTTGAAAGTTATATCATCGCGCGCTAGTGGTTGTGGTTGTGGTGACGGTAGCGATGTTGGTGGTGGTAGTGTTTGTGTTCGTGGTGGCTGTTGGTGTTGGTTTATAAGTTAGTGCTTGTGGTGTTGAAGGTAGTGGTTGTCATGGTAGCAGCGGTAGTGGTTGCTGGTAGTGATGGTGGTGTTGTTGGTGGTAGTAGTGGTTAAGGCAGAATTTCGTCCTTAATATCTCATGTTTTGCCAATGCATATTGATGTTATTTGTTTACAAATCTTAAGTGATATTAAATAACGCATGCTTCTTTGCAACAAATATACGCAAAAGAATAACGTAAAGCTTAACCTCCATTTTCCAGATGTGCATTTAAAAACCAAAACGTGAATATGCACAGACATGGACATTCGTATACCCCCAAGATGAAACAGTAATACTTTGTAAGGTACTGGCACTTTCCCACACCGGCGTCTAGCGTTTCTTTTGCATAAGACTTTGATCTAATGTAAGACTATTGAAATGTTGATCGGTTCGATTACAATTCGATAGTGCAATGTTGTCCAAAATTTCGCACTTTTGCGTTTGATCTATAGCCGTAATACTGAAACCAAAATTCAAATGAAAATCTCAGCCTTACAAAACAACGACTGCCTATTTGATTGTTAGATGCAATCTGTATAAGGTATAATGATACATGTATGATGTGCGCACACCTGCACGGCTTTCTTAATACTGCATAATAAAGGCGGCAATTCTTATAACAAATTTCAGTATATATAGAACACTAATAATTTAAACTTTACGGTCTATTGAATGTAAAGTACTTGCAGTGGTGATTATTGCGGCGGTGGTGGTGGTGGTGATGGTGATGGCGGTGGTGGTGGTGATTAAGGCGGCGGCGGTGGTGGTGGTGGTGGTTGTGATGGTGGTGGTGGTGGTGATTAAGGCGGTGGCGGTGGTGGTGGTGGTGACGGTTGTGGCAGTAGTAGTGGTGGTAGTAGAGGCAGTAGAAGTAGTTGTAGCAGCGGTTGTGGTGGTGGAAGTAATGGTGGTGGTGGTGATGGTTGTGGTAGTGGTGGTGGTGGTAGCAGAGACAGTAGTAGTAGCAGTCGTAGTAGCAGCAGAGTAGTATTAGTATTAGTAAGGGCAGAAGTAGTAGTAGTAGTATTAGTAGTAGTAGTAGTAGTAGTAGTGCTGGTGGTGGAGGTGGTGGTAGTGGTAGTACTGGTGGTAGTAGTAGTAGTAGTAGTAGTAGATGTAGCAGCAGTGGCGGTGGTCGCAGTAATGGTTGTGGAAACAGTAACGGTAGTAGTTGTGGTTGTAGAAGTAGAATAGTTGAACGTAATCTGTACTGAACATTATGTAACGAAATGTTGTTTTGGAGTATATATATTAACTCAATCTTACTGCGTAGTTAACAGGCTGTCCTGCTAGCGCAGTGGTTGGTACACGCGCTTCTCACCTAGGCGGCCCGGGTTCGCTTCCCACTCCCGGCGCATATGAGTTTGGTTGGTGGTCACCATACCGGACAGGTGGGGTTTCCTCCGGGTTCTCCGGTTTCCCTCCACAGCACAAGACCACACCAAAATTAAATATCTTTCAGCAAAAAAAAATAGCTGGAAATTGCAGCTATGATTCAAAATTCGTCCCAACTTTCGTGAGTCTCTAGTAATTAAGTAGGTAAGAGTGCTGGGACACACTCCGGGTCCTCACCAAATGCAGCCTCAGGCGCGGAAGGACCTCATAAACTTCGAAATACACACACTGCGTAGTTAACACAGTCGATTTAATCAACATCAATTATACATAGATATAGGTGTATGTCTCCAAACTGGTTATATTTCGCAAAGGGGGTTGGAAAATACCAATCAGAATTTGTCAAATGCCTTTCTAAAATCTGCATTTTAACACTCTAAATGCATAATCTGCACACAGCGGGGGGTAGGGTCATTTTCGCACCATGACATAGGACGCATAGCAGAAATTCTTTATCGTAAAAATTACAGCACAAAAATATTTTGCACCGATTACAGCGTTACCTGACCTTGACGAATTGTCATAATGATTATCAATTGTATCGTTTATTATTCGCCGAAATGGCTATCAAAACGCTATCAAAGAGGTTTGTTTTGATATTTAGTGATTTAACTGTGCAAATATACTACTATTGGTCAGTCAGTGTGATAGTCGATCTGTAGTTAGAGCGGGATTTAAGAGGCGGTATAATAGCTGAATGAGTTTGAATTGGCATACCGGCACCGAAGTTTGACCAAGAATGTACAAAATTGCAATAAATAACCGATTTAAATATTGTATTAAAATAACACACGTAGCAGGAATTAAAATATAGGCTATTTGAGTACAAAATGAAAGCATTGTAGAATCATCTTTTTCCCAAATCATATTTTTTACACACCTGTGAAAAATAGGATCATGTGTTACATTTTTAAGTGTGAAGAATGTGATTGGCAAAAAACAGGGTATGCGTGAGGATCTCAGAAGAATATGATTTCACTGCATATCAAAAACTGTATGTGCTCACAAACTTCACAGAAAAAGAATACTTATGTGATGTGTGAAGAATAATTTTCACACCTGTGAATAGTGAGATCCTATTTGAAAATTATGATTTGTGAAAAATATGAAAGTGACCCTTACGCTCGATGTAGAGTCAAAACCAGAAAACAGAACAATACTTCAAACACAACATTCTATGTTAGCGCGACCAGTAGCCAAAATAGCCATGGGCTAACAAAATGTCTAATTGGCTAAGTTCTGCAGTACTAACATTTCTGAAAATATTTAAAAATGAAGCACATGGAAACATCTAAAACCAAAAAGGTATAAGGTACTGCTAAAAAGGAGCTAGGTGGAAAACCGGACCAGTTTGTTGACAGTTTTCATTTATTTCCTAAATCCAGGGTTTTCATGAGTCTAATGCTTCTGATTAAGGTTTTTAAGCATAGTCTATTTATTTGTCATTGAATATTTGCAAAAGTATCTTGATTTTCAAAAGATATTCACCATTTGTGTGTTGCCCCGCCCAGAGGGGCAGCGGAGGGGGGGGGGGGGGCCAAAATGAGCAGGATGCTATTTCCCTCTAGATCTTTCCATAAAGCATGTTTTCATACATTATGAGGAAAATCTTTCTATATAACAAGTATTGCATTATCAAAAAGTCTGGCTACTATTTCATAATGCTTCGCGCCTACCTAGACAATATGTAGTAAAACAAGACAATAAATATATGATATAGAAATAGCCGAAACACGCGATGTAGACCACAAAACAAGACAGTAAAGCACAGTTTATAATGTTCAAAGTCAACAAAATTACAGCAAACGTAAACGAAACGGTACGCAATATACTGTTCTTAGGCCAAAAAAATAATTATTGGTTGCCGCTTACACCTCCGAAAAAAACTAGATGGGAGGTGGGGGGTGGGGCATGTAAAATGTTAAAACACCTCCCATCAGAGAAACTGTACCTTACGGTATATGTCATTACAAAGAGCGCCTGTATCACGCAGACTATTTCGAAATGGTTGCTAATTACGAAAAGCCGCATATTAGCGGAAACAGCTCTTTTTACTTTTTAATGAAAGTCAGAAAGTTCATGATCGATAGGTAAAAAAGATTTGTATGGTCGGCGGAAAGAAAGTGGTATTAAGCAAAAATCAACAACTTTTTTTACGCCATATCGTTGTTGTTTCAAAATACTAGGCCATTTCTAAACGGTAGCAAAAGATAAGGGAAAACTGCTCTTGTTAGAAAAAAGTTCATGATCGATAGGCAAAAAACTTGTAGGGTCGGAGGAAAAAATGGGGGGGGGGGGGGTCGGGTTAGGGGAATCCAACAACTTTTTTTTACTTCTTATGATTGTTGTTTCGATATACTAGGCCATTTCTGAACGGTAGCAAACGGTGGCGTGGCGAGCAAGGTTATTGTGGTGTAAAACGAAAACATGTTTTCACGACCCGTACATCAACTGAAAAAGAGATACTTTAATTGTGGGCAATAAAACCAGCGTGTTACAGATGCGGCAAGCGTGCGGTGTTCGTCTTGAACTTGCAGATTTGTTTACGACACGAGTGAGTGAGGGCTTCATTAAATTTGTACTGAGAGCGAAATTCTTGAGCTAAAGTTTAAACGTTAGGTAAGTAACAATATGGGGGAAACTAAATCTTAAATCTGGTTATCTGGACAGACTCTGTAAACGATGCAAAAAAAAACGTTGGCCCGCTGCTTATACGGCAAGTAAGACACTGTACCGAGAATTAATAAAGGTCCATAGCAGCGTGTGGTATTGAAACTTCGTGATTACCTCGACAGTAACAAGTTATATCTTGATATTTATGACATCGAATGAGTCAGGGTTTTTTCTACGTGTGTAGGTGTGGGTGGGTGGGGGTGGGGGTGGGGGTGGGGGGAGAATCCAATTACATTTCGCTATTCTATGGGTGCAATTATTTTTGTTCTTCGTACACAACTTTGAAAGAAAAAGATTAAACAAGTTGTGTTTTCTACCTTGATTTTGTGCGTACGTCAGTTGATGTCGTTACGGTTACTGATCGCAAAAGAGTCAATTAACTAATTAACCATAGTCTTTGACTCAATAGGCAATGAATGTCTGCCATGACTGACTGGAGACCACGGTGTTTTAAGACACGGTACATTTTCAATTCGCATTAAAGTTAGAACCATATACGGAACTCTATAGAATTAAATCAAAGATTAGGACGTTCATGGAAGATGTGTAGCCTAACGCGGTTTTGCGGATAAATTAAACGCAGGTTTATCGTAAATGCATGCATGTTCTATGTTCTGCCAACCTGAGTGGCTAAACTGTCAATATACATGTATTACCAAACATACTGGCTAAGCAGCTAAACTGTTGTTCCAAATATTGGATCAAATCATATTCTACAACATTTCTGCACGTACATTTTAACACATTTCCAACCAAACTATTTCCTATGTGATAAATAACTGATAAAACCTAATAGCAGACTTCTCGGAACAGAGCAATGCAATTATGTTCTGGTACCACAGTGACAGTTCTTACAATGGTCAGTTACCAATTTGACAAGTCTTCAATTATGCTGACTTAGCGGTACTTTGCAGCTTTATTTTGTCGAGTATTATGAGACTGTTGCTAGGTGCCCGATGGGTAATGGAATGATTCTCAGATGCCAAACAAGGTGTTGTAGGGTTGTGATGAAGCATCGTGGATGAAGTCAGGTTCGCGTACGACCTATAAAAACACCTAATGACGATCGGACGGAATGGATTTTGGATGGAAGTACGGACGGACGGACAAACAGATAGATAGTTGGATGTGCGAGTATGCGTAAATACTTAAGACGGTTATAAAAACGTGTGTTCGCATGTACAAAGCCTTGTAAACCTTATAACTTAGATTTTCGTTAACGACTGCTAACAATAACAATAATAATAATAATAATAATCTCTTTATTTTCCGAATGTATCTCATCAAGATTACACATTGATACAGAGTAATGATAACAGTGAAAAAGGTAATCTTATTTACAATTAGGTCTTCAAACAACATTTGCATATATCATTAAACAACTTGTATTAATTGTACACAATTAATTTGTGTTGTTTCGTTTAACATGGTAGTGAAATAATGGGTTTTTAAGATGACACATAAATGAACAAACAGTTCGACCATTGGTCAGATCGACCTGTTTGTACACAAGTCGCAAGGATGTAGTAATGGCCTATATTCATAATGCAAAACACTCGAACACCATGTTTGTTTAGAAAGGGTACTGACCGTGAAACAATCTGTATTTCAACAACATTGTTTAAATTTAAAACTGGGTGCTTATATGGACGACGACATTGCAAATATGCTTTCCGATGTTCGGTTAAGCCCAGTTTGACTGTATAAGACCCATCTAAGTCCCATCTAAGTTGCATCTAAATCGGCGCCAATGTAGCTTTTTCAGTTTAATCGAGACCACTTAATAGTAATAGCATATCAGCGTACGTACTTTTCACGGTTCATTTATGTGTCAACTTAAAAACCCATTATTTCACCATGTTTAACGAAACAACAATGAACAAGAGCAATCTCGATAAGCAGTAACTAAAGTTTGATTAAAACTGGCCAGTATTTAAAGCATCAAATAAATGTAGCACTGTGTACATATGTATCTATAAAGCTGTTTTACGGGTGCCTATCTGCTCGACCTCTTAAAAGTCAAGCTAGGGTTTCGTAGTTCAAAAGATCTGTCCTGGCTAATAGAACATTTTGTGTGGACCTGGAGTCGTATTACAAAAACATCTTAAGTCGATCTTAAAGTATTTTTACTTAAGTTATTTTTGTAACGAGATATTGTTAAAACACGTATCAATTTGTTAATGCAGTTACAGTTAATACACACTGAGCGAATTGATAAATGTGGAATAACATGTTAAACAAAAAACTGATTTTAGAGTTAAGGATACAATTTTATTTAAGATGTTTCTGCAACATAGCCCCAGAACTAATACTATAAGATGAGTTATGGATTTTTTTTTCGACGTAATTATATTTTAAGATTTGATGTTGTGTATTGCGATGCGACATCCTCGAAAAAAAAACGCGTTTGCCAGTAACCATATGGTGACCACTGACGAAATCACGCGCATTGGGATGAAAATTGAACACGAGTCGAATAGCTAGCGTACACAGCACCAGATCACCGTGTTGTGCCCACTGCCAGAATTCGCGGGCATCGGGAATCGAACCCTAGTCGAATAGCTAGCGTACGCAGCACCAGGTAACTGTATCGTGCCCACTACAAGAAACCACAGGTACCGGGAATCGAACCCGAGTCGAATAGTTAGCGTTCACAGCACCGCGTTAACCGAGCGCCGACTATGATCTACATCCTGCGGCAGTATTAAAAACACTAAACTACCGTGCTTCCATATAGTTGCTAATTTCCAAGGCTTACATTGCACTTACCCCTACAATTAACCACCCGCCGATCAGCCGGTAGAAGTATGACGTATACATTGTCCGCATGTATTTAAATCCAACACAACATTTAAGTCACTGAAATCCCAATAAAATTTGACAAGTTGAACAGGAACACAGTATCACTCAATAACGTTATATATGTGTTTTATTTTTAAATGTTTCAACTGTCACATAACAAGTTAACATTATCAAGTTCACGATAAATTTATCAATAAAATGAACAGTAATCCTTGTATAATAAAATATTCGTGTACATTTCCCTGGGACAATTTCAAGTTCTGCTATAATCCATTAATTTATGGTATTTGTCACTTCTTAAACTTTATTAGGTAAGGATTTTATAGCAATGCACATCTAATCTCTGTCACTCTGGCTACTACAATGAACGTTTGTTATTTCTCATCTAGGTAGTTCTGTTATCCAACTATAAACGACCACGCTTGGTGTATCGCGTGGTATTTAAACGATTGTAAAAAGCGTGTTGTCATACTTTACCACAGCGTCAGAGTTAATTCAAGGTTTTTTCCTTATTTGGATTTAACCTTGTGACGTCGAGGAGTTTAACTCAACCTCCAAGAAGCCGATTGGTTGATCCCACGGAAGGTGGGACATAGTTTAATCAATCAGATTTCGATCAGCTGAAACCATGAGCAAGTTTACATTTTTCAGGTCACAGATTGTACTATTCTTTACTACGAGTTCATTTGTAGCTCGTTTTCTCCCGTGAAATATCTAGCTACCAGCTGCGCGCATCGTTGTACGAAATTCCAAGGGTGAATCGTGATCTTAGAGGAAAACAGACGTTTTCGGCTGAAATCTTGCATGAAGGAAAACATCCTGGGAATTATCAACAAGAATGCGTTTCATTAAAGGGGTGGTAACAGTGACGTAATTCCAATGAAGCTAATCAGAGCATATTTGCTGTTATACATCTTTTGCATTTCGTTACAACGATATGCCTCTTTCTTCTTATGCATTTGTCTTCGTCGTGAACGTCATCATCATCATGATGATGATGATGATGATGATGATGATGATCATCATCATCATCATCATCATTACCATGAACATCATTACCATGAACATCATCATCATTATAGGCAGCAGCAGCATCTTCATCAGCATCATCATAATCATCATCATCAGCAGCATCAAGTTAATTATCATCATCGATTTCATCAGCATGATACTACTACTACTACTACTACTACTACTAATAATCATCATCATCATTATCATCATCATCATCATCAACATTATCAACATTATTATCATCATCATCATCATCATCCCCATCATTATCAACATTAACAACATAATCATCATTATCTTCATCATTAGCATCATCATAATCAATAACAACAACTACAATAGCGACATGATCATCATCTTCTTCCACAGCAGCATAATCATAAACTTCGTTGTCTTTTTCTCGTATCATCATCATTATCATCATCATCATCATCATCATCATCATCATCCTCATAATCATCATTATCATCATCATCAACATCACAACCACCATCATTAAATGGGTATAGTTGCATGCATTTTGAATAAAAAAATTATTTCCTCCTCATCATCGTCATTACCATCATCATCAGCAGTCATAACAAGCGCAGTCATCATCATTGCCATAATCATCATCATTATTAGTGAATCAGTCAACCAAAAACCTAAGCTTTTTATCCCCCCCCCCCCCACCCCACCCCCACGCCTTCTTTTATCTTCATTACGGGTACGTAGGCATACAAAGCAGATGAACCATCAACTAAACGAAACCCCTTGCTCTTGTTCAGTTGACTGTTGTCTGTCAGTCATCTTTTATTACACTATCTATAGCCATCGTTGGCATGATCGCTACTTTTTTCATCGCCGATGGCAATTTGAACTGTCTTTATGTTGATATACGTATTTAATAGAAACTGTTATAGCGATTTGCTAACACTACTAAACATTTTGCTAAACGACTATAACTATTAAATAAGCGACTTTGAATATATTTAATTTATTAATTAAACTAAAATATAGAATAATTCGTTATGTATAAGATCTCCCAATATGTTTTAGAAGTGTGTTAGTGTGTTTTTGTGAATAATTGACAGAATATAATAAATTATGAAACTATGTATACATTGGTCAATAAGGATGGAAATAGAATACATCAAACTACAGGCCAGATTTTACTTCAATTTTGCATTGAGGGCCTTTAAAAATTCTTCAACTACTTTCAGCATCGCCTTTTTCGCAGCTGAGTACGCCTATATTAAATCGCAGACTGTTTAAATAAAAAAATAAATAAAATCAACAGTGGATTAATAAAGTTCTCAGTAATGCACAAGTTTACACGTGGGGTCATATGGAACATGTTAAGCAATGGAGGATGCAAGTAGAAGTTGTGAGTGCCGATAAATGCCTCGAATCGCTGATAAACATAATGCAAAACATGCCCTGTAATGACTAATAAAGATAAAATGAGGCATAAAAGATGAATCAAAGTTCACAATCATGAACATATGTTGGCTAATGCAATAAGTATTCCGCGAATGAATAAATATGTTTTTGACATGGGCTTTTTTCTACTGCTCGAAAGATTTCTGGAATTTCTTAGCCAGTCGGAAAAAAATTTGTTGGCGTCTATACTGACTAATATCCTCAAACATCATCAATGAATGGATTAATGAATTTAAGTGTTAAAGCGAGAGCAGTTCTCACAGTATATCGCAAACTTCAAGGGATAATTGGTTCTTAAGAAATAATCAAAACGCTGACAGCGTAGAAATACTTTTGGCGAGAATAGAAATTAAAGGCAAATGAATTATGAGAATATTATTATGATATGGAACATAGTAGATAAACCGTATAAGTTCGAAATAATGTTCAGTGCTTTTTATCACAAGCGCAATGCTCGGTAAATACCGATTTATTTAAAAATGTGTTAAATTAGTAAGATACATTAGATCTTTCTTTAGAAGTACAATGCTTTTCCACAATTGACCAGTAGATACCTGTCAATCATGGATTGAGCTGAACAATCACGGGTTTATATTTCAGTGGTAAACAATTGCACATGGTTGCATAATCCAGTCGATGTACTTAAAACCCTTGGACAAACAACCTTGGGCTAACAGAAAAGCGGATCGATACATTTCTGTCTGCTGTTTAATTCTTATGCATACTTCAGAAATAATAGCAATCGTCGATCGAGTGGTTACAATTGCTCCGCTAAATGTACCGAGTCAATACACTTTTGTTAAACGTACGCAATATGATGTAATATGTACGCTATCATACCTATGTGAATAGACATAACATGAATTCACTTGTAGCTGTGGACTAACTGAATTATTATTATTATTTATTAGTGTTTAAGTCGGAACTATTTCTTGTCATTCTATTCATAGAAAGTAGCATCGGGGGCACTTTACAGTTTCTCGGGCTTTGGACTCGGCCTGGTGGGGTCTGGGTTCGAGTCGTCTTGCACACACTGATAATGTCAACACCTGGAAACAAACCAAACATCATATCAATGTTGTGTTGGCTGTGGCTTCACAAAAATGTAGGGAAAAGAATTATGCAGACAGTTCCACTATAATTTAACATGCATGATCAGCCAGTTTTGGGGTTCAAATGTCACCAGTTTTCGCGACCAATTCAGTGATTTTGATGAACTATTTGCAACTTTCCTGCAAATGCGAGCAAATGCGAACACCTCAAACACGCCTGCATGCCTGTCTGCGTAACTTACCAGGTACTTGATTGCAACTGAGCAAATTCGGGGTCAACCATTCAGATTTTCCAATAAATTCCAATGTATGTACGCCTTTTAAATATCCTGCCAAAATGGCGTTCAGTGCTAGGAATCCTCAATTGACGAATTTTATGTGCAAGTGGCTCAACACATACACTGGCTTTACATAGGTAATATTTTCGAGTTCACTAAGCATGCAATTCAAAACTCCAGCCCTTAAATCTGATACTTACAACTTCTAAAACACTCAAAATTCTTCCCAGTTTCACTGTATCCCTATTTATTAGAATTGTCTCCCATGCCAATTCGAATTTTTGGCTGAAAGTGCCAGCATCGATATCAAGAAGCCTTAGTGCTCAGCGAGCGAAGCGCAGTAATATATCGATTTACTGACTCGTAGCCTGCAGAGTAATGAAGTAGTTCCCTTAAGACCGATTTCTGAATACAACTACTAAATCCTGTTGGCTTGCGCCAACAGTCTAAAAACTACCAAATTATGCATGATAAAAAACATGTGACAATAATGAGACTGATGAAACAAAAATATAGGAAATTTACATGCACTTAAAAACTCACGAAAAATTGTATTTGAAGACCGCGAACGCTCTCTAAAGAGGCTAGAAATAAATTGAACCCCCATCGCTATCGTAATATCTCGTATATTACATGTACTCAGTTATTATATTTTTTTATCATAATTACGTGTAGGTATATACAGTAACAACAAGGAGATGGCGCGGGGGTTGTAGATGAGCAGTTGAGCACCATAAACCGCTCCGTAATCGACATGCGGCCCGTTGGGACCCTGACAATAGACTGTGTACCCGCGTAAGTAACGTTCATTGGCAATTGAAAATCTTTTATGTTTTACATGTATGTCAAGAAATAACCTCCTACGCAATAAAACATAGTAAATGTTCGTGTTTTTTACTTAGTAATTTTTTCAAATAATTATAATTGCTACATTCTGAATTGTTTTAACGAACGTTACTGTGTTGTTGTTTTTCTTGAAAATTAAACGTGCCATTCATGGAATGACCTTGCACAAACAATCCTAAACATTAATATTTTACAGTGTATCAAATATAGATTAATTAATGTACGAGCATAATAAACAATTTATGGTACTATGTTTCCGAAGATGTTCGCCCGATGTGTCGGCCCAGATGTTAACATTTACTATTTCGGGAAGACTAGCCCTCTCGTCATCGCCTTGACATTTGTTTTGGTGAAAAATACGTTAATATTGTACTTATACTTGGCTTTGCTCTATATTAAGCATTTGTTGTAGTAAATATTAATGGAGATAAATGTGGCCATGGACTACTGAGGACAGTATAAATAGCACATCTATTCTATAATAATTATTTATTTAAAATATGTTATATTAATAATTAATTACAGTTAAATATGTATACAATGTTTATGCATGTTTTTTTTTAAATTAATCATCAAAGGTCACACAGTTAAGAAGTAACTGTACTCTTATTTAAACTAGTGAACGTTACATTGCACCAGTTACCCATTGAAAAAGATAATGTTGAAACTGGTACAGATAACCCTGTAGAGTTACAAGCACCGCTACAAATTGTACGGAGTTAGCTCCCTTGCTTGAATCTGAAATTTCAGCTTGAAACTGAAATTTCAGCAATTCTTAGTTGTTTTGTTTGAATGTTTTAGCTGAGAAATGATTTTTAGCTTAGCTGTTTGAACTAAGAAAGGGTTCTGTGCTTAAACGTTCGGGCTACGAAACGTTGTTTTTTGCCATGAGATTTGGATAAGAAATTGTTTGGGGCTTAACACATAATTTTTTTACGGCATTACAATCCGTCTAAATATTTCTGTATGAAGAAAAACACTAAAATAATTGTAGCTCTCGAGGTTAACTCTTCAATTAATCAATATGCATCGTACCAAGTTGTGGGAGGCATGTAATAATCATAGAATTAATAAGCCATAATAAAAGGTAATTAAACCAATTATGGCCATACTGAAATATTAATAACCCTCTGTCTGTCAAGCGATACGCTAGATACACCCACAATGTCGTCTGCTTGAAACATGAAGATGAAATCATAGAAATATTTAATACTTGAATAAAGTGAATCATGCAGTTTCTTCTGTAAAACTGTTATTGATTGATTGATCATAAGAGCGTACTCGCCCAATCAAGAGAATGTCTGCATGTGTCATTAGGTGTGAGAGTCACACATGAAGTGGGGCTGGCGGAAATTAGTCATTAGACTGTTCAATTGTTGAATTTCTTCTTTTTACATGCATTCCAGTTCTAATTGGCGAGAGCATTAGCGGACTTTGCACCATTATGAAGTGGTAATTATTCTAAGTGTGACGAATACGACACGTTCGGTGCCAATCATTACGTAACAGTTTTTTTTCCATTGACATTCAAAATCTGTTGAATCATCACTTACAGATATTGTAGACACAACTTTGTACGTGTAAATTATAATAAAATCGTGGTTATCATTTAAATACCATTAATTTCTTTAACCGTCATTGCCCATTTTGTCCCGTAGGTGTGTCGATCGAGTAGTAAACAAGAGCTGTTTGTAAAACAGGTATTCCCCCCACCCCACGAACAATCTCGGTACAAAATTGCAAGGATGACAAGTAAAATGATATCTATTTGTTTTCAGCTATTGATCCGTTTTTCATTGATCTCTGACTAGTCGATAGTCATAACCAACCTACCTACCAACTTTTACGAACTTAGGCCTAAGTGTTTTATTGTAAATGCCTGAACAAGGTTTTACAACTATTGGTCAGTTTAACCGAGACCTTTAACCCAATAATTGAATCCTCAATAGGTTACTAGTCATGACTAACATAGCTACCAAGTTAGAAGAACCTTAACATAAGGGTTCTGTAGTTATTGCCCCGACAAGGTTGTGCATCTATTGGTCAGTTTTAAGATCTTTTGGCGAGTTTGACCCTGACCTTTGACCGAATGACCCATGGTCAGATGGGATCCTCTGCAAGTCCAATCTACCAACCAATTTTAAATAACATATAGGCCTAAGGGTTGCGGAGTTATTGCCAGGACAAAATTTGACAATTATTGGGTGCTTTTGTTTTATCTTTTGGTCGGGTTTACCTTACTCTTTGACCCAATAACCCCAAAATCAATAGGACTCCTCTACATGTCATGACCAAATTACCTACAAAGTTTGAAGAAACTATGTTAAAGGGTCCTGTAGTTATTGCTCGGACAAGGTGTTGCACTAATTCATTATTGGGTGTTTGTGTTTTTCTTATCTTTGGTCGGTTTGACCTTGACCTTTTACCCAATGACCAAATAACTAATAGGTCTCCTCTACTAGTCATGGTCAACATGTCTTTTAAGGTCAACGAACCTAGGCCTATTGGTTGCGTAGTTATTGCCCGGACAGTAAAACACTGTGTGGAAAGAGTAAGGTGAAAAGCTGAAGTTATTTATTAAGATTCTCTTGCTGTTTCTTCATATCGGCATGTTTAATAGAAAAACTCTGTATGCCTCATAGAGTAAAAGGCCTTTAGAATACAGTACTGTTCACAACTCTACAACACGTTGCAGGAAAACGGGTGAATATAATGTCTGGATGCGAAAATTTATCC
Source organism: Congeria kusceri (assembly GCA_027627225.1). Classification (NCBI taxonomy): domain Eukaryota; kingdom Metazoa; phylum Mollusca; class Bivalvia; order Myida; family Dreissenidae; genus Congeria; species Congeria kusceri. Next base: position 59,651,944 of record CM051028.1, read on the forward strand.
ATGCAATAGTTTGACCTCGCCGTTCATGGCATCTTGATGTATACCTCATGTGGTTCAAATGTTTTACGTTCATCAACATTAAGTATCGTACACATATTTTACATTGTTTTGTATTTACAATATTTACAATGTAACTGTAACCAAAATCCAATGTTAACATACCATATTGACAGGATTTCAGTAATTGTCTTTTTTTCTCAATCATGGCAGCATAATGTAGCACAAAAATCCCCAAACCTACCAACTATATTTTTATCCCGTAAGAATGCACCCTTAAACTACATTAACATGTCCAACGTTACTAAATACCAGCAACTTGAAGTGTGTTTCCCCCCGGTGTGCTCGCGTGCCACTTTCGCGCAGTGACTTCCTACGAAACGCTGGCACTCGGTTTGACGCCTGTCGTCCACGCATACCACAGTTGTCACACTGAACAATGTAGGAAATACCTGAACAACGAGAGTCGTATTCACAACTGCCAACAATATGGCTAAGTATTGACGTCCGATTTTGCGCTGTTCCCGAAAGGTGCCAATCCGAAGGGTGTAAATAGTTCATATTAAGGAGTGTTGCGGCAGTTTTTTATTACGAGGATATTTAAAACCTATCACCGCTTAATTTGCTATTATGCGGATAATCGGATGTTTAACTGCTTGTTGTGTCTGTGGTTATTTATTTCGAAAGAATGGTTGATTCATATCAAAACATGTTCTACAAGGTTTATTATCATCTGCTCGGCTGAAATCATGACATGAAAATACAAAACAACAGACAGAACAGTTTGATGTCGAACTTCAACAAGAACACATTTTTTTCGGACATATTATTTCGGATGTGTAGGAACTTTGGGATTGAAGTTATTATTATTGGTTTCCTTTGTAAGCTATTATGATACCTTTTAATAATGTGATATTTTGTCAACCTGCGTGTATGTTTTTTTTCTCAAATTTTACACTTGTGTCAGTTACATTTCTTTCTTTTTTTTTAAGTGACCTGTACGGTAGTGGTCATTTTTTAAGTTTTATTCCAATTATATTGCTGTGATCTATACATTTTATTCTTGTTTTATGATGAGAACATATATATGACTACATTCCAGTAGTTTGGGAGAATTCTATAATGTAGAACTTTATACAATCCCAATTATGTGGTTGATAAAGTAAGAATTTCTTTGGTTTTATCAGTCACACTGAATATATAAAATTAAAATTTCTTAGCATTTACCTTCTGTACTGCAATTATTTGGCAATGTTTGCTTTCATTAAATGTTCATTATATATAAGCTAACATCTTGCCTTAATATTGCCACTTTCGTCTTTTATTGGGGATTTATGCTAGTCTTGACATACGCACAAATTTTGCAGTTTTAATGCATAGGTGCATGTTATATAAATGCAAATAAAATCAAACTAGACCGCTTACCATATGTTTTTATTTCATTTTTCACTCAGTATTTATATGTAGTCCTTGTAGAAAAATTATCAAAATGATCTATTATTGAGAAAAAAATAGCCCAAACTGTAGCAGCACTCCTTAAGAATCCATGGGGTGCAAAACACAACTGCACATGTACGATAATCACTTCTAAATTGAGAGCAATGTTCATGTGCAGTTACCAATGACAGAAATAGCATGTCAAAATTATTTTGACATGTTAACAAACATGTTGACGTGTTAAAAAAGTATTTTGCTCACTCTTTCTCTTTTGTGAAAGCATTTTCTGTTAAGATAGCGTCCAATTTCGAATACACTTACACAGTTAATTGAAATAGTAAGGGCTACTATAAAATAACAGTTGTGGCGGCAGTGGACAAAGCAGCAAAAGCAAGGGTAACCAAAGTGAGATAGATGACAACAGGGGATGAAGACGGTTTCCAAAAGTCAGGCGGTGCTAATCCTGCATACATTTCACACAAGGTTGTCAAGTTATGTCTCAACGAACGGACTGATATAATTACTAAAGCGTTGGTTTGACAATAGTCGAAATGCGCTGCTTTATGTATCTGAAAATGTGGCGCGTGCAGACAAAGTCATTTCTGAAATATCCCAAGAAGGTGATGGCAAGCATGTGTCACACTGGAAATTGTCTCGTACTTAACGAATTTAGGTCATTTGCTTCATTTTATTGTCTTCATCGAAGGCAAAATTGGTGTGACTCCAAAGTGGCATTTGCGTCCATATACATTGCACAAACTAAAATATTTTGCACGCAGTGTACTTGACAAGCTAGTATGTGTACTAAGCTGGAAACCAACAATAACTATCTTTTTAACCAACCTGCTCGAACCAGGTCAACAATTTCAATTAAGTAGGATTTCTTCACATTTCTTTAAAAATATAATTTATAGATTATTAAATAGTTGCTTTCGTTGTTATGTATGTTATAAATGTGGGCCTTAGATTATACATAAAGAGTATTGACTTGGTCTGACTTGATGTAATATACTAGAAATATGTTAAGTTTACAGTTAGATACTTTAACTTCAACACAAAAATACAGTCACTACTGCCTTTTGGGGGATTTTAATTCAAGAGTTAAACTTCTGTCAGATAATGGTTTTGCTGATCTTGATTTTTTTAAACCTAATGCATATAACAGATATTTACGATGAATACCAAAAATAAGTGTTAGCATTCAATTTGCAAAAATGTGTATCGTAATCGGCAAAGTTTGGATCGAAGTACGAATAATTATTGATATCGGTTTATTGAATTTCTACAGTATAACAATCTCTATATTTTAAACGGTCCAGTGAATGGCGATACATCGGGAAAAAACAAGTGTAAAGAATCGAGCGCGGTGGATTATTTTATCTGCGATTCTGGTATGTTTAATTATGTCAACACTCGTAACGTATTGGAATTTAACCCGCTTTGCTCGGACGCACGTAATCCTATAACACTAAGTATAACTGCCAAAAATAAACCATGTGTTGAAGTACCTGAAGAAAATGTCCCAGAAATAAAACTTTGGGACCCAAAGAAAAGCCATGTATTCAATGAAAATTTATGCAGAAATACAAATAACGAAATAAATTTAAAGTAAGAGCAGATTATAAGCAATAACAATGTAAATCAAAACAACATAAATGATATACTCTCGCGTATCTCGCAATTATTTCTAAACACTGCCGAGGACACCTTCGGGTTTAAACATGTATCAAATAAATACTTACGATCAGAATTTCCTAAATGGTTTGGCCTTGATTGTAAACGTGCGCGCAAGTGCTTTCATAAAGCGGAATATTTATACAAATTAAATAAAGACGAAACCAATAAGGCAAATCTTAAGAGGGCAAGTAAAGAGTATAAACATACACTTAATAAGTATCATATAACTAATCTTTAAAACATTCAGAGCCTATGGCATACCCGAAATGAATTAACGGCAAGAAAACAAACAACGTGGAAGCTGATTTATCAGAACTTTTTGTTTTTTTTAAATCAGTAAATATAGACGAAAACACTGGTCCAGACCCCGTTCACCTTAATGATAGGAATAATGAACATATTAAATCGTCATTTAGTATTACGAAACAAGTTGCCTGGGAAAATTATTGACGTGTATTATAAATAATCATCCGACTAGTTACATCAAAAACAATAGTATTATTGATTCATGTCAAGCGGGGTTTCAGAAATCGTTCTCGGCATCAGACAATATTTTCATTCTTCATAATCTTATTGAGATTGTAAATAACAACAGGAGAAAGTTATTCTGTGCATTCATAGATCTTAAACAAGCTTTCGACACAGTATGGAGAGGGGGGTTACTGGGAAAACTTATCATATCAAATATCAATGGAAAATGTTTCGAACTTATTACAAATATGTACTCAAATATAAAATCCTGTGTAAAGAAAAAATCAAACCATTGTGGATCCAAAGCTACAGAATTGTCCGACTATTTCCCCTGTAAAGTGGGAGTCGGGCAAGGGGAGAATCTCTCACCCCTGCTCTTCTCACTTTTCCTCAATGATCTAAACGATTTCTTAACCCGTAGCGAAAATTATTACGGAATCCATCTGCACGACCAAGCCCAAAACGAATTATTCAACTACCTTAAAATCTTTATTATACTATACGCAGACGACACTGTAATATTGGCAGACACAGAATCTGAATTACAGAACGCTTTAAATTATACGAAGAATATTGCAGTACTTGGAAACTTACAGTCAATATCAATAAATCAAAGATTGTTGTTTTTTCTAAAGGGAGGCAACCGAACTATAACTTTCATTTTAACATGCAAAATCTAGAAATAGTTCACAAGTACAAATATAAATTAGTTAAACCCACTTTTGGACTTGAAAATTACCTGACAAAACTACCGAAATCTCTTTTGCATTACCAATCCAAAATTCCGTACAAGAAATCACAGACTACCAATTGAAGTCGGAAATTGGAACGGCATCCCGCTCAACGAAAGATATTATAACTTTTGCAAAAATAAACTTGGCGACGAGAACCATTACTTGTTTGAATGTTGCAAATTTGTCGATGAGCGCCATGCATATTTAAAACGGTTCTACTACACGCATCCAAATACTTTAAAACTAAACGAACGCTTCCAAACAAACAAAAAACAACGGAACTTAAAAAACTTAGTAAAAGCTATTTTAACAAACACTAGACTATTACGTGTAATATTATTTTATAAATGCTAGAAAAACATGAGAAAATTTTTCTTTAAGAGTGTAAGACTAATTATTTTCGACTACAGTTTAACAATCATTACTTACGTACAACTGTATTAGTTCTATTTTTTCCATTGCATAATAGAATTACTTAAAGCTGCATAATTCTCCCAAACAAAGATGGATAATAATACACGCTTGTTGTAAGAGTTTTATTTTGCATTTTTTCTTTCAACTATAGTCATGTTAGAAAAAACTGTGTAATACCTGTGTAATTGTTTAAACTAAAACCAAATGTCTCAATATGTGACGTTTTAAAACAGTTAATCAACCAAAAACGTTATGTATTACTGTATATAGTTTTTTTTTCATTGCATTATAATTGTTTAAGTAACACTGCCCAGTATAGTTGTTCTTACTGGACACTCTGTCTACAAATCACGTGTAAAACTTGTATGAATTAGGATAAACAGCAGATACATATTTTAATACTTTCGCTACATAACTTCTGAATAATTGTTTATATTGGCAGTATTATCAACGTAAGTAAGCTAGCATAACCGTTGAACATGTTAAAATTACACTTCTAAAATAACCTTAAATGAATATACCCATATATGTATTAATCAATGCGTTAATATGTCTATTTCGTTCGAGGTATGACAGCTATTTGAGTAACTTTAGTATATAAATGTCCGACTGTAACTTTTCACAGCACCTAATCAACACAAACCTAATGCTCAAACATACCGGTTATGTATTATATGTTGGTAGTATTACAAAATATAATTATTTGTTATTATTAATAATATACAAACGCAATACAAGTGTGCTATCATAAATGGTCATATTGGCTACATCACTGCATATGTATGACTCTCCACGTGACTAACATGCACTGCTAACATCGAAACCGTTAATTTTTTAATAACTTATAAATTCATAGAGATCCTCTTATTGTAAGTTTCTTTGTAATACCTCAATTTGTTCATGTTTTGCATGAAATTGAGTGAATAAATGTATTGACTTGACTTGACTTGTCTCCTTTGTATTTTACTGACTGTGTTGTACATGATAATGTTAGTACTATGTATGCTAAAAAATATAATACAAATAAAAATGCCTATTTTTATTATTTCATGGTGTGTTTCGCCCGTAGATGTTTCATTACCGGTATGTATTAAGAATAGCTTAGTTCAAATTAAAGGTTCCAAGCTTGCAATATTAAAATACAGGAATGAGGTATGTGTATACTTTCCAAGAATTTAGGATTTTATGAGGGGCTTTTATTAGCAGGATATGTAAACCTTTTAATAGTCGTTATTGCACGAGTTTTGCAATTAAGTACCAAGGTATAAAATCATTGGTTGGTTTTCTTATTATTTTTTAAATTGTTTCCGTGATTCATCTTCCGATAAGTCGATTCGTATGAAATCAATACGTTTATATCGACAATACAAATGCTCGTATAACAGTTTGCCCTAAATGGATTTGCAAAATAATGTTCATGTACTTATTACAAGTGTATACATGAGCATTGTTGTATCTCTCGAAAGAATACCCAATATATGTCGATGCGCTCTATTGCACCACGAGGTACTTGTTTCACATGCAACATGATATTGTGATAATTGTGTTTAATTGCATTGGTTACGTTCCTATCAATTAAACATAAATATTTGTTCAGCCTTGACCTGACATTAAACTTTGCAAAGAACTATGTTGCACTGGTAGATCTTCGCCATAGCAATGAGATATAAAGAGAAAAAAGCAAGCAAACCTCTAACCCAGTTTTGATGACAAATGCATATAGCAATATGAAAACGCTTCACATTTTGGGTCGCAGAATTGGCTTTGTCATCCATTAGATGTAATAGGAATACTACATATCGCATTGAATTCTCGTAAAAATGCATATTAATTGACGATTACTATTTGTGCCAGTATATTATGTTGTACCATTAAAGTAATTGCATGTTATTATAATATTTTCACATTTTAATATTTTGCATGGATAAATGACAAAGTATTTCGGAAATAAAAACAATTTGTTGTACAAAGAATCACATAGATTATAATAATGTTTTGTATCTCATGCAAAGTTTTACTACTGTATGGCAGAAGATTGGCATTAAAATAAAGACAGTCATATATTTTAATGAATTAACTATAAAGCAATCGGAGAGGGAAGACCACCGCCAATGTAGCTCAATCCCCCATGTTGTGTGTATTTACTAGGTGTGTGAAGTTGGCAATGGCATCGAAAATCGAAGATCGAAATTCGAATATCAAGCAGGTGCGAATATCGAGCCAGCTCTGAGATCGATATTCAAACATTCAACGCGAATATCGAGCTGGTGCGAATATCGAGCCAGCTCTGACATCGACATTCAAACATTAAACGCGAATATCGGGCAGGTGCGAATGTCGAGCCAGCTCTGACATCGACATTCAAACATAAAACGCGAATATCGAGGTGGTGCGAATATCGAGCCAGCTCTGACATCGACCTTCAAACATTCAAGGCGAATATCGAGCTGGTGCGAATATCGAGCCAGCTCTGACATCGACATTGAAACATTCAACGCGAATATCGAGCTGGTGCGAATATCGAGCCAGCTCTCAGATCGACATTCAAACATTCAACAATAATATCGAGCTGGTGCGAATATCGAGCCAGCTCTGAGATCGACATTCAAACATTCAAAGCGAATATCGAGCTGGTGCGAATATCGAGCCAGCTCTGAGATCGACATTCAAACATTCAACGCGAATATCGAGCTGGTGCTAATATCGAGCCAGGTCTGAGATCGACATTCAAACATTCAACGCGAATATCGACGAGCGGGTGCGAATATCGAGCCAGCTCTGACATCGACATTCAAACATTCAACGCGAATATCGAGCTGGTGCGAATATCGAGCCAGCTCTGACATCGACATTCAAACATGAACCGCGAATATCGAGCTTGTGAGAATATCGAGCCAGCTCTGACATCGACATTCAAACATTCAACGCGAATATCGAGTTGGTGTGAATATCGAGCCAGCTCTGACATCGACATTCAAACATTCAACGTGAATATCGAGCTGGTGGGAATATTGAGCCAGCTCCGAGATGGACATTCAAACATTCAACGCGAATGTGCGAATATCGAGCCAGCTCTCAGATCGACATTCAAACATACAACGCGAATATCGAGCTGGTGCGAATATCGAGCCAGCTCTGAGATCGACATTCAAACATTCAACGCGAATATCGAGCTGGTGCGAATATCGAGCAATTATTTAATTCAAAGAGAAAGTTCACGAATTTGGTACTGTATTTGGATACGTTGAAAACCACTGCTTTACTCATATTGGTTATTTCTCTGTTTATAAGCATAAATGATTAAATACTAAACTTATAATAGAGTGTGTCTATTATTATTGAGTTATTACATGTATTTAACATAGTGTTGAAGTTGGATGTATTTCTGTCTCACTTCAAATTTTTAGTGTAAACATTGAATAATTATCTTACAAATGACTTGATATTCGACCAAGCTCGATATTCGCGTTCATGTTTGAATGTCGATTTCAGAGCTGGCTCGATATTCGACCAGCTTGATATTCGCGTTGAATATTTGAATGTCGATGTCAGAGCTGGCTCGATATTCGCACCAGCTCGATATTCGCGTTTAACGTTTGAATGTCGATGTCAGAGCTGGCTCGATATTCGCACCCGCTCGATATTCGCGTTTAATGTTTGAATGTCGATGTCAGAGCTGGCTCGATATTCGCACCAGCTCGATTTTCGAATTTCGATCTTCGATTTTCGATGTCATTTCCAACTTCACGCACCTGTATTTACTGAGTTATACAGCATACTGTCTCAATTTGCCCTGTCACCCAGTAATACATAATCTTTAAAACATTTCCAGGTACAAGTCCTGACGGAAGTAACCATGAAATGTGAAAAGAGTGAACCCAATATATATGTTATATTTTCAGCAAATTAAACAAGGTAGCTATTTCAAGTTTCTCAATCGTTTTCCACCGCCTGCTGAGTGGTACTCAGTGTAGTTCTAGTCAAAGGAGTCATTTACTAATTATCGAGTTGAGAGGAATTTATATTCAAGAACATAATTAATCAAAGCCCTGAAGGCACTGCAGTTGTTCGCTATTGTGTAACATTGGGCTCAACTCACTCTATTTAAATGTTAATAGCAACACACATTTAAATTAAATAGAATATATTTGAAAGGTTTATTCAGATAGTGTTTAGACGAAAATCTGTATAAAGTTTTAAATATTAGAAATCAAGTACAAAACGTAATGACTATTATAACATTCGTTTGTATTAATAGTTACCCGATTGATCTTTCGACTCGTCCAAATAACTTAGTACAATAGGCACTTAAAGGGACTTGTTCACAGATTTTCACATGTTTTGAAGTATGCCAATTAATGCATTCTTTTGACAGACTTAAGCATCGGAACTTAAAAGCTCAAGTCGTTTTTATAACAAGAAAAGTATTTAGAAAAAAAGAGGTCCCACCGGGATTCAAACCCGGGACCTTCGGCTTAAAAGGCTATCGCCTAAACCACTCGGCCATTCAGACTTGTATATTATGTTCTGCATTATTTACTTATGTAAGTGTTCCACGTGTTGTCAACATTTTGAACGAAAACAACAGAAACACTCCAAATTATTCCATGGTTTTGCGTTACAAACGCTTTATAATTTTATCAATTTCAACTGATGATTTCTCATAAACGAATCGGGTTTTGCAATAATTGTTTAGGTCCGTAATGTTATTTTGCTCCCTTGTATACACTGTTCTTTTATTTTTGGAATCGGTGACAAAAAGCAGAAAAATTGTCAATTCGTCAATCTGTGAACCGGTCCCTTTAAGACCCGTTATGATGTGTTTTGCAGAATATTTTGCAAATATATTGCAAAAACAATACTATTGAAATTGTGTATTAGAACCAGTAAATCACCTTAATGACCATATAATGAATGAAAATGAAAACCCCAACGCCTTATCATGGTCAATCTGGGCAATTCGAGAGGTATGGCATTTTCTATGTCAACTTAAATACAGTGGTTATAAACTTAAAATATGATAGTTTCGCTAATAGCTCGATCAGTGTTTTTATGTGAAGAAAATAGAAATCACTGAATATAAATTCCGGTCAAGAAGCCAGAACCAGCAAACACGACGTGTTATATACATGATAATATGTTGTTTTTTCCAATAAGTCAATCATTAAACGATACTAATTGTAAAACTTTATTTAGTTGAATCCTGCGTTCCGTGCTTTACTATAATATTTGTGTCAACATTATAAATATAACTTGAACAGAGACATTGCTTGCCTATTTATAATATTCAAAATGCGGCGTTAACATAGATATTGCCACGTAATAAAATCAGATTTTAAAATATATATCGCCATTGTGTAGTTAGGTTAGTTTTTGTCTTCTTTTTCAATTAATAAAGCATCTTGAGTAGCAAACGAGAGAGTCCAACTTGTTAACCAGTTGGCCATTTAGCCTGTTCCCAATTCCAGTGTAATATTCTGATAAGTTTGCTGTAGTGTAACTGACCGCTATTGCTAGTACATGTTCTGCGTAATTACCGACAAACTGTTAATTCCATTTCGTTCTTTATTATTATTATTATTATTGTTATAATAATTAATAATAATATTATTATTATTATTATTACGACAAAGTGAATAATACAATAAGTTATAAAATAATTGTAATAAAATAATTTATCATACCCCACTCAACAAATAATCTTAACATGAGAGTGGGTGATAACGAGACGATAAGTTTACGATTAGAATATCTATGTTTCTTCTCGGCTTGCTTCATGACTCTTTGTGTTCGTCTTAATTCATGGTAAAATTAAAGGTTATACATTTTAAATATGTCGCACATAAAATCATTAACTTGCATCAACAATAAGCGAGATGAATATATTGGCTTATAATATGTCCATGATTCTACTTGGCTCGTGACCCAATTAAACTATTTATCAATGACTTCAAACACTGCATAGTGGACTACTTTCTTCCGCGATTTTAAGTCTTAAAATTTGACTTTTCACTAAAAGCTGTGAAATACCATACTTTTTTTTAGTTAGTTTTAAGCACATTATGTTCTAATCACATTATTCATCAAAATGATGAATGCATTTGGGAAACTTTCATGATAAATTTCAAAATGGCACTTCTTATTTTCGCGCAATAATATACGAGTTAAAATCATAGCGATTACAGCCTTCGCATTTTAGAAGCGGTACCTATAGTTCTTCTGCAAACAACTAAATACGACATCAGGTTAAACCACGGTGTGGAGTAGAGCCGAATATAACACAGTAACATCTAAAAAAAATATTATTGGCATCTGTTAATTAGCATTCTTGCTTTTATGGTTAAAATGTCAACCGAGTACAACATCAAAGATTCCATGGGCAATACATGCCATGTATGCCGTATTCGTGAGCATATTAGTTTAAGTTGTCACCGTGACACCGTAACGGGAAAAAATTTAGTATTATACCTCACTTCGTTTTCCAACTGTAAAATCCCATATACCCATCCCTGTATAATTGTAATATGCCATGGCGTTGGAAAGTAATATGCCCCGAGCGGGGTATAATGTTTAATATACCCCGCGCGTGTGCCAAAAATAGCAACTCGTGTTTTCAGGGAAATCCGTATTAGCTAATAATCGGTAGGCGCTTATCCAAATGTATTTAAAAAATCAAAGTCGATGAGCGCTTGATTTTCCAATAATAAACTTTAGTTTACTATGTACGACTAGTTTGTTCTTTGAATTACAGTATTTTTGTTCGGTATAATAAAATTAATGTTACGGCACGTTGAGGGGTATAGTAAATATTGCCCTCCTCGAAGAGTAATGTAAGGCCTCGGATGACATCACTCTCCTCGGTGTGCAATATTTACTATACCCCTCAACTGCGTATGATTTGACTGGCGCAAGCCAACAGGATTTAGGTTACGCATGCGCAAATAAATTCCTTCTTTGTTACATATAACATATTCAAAGTTTGATCTCAATTTTCACCATGACCAAGCTTCTTTCCAATATATCACCATACATTGTGGGAAAGATAAGGCCATAATCTTTAAGAAAAACAGCATGTCAAAAAATTCTATGCGTTGTAACTCAAAATATTTACCTTAGAAAAAACACACCGATTTTGACGGGCATGGAGGCTGCCATTTTGCGCATGAATACATGGGCCAAAAGTTATGAAGCTGGGAACCACTAGACAAAGAAGTGCACACAGACAACCTTTTTTTCTTATTGCTTACATATATACCTTTAAAATTATACCACAACATATCATTTAAACTGTATTTTACAAATTCTATGCATCCTGCACTCAACCGTATGTGCTTATTATCTAAATGATGTAACCATGAGGATGTGACTTCCGTTTTGGGGTAATTAGACCTTTAAGAGAACACAACCCTTTTAAATTTGAAAAAACACAATGTTCATCAATCTGATCTATTTCGAGAAAGAACACGAAGTCCTATTACACTGGTTTAAAGATTTATTGGACAAAAAAAAATGAAAATGTCACATATAATGGCGTTTTGAGGCAAGAATTTAGACGGAAAAAAATGTACTTGGGTACATCTGGAAAACATGAATTTAATAGGCATAGCAGATACAATATTTATAAAATCAGAAGTAAAAACTATCTTCATTGGCATTCTAAATGTTATAGAATAGGTCTTTAATCCGTTTCGAACATTTTTTTTAAGTTTCTGCATTTTTGGGGGTAAAATCCATATAAATGTAGCATTTGACCCCAGAAAAGGGTTTGTTTAAATAACAATAATCATATTTGACCTCCTGTCACACAATAAAAAAAAGAATTTGACCCCAAAATGTCAATGCCAGATATTAATTGACAGTTTTCTGCCACACCTGAACCTGTGGGTGAGGTCAACCGCCTGCAATCTTCAATCTGTTTCAGGTACTCTCTGCTGTGTAATCTGTGAAAATAAAAAGGTTTACTGTTTAAGTTTACTCAATATTGTGATGACTAGTGTAATTTTGATATAATAAGTGTACATATACACTAGTTAACAAACTTGTTTTTATTGCGTTAAGGCTAGTCGCTATGCCGGCTTCACCTTGTCGAGCTCACGTACGAAAAGTTTAGTTCAAAAAGGGGTTTGAGAGTCCTACTGGTGTTGATGAGAAGTATGCGAGGTTTATGCATGCGCAAATAAAATATTCAAAGTTTGATCTCAATTTTCATCATGACCAAGCTACTTTCCAATAGATACTCACCATTCATTGTTGGAAAGATAAGGCCATAACCTTTAGAAAAAAAACAGCATGTCAAAAAATTCTATGCGTTGTAACTCAAAATATTTACCTTAGAAGAAACACACCGGTTTTGACGGGCATGGAGGCTGCCATTTTGCGCATGAATACATGGGCCAAAAGTTATGAAGCTGGGAACCACTTGACAAAGAAGTGCACACAAACAGCCTTTTTTTCTTATGGCTTACATATATACCTTTAAAATTATACCACAACATATCATTTAAACTGTATTTTACAAATTCTATGCATTCTTTACTCAACCATATGTGCTTATTATCTAACTGATAGTTTTGGGATAATTAGACCTTAAGTAGGTGTATTCAAAAATCGGTCTTTAGGGAACAACTCTTTTACTTTGCAGGTTACGAGTTAGTAAATCGATAAATTACTGCGATTCGCTCGCTGAGCAGTGAGGCTTCCTGTTATCGATGCTTCTGTCTATGAATAGATGAAAAGAAATAGATACGATTTAAAACACAAATAAACAATAATAATAATCTTTTTAGTCCAGATCTACAAGTGAATTCATGTTACGTATATTCACATAGGTAAGATAGCCTATCTGTTTGGGCTGTTGACTGGTTATCTGCGTATTAAAATATATTGCATAAGTTTAACAATAGTGTATTGAGTCAGTACATATTGCGGAGCGATCGTAACCACTCGATTGACGATTGCTATTGTTTTTGACGTATGCATAAGAATTATGGAAAATAATTGTACTTCTAAAGAGAGTTTTGAATGTATTTTACTAATTTTACTTATATTTATTTAAATTGATATTTACCGAACATAGCGCTTGTGAATAGTACTGAATATTGATTCGAACTTAAACGGTTCATCGACTATTTTTACCCGTTGAAGATGACTTGTATACATATAACTCTGCTTTTTAAAAAGTTTTGTTTTCAAAAATATTTGCCTCCTAGGAATTACAAAAATAAATAAGATGAGAATGTCGTAGATAAATAGCATTAAAATCGAAGCGCTTTATTAGTTTTAATTTGCAAAAAACAGTGGCCTGGATCTCCATCTTCAGTTAGGTCAAATACCAGCTTATACCAATTTATTATAGTATAGTGCGTAGTTGCGAGATTTATTTGTAGAAATGATATAACAGACAGGTGACTTACTTCAAAAAATGTTCCTTATGATAACAATATTATTGCTCGTAGTTTCTTTTCTCGCCCAAAGTCTGTCTACGCAGTCAGCGTTTTGATATGTATATAGTATATAGTATAGCAGTAAAGTCGATATGAATGAAGTACCGCTATTGATAACAGTATTGTAGCGTGGGAAAGTTTTCATTGAAGTGCGCGATTTTGTAGTCGTTAGTTGGAATCCTGCTGGAACCGCATATTGAGAACACATTTTTGGCATTGTATATAGATCTATGTTTTGCTTAACGATTCAAAAAATATATTCGTGAAAAATGGGAATATGCCTTACTTTAATAGATGTCTATATTAACAAGAAATACCGTCGATATGTCCCCTTAAGCCATGTATAGCATTTTGAATAGCGGAAGTATTAGCGATTTTACAACAACAAAAAAACAGTGGAACGAAGATGAAGTATATACTGCTCATCATCTTATATTTAGATTTACAATAGAGGAAACTTTTAAAAGAACCTGTAATAAAATAAAGTAAGAATTATTTAATCCGTAAATAATTATCCAAAAATATATATGCGAGATAAACTTAGATGATTGTTTAGGCTACAAATTGTCTAGGAATGGCTTAGATTGCAAAACACCCAAATAGCTTAGAGTTTCTTATGTTATGTACATGTGTATGTAGAAGAAGTTGCAATGAATACATTATTATTTACACTTGCATTCAGTCTTAGGTATAATTTTAATATTAGTTACATCATATTACTTTATGTCACATATTTTACTGCCCTTTTCATAGAACGTCTGCTTGGTGGTTTCGTGTTTGTCTTGATCCTCAAGTTCACAGAGACATATATCAGCCACCTTAGTTGTACGTATGCTTGAATCTAATTCTTAATTTATGTCATAACATGCTGATGAAAACAGACCACAATTCCCCGGAGATTGACAAAGCAATTGCATGCCAATAAATACCCAGCTTTTGTTCAATCGTTGGTAAAGAAACATCTGCGCGTGAATAAAATAGTCTGGACGATTAATTAATAATACAATACAATCTTTATACAAAACCAGGAACTATTTTCGGAATGTTCTAGAACCTAAAGTTCTTTTCCATGAGTTACACTTTAAGAGACACTTGATTGTATTAGGCCGATGAAAAATTCATTACAGATTTGTTCACGAGTACAAACCTGCTGAAGTCGTACTTTTATCACGTCCGCTTTAATTGCAGCAGACGGGACATAATTTCAGTATAAAAGCGGAAGTACATTTATGGGTAACCTAACAAGCGTAGACCAGTGTAAACATTTGCTTGCCTTATGATACTTCGTGTGATTGTGTGTAGCATATCATTTGTTATGAGTGTACACAAATAGTGAACTAAATAATATATTTCCTTAGTTAACGTCAAACGGCAAGACAATAAAATTTACCGCAACTGGGTGTATAATGTTATAATTACATCCAAGTTACACAAATTCTACATCATTTAACATTTTGAAAAACATCTTATAGCCGTTCTGTAATAGAATTCAATATTTCGATATAAGTATCAATTTGCGTGGTTAGAAGTCCGGGATCACGGCATACTGAACTTATCTGTGCTTTGTTTATGTCTCGTTGTTCTCGATCTTCGGTCTTCGGACAGACCATAACAGAGAGTATTGCAGCGTCACTGTTTTTGAATTGCTTCATTTAGACTTTAATCCATGTCATGCGTGCAGGTCCTACCTTTGGGTGTATTAGTGCCACATTTTGCTGCGTATAGAAGTGGGATAACTGTGCACTGCGAGCTGGGAACAGTAGGGGTTATACTGGGAACAGTAGGGGTTATACTGGGAACAGTAGGGGTTATACTGGGAACAGTAGGGGTTATACTGGGAACAGTAGGGGTTATACTGGGAACAGTAGGGGTTATACTGGTTTTAAAGTCAGCACTCTGTTTTGTATTATCATTACATAAAATGTATTATCATTCCACATTCGAGATTGAAACTGAACACAACATGTGATTTATTTATGACTAATTTTATATTTTAATAACGCAGTAAACGACGTACTACATATATCTCTGAGCCATTGTTGCGTCTGACATTTCTTGATAATGATTATAATAATTACAATAATTAATTCTCGATATGGGATTACTGGTTAGGCGTATGACATAAAGGCTGGTAGAAATCACATATAACTTGCACCGCCAGACATCATTGTCAATTGCCAAATGCAATTGCCATATAAACCATTCTGTATTCAACTATATTTAATTATACGCTGTGACTAAACTGTGTATGTATTTAATTGGTGAAGATAAAAAATAGGTTCAAATACGATTCCATTAATGGCGATATTTGTTGTCATCTTTTCCTTTCAGATGGGAATTAATGGTCACAAAAAGTCTGTATTTTATATTCAAATGCATTAATAAGTAAGCTGTTGTGAACAGTTGTGTTTCGATTATTCGGAAAAGGTCCTACATTTACATATAACGCGTATGTGAATTTAATTAATGACGTTTGCTATGTTTTAGTTAACATTAGTTTCTTCACCGATTCATGAGCCTTGGCTAATTATAAATGAACAACCTGTTTGCAATAACAGTAAAAGTGAATCATGTGTTCATATGTTTCATAGCAAAGTTATTGATCTAAATTTAATTAAAACTCTGACTCAACTCAATATTTAAAAAAAGACACATCCTTACTGATCATGCGGTATTTATAGTTTTTTCAATGACGATGCTCAGTAGTATTGCCTGGCTGATCATGCGTTATAAATAGTTTTTTTTTAATGACGATGCTCAGTAGTGTTTCCTGATAAGTGCAGTTTTTGCATTTTATTTCCCGATTCTTAATTTATGGTTGCACGATATACAATCAGACCTTGGTCCTGTCTTATCAAAGATCTTACGACAAGTTTAAGTTACGATTGAATTTTTTAGTTTAAAATATATACATTTATGTTCAGTATGTTCCTGACATATAGGACATGTGAAACATACCAAGGAATGAATGGCTGAAATAAAGTAATGATAGATGTTGCTGCTCAGCAGTTATGCTTCTTCAAAAATTGTATCGTAATGTAAATATGCCCTGCGATGTTTAATAAGACGGGTCCCATAACCGTAGGATCCCACCCAGTCATAAAGTATAATTTTGAATGCTATTGAATCGGATGCTTATTTTATGGCTAACTGCTATGAGAAAAGTTATAATACAACGTATAGAACGGCAGAGAGGTAAATAAAAATGCACATTCAACCGCGATGCTCATGAGTTATCTACGACTATAGGTCGTATTCACATTTTGTGTCACTATCGAAGTGTTTACAAATGGATCATAACCAATAGATATATACAGAAATGTACATCTTTTTTGTGTTGGGTGTATTGTTATCGAATGCCCTATGATTGCCTACGATATAACAAAGGCCCATTATCACTGATTTATCTTGAGGCTAGCTATGTCTAATGCTAGACACAAGCAATAAAACATGTGTGCTGTATTTAGAAGTCTAACATTTTGGGGAATCCTTCTGTTTATCGGTTATCGTGTCATCTATTTTAGGGGGTGCCAACTTTGATTGGTGTTCAAGTCTGAATTTAGAAAGAGTCTCCATGTAGGTCTTGACATCTTGTGAACAAGCAGGGATTTAGCTTATACTTGTATTCACTTTATTGTATCGTGCCTCAGAAAGTTGCAATTCTGTTGCTCTGGTGAACATTAAACCATTGAGTTATTAATTGTAATTCAATTGAATTGATGTCCTCTTTTATTTTTATTTTATTTGAATCGCAGTGCTATGAGGTTAAATGTTATTTACACGTGTTTGTATTGCGATTAAATCTGGGCTAAGTGTAAGGTTCGGCATGCCTTAATCAGGTTTAAACCTCCAATGTTTTGCATTGATCGTTCCATTATTTTATATTTGATATTTGTTTATCTTTTAGGGAAAGATTTAGGGTGACAAAAGGTACAGGGTGCTGCTAAAACAGAGCAGGGTGGAAATCCGGACCAGATGTTGATATTTTCTAATAATTTGCTAAATCCAGGTCAAATGTAATTAAGGTTTTAAAGCATAGTCTAATCATAAAAGTGTATTAATTTTGCAACAATATTCAATATTTGTTTGTTGACCAGCCCAGATGGGCAGCAGGGGTTGGGGGGGATAAAAAAGGGAGCAGGGTGATGCACACTGCTCTTTCGCTCTAGATCTTTCACTAATCATGTAATAAAAGCAAAAATGAACCAAGCTGTCAAATTGTATATACTCGGTTAGTACATGTACTTTCCTACGATGTCTACCGTAGACAGCAGAATATTTACAAGATGTTCGTTTATTCAATCCATACCTCATTGTCTGCGACTGCAGCATTGTTATAGAAGAATTTAATGAGCTAAGAATGTCCATTATTTCATGTGACCTAAACAATTAAATAATATTGAACGTGCATATATTTTCCTTCGTCTTGCTATTCAGTCATTAAAATGAAATGCACACCTTCTTAATGTGATACATCCTGTATATTTGAAACACAATTACATCTATGCATATATTTTCCTTCGTCTTGCTATTCAATCATTAAAATGAAATGCACACCTTCTTAATGTGATACATCCTGTATATTTGAAACACAAAAACATCTTTGCATATATTTTCCTTCGTCTTGCTATTCAATCATTAAAATGAAATGCACACCTTCTTAATGTGATACATCCTGTATATTTGAAACACAATTACATCTATGCATATATTTTCCTTCGTCTTGCTATTCAGTCATTAAAATGAAATGCACACCTTCTTAATGTGATACATCCTGTATATTTGAAACACAATTACATCTATGCATATATTTTCCTTCATCTTGCTATTCAGTCATTAAAATGAAATGCACACCTTCTTAATGTGATACATCCTGTATATTTGAAACACAATTACATCTATGCATATATTTTCCTTCATCTTGCTATTCAGTCATTAAAATGAAATGCACATTTTCTTAATGTGATACATCCTGTATATTTGAAACACAATTACATCTATGCATATATTTTCCTTCATCTTGCTATTCAGTCATTAAAATGAAATGCACACCTTCTTAATGTGATACATCCTGTATATTTGAAACACAATTACATCTATGCATATATTTTCCTTCATCTTGCTATTCAATCATTAAAATGAAATGCACACCTTCTTAATGTGATACATCCTGTATATTTGAAACACAATTACATCCATGCAGCGGAGATAACGTTTGATAAAAGCACATATTATGAACTCATATGCATGCTGCATTTCATGGCAATGATTTATTGCATTCATTCATTTTTGAGAAGAATTGCGTACGATCCAACAGGCAGTAGTTACATATGTTCTGAACCACTTAAATTTCACATATTGCTATAGGTCAAAGAGCGCCAAACATGGTCAATGAGATATAAATCGTCTTATGTGCTGGAAAAAATGCAGGTCATTGTACACGTTTTAAACAAGAAAAAATGATCAAATGCATGTATATAGTACGAGATAATATCCAAGCTTACCAACGATGCATTCCTGGAATAATGAGATGAATGACAGCTTAATGAATTTCGGTACTTCGTTTCGATACGTTTAATAAATTTCACTCAATATCACTTGCCAGCATTTACATGTGGTGCTAGCAACATAATGTTTAGGTTTATATTAATGTACTAGTTGAAAGAGTAATTAAAGAGTAAATGACAGAGGCTTTCATAACACGGTATTCTGGTTTGCATCATTAAATTTTATAATGGAAACTTCTCAATTTTTTTCGCTATTAAATATTGTGGCCTTTTGTTATTGCAAAACAGCGCATTGGTACCAGTGTGTAGTTATATGACATTTAAACAAGTATCATCATGTCATCACGTAAGAAACTAAATCTCCATTTGAAAATATCGATATGCACTAATGACGTAATCTTCATAGTTGAAGTTAAAGATAATTTGGATTATTAAGAATTACGTATAAGATGGAATACATTTATTTATGGAAATTTGAATTGATCAGGGTAATTGCAATACAATATGCAAATATCGGACGACAATGCATCCCATTATTGACCCGTGTTTATAAGTACAAAACTAAAATAAATTGCACCATGATGACTTAACGTATTTCAAGATGGTCGATGTTTTTTCATGGGAGAGACTGAGAATGTAAAATAAAAACTTTTGTCCCAATGTAGTGGATATGTACATGTATAACGGATATACGAAGGTATGGTGTGCCACAAGTGTTAAACTTTAAATGCTTTAAATGCTTTATCGGTGTTATTTCATGTGTGACAGTCTTTTTTCATTCGTAACGTGGGCGCACATTTTTGGCGCGCAGTGAGTATTATCGAAGTCAATGCTGAAAACACACTTACAGAGAAAACAGAAGCCTAAATGTAGATCTAAATCTAAGCGAAAACGCAATTCGTCTTCTCCGACACATCAAAATTTGTTCAATATAAAACACTTATCTGAAAGTGAATACGAAAACGATAGTGATTCTGTTTTTTTCGAGTCACCGGCACGATCAAAGATGGCGTCAAACTTCACCAGTGAAGACATTGTACAGCTAAGCAACCTAATCGTGCAACAAATTAAGCCGGATTTACTGAATGAAATCTCAATAAAAGTTAAGACCCTTATTGACATAGAAGTAAAACGTCAAACTGCCCATCTCAACGATGAAATCACGAAGTTGAAAACCGAGAATGATCAGTTGCGAAAAGGTCATGAAGCTCAACTCCTAGAAATTGACGATCTTGAGCAGTATGGACGACGAATGTGCCTAA
Organism: Congeria kusceri; assembly: GCA_027627225.1. Lineage (NCBI taxonomy): Eukaryota > Metazoa > Mollusca > Bivalvia > Myida > Dreissenidae > Congeria > Congeria kusceri. The sequence goes on from CM051028.1 coordinate 59,672,886, forward strand.
ACATCACAAACATTTCCGGCGATACAGGTGACCCCCAGACCGATCGGGTGGAGGAAAAAGTACTCCAAATCGCCGCCACCAATGGCATCAAACTCAGTAAGGCGGACATTGATCGATGCCATAGAGTCGGTAGGAGGAATGAGGGTAAACAGCGGAAAGTGATAGTGAAATTTACAAATAGCGGAGCTCGCCAGAGGTTATATGAAGCCAGGAGAAATCTCAAAGATGGTGTTTTCATACAGGAAAACCTAACCAAATTTCGTGAAGAACTTGCATATGAAGCTCGGCAGTTGGTTCGAAGCAAGCTTTTGACTAAAAGTTGGATCGCTGGGTGCAAAGTGTTTGGACTTCTTCCTGACCACTCGGGCAACGGTGCAAAGCGCGTACTGATTCGAGACAGGGCAACAGTTGCATCAATCCGAGATGGTAAGCCACTGGCTGATCATATGGAATGACTGTACAAACATTAATAGTACAAACATTAATAGTGCAAATGTGCTTCCAATACTACTCTTGTAACATAGTATTCGTTATCTCATAATTAAACGTTTTGTGTACATACCTTATTTAAGACGTTCAATATGAGGCTCAAATCTGTAGTTACACTGTAATATCTACTCGATACCATTTATGAATTTACTATGAATGGTACCCAGAACATATTGAGTAAAATGTATATCCATACCATTATCATACTAAATCATTAAGTATTTAGCATATAAAGTCACTTTTCATCTATTCCAATTTCATATCTTTTTTTGCATACTAATCACTGAAATCCGTTCTCCTTTTTGTCCCCTTATCACCACACATATAGTCTACTATCTCACTATAAGGTCTATTTGCTCCAGTAACTATAGTAACTACACACATCTTCTAAGGCGATGTCATCTGCTTCACAAACATACATCCCCCTTGTTTTTATTAAATATTTTAACAATACTTTTACTATCCAACTCTCAAATATAACATGTCGAAGTCCGCTGTTGACGATAAAACTCAACTGCATGTTATACACCAAACATGATTGAAGCATTTTACACAACAAATGTCATACTCGCTTTGCACTTGATTATCACTGAATTGATTTTAAAGACAAATTATATCCTATATCCACATGAAACGTTATATGCAAATCTTAGTTTACTATACACATACATGATGTGTATTCAATAAACATCGTGCATCTGAGAGGTTAATCTCGACATTGTATAAACATCAACCTGTGTATACTTGCAACTGCACCTCTGTACAAACATCAACCCGTATACATTAGCAACTACACCTCTGTAAAACAAACACTCGAGTTGTATGTGTCAATGTTACATCATGAATACTTGAGTACGATGCTAACACGTCAAACTGTATCCTGTCTTAGTGTTCATAACACGGCCCATTCAATAAAGACTACTAACCTTATATATATAACTTGTCGTTTTATCTTTCGAACGTTTTAATAATGTTACTATAAAAAAGGGAATAACTTATAAATAACTACTTGTATCCAAATGAATTATTAAGTTGATGAAAAGTTAATAACTGATACTAACATCTGATGTTACCGATCATGTTTGAAGAACAGTTTACAAAGTTTATTATTTGTTTTATAGATAAATGTATTAATTATTTTCATTTTAATAGTTGATAAAATGTATGTAATGTATGGAACATTTTACACAGCTATTTGCATCAAGCACTTGGTTTTTGATATACCGGTAGTATACCGGCTCTCAATGATATTTCATCTAAAAATTAATAAAACTATTTGCATTTATTATAATAATATCGAAATTTTTTGAATATGTTGATGAAATGCTTATGCAGAACATTATGTCTTCAATCTCATTTATTTATAAAAAATACTTTCACCTGTCTTATATATAACAATTCGATAGTTTCTATTTATATCATAACAAGCGATATTTTAAACATGCTGATCACTTCAAATACAACTCAATTGATTGTATTGGAAACAATCAAGGCTACTGTATTAAAAAAATTTGCTGGTGTAAGAATTAAAATGGTCCTGTAAGGCATATCATATTATATATTCACATTTAAACTCTTCTACAAGAATAATTACCAAATAAATGTTAACCTTCGTATATTTATTCTATTAAGTTCTTTAGAATTATGATATCTCACTGACATCAGGGACATTCTTTGTGATCGTGCGCAATGCTGCGCGTCATTCTTTTCTTGTATTATGTTTCATCCCTTTGGCTAGCTCGACCATACACGATTCATTTCTTTCAAACGTTTTGCAACAATACTTTTGATTGCAATTATATTCTAGACCGTATTCTCTGTCGCATGTACCAATCATATTTTCCATTAACCTTATTACCCAATGGGTAACGACTTAGCACAGTGGCGACAGGAAATCGGTTTATATTATTACCGAAACCGGGGTGTAAACTTGAGACAGACATTTCGAGCACCTATATTTAATGTCAAATTCCTCAAACAATTCATGGCGTTATTCGTGTTTTTTACCATGCACGTGCTTTGCAATATTTTATATTGCATACGTACATTGAACGTAGCAGTGTACATCTCTATCTATGCACTTACATGCGGTCTGTCATTTATACAAACAAACGTGTCACCAGACAACCACTATATAACATCGTGTCAATTAAGTGTCTACATCTTTTCTTTACGTTTTCTCCTATTATTATCCGGTGATATTGAATGTAATCCAGGTCCTCTCAACCCTGAATGTCTCACTGTCTTTCATCTTAATATACGAAGCATAAGAAACAAGATGAACTATATACGCGACATTTTTGCCGAATGTACACATAGCATCTTATGTCTTACCGAAACACACTTGTCAAATGATATCGCTGATGATTTATTGCAAATTGAGGGCTTTGATACAATGTTTAGAAAAGACAAAAATGCTCATTCTGGTGGGTTTATTGTCTATACTTCGTCTTTTTTGCGTCCACAACGAAATCTAGAGCTAGAACTTTTACTGCCAGAATCTATCTGGGTGCAAGTCAAGGATCATTCACAGACCCTCTAAATATGCACATTGTACAGGCAACCAAGTTCGACTGTGGATTACTGGGATAAGTTAAATATTTGTATTGAAAAGGCAATAGAAGTATCTCCACATATTATTCTTGTTGGTGATATTAATGAAGACCAACTGAATCCGACAAACCATAAACTTAAAGATATAATGACGCTTAATAATTTACGAAACATAATTACAGAACCAACTCGTGTTACAAGTAACTCTAGCACTTTAATAGATATCACAGTTCTATCAAGTAGCGTACACTGCTGTGATGCCGGTATTTTTGAAACTGACAGAACTATAACAGACCATTATGGAACATATGTGCACGTTAAAACCGATTTCAATTTAGAGGAGCCGTACAAGCGACGAATATGGGATTATAAAAATGCGAATTTTACGTTATTTAATGAATTAATTGAGTCTACTGATTGGTCATTTATAGAACATGGTACTGTTGATACCGCCACTGACGAATTTATGAATAAATATTTTTCTCTTGTTAAGTCGTGCATACCGAACAAATTTGTAACCATCCGACCAAATGACAAACCCTGGTATAACTCCGAAATTCGGAAAACAACTCGTTCCCGTGATCGACATAAATGTACAGCAATACGTACCGGAAAGGCATCGGATTGGAACAAATATAAACACCTTCGAAACAAAGTAAACAATATGAAAAAGTATGCAAAGGAGATGTTCTTTAATTCTATAGAATTCACTATAAGCGACTTTTCATCATCAAATCCTAAACAGTACTGGAAGCTAATCAAAAGCCTCGTCAAAGATAATTTATCAAACTACGAACTAATACCACCTCTGATCAATAGTGATCAGTCTTTTTCAATAACAGATTTCGAAAAAGCCAATACACTTAATGACTATTTTGTTTCTGTTTCGAATGTTGATGACAGAGACGTAAACTTGCCGTTTTTTTAATTTAAAACGGATGCGATTTTAAGTGATTTTAACATTTCTGAACAAGACATTAAGGACGTACTAAATAATCTTATTATAAATAAAGCAAGCGGCCCAGATGAAGTCAGTCATCGAATGCTGAAACAAACATCGAATACAATATGTAAACCGCTTTGTATTTTATTTAATAGATCCATTAAAGAAAACATATTCCCTAGCTCTTTGAAAAAGGCAAACGTAATGCCTCTATTCAAAAAGGGAAACAAAGAGCACCCATCAAACTACAGACCAATCTCTCTTATTAGTTCCGTAGGAAGGGTAATGGAACGAGTGGTCTTCAAATATGTGTATAATCATTTGCACATAAACAAACTTATTTATAAATACCAATCGGGCTTTCTGCCAGGTCACTCGACTACATATCAACTTATTGACATATACAATCAAATATGCAAAGCATTTGACGACAGACAAAGCACGTGCATGGTCTTTTGTGATATTTCCAAGGCTTTTGATCGCGTCTGGCATAAAGGGCTTCTTTTTAAACTACGCCAGAATGGAATATCTGGAAATATCCTTAATTGGTTATCAAATTACTTATCGAACCGCACACAGCGGGTGTTTGTTCATGCCACTTACTCCAACGACTTATCTATCAAAGCTGGTGTGCCCCAAGGATCTGTTTTAGGTCCTCTCCTATTCCTTGTCTATGTTAACGATATCTCCGACAACTTACTTAGTAACTTAAGATTGTTTGCCGATGACAGTTCATTTTCAGTAACTTCAAATGACCATGTTTTTATGGAAAGGATCCTAAACAATGACCTTATCCAAATCAATAAATGGGCTAAACAATGGTTGATTTCCTTTAATCCCTCCAAAACTGAAGTTGTCTTTTTCTCATTATTGGACATGCCAAAACCTCAATTACGTCTTGACGGCAATCAATTGTGCTTTGTTGAAAACCACAAACACCTAGGTCTCTTGTTCAGTCAAAATGGTAGATGGCACAATCACATTGACGCTATTCTTAGCAGAGCATCTAAGATATTAGGATCTATGAGAATGCTAAAGTTCAAGTTAAAACGCCAAACGTTAAACCAAATATACATATCATACTTACGTCCTGTATTAGAATATTCGTCGGTCATCTGGGATAATTGTACACAATATGAAAAAGATATTTTAGAAAAAATTCAATATGACGCCGCTAGAATAGTTAGTGGTTTAACGAGATCTTCATCTATAAACAACTTACTTACTGAAATTGGCTGGGTATCATTGGAACACAGACGCTGCATTCAAAAACTTATATTAGTTTACAAACATACTCAGGGAATCCTACCAGAATATCTTTCGGATATGTTTCCAAGAACCGTAAATGAAAATTCCGTGTATTACCTACGAAATGGTGATAATCTACTTACATTACCCAGATGACTTAAAATATACTCGAACTCGGTTATACCATCAGCAATCAAACTATGGAACGATCTTGATTCTGATACACGAAATTCCAATACATTGAATGAATTTAAAACAAAACTGAATGAAAAATTCAAAGCACCAAAGGTCCCTGCATATTATTTACAGGGAGAAAGAATATACCAGGTAATGCATGCTAGAATAAGGAACAGATGTAGTGATCTGAAAGCGCATCTTTTTGAAAATCACTTAACCGACTCACCCAATTGTAGCTGTGGTTACCATACTGAAGATGCGGATCATTACTTCTTTAAATGCTCTCATTATCATGACGAACGATTACAAATATTTATTAACACGCGCAAATTCCATCCAATAAATGCAACGAAACTCATGTTTGGCATACAAACTCTGAATTACGAGGACAACTGTAAGCTCTTTCAAGAAGTCCAGTTATTTATCAAACGAACGAAACGATTTAATGTATAACGATCAATTAAACCTAAGCACCCTTCTACGCATTTATGATGTTGCATTACTATATCAAGTCGAAATGAAGAAAATGGTCGAGCTGGTCAGGATGTGTAAACTTGTGTATCTTTAGTTTATAATTCTTTTTTTTTACTTTTTGCTTGTCTTTTTCGCTACACAATGAGTATACACAAACTAAATTATAGCCACTTACTCAGTATAAACAATGTTGACTTCTTAATAGATTGATGTAATTTTATTTCTATCCTTCCAGAACTTTGCTTTCATTATGAACTCAGCACAGTTAACATTGAACTATCTTAATATCTGTATCTTGACATATCCATCTTGTTAACCTTTATAATAAACTGTCATAATGGAGAGGGCCCTTCGATGATGTTGATATAACTCTAGGCCCAATCCATTTGTATACATGTATTTCAAACTGTCTATAATATGTCATTGTTTGTAAATGTATGTGTATATACAATAAAATATGTTTAAACTAAACGGACATCAACATTAAGCCTACAAATATTTTACATTCTTTTGATGTCAGTATTTACAAAGTTACTGTACGCAAGAAAAAATGTTGACAAAGAAAAACATATTGACAAGTTTACCGTAATTGCCGTTTCTCTAAAACATGGCAACATGATGTTGCACAAAAATCCCCCAAACGTATACCAACTATATTTTTATCCGGTAAGAATGCACCTTTTTACTATTAATATGTCCAACGTTACTAAATACCAGCAGCTTGAAGTGTGTTTCCCACGGTGTGCTCGCGTGCCACTTTCGCGCAGTGACTTATTACGAAACGCTGGCACTCGATTTGACGCATGTCGTCCACGCATACCACAGTTGTCACACTGTGGAAAGTACGAAATACCTGAAAAAGGAGAGTCGTATTCACAACTGCCAACAATAAGGCTAAGTATTTACGTCCTATTTGCGCTGTTCGCGAGAGGTGCCAGTCTGAAGGGTGTTAAGAGTTCATTTTAAGAGATCATTGGGGGCAAAACACAACTGCACATATTGTACGATGATTACTTCTAGATTGAGAGCAATGTTCTTGTGCAGCTACCAAAATGGGCATGACAAAAATAGTAATTTTAATCATGTCGACGTGTTGAAAATGTCTTTTTACTCTTCCCTTTCTGTTTTGTGAAAGCAATGTTTAAGATAGCGTCCTATTTCGAATACTGTTACAAAGTTAATTAAAATAGTACGGACTACTATAAAATGACAGTTATGGCGGCAGTAGTCAAGCAGCGAAGCAAGGGTGTAGATGACAACAGGGTGTGATACAAGTGGCCGAAGTATTTCTTAATATGCCTTTCTCTTTAATGAAAGGATTTTGTGTTAAGATAGCCCCCAATTTCGTACACACACAGTTAATTGAACTATTAGTTAAGGACTAATATAAAACAACAGTTGTGGCGGCAGTGGTCAACTCAACGAACCAAGGGTAACTTATGTGATGTATATGATGTATATGAAAACAAGAGATGCAGACAGTGCCCGAAAGTCAGGCGGTGCTAATCCTTCATACCGTTCACCCATGGTTCTCAATTTATGCTCCAGAGAACGGACTATATAATGTTTAAAGCGTTAGTTCGACAATGGTCGAAATTCACTGCATAACATATCTGAAAATGTGGCGTGTGCTGACACATTCATTTCTAAAATATCCATGATAGATGATGGCCAGCATGTGTCGCACTCAAAATTGTAATTTACGTAAACATAACTGATACATGAATTTGTAAGGCAAATTTAACAAATTAACCTTGTCAGAAAATAATAGCGGGAATGAATGAAAATTATTATATATATATATATCAGACAAGTGTACATAGTTATGTTAAATGATATACTATATGTATCATTAGTATTGCACATAGTGTATTCATGCTACGCAAATGAAGTTAAAGTAACACGAATAACGTTTCGACGTATTACGAGACTTCTTTCACCACATTTTACTGATAGATAGATGTTTAACATTTTTTAGATAGAATAAGAAGCTGATAGAAAGTTGCAATTATAAATAATTCTTCATTAAACACAACCACAATTAAAATATAAATTAACATTCGCAGTAAGTTTATAAATTCTCCATTTATTGAAATTCTCGGTTTTAGGATTCTCCGGACGCCAATTGATGCGTGTGTATTAACACAGCCTTACCGCGCGCTATTTTTAGAAAGATTTTTCTGCTGGAGTTGTACGAATTTACGGGGACGACATTCGGTTACAGCGTACAATAATATTTTTACACAATGATAAAATAATAGGAAATATAAGCTCAATCAAATTTGCTAATATGTTTTTGCTTGTTTATCAGAAAAATACCAGAAATTTACTACTTTATATTTTGTACTTGCGAGCTCAACAGGCACCGACTGTCGTCCCCGTGAATTGTAGCATTGTAATTGCTATTTATAGAGCGCGCCGATTATGTAGGCTAAACAATAAAGTTATTTCATTATGTGAAGGACTATAACATTCTGATCATGACATTGATCACGATCATGAGTAAAATTGTTCATAATTATGTTCATTTCTAGAGTATTTGTCAAAGATATGTTTATAACTTTATTTTAACCGTGTATGTAAGCAATTATGTAAATTTTAATCCCGAAAAGTATGCAGCAGTCATTGATATACGTTAAACGATTGTTTTAAGTGTGCACTCCCTGAAATTAGAAACTTTGCCCGATTCTATTGGCATTCTATTTTCCCGCTGCATAATTACCAAAAGAAATCAAGATCAAAAGTGATCTAAGACAGCTACGCCGAAAAACGACATCAGGTTAAACCACGGTATGGGGTAGAGCCCATTATATAACAGTGGCTTTTAGAATAGATTATTGGCATCTGTTAATTAACATTCCAGCTTTTTCGGTAACTACGTCAACAGGGTACAACATCAACGATTCCATGGGCAATACATGCCATGTATGCCGTTTCAAAGCATATTAGTTTAAGAGGGTATTGGGGATTTTACAACAAATACTGGAACGAATAAGTAACCTATTATCAAATATGTCAAGTAGTGTTATGCCGTGTATGTCGTAAAAGTTAGCATATTAGTTACAGACTGAGAGGAGTATTAAAGGGGCGTATCGACGGCTAACATGGTATAATATTTGCAAACATAAACAATATTTTAAGAAGTATTTATTAAATGACTGCTTAGTGCTTAACACGAGTGTATCGTTTTTATGACAAAGCAATAAAATCATGTTGTTTTTTTATAATTATAACAAGTTTTCACCATGACAATTTTCGCGGGCGCGGCAAAATTTAGTAGTAGTTCAAAAATCGATATGAATTCAGAGTACCGCTATGCGCATGCACGCTATTGATAACAGTACTGTGGCGTGGGAAAGTTTTCATTGAAGTGCGCGATTTTGTAGGCGTTAGTTTTGGAATCCTGCTGGAACCGCGTATCGAGAAAAAATGTTTGGCGTTGTATATAGATCTTTGTTTTTCTTAACGATTCCATCAACAAATCATTTTTCCTAGAAAAAAAAATCTCAAAAAATGCCTTACTTCAATACGTGTCTATATTTACCAGAAATACCGTCAATATGTCCCCTTAAGCCATGTATAGCACTTTTTACAACGAACGTATTAGCGATTTTACAACATCAATAAACATTGGAACGAAGATGAAACATATAATGCTCATCATCTTATATTTAGATTTACAATTGACGAAACTTTTAATAGAACCTCTAATGAAATAAAGGTTGAATTATTTAATTCCAAAATAATTTTCAAAAAATATATATGCGAGATAAACTGAGATGAGGATTGTTTAGGCTACAAATTGTCTAGGAATGGCTTAGATTGCAAAACAATTGCAAGCATGCAAGTTTTCGATAAACCCAAATAGCTTCAGGTTTCGTATGTAATGTACATGCTTATGTAGAAGAAGTTGCAATGAATACAATATTGTTTACACTTGCATTCAGTCTAGTTATAATTTAAATATTAATTACATCATATTTCTTGATGGCACATATTTGACTGCCCTTTTCATAGAACGTCTGCTTGGTGGTTTCGTGTTTGTCTTGATCCTCAAGTTCACAAAGACATATAACAGCCACATAGTTGCACGTATGCTTGAATCTAATTCTTAATTAATGTCATCACATGCAGCTATATACAGACCACATTTCCTGGGACATTTACAACGCAATTTCTTGCCAATAAATACCCAGCTTTCGTTCTCAGTAATCGTTGGTAAAGGAACACCTGCGCGTGAATAAAATAGTCTGGATGATTAATAAGTATTAAATAATAAAATACAATCTTTATACAAAACATGGAACTATTTTCGGAATTTTCTATATGTGATCTAAAGTTCTTTTTCATGAGTTACAGTTTAAGAGACACTTGCGTGAATTTGGCCGATGGAAATTTCATTATAGATTTATACACTGGTACATACCTGCTTGTATCGTTCTCTTATCACGTCTGCTTTGATTGCAGCAGACGGGACGTAATTGCAGTATAATGGCGGAAGTATATATATGGTTAACCTAACAAGTGTATACATTTGCTCACCTTATGATACTTCTCTTTTTTTTACATAGTTGTTTGATTGTGTAAAGTATATCATTTGTTATTAGTGTACACCAATAGTGAACTAAATAATATATCTTCTTTGTTAACGTAAAACGGCAAGACAATAATATGTACTGCAACTGAGTGTACATTTTTATTATTGCACCAAAGTTATACACATTCTACTTCATTTAACGTTTTGAATACCATCTATAGCCGTACTGTAATAGAAGCCAATATTTCGAAATAAGTATCAATGCGCGTGGTATAGAAGTCTGGGGTCATGGCATACTGAACATATCTGTAGCTTGTTTATTTTTCGTTGCCCTCGATCTTCGGTCACAATAGAAAAGAGAGTTTGCAGCGTCACCTTTTTTATTTGCGCAATTTAACTTGAATCCATATCATGCGTGAAGGTCATACCGGTGGGTGTATAAGTGACACATTTTGCTGTATATAGAAGTGTGATAATTGTGTCCTGCGTGCTATAAACAGTAGTGGTTACACTGTCCTTAAAGTCAGCACGTTGTTTTGTATTATCATTACATAAAATATATTATTATTCCAGAGTCGAGATTGAAATTGGACAAATTTTTTAATTTTTTATGTCTAATTTAATATTTTAATAAAACAGTTGAAGACGTATTACACATCTCTGTATCATTGTTGCGTCGGATATTTCTTGAGAATTATTAGCATTCTAAATGTAGGATCGCTGGTTAGGCGCATGACATATAAGCCGGTAGAAATCATATAAAAGTTGCATCGCCAGAAATAATTCATTATAGTCTTGAAATAGAGTAAAAAAAAACTGATTCAGCTCCAAATACGACCATAGTGTTTCAAACACAGCAAGATTTGCATAAATTAAATATGAAGGCAACTGATGTTGCGAATCATTGCAATTGCCATAGAAAACATTTTGTATTCAACTGTATTTAATTATACGCTGTAACTAAAATGTGTATGTATGCAATTAGTGAAGATGAAAATTGGTTTCTAATACAAATCTATTAATGACGAGATTTGATGTCACATTTTTCTTTCGGATGGAAATCACCTGTCATTAAAAACTTTTTCTACCGAATCACGAGCCTGACTAATTATAAATGAAAATCCTGTTTGCAATAACAGTAAAAGTGCATCACGTGTTTATATGTTTCATGGTTAAGTTATTGATATAAATTTAATTAAAACTCTGACTCAACTAAATATTTAAAATCGATACATCCTGACTGATCAAACGTTATTTATAGTTTTTATAATGACGATGTTTAGCAGCTTTTCCTGACAAGTGTTGTTTTTGGATTTTATTTCCTTTGTGTTAATGTGTGCTCGAACGATATACCATCAGACCATGATCGTAGAATCCCGCCCAGTCTTGAAGTATACTTCTGATTTTTATTGAATCATATGCGCATTTTCATGGCTTTATGCTCTGAGAAAGATTATAAGACGTAAATGCACATGTCACCGTGATGCTCATGAGTAATCTAACACTGTTGGTCTTATTCGCATCTATGTCATTATCAAAGTGTTTACAAATGTATCATAACCAATACATAAATAAAGAAAGCTGTGCATAATTTATTGATATGTGTTGATTGTATTTTTATCGAATGCCCTATGATTGCCTACGATACAACCACCGCCCACTATCACTGATTTGTCCTAGCTATATCTAATGCTAAATGTGGGAAAATAATAAGTCCAGACACAAGCAATGAAACATGTGTGCTGTATTTATAAGTCTAACCTTTTGGAGAATCCTTCTGTTTGTCTGTTACCGTGTCATTTATTTTAGGGGGCATCAGTGCCAACTTTGATTAGTGTACACGTCTGAATTCAGAAAGAGTCCCCATCTAGGTCTTGAAATCTTGTGAACAAGCTGGGATTTAGCTGATACTTGTATTCACTTCATTTCATCGTGCCTTAGAAAGTTGCAGTTCCGTTGCTCTGGTGAACATTTAACCATAGAGTAATTAAATTGTAATTCAATTGAATTGATATTCTCTTTTATTACTATTTTACTTGAATCGCACTGCTATGAGGTTATATTTTATTTACATGTGTTTGTATTTGTAAGGTTCGGCAATTATTTATTGTGCAATAAAAGCCATTTAGCAAGCTGTCAAACTTTATATACTCGGTTAAAGCATGTACTTTCTTATGATTTACAATATTTACAAGATATTCGTTTATTCAATCCATACCTCACTGTTTGCGACTGCAGCATTGTAATAGAAGAATTGAATGAGCTAAGAATGTCCTTTATTCCATGTGACATAAACAAATAAATAATATGGAACGTGCATATATTTTCCTTCGTCTTGTTATTCGATCATTAAAATGAAATGCACACTAAAAGGCAAGGTCTCTTAATGTGTTACATCCTGTATATTTCAAATACAAGTACATTTATGCAGTTTAGATAACGTTTGATAATGGCACATATTATGAACTCATATGCATGCCGCATTGCATGACAATGATTTATTTCATTGATACATTTGTGAGAAGAAGAGCGTACGATCCAACAGACAGTAATAACACATTTTCTGAACCACTTAAATATCACATATTGCAATATGTCAAAAAGCGCCAAACATGGTCAATGAGATATAAAACTTCTTATGCGCTGGAAAAAGTTCAGGTCATTCTAGACGTTTTAAAGAAGAAAAAATAATTAAATGCATGTATATAGTACGAGATGAATAAATATACAAGCTAACCAAAGATGCATTGCTGGAATAATGAGATGAATGACAGCTTAAAACATGAAGCTCGGTACTTCGTTCTCGATACGTTGGATAAATTTCACTCAGTATCACTTGACAGTATATACATGTGGTGCTAGCAACATAATATTTAGGTTTATGTTTATGTACTAGTTGAAAGAATAAATAAAGAGTAAATTACACAGGCTTTCATAACACGGTATTCTGGTTTGCATTATTTAAATTTAATAATGGAAACACCCCTTTTTTTTCGCTATTAAATATTAAGACCTTTTGTTTTTACAAAACAGTGCATTGGTATCAGTTTGTGGTTCTCTTACATTAAAAAAAAATGTCATCACGTACAAAATTTACTCTCAATTTGACAATATCGGTATGCACTAATGAAGTTATCTTCATCGTTGAAGACAATTTGAAAAGATTTACGGATAAGATGGAATACATTTATTTCAATTGATCACGGTAATTCCAATACAATATGTAAATATCGGACGAGAATGCATCCAATTATTGACTCGTGTTTATAAGTACAAAACTAAAATAAATTGCACCATGATGACTTAACGTATTTCTTTTGTGGTTTTTATTTTTACGGTCATCAACATGAAGCCTACAAATATTTTACATTCTTTTGATGTCAGTATTGACAAAGTTACAGTACGTAAGTAAAAATGTTGACATAGAAAAACATATTGACAAGTTTACCGTAATTGCCCTTTCTCTAAAACATGGCAACATGATGTAGCTCAAAAAAATCCCCCAAACGTATATCAACTATATTTTTGTCCTGTTAGAATGAACCTTTAAACTATTAACATGTACAACGTTAAAGTACCAGCAACTTGAAGTGTGTTTCCCAAGGTGTGCTCACGTGCCACTTTCGCGCAGTGACTTCCTACGAAACGCTGGCACTCAATTTGACGTATGTCGTCCACGCATACCACATTTGTCACACTGTAGAATGTACGAAATACCTAACAACAAGAGTCGTATACACAACTGCCAACACTGTGTCTAAGTATTTACGTCCCATTTTGCGTTGTTCCCGAGAGGCGCCAATCTGAAAAGTTTAAAAAGCTCATATTAAGAGGTCATTGGGTGCAAACACAACTGCACATGTTGTACGATAATTACTTCTTGATTGATAGCAATGTATTTGTGCAGCTACCAACAATGGGTATGACAGAAATAGTGATTTTGACATTTTAACAAAAATGACGACGTGTTGAAAATGTCTTTTTACTCTTCCCTTTCTGTTTTTTGAAAGCATTTTGTGTTTAGATAGCGTCCAATTTCGAGTACACTTACAACATTAATTGAACTAGTAAGGACTACTATAATATAACAGTTATTGTGGCAGTGATCAAAGCAGCCAGGCAAGGGTAACCAATGTGATGTAGATGACATCAGGGTGTGATACCAGTTGCCGAAGTTTATTACTTTCCATTTCTCTTTAGTGAAAGCATTTTGTGTTCAGATAGCGCCCAATTTCATATACACTTTCATAGTTAATTGAACTAGTAATTAAGGACTACTATAAAATAACAGTTATGGCGGCAGTGGTTAACTCAACCAAGGAAGGGTAACTTACGTGAAAAAGATGACAACAAGGGGTGAAGACAGTGGCCGAAAGTCAGGCGGTGCTAATCCTTCATACATTTCACCCAAGGTTCTCAAGTCATGCGCCAGCGAACGGATTGATGTAATTTTGAGAGCGTTAGATCTACAATAGTCGAAATGCACTGCATAACGTATATGAAAATGTGGCGCGTTCAGACAAATTCATTTCTGAAAATATCCCTGGGAGATGACGGCAAGTGGGGTGACTCCAATGTGGCAATTGCGTCCATATACATCAGCAAACTTAATTATTTTGGACGCAGTGTACTTAAGAAGCTAGTATGTTCACACAGTTGGAAACCAATATTCACTATCTTTTAAACCAACCTGCTCGAAACAAGTTTACAATTTCAATTAAGTAGGATTCCTTTAAACAAAATTCAAATATGTTTGTAGCGAATTGAATAGTTGCATTCTTCGTCTACTAGGAATATAATCTGCTATGTATTTTAATAACGTTAGCATTATATGTGCTCAACGAATAAAATACAAACACAAACGTATATTTGTATTCTTCCGCAGTGTGTTTTCTCCGTAGATGTATCATTACCGGTAATAAAAAAGGATAGCTGTGTTAATATTAAAGGGTATGCGACATTATTATATGGGAATAAGTCATGTGCATAATTTCCGTGAAATTTGGATTTTGCGGGTTTTTTATTTGTATGTAAATCTTTTACAATCGCTTGTGCATTATTTTTACAATTTAGTACCAAGTTATAAAATGAGCGGGTGGTTTTGGTATTGATATTTTAATATTGTTTCCTTGAGTCATCTTCCGATAAGTAAATTAGTATTTAATCAACACGTTAAAAAAACGCCAATACAAATGCTCGTATAACAGTTTGCACTAAATAGATTTACAAAATCATTTTTTCGCAGCACTTATTACAAGCTTAAACATGGACACGTATTAATTATTGATATTATTCGAGTTGTATCTCCTGAAAAAATACCCAGTAGACGTCGATGCATTGTATTGCGCCGCGAGATAATTATCTTACATGCAACATGATTGTGTGTTAAGTGTGTTTATTTGCATTCGTTACATTTCTAGTTATAAGAAGTAAATATTTGTTCAGCATTTACCCTGACATTAAACTTTGCAAAGAAATATGTTACATTAGTAGATTTTTGCCATAAGGATGAAATATGAGAAGAATAAGCAACACGCTTACCCAGTTATGGTAACAAATGGCAATAGCAATATGAAGACTATCAACATTTTGCTTTGCAGAATTGGC
Source organism: Congeria kusceri (assembly GCA_027627225.1). NCBI lineage: Eukaryota > Metazoa > Mollusca > Bivalvia > Myida > Dreissenidae > Congeria > Congeria kusceri. The sequence goes on from CM051028.1 coordinate 59,688,914, forward strand.
TTTGTAAACCATTAAATGCAAAAACAATTTTATGTATCGTATTGTATTTTCAATGGAACGGAAACGAGCCTTACCATTTTCGTAAAAATTCATATAAATTGACGATTAATATTTTTGCAATAATATTTTACCATTAAAGTATTTGTGTGTTATAATAATATTTTCACATTTAACTACTATGCATGGCTAAATGACAGTGTATATCGGAAATAAAAACAATTTGTTGTACAAAGAATCAAATAGCATATAATAATATTTTGTATATCATGCACAATTGTACTGCGATATTTCATTATATTGGCATTAATGAAACAACTAAAAAAACTACAAAGCACTCGGAGAGTAAAAACCACTCCAATGTAGCTCAATCACCAAAGTTGTGTGTATTTACTGAGTGATACAGCATAATTCCTCAATTTTTCTTGTTACCCAATAATACAGAATCTTCAAACAATTCCCGAAACAAGTCATGACGGAAGTAACCATGGAATGTGGAAAGAGTGAATCCAATATATATTACATTTTCAGCAAATTAGACAAGGTAGCTATTTCAAGTTTTCATTCGTTTCCCGCCGCCTGCTGAGTGTTGTACAGTGTATTGCTAGTCAGAGGAGGCATTGACTAATTATCAAATTAATGTTGAGAGGAATTTAATTTCAAGAACATAATAAAAATCGACATCAGGCTAAACCACGATATGGGGTAGAGCCTAATATAACACAGTGTTAATTAGCATTCCAGCTTTTTCGGTTACTACGTCAACAGGGTACAACATCAAACATTCCATGGGCAATACATGCCATGTATGCCGTATCCGTGAGCATATTAGTTTAAGATGGTATTGGGGATTTTACAACAAATAGTGGACCGAATAAGTAATCTATTATCAAATATATCAAGTAGTGTTATGCCGTGTATGTCGTAAACGTTAGCATATTAGTTACATACTGAGAGGAGTATTAATGGGGCGTATCGACAGTGTAACTGTTAGCAACATATAATATTAACATAGCATAAACATTGGCCATATTGACAGGCTTTCAGTAATTGTCTTTTTGTCTCAATCATGGCAGCATAATTAGCACAAAAATCCCCAAACCTACCAACTATATATTTTTCGATAAGAATGCACCTTTAAACTTCATTACAAGTACAACGTTATTAAATACCAGCAATAAATACCGCTGTTCCCGAGAGATGCCAATCTGGATGGTGTAAATAGTTCATATAAGAGGTCATTAAGTGCAACTGCACATGTTATACGATGATCACTTCTAGATTGATAGCAATGTTCTTGTGAAGCTACCAACATGAATATGACAGAAATAGAGATTTTGACAATTTAACAAAAATGTCGACGTGTTGAAAATGTCTTTTTACTCGTCCCTTTCTGTGTAGTGAAAGCATTTTGTGTTAAGATGGCGTCCAATTTCCAATACACTTACACATTTAATTGAACTATAAAATTGGAGTTATGGTGGCAGGGGTCACAGCAGCAAAGCAAGGGTAACCAATGTGATGTAGATGACAACAAGGGGTGAAGACATTGGCCAAAACCGTATCTGAAAATGTGACGCGTGCAGACAAATTCATTTGTAAAATATCCATGGGAGATGACGGCAAGCACGTGTCGCACTCGAAATTGTGCCGTATTTAACGAATTTAAGTCGTTTGCTTCATTGTCTTGTCTTCATCGAAGGCAAAATTGGGGTGACTCCAATATGGCAATTGCGTCCATATACATTAACAAACTTAAATATTTTGGACACAGTGTACTTAAGAAGCTAGTATGTTCACTCAGTTGGAACCAATATTCACTATCTTTTAAACAAACCTGCTCGAACCAAGTTTACAATTTCAATAAAGTAGGATTTCTTTAAATTTCTTTGAAAATATATTTGTTGCGTATTGAGTGGTTGCTTTCTTCCTATATTAGGGATATGTCTGCTTTGTAGTTTAATGTGCTGTACATAATACTGTTAGAACAATGAATGCTGAACAATAAAAATACAAAAACAAGTGTCTATTTGTTTTATTTCATGTGTTTCGTCCATATATATATCATTACCGGTATGAACCAAGGATAGCATAGTTCATATTAAAAGGTTTCAAGCATTCGATATAATAATAAAGGAATTAGTCTTGTGTATGATTTCCGTGAATTTAGGATTTTATGAGGAGGTTTTATTTGCAGGATATATGTCAACCTCTTAATAGTCGTTTTTGCACGAGTTTTGCAATTAAGTATCAAGGTATAAAATCAATAGTTTTCTGATGCTTTTTTTATATTGTTTCCTTGATTCGTCTTCCGATAAGTCAATTCGTATGAAAGCAATACGTTTAATACCGACAATACAAACGCTCGTATAACAGTTTGCCCTCAATGGATTAGCAAAATTATTTTCTCAATGTACTTATTACAAACATGAGCATTCGAGTTGTATCTCCCGTAAGAATACCCAATAGATTTCGATGCGCTCTATTGCGCCACAAGGTACTTTCACATGTAACACGATATTGTAATGAGTGTGTTTAATTGCATTAGTTACGTTTCTGTTAATTAAACATAAATATTTGTTCAGCCTTGACCTGACATTAAACTTTGCAAAGAACTATGTTGCACTGGTAGATCTTAGCCATAGGAATTGAGATATGAAGAGAACAGAGCCAACAAAACGCTAACCCAGTTATGATGACAAATGCATATAGCATTATGAAAACGCAGCACACTTTGCGTTGCAGAATTGGCTTTGTCAACCATTAGATTCATTAAGAATAATACGTATCGTATTGTATTTTCGTAAAAATCCATAGTAATTGACGATTAATATATGTGCCATTATATTATGTTGTACCATTAAAGTAATTGCCAATGTAGCTCAATCACCAATGTTGTGTGCAATTACCGAGTTATGCAGTATAATTCCTCAATTTGCCCTAGCACCTAATAATACAGAATCTTTAAACAATTCCCAGGATAAGACTTGATGAAAGTAACCTTGAAATGTGTGTGCATGTGTGTATTTCGAAGTTTATTAGGTCCTTCCGCGCCTGAGGCTGCATTATGTGAGGACCCGGAGTGTGTCCCAGCCCTCCTACCTAATTAACTTACTAGAGACTCACGACTCAGGAAAGTTGGGACAAATATTGAATCAAAGCTGCAATTTCCAGCAATTTTATTTTTATTGAAATATATTTTAATTTTGGTGTGGTCTTGTGGTGTGGGGGGAAACCGGAGTACCCGGAGGAAACCCCACCTGTCCGGTTGGTGACCACCAACCAAACTCACATGCGCCGGGAGTGGAAAGCGAACCCGTTACGCCTAGGTGAGAAGCGAGTGTACCAATCACTGCGCTAGCCGGACAGCCCTCCTTGAAATGTGAAAAGAGTGAACCCAATATATATGATATTTTGAGCAAATTAAACAAGGTAGCTATTACAAGTTTCTCAATCGTTTTCCACCGCCTGCTGAGTGTTTCTCGGTGTACTTCTAGTCACAGGAGGCATTTCCCAATTATATAATTAATGTTGAGAGGAATTTAATTTCAAGAACGTGATTAAAAACGACCTCAAGTTAAACCAAGGTATATGGTAGAGCCAAATACAACACAGTAACTTCTAAGAAAAGATTCTTGGCGTATGTTAAATAGCATTTCCCAGCTTTTTCGGTTATTATGTCAACAGAGTACAACATCAAAGATTCCATGTGCAATTCATGCTATGTATGCCGTTTCCGTGAGCATATAAGTTTTAAGGGGGTATTGGGGATTTTACAACAAATAGTGGAACGAATAAGAAACTATTATTATCAAATATGTCAAGTAGTGTTATGCTGTGGATGTCGTCAACGTCAGCATATTTGGTTACAGAGGAGTATTAATGGGGCGTATCGGCGGATAACATGGTATAATATTTTCAAACATAAGCAAATATTTTCAGAAGTATTCATTTATGACTGCTTAGTGCTTAACACATAGGCCTCGTATTTATAACCAAATAATGAAATATTTTTTAAAATTATAACAAGTTGTCACCGTGACACCGTCACTGGAAAATTCAGTATTAGACATTACTTCGTTTTCCCATTGTAAAATCCAATATACCCATCCCTGTATAATTTTAATATGCCATGGCGTTGGAAACTAATATACCCCGAGTGGCATATAATTTTTTATATATCCTGCGCGTGTGTCTAAAATAGCAACTCGTGTTTTCCGGGAAATCCGTATTAGCTAATAATCGGTAGGCGCTTATACATTTGTACAAATGTATTTTCAAAAATCAATGGCGCTGAGCGCTTGATTTTCCAATGATAAACTTTAGTTTACTATGTACGACTAATTTATTCTTTGAATTACAGAATTTTTGTTCGGTAACATAGAATAAATATCATAGGGATGTTGAGGGGTATAGTAAATACTGCCCCCTGCGAAAAGTAATGTCAGGCCTCGGTTGACATCACTCTCCTCGGGTCGCAATATTTACTATACCCCTCAACTGCTTAAGATATAATACTATATATATATTTAGGGGTATAGTAAATATTGCCGCACTCGAAGAGTAATATATATAATGAAAAGTACAAACACGTTACATTTTTACGTTGACAAAGCTGATCAGGGCATAATACAATATATCATAACGTCAAATATATATATATATATATATATATATATATATATATATATATATATATATATATATATATATATATATATATATATATATATATATATATATATATATATATATATATATATATATATATATATATATATATATATATATATATATATATATATATATATATATATATATATATATATATATATATATATACAGAGAGAGAGAGAGATACAGCACCTTGCTTTTATTGCTTTTGCTTGTGTCTGGACTTACGAGTTAATCACATTAAGCATCATATATAGCTAGCCTTAGGACAAATCAGTGATAGTGGGCGGTAGTTATATCGTAGGCAATCATAGGGCATTCGATAACAATGCACCCAACACAAGATATCCATACCTCATTGTCTGCAACTGCAGCATTGTTATGGAAGAATTGAATGAGCTTAGAATGTCCTTTATTCCATGTGACATAAACAAATAAATAATATGGAACCTAGATATATTGTCCTTCGTCTTGTTATTCAATCATTAAAATGAAATGCACACCAAAAGGCAAGCACTCTTAACTTTATACATTATTTATATTTGAAATCCAATTATATCTATGCATTAGAGATTATTTTTGCTGCAATAATGAGATGTATATCAGACACAGCTTAAAACATGAAGTTCGGTACTTCGTCCCGATACGTTTGATAAATTCCACTCAGTATCACTTGCCAGCATTTATATGTGGTGCTAGCAACCGAATGTTTAGGTTAAATTAATGTACTAGTTTGAAGAGTAAATAAAGAGTAAATTGCACAGGCTGGTTTGCATTATGTAAATTTAATAATGGAAACACCTCATAATTTGTTCGCTATTATGTACTATGGCATTTTGTTGTTACAAAACAGTGCATAGGTATCAGTATATGGTTATATGACATTTAAACAAAACAAAGTGTCATCACGTATACAATTATAAATATCGATATGACCTAATGACGTGAAGATAATTTCGAAAGATTTACGTATAAGATGGAATACCATTATTTATGGAAAGTTGAATTGATCATGGTAATTGCAATACAGTATGTAAATATCGGACGAACATGCTTCCAATTATTGACCCGTGTTTGTCAGTACAAAACTGAAATCAATTGCACCATGATGACTTGATGTATTTCTCTTGTGGTTTGTATTTTGTACGGTCATCAACATTTAGCCTACAAGTATTTTACATTTCTTTGATGCCAGTATTTACAAAGAATCTACGCAAGAAAAAATGTCAACATAGAAAAACTTATTGATAGGTTTACCGTAATTGCCCTTTCTCTAAAACATGGCAACAAGATGTAGCACAAAAATCCCCAAACGTATACCAACTATATTTTAGTCCTGTAAGAATGCACCTTTAAACTATTAACATGTCCTACGTTACTAAATACCAGCAACTTGACGTGTGTTTCCCACGGTGTGCTCGCGTGACACTTTCGCGCAGTGACTTCTTACGAAACGCTGGCACTCGGTTTGACGCATGTCGTCCACGCATACACATCTGTCAAACTTTGGAATGTAGGAAATACCTGAACAACGAGAGTCGTATTCACAACTGCCAACAATATTGCTAATTATTTACGTCCTATTAGCGCTCTTCCCGAGAGGTGCCAATCTGAAGGGTGTTAAGAGTTCATATTTAGAGGTCATTGGGTGCAAAACACAACTGCACATGTTGTACGATGATCACTTCTAGATTGAGAGCAATGTTCTTGTGTAGCTACCAAAAAGGGCATCACATAGATAGTGATTTTGACATGTTAAGAAAGATGTCGACATGTTGAAAATGTCTTATTACTTTTCCCTTCCTGTTTTGCGAAAGCACTGTGTGTTAAGATAGCGTCCAATTTCGAGTACACTTACAAAGTTAATTGAACTAGTAAGGACTACTATAAAATAATGTTAGGGCGGCAGTGGTCCAAGCAGCGAAGCAAGGGTAACCAATGTGATGTAGATAACAACATGGTGTGATTACAGTGGCCGAAGTATTTTTTACTTTCCCTTTCTCTTTAGTGAAAGCATCTTATGTTAACATAGCGCCCAATTTCATATACACATACAGAGTTAATTGAATTAGTTATTAAGGACTACTATACAATAACAGTTGTGGCGGCAGTGGTCAACTCAACGAAGCAAGGGTAACTTATGTGAGGTAGATGACAACACAGGATGAAGACAGTGGCCGAAAGTCAGGCGGTGCTACTCTTTCATACATTTCACCCAAGGTTCTCAAGTTATGACCCAGCGAACGCACTGACTTATATTTAGAGCGTTAGTTCGACAATGGTCAAAATGCACTGCATACCGTATCTGAAAATGTGGCGCGTGCAGGCAAATTAATTTCTGAAATATCCCTGGGAGATGACGGCAAGCATGTGTCGCACTCGAAATTTTCCCATATTTAACGGATTGTGGTCATTTGCTTCATTTTTTTGTCTTCGTCGAAGGCAAAATTGGGGTGACTCCAATGTGGCAATTGCGTCCATAAACATTAACAAACTTAAATATTTTGGACACAGTGTACTTAAGAAGCTAGTATGTTCACTCAGTTGGAAACCAATATTCACTATCTTTTCAACCAACCTGCTCGAACCAAGTCTACAATTACAATTTTAATTAAGTAGGATTTCTTTAAATTTCTTTGAAATTATATTTATTTCGACGGGAATGAAATAGCGATTTCGAGATATCAGTAGTTCGACTTATCCGAATTCGAACGTTGTTAAATTAGCAGTAGGTTACATTTAACTGTTTGTTTCGTTTCGGCTGCCACTATAATAAAGACGATATTTTATTAAAATTATTATTTTGGTGTTTTATTTGACCATAACATGTATTAATATAATAAATGCAATGTTCATTTCAGTACAAAACGTAACAAGTTAAACATACACATCAAAGCATAATATAAACATATGAATCATAGCACAAATAACATAGCACACATAACGGGAAGTCAGTTTTTATTAAATAAGTTTTGTCTTTATGTTTGGAGAGGATGTTGAACAGATAAAGTGTTTTTTTATAAAGCGGTCGATGTCATGAAATCTGTTGATAATATCTTCGGTGCCTAACAGCTGCTCGAGGAATCTAATGACTGTTCCTTATATATCCCGCCAATGCGTCCAGTGATGTCGCCATCAATTAACAAATAATAATTAAATTAAAGCGCATGCAACCCAGATCAAATACTTAGTTAACGAACACAGGCTAACATGTGTGCAATGTGTGAAAAACTTTAACAGGGGTCTGCCATTAGGCTATTATCGGGTTTGAGCTGCGGAATGTGTTTTGAACTTCGAAATCAACAAATAATAATACGTGTGAAAATACAGGTAGGGAATGAAAATTTACTTCGACTTATCCGATAATTCGAGTGAAAAACTTCGAGATAAACGACAATATTTTATATGAAATAAGAAGACGGACAATCGGGAATTTGTCTCTACACCGACTTAACCGGAAATTCGACTTAACCGAGTTCGATATAACGAGGTTCAGCTGTAGTTGCCTTCTTCGTATACTAGGAATATAATCTGCTATGTATTTTAATGTGTGTGTTTCACATTACAATGTTAGAACTATGAATGCTCAAAGAATAAAATACAAACACAAACGTCTATTTTGCTCTTCCGCGGTATGCGTCGTCCGTAGACGTATCATTACCGGTCTGTACGAAGGATTCTTAATATTGAAGGGTTTTAAGCATGCGACATAATAATATGGGAATAAGTCATGTGTATAATTTCCGTCAAATTTGGAGTTTGCGGGTTTTTTATTTGTATGATTTGTAAATCTTTTACTATCGGTTCAGCGTGATTTTTACAATTAAGAATCAAGGTATAAAATAAACGGGTGGTTTTGAACGATATTTTTTATTCTGTTTCCTTGAGTCATCTTCCGATAAGTAAATTCGTATTAATTCAATACGTTAAAAAAATGACAATACATTTGCTGGTATAACAGTTTGCGCTCAATGGAATTACAAAATCATTTTCTCAAAGTATTTATTACAAGTGTATGCATGGACACGTATTAAATATTAATATTATTCGAGTTGTATCTCCTGAAAGAATACCCAATAGACGTCGATATAATTGTATGTATTGCGCCACGATATAATTACCTTACATGCAACATGATTGTGTGTTAAGTGTGTTTATTTGCATTGGTTACGTTTCTAGTTATTAAAAGTAAATATTTGTTCAGCATTTACCCTGACATTGAACTTTGCAAAGAAATATGTTACATTAGTAGATTTTCGCCATAAGGATGAAATATGAGAAGAACACGCAAAACGCTTACCCAGTTATGGTAACAAATGGCAATAGCAATATGAAGACGATCTACATGTCGCGTTGCAGAATTGGCCTTGTCGACCATTAACCATTTTCGTAAAAATGCACATTCATTAACGATTAATAAATTTGCAGTAATATTGTACCATTAAAGTATTTGTGTGTTATAATACTATTTTCACATTTTAATATTATGCATAGATAAATGACAAGAGTATATTAGACTAAACAGCATTGTTGTACAAAGAATCAGATAGCTTATAATAATATATTTTATATCATGCAAAATTTTACTGCGGTATTTTATTAGATTAGCATTAAAATAAAGACATACATTTTAATGAATTAACTACAAAGCACTCAGAGAGCGAAGACCTCCGCCAATGTAGCTCAATCCCCAATGCTGTGTGTATTTACTGAGTTATACACCATAATTCCTCAATTTGCCCTGTCTCCCAATAATACAGAATATTGAAACAATTCCCGGAAGTAACCATGAAATGTGAAATGAGTGAACCCCTTATATATTACATTTTCAGCAATTTAGACAAGGTAGCTATTTCAAGGTTTCAATCCTTTACCGCCGCCTGCTGAGTGTTATTCAGTGTATTGCTAGTCAGAGGAGGCATTGACTAATAATCAAATTAATGTTGAGAGGAATTTAATTTCAAGAACATGATAATATTTTCAAACATAAAAATTTTTTGTAAGAAGTATTTATTAAATGACTGCTTAGTGCTTAACACATGGGTCTCGTTTTTATAACCAAACATTTAAATATTGTTTTTGATAATTATAACAAGTTGCGCAGTCACGCTATTGATAACAGTATTGTGGCGTGGGAAAGATTTCATTGAAGTGCGCGATTTTGTAGGCGTTAGTTCGAATCCTGCTGGAACCGCGTATCGAGAACAAATTTTTTGCATTGTAAATATATATGTGTTTTTCTTAACGATTCCCGTAATATATCATTTCTACTAGAAAAAATATATTCTTGAAAAATGGAATATGTTTTACTTTAATACGTGTCTATATTTAGAAGAAATACCGTCGACATGTCCCTTTAAGCCATGTATAGCAGTTTAAATAACTGAAGTATTAGCGATTTTACAACAACAAAAACAGTGGAACCAACATGAAACATATAATGCTCATAATCTTATATTTTGATTTACAATGGACCAAACATATTTGACTGCCCTTTTCATAGAACGTGTGCTTTGTGGTTTCGTGTTTGTCTTGATCCTCAAGTTCACAAAGACATATACCAGCCACCTTTGTTGTACGTTTGCTTGAATCTATTTCTTAATTAATGTCATAACATGCAGATGGAAACAGACCACATTTCCCCGGAGATTTACAAAGAAATTTCATGCCAATAAATACCCAGCTTTCGTTCTCAGTTATCGTTGGTAGAGGAACACCTGAGCGTGAATAAAATAGTCTGGTCGATTAATAAATAGTACAATACAATCTTTCTAGGAAACCTGGTACTATTTTCGGAATTTTCTATATGTGACCTTTAGTTCTTATTTATGAGTTGCACATTAAGAGACACTTGTTTGTATTAGGCCGATGAAAAATTCATTACAAATTTATACACGAGTAGTCACCTGCTGGTGTAGTACTTTTATCACGTCCGTTTTGATTGCAGCAGACTGGACGTAATAACAGCATAAACCTTATGATACTTCACCTTTTTTTACATGTTCGTGTGATTGTGTGTAGCACATCATTAATTATGAGTGCACACCAATAGTGAACTAAATAATATTACCTTAGTTAACGTCAAACGGCAAGACAATAATTTGTACTGCAACTGGGTGTAGAATGTTATTATTACATCAAAGTTACACACATTTTACATGATTAAACATTTTGAAAACCATCTTATAGCCGTTCTGTAATAGATTCCAATGTTTCGATATAGGTATCAATACTCGTGGTAAGAATTCCGGGATCATGGCATACTGAACATATATGTGCTTTATTTATCTCTCGTTGTTCTCGAGCTTCGGACTTCGGACAGAAGATCATAGACAGTATTGCAGCGTCACTGTTTTTGAATTGCGCCATTTAACTTGAATCAATGTCATGCATGCAGGTCATACCTTTGGGTGTATTAATGCTACATATTGCTTTATACAGAAGTGGGATAATTGTCCACTGCGTGCTGGGAACAGTAGGGTTACCGTGTTTTTAAAGACAGCACAACGTTTTGTATCATCATTACATAAAATGTATTATCATTACAAACTCGAACACAATTGAAACTGAACACAACATGTGGTTTATTTATGACTAATTTTATATGTTAATAACACAATCAAAGACGTATTGCAAATATCTCGGTGTCATTGTTGCGTCGAAAATTTCTTGAGAATAATTATAATAATTACAATAATTAATTCTCGATGTGGGATTACTGGTTAGGCGTATGACATATTAGCTGGTAGAAATCACATATAACTAGCACCGCCAGACATAATTTATTGAAGCCTTGAAATAGAGAAAAGACTGATTTAACTCCGAATGAGTGTTTATAAAACAAAACGATTTGCATGAATTAAATATACAGGCAACTAATGTTGCGAATCATTCTCAATTGCCAAATGCAATTGCCAAAGAAACCATTTTGATTTCAACTGTATTTAATTATACGCTGTGACTAAACTGTGTATGTATGCAATTGGTGAAGATAAAAATAGGGTCAACTACAATGTCATAAATGGCGATATTTGTTGTCATCTTTTTCTTTCGAATGGAAATTAATGGTCATACAAAGTCAGTATTTTATATTCAAATGCATTAATAAGTATGCTGTAGTCAGCGGTTGTGTTTCGCATATTCGTGAAAGGTCCAATATTTACATATAACGCGTATGTGAATTTAATTAAGAACTCTTTGCAAATGTTTTAGTTAATATAAGTTTCTTCACCGATTCACGAGCCTTTGCTAATTATAAATGAAAATCCCGTTTGCAATAACAGTAAAAGAAAATCATGTGTACATATGTTTCATAGTAAAGTTATTTATCTAAATTTAATTAAAACTCTGACTCATCTCAATATTAAAAAATGAGACGTCCTGACTGATCATGCAGTATTTATATTTTTTTCAATGACGATGGTCAGTAGGATTTACTGATTAGTGAAGTTTTTGCATTTTATTTCCTGCTTCTTAATTTATGATCGCACGCAATACCATCAGACCATAACCATAGAATCCCGCCAAGTCATAAAGTATCATTTTGAATGTTATTGAATCGTATGCTTATTTTCCTGGCTTACGGCTACGAGGAAGATCATAATACAACGTATAGAACGGCAGAGACGTAAATAAAAATGCTCATGCCACCTCGATGCTCATGACTGATGATGAATAATCTAAGACTATAGGTCGTATTCGCATTTCTGTCATTATCAAAGTGTTTACAAATGTATCATAACCAATACATATATACCGAAAGCTGAACATAGTTAATAATGGTGATTGTATTGTCCTATGATTGCCTACGATTTAACCACCGCCAACTATCACTGATGTGTCCAAGTTATATATAATGCTAATAGTGCGCACACCATAAGTCCAGACAAAAGCAATAAAACATGTGTGCTATATTTAGAAGTCTGACATTTTGGAGAATCCTTCTGTTTGTCGGATACCGTGTCATCTATTTAAGTGGGCAACAGTGCCAAATTTGATTAGTGTACAAGTCTGAATTCAGAAAGAGTCCCCATCTAGGTCTTGAAATCTTGAGAACAAGCAGGGATTTAGCTGATATTTGTATTAAGTTCCTTTCATCGTACCTCAGAAAGTTGCAATTCTGTTGCTCTGGTGAACATCAAATCATTGAGTAATTAAATTGTAATTCAATTGAATTGGTATTCTCTTTTATAACTACGTTTTGCATTGACCGTTCCATTATTCTTATATTTGATATATGTTTATCTTGCAATAAAAGCAATGATTCAAGATGTCAAATTGTGTATACTCGGTTAGCACATGTACTTTGTTATGATGTCTACCGTAAACAGCAAAATATTTACAAGACATTCGTTTTTTTCAATGCCTACATCATTGTATACGACTGCAGCATTGTTATAGAAGTATTGAATAAGCTAAGAATGTCCTCTATTCCATGTGCCATAAACAAATAAATAATATTGAACGTGCATATATTTTCCTTCGTCTTGTTATTCAATCATTAAAATGAAATGCACACCAAAAGGCAAGCTCTCTTAATGTGATACATCCTGTATATTTCAAATACAAGTACATCTATGCATTGGAGATGACGTTTGATAAAGGCACATATTATGACAATGATTTATTGCATTGACAATTTTTTTAAGAAGTACCTACGATCCAACAGACAGTAATTACAAATTTTCTGAACCAAATAAATATCACATATATTGCACTATTTTAAAAAGCGCCAAACATAATCAATGAGATGTTAATCGTCTTATGCGCTGGAAAAAAATGCAGGTCATTTTTTACGTTTTAAACAAGAAACAATAATTACATGCATGTATATAGTACGCGAACAATAAATGTCCAAGCTTACCAACGATGCATTGCTTGAATAAGGAGATGTATGTCAAAAATAGCATAAACCATGAAGTTACGGTACTTTGTTCCCGGTACGTTTGATAAGTTTGACTCAGTATCACTTGCCAGCATTTACATGTGGTACTGGCAACAAAATGTTTAGGCTGATATTAATGTATATATACTCGTTCAAAGATAAAATAATGAGTAACTTACACAGGCTTTCATAGCACGGTATTCTGGTTTGCATTATTTAAATTTAATAATGGAAACACCTCATAATTGTTTCGCTATTACGTATTGTGACTTCTTGTTGTTACAAAACAGTGCATTGGTAACAGTGTGTGGTTATCTGAAATTTAAACAAAAAGTGTCATCACGTCATCACGTACGAAACTAAATCTCCATTTGAAAAAAATTGATATGCACTGATGACGTAATCTTCATCGTTGAAGATCATTTTGGGAAGTATTTCTTATAAGATGCAATACATAAAGGATCTGACACGAGTTGTCATTTCATATCATATTTTATTAAACGAGTTCAGGAATTTTGTTAGTAAGCGCGCCTTTGGCGAGCTTACTAACGAGTTTCCTGGACGAGTTTAATAAAACATGATATGAAATGACAACTCGTGTCAGATCTTTTTTATCACATGCTTTTAAACAAAAAAATGCTTCTAATTTTACCAAAGCATGTCGATAAATCCTAAAAGTTGTTTACTGCATTGACGTCATTTCATGTTGACGACATCATTTCACCAAAATAACGTCATGCAATTGGTCAGTCAAAAAATATGTAGCCAATGAAAACACTCAAAATGTTATCTTACACGTGTGTAAGATAAAAATATTTGTAATGGTTGTATTACATGTACAACAAGGTATAGCATGTAATAAATATATTTATGAAAATTTGAATTGATCAGGGTAGTTCAAATACAATATGTAACTATCGGACGAAATGCATCCAACTATTGACCCCTGGTTATAGGTACCAAACTGAAAAAAAAAATTCACATTGGATGGACGTGACACATCAGAAGTGTTTCAGACTAATAATGCGCACCTGTGGTGTATTACATAAACATAAAGTAATTCAAACTAATCAGGTGTGTCGAATTGTCGAATTAATGAAAACACACTAAAACTTTTTATTTAGTCACACTTCACAACGTAAACATGCAGACCGGTGAATGTTTTTCTACGATTGCAACTTAGCTTTTATACCCGTAAATTATTTAACGGAACTTCGAACGAGTGTTCTTTTACCAAGTCCGCGTGCTAAAACATATTTTCTGTTGTAAATTATAACTTCCAACTTTATATAAAAAATACACATACATATTTGATTGTGTAAATGCGAAAAAGATGATTTACTAAATACTTAATTTCAACAATTTCATACAAACTAAGATGAACACATTTTGGTGATAATGGTCAATGGTCAATGCTGTAAAGTATGCACTGTGAAAAGTTTTGTTTAAACAGTATTTATGTAGTCAATCAAATATACAACACAAGCAATTACGAAAACATACCTACAGAATCAATATGACAATAATACATAATCACAAATTATAGATGATTAAGAAAATGCTTACAATGTTTCAGTGATGGAAAATTGACAGACTTGACAAGGAAGCCCGAAGCTTATGCTGTGTCTCTCTTCTGTCGTGGTTTTTAGCTGCTGTTGTGATGTGGTGTTACGATACAAACTATACCGAATGCCGAATAACATGTGGTTATCAAATGTGTTAGACATTATCAAGATTTAATTGTTGTAATTGTGATAAATGAAGGGTTGCAAATAGTTAAACACAATTTTATTATAGAAATGATGCAGAAGAATTAGACAGCATAACACAGTAATATACTATTATTGGAGGAGGGACTGTGCTAATTGCTTTATAGTAAGAGCGAGATGGACAGTGTGAAATGCTTGCAAGAGAATGGAAAGAGAGAAGTAAAAGTAAATAGTTGTTTGCAAGGCAGGACACGGTAGGAACAGTAGATCTGTTCTTGGAGATGACTAGAGTCTATCAGTTGTGGGTGGAACCAGTGTGTAAGTGTTAGGCGGTTCCACCCACTACTGATTTAGTTTGCTTTCTTCGTATACAAGGACTATATTTGCTGTGTATGTTCAGTGTTTTACATCATATATTTGGAACTATGCATGCCCAAAAATATAAATGCATGAAACGCTTTCTTCGTGTGTATTTGATTAAACATTGTTTTGTTAGGAAATAATTTTTACCACAACAGCAACACATGTACATGTACCAATTATTGGTTTTACGTGTTTCATTTATCCTTTAAAGGCCATTTGTGCACGAGTTTCACAACTGTGTATCCAGGCATAAGTATTTATGACTTCATTGATCATTCGATAAACACGTTCAAGCATAGTAGCATAGTAATATCCGAGTCTTAATATTGCAACAGCTTTTCAACGAGGTAAGACGTTTTTTGCGGTATGACCTATGTTGCATCAGTGTTATGATTGTAAAGACGGGGACTATTTTGTATAGAGGTCTATACAATTTATTCTAAGTTCAAAACTACGTAACAAAACACATATTAATTTCCTTTGTGTGCTGGAAAACGTTAGCAAAATCATTTGCTCAATGTACTTACTTAAATGTATACACAGACAAGTCGTATTAATATTCAGTGATTCTTTTCCTTATTTAACAGGGTCCGTTAAAAGAACCCATTCCCAATGGCAAAATATGGTTTTTCACTAGTGGAATGAAAACATTCGCAAATATGAAGTGACAAAATCTATAAATATATTAGATTTGTAAATCTAAGAAATAAATCATTAAGTTACGTGTGTGGTTATGGATAAACACCATTAACATACCAACCGTGTATGGTTATGGATAAACACCATTAACATACCAACCGTGTATGGTTATGGATAAACACCATTAACATACCAACCGTGTATGGTTATGGATAAACACCATTAACATACCAACCGTGTATGGTTATGGATAAACACCATTAACGTACCAACTTCAACCCGTATAACACTAGTTTAAACAAAAATCATTTATTTAATTACTTTCTTCAAAGTTTCCCAATTAGCAAACGTTCACGACAAAAATACCCAATTTGATAGGTACCGGACTCTTTCCCAAAGCAGTGAAAAAATCGCTGATAATATTCGCTTTGTATCTGCAGAAGGAATAAACAATGATAACGTTCTATTGCGCCACGAGGTATTCATTTCCAGTGCAGGATGATTGTGCGTTAAGTGTGTTTATTTGCAGTAGTAACATCTCCAATAATTAAAAGTAAATATTTGTTCGGATTTGACCATTCCATTGACCTCTGTAAAGATATATATTGCTCCGGTAGATCTACTCCACAAGGGGCGAGATAAGGAAATACAATACAATTCTTTGTAACCACGACGAATGTAAAAAGTGGTATCAAACAATTTTATTTTGAAGCATTGGTTTTATCAACCCTTAGATACAAAGCAATCATACGTATCGTATTTATTTTTTTAAAGCACGGGAACGAGCATTGGTATTGTCGTATTACCTGTAAATCAACAAATGCCTTAAATTGACGATCAATCTAATTGCTGTTTTATTATACATATCATTGAAGTATATTATATATTAATATTATGCGTTCACAAGGTAATATAAAGGATTATAACTTTCTGATTTATCCTTTTTCGCCTTTTCAAGTATTTAATTGAGATACTTAATTATAAAACGTCAGCCGAACGTCTTTAAATATATATCAATGCAGCAAGTGACTACTATTAAAGCACATTGTATTATTTAGAGAAAAGGTCGCAATGTACAACGAATAATTTGCAAAAATAATAACAGAGAATACCGGAAATAAACAAAAATTATTGCACAACTAATCAAATATACTATTTTGTACGGCAAGCAAGATTGTACTACTTTCTTACATGAAATAGTTAATAAAGTACGTTTCGATGTTAAAGACATACAGTTATGTCTTCATTAACAACACTCGGATAGGGCATACGTCCGCAAAGGCAGCGCATTACCCATGTGTTGTGCAACTTAGTTATTCCGCATTGTGTGGCAAATTGCCATATCTCCCAATATTACAGAATCCCATATGAAATTCATGGATCCGTGCTTGTCGGAGGCAGCAATGAAATGTTAATAGAGTCAGCTCAATATATATCGCTGAACATTAAAGAATGTAGCTAACTCAAGTTTCTCTATTTCTAAATCCAGACATCACAGAGAAAATCACGAACTGTGTAAAGAGTGAACCCAACCTTTCTTATTGTTCGGCAGATAAAAACAGGTAGGTAAAACAAAGTCTTCAATCTATTTGCGACCGCCTTCTGATAGTGTTTCTTGGTGTATTGCCAATCGATGGAGGGCATATTCCTATTATCGAATAAATAGTGAGAGGATTTTAATTTCAAGAACATGATTAAAAACGACATCAGGTTAAACCACGGTATGGGGTAGTGCCGAGTATAACACAGTAGCTTTTAAGAAAAAATTCTTGAAATCTGTTAATTAGCATTCCATCCGTTCTGGTTATTATGTCAACAGGGTGCAATATCAAGTATGGGCAATAAATGCCATGCATGACGTAAATGTTAGCATATAAGTTAAAGGTAGTATTTAGGTTTCTACAACAAAACTAGTGGAACGAATAAGATACCTATAATATAATTATCTTGTAATTTAAATAAAAATGGAAGTAACTTTAAAAAAAACATCTAATGAAACTAATCCCGAAATAATTGATCTATATAAATTGAAACGATGCTATACACAGCGAAAGAATGGTTTCGCTTTATAAACAATGGCAAACTTGCCTGATATTGATTTATCCAATAGCTTCATATTTTACGTTAAGTGTATGCTTATGTAACAGAACTTGGAATGAATAACTTATTACATAAACTAATAAATTATTTATGGTATACACGTTCATTTGTTCTTATCCACATATCCTCTGAGACTGACAAACCAATTTCATGGCACTAACACACAGCTTTGTGCTCTGCAATCATTATTACAAAGACATTAGGTCAAGGAACACCTGCGTGTGAATAAAATAGTCAAGACGATTAATGCATAATACAATATAACATTAATGCGGAACCAGAATCTATTTCCGGAATTTCTACATATACCTTTGGTCCTAAATCCAGAGGACCTTTGGGACAGTACCATATAATAGGCCAGCGAAAACGTCATTACATATTTATATAAGAGTACACATCTGCTGGTGTCGTACTCTTATCACGTCTGTTTTGATGTCAGTTTGATTGCAGCAAACTGTGAACCACTACGTGTACGATGTTATCGCTTTGAAAAATATAATAAAATTGCCTTTGCATACAACTTTCTTTTATTTGTTCGCGTGTTTTTGTGCAGCGTATTATTCGTTATGAGTGTTTGTTTATAATTAACAACTAAATATATTACCTTATTTAAACGTCAAACTGCAAGACAAAAGTTTGTTATGCGACTTGGCGTAGAATTTTATTATAAATTATAAAACTAAACATTGTTTAAACCTGAATAATAATAAATTAACTTCTTTCCGATATACCGTAACACTTTTTGTTCATATTCGTTTCAATAATATAAATTCGTCTAAGTCAAAGTCCACTTCATTAAACTTTTTTAACCGTCTTACAGTCGGACTGTAATAGAAGCCAATATTTCGAAAGAAATATTCATTCGCTTAGTAAGAAGTCCAGATACTTTGCATACTGAACATATCTGTGGCTTGCTGTTATCTTTGGTTGGCTTTGATTTTCAGTCGCGCATACAATAGAAAGTGAGTAAGGCCGTTTATGAACTGCGTCCTATATATTGAATCCATGTCCTGAAAGCAAGGCATACATTTGAGTGAACATGTATAAGTGCCATAGTTTGCTGTAAAGTATATATAAAAGTATTATATATGAATTTATACCAATAATATTAACCTAGATAAAGCTGTCTATCTATTATGCATACGCCTAGGTATGTTTCGTTATTACGGTCACTTAAAATATGCTGTTACGAATTGAAATACAACGCGATATTATCAAAATGTCATTTTTGTTTAGGTATAATAATTTCCTTTTTAAAACCCTATGTGCGGGGAACAGTAGGCGTTACGTCGTTCTTAAAGACGGCACAGGGTTTTTTAATTGCCATTACATTAAATGTATTATCATTGCAAACCCGAGCTTGTAACTGAACAAACATGTAGTTTATTAACGTCTAATGTTATACTTTCATTTTAACCCATTTTCACAGTGACATTGACGAAATAACACCCCGTGGGAAAAACTTAGCTGTATTTCTACCTTGATGAACACAGCTAACACGCGCTGTATAATCCCAGCCAGCAAGCATATATCGGATAGATATCGGTATATCGATATCGCATTGACAAAACGGCCCGATATCTATCCGTTATCGCTAGCAAGCATGTACCAACTGTACATATCGGATAGATATCGGCCAGTTGTCGGCTATCGATATAATAGTTCGATATCTATCCGTTATCTATCCGATATAGTTTTGGTGAAAAATAAAAAGTAGATGTATACATTTAGTGTATGTGATATATGTTAAACAAATCCATATATGAGTAACATTTTTTCAATAGGTGTTACGTTGTCGTCATTTTAAGAAACGATGTCGGATCGATGTAGGGCCGATATCGTTCATGGCAAGCAGTAATTTCTCTTTATTTTCATAAAATTATTTATGTAAATCAATCCGGCAATACTAAAGAGTATTTTACTGAAATGAATGTGCGTTCTATGACTTCACAAATCTTATCTTATTAGTCGAACAAACCGTTTTCGGTTGGCGCAAAATTCTTGTTCGTTTAAACTTGAACTGTTGATCTCCAGAAAGGAAAAGTAACATTAAAATGTTCAGTTTTCTCTTCAACGCAGAAAAAACAACAAGAAGTAAGTACTTATGACTATTTATAGA
This sequence comes from Congeria kusceri, assembly GCA_027627225.1. NCBI lineage: Eukaryota > Metazoa > Mollusca > Bivalvia > Myida > Dreissenidae > Congeria > Congeria kusceri. The sequence goes on from CM051028.1 coordinate 59,709,399, forward strand.
CATCGTGTTTCTTTATATCATCTATTCAAAGTCTTGTAGGCGTAGAAAAATCCAGGTTTTATTGAAATGTAACGTATTTTCGCGAGTGTTGTTTATTATTATTACTTGAATATTAGTATATTACGATACTGTTTTGTCATATCTACGAATGTTAGTATTTACAGCGAGATAAGTTAGTTGTTTACATGTTACAGGTTCAATATACTTCAAATATTTGTATTTTAAAGGCTTACAGTTTAAATTTATTGTTATAATTTTAACAGTATTGTATACATTATATATAAAGGGACTTGTTCACATATGTTTGTATTTTGTGTAGTATGCCATTCATTGTCTTAACTAAACAGATTTAATCATCGAAACTAAAAAGCTCAAGTATAATGACGAGAAAAAAAATACAAAAAAAAGAAAAGAAAACAGCATTGCTCCCATCGGGGTTCGAACCTCCGACCCCTCGATCAAAAGGCTACCGCCTAAACCACTCGGCCATCCCAACTTTTTTATGTGGGGATTCATTATATATTTTATTATATGATTGTATAATTTATGTAAGCGATCCATGTGTTGTCGGCAATTTTAACGAAAACAACAGAAACACTCCAAATTATTCCATCGTTTAGCGTTACAAACGCTTTATGATTTTCTAAATTTCCACTGATGATTACTCATTAACAAAACGGTATGTACAGTATGTCCTTTGTGTTATTTTGCTCCTTTATATATGCTAATCTTTCATTGTGGGAATCTGTGACAAAAAGTTGGAAACTTGTCACTAATACAAATACACTAAACTAATGAACCCACAATTAAAACAAATTATACTGAAAACAATTTTTTTTTCAGGCGAATTACCTGCTTCGCAATGGTGGCTCTTGGGCCTCTTTGGATGACAATAAGGTCTTGGACTTGATAAGGTTCATCACTGACAAACCGGCTGCATATCAATATGGACAGAATCATCTAATTTGAATTTGTCATTTGGAAAGATGAAGGTAATCAAATATACATTGGATGTAGTAATACTTGGTCAGAACATGCAGTTCACTTCTGTTGATGTGAGCAAGTTAGTAACACATTGTTTAAGCAGTTTCTGCATAACACCATTGCAGATATCAAGTACAATTTCTCCAATTTATCCCTATATCACTCACAGTGAGGGACTACTTTTATGGGTCCCGATTTAATACGGTAAATGAAACGCACCGTCATCGATGCCGGGCTCAAAACTGTGAAATGATATCATTATTGTGACGTCATGACGTGATGATCCCGTGATATTTTCCAATAAAATATTAAACAAATGTTAATTAAGCATTAAATAAAAAGAAAATGTGTTTGTTTTCGGTGTGATAACGCTTTATATCATCACCGAAAAGGGAGACAATTTACATATTTTCACTCGCGCAAGCGCTCGTGAAAACACCAATTGTCTCCCTTTCCGGTGATGATATCACGCGTTATCACACCGAAAACAAACAAATATCCTCTATTTATGACTCAACATGTTCTGTGTAATATTGTTACAGTTATGTAAAATTGGAGTGTATAGTAAAACATTTATTACATTTCTTTATATGACTACAAGTATTAATTGAACTACTTTACGTGATTTAAAGTTTAATTTACATACATTCCAGCTGCCAGTGACATACATGGTCTGCTTCGAACAACACTATTATCATTATCGGGTGGAATGCTGCATCAAACACTGGCTAACGAATTTTACTGAGATTAAGAACAGTGGATAACAAACATTATACTAATCATTAATATCATGAAGACTTCTAAAGTAAACACTCTTAACTGTGTGATAGGGACTGGAAAGTTTCAATTTATGAAGTTAGTTTTAATTACATTAACCACAATTCTTAATAACAAGTGTACTATGTGGTTTATTAAAAAAATAATAATAATTAATGACACACACGGTTTAGTGTGAATTAATTGTTTTACATTTTTCATGTTTTTGTGAAGACATGCAAAGGTCTTAGAATTCTGATTCTTGTTAAAGATGTGATGCAACCTATATATGATGCTAACAAATTACATTTAATTAATATATATAATCTTGACTGAACCATAGTTTTCTTTTATTTGCAAAAGTAAATGTAAAACTTTTGTGAGGATAACAAAGAAACCATATCATCAAGGATGCTTTTGAAAGCAGCCATAAAATTGTCAAATATATGTTGTTGTTTTTTGTATTTCAGAGTGTTTACACTTTTTACTGGAATTGTCTTCGATTTTGTTTTAATTTCCAGTTTGGATTCGAATCATTTTTCAAGTTGTTTACATGATTTTTAAATATTTAGTTTTATCTAACGTCTAATACAATTAATTGTCGGTTAAGTATTGCTGAATTATTAACTTTTTCAATTTTGTTCCACTGGTTTTATAGCATGTATGATGGTGGATGATGGTAATATTTATAAATAACTTGCATGTTGAAAGAACGCATTTGTAACTGTTTTTATTGGCAATTCAGCTTACAATAAATGATTGCATTTCTTAGCTTTTTCTTGGTTACTGTCACATCACTGACATGTTGTAAGTGACTTTTTATACAAACCTTAAAGATTTCAATGTGACATGTCCTTTAATGTTTTTAGCTACAAACTCGTAACTGATTTAAATATTAATTAAAAATGAAGACGTTGAAAGATCATATAAACCTTTGTTTAAATAAATAGTGTATACATTTCCTTGATGATTTTCTATTTCTTCTGTTATATTTATCACAGCTTTTGGGGATTGTTTTATTATAATTTGGTTCTCAAACGTATGAAATGTGTTGAGAAGATAGAATTAGATGTAGTTATTAAAAATTAGGATATGTACACTTTCTTCATGCTGTTCCAAGTTGCACATAATTTGGAATTTAGCATTAAAATAAACAAGTGTTGTTATCAATTCCAAAGATATTGACAACAACGTCGAATACATATCGGACCAATGTAGGCTTGCTAGCTGGAGCGATATCTGTCCGAGATATTTAAAACATATCGGATAGATATTGGACCGATGTAGGCTTCTTTTCTGGCGCGATATTGGCCCGATGTCTATCCGATATGTATCCGATATGCAATGCTTCGATGACTGCCCGATCAAATGCCGATGGGCAAAACGTTGATCGGATAGATATCGGACCAATGTAGGCTTGCTGGCTTGCTTGACGTCATTTTGTTGTTTATCGTGGCGTCATTTTTGGTTTTCGTGTTATTTAGTATGATTTTCTTTCGTATATTTACAAAGGAAAGGTGGAAAATGATGGAAATGATGTGATAAATAAGTACAAGCAATAGTGTTGAATAAAGAGAAGTGTATCTTGCTCGGCTCGAACATCAGAAGCGCTCGCCAAGCCTCGCGCTTCCGGTGTTTTAAGCCTCGCAAGATAAACTTCTCTATATTCAACACTAACCTAGCATTCTCTATACACACCGTTAGACGTATTACACATATATTTTATTTTGTAACGTTTGCTTTGGTGACATATCTGCAAGTTCAGCCATTTTAAGGCAAAATAAACGGTATCCCTTTGTCATTGTTGCGGCAGATATATCTATTAAAACTAGTTATTATTCTCGATGTAGGATCACTGGTTAGGCGAATAAGGTTAGATACCAGTAAATTATTGTCTATCCCTCCGTGGTCCATTCGAAGGTAGTGCCTGTTACTAAAGAGTTCCTTTTTTATTCTGGTATAAAAGCCATTTAGCAATCTTGGACATGCCTTTTGTGGTTATTTCTTATATCCCATGCGTGTCTCTAACATTAAGGTGCATTTCATTGGAGGCTAACTTGAAAGGTGAACTGTTGGTGTGTGTTTACTTCTTGTATCGTGCTTTTGTCGAAATATGACTGCCGAAATCCTGTTATCTACCGGTTTCTGCGCTCAGACGAGATGCATTTTCTTAGACGTAACATGACATATTTTTGTTTTTAAATTGATACCATGCTAGCACAATCTGAAGTAAAGGAAAGGCTAGAAAAATGCTTGGAAAGTTTGCCGTTTTACAAAGGGACCCTATGGGAATTGGAATTAATGGTATCGAACCTATCAGCTGGTAGAAATCATATGTAATCGTAACTTGCCCTTCCAGCCATAATTTATTATTGTCTTGAAATATAGGAAATATTCAACTCCGAATGCGGAGACTTGCATGCACTATATATAAAGGCGTCTAATGTTGCGAATCATTGTCAGTTACTCGTGCAATTGTCATAGCAACCGTTTTGTATTCAACAGTATTTAAGTAACTAACCATTGTATGTACGCCATTGGTGAAGATGAAGATTGTTTTCAACGAAAATTTTACTTATAACGATTATATATTATGTTGCATGAACGAATAGTTTGGTCTTTTTGAGAGACATCCGGTATTCAAAAATAAGGCTTATGTGAAATCAATAAAAAATACAATGTTATGTTTAAGTTAATATAATTATATCTACCGATGCGTGGAAAATATTGAGCTACAAACCTTTGCAAATTATAAATGCAATTCCTGTTCCCGATATCAATAAAGGTGAACCATGTATTCATATATGTTATAGTAATTGATCTTAATGTAATTAAAAGTCTGACTCAACGTAAATATGTTAAAAACATTAAACATCCTGAATGAACACGAGTCATTTATCGTTTTTCATGACGACGACGCTTAGAAGTAATTTCCAACAAGAACTATATTATTTTGCATTGTCTTTCCTTTTTGATAATGTATGGTCAAGCCATGTAGCATCATATCATGGCCTCTGGATTTCGCCCAGTCATAAAGTTATCATCCTTTGTTGAATCTTGTATTTTTTACTGGCTTACTGCAATCATAGTATGACAAACATAATAAAACAGCTGAGACGAAAATGAATAAAACATCGCTCCCGCAGCGAAGCTTGTCCAATGCTATAAGGATATTCGTTCGTATTTCTGTCACTGTCTAAGTGTTCACAAATAATGAAGGGTTACTGTAATTCAACACCTTTTTATTAAAAAGCTGTCTATTTATGTTCAACAAACACAAATTCATGTGTTAAATCTGAAAGAATCAATGTATATATTTTCAGATACTTTATTGTTACGAAATGACCATGTACTGCAGGATATGTGTGCATTGTTTATTGTTGAATTCCTAAATATATGGTCGTTATATATTAACAATAATTAGAGGTATTCGTTTTAAAACCAGCCAGAGATGTGTGAATAATTTTCTGTATTTACTTCGTTCAGACAAATGATAATCAAACATCTTTGACGTGCAAGGATATATATATAAATAAATAAATAAATAAATAAATAATTGTAAAGAGATCTGTAATAAAACTTAACATAACTTTAAGATGCAGAGACGCTAAAGTCAGAAAATATATATGGTTTGTTGGGTAATTGAACAAGTACTAGTTGCAAAAGAGGGACTGTCTGCATTGTATAGATTTATTTCAGGCCTCTTTCGTAACCCACTAACGAAAAACCGTTTAATATAACATAAAAACACGTTAACGTCGACACAAACTATTTATTTTATCGAAAAAATGCAAATATATATTTTCTACCGATACAGAACCGTGGCTACAATCGGTTTTGAATGAGAAAGTAAGAACTGCGCATGCGCAAACAATCAATCTGACTCGTCTAGACGCTGTGCATACATGTACTGCGCAGAGAAGTTTCGTTCTTAAAACGCATTTCTGAACATACGTTATTCTCAACATTTATTATAATATTATTTTAAAAATATACTGACATCATTTAATAGAGTCAATGGATGGTTTTACATGATAATTTTTGTACAAACTCGCACAGTCCCTCTTTAAGAAAATTGTAATACAACTTGCATCAATGTAAGGTGTAGAGACGCTTTAATCACATGAAACACTGCAGTGGTCAAAACCTAAATAAATATCATTGAAATTCGAATATGCGAAGTCACTGTTTATATACGCGTAATACTTTTGATGGATAACCCCGTTAGTGTCTGTTACACGAAATGCACATAATAAAGAAGTCAACTCGGTGCTTTGTGATAGACAATCCCTGAAGAAGATGTGAGGTCGCACATTTTGAAGATTGAAGAGTATATTCTTACCTTTAAAATCGGTGTGAATTTCTCGACGGGGCACACCCAGCGATTTATCTAATGGAAACATGGGCACAACTTACATAAGAATGTAATCAGCCGAGGAACATTTGTCAAATGTGACGAAGAAAGTATGTATTAAACTGTGTTGCCAAGAAAACATTTTATTTCATGCTATGCGGTGAATGAATGGAGAATACCAGTGAAAGATAACCCGATCATTTCACTCTTGGTTACATGGAACTACTTTTAACTTTGTTTTTCATATTTATTTTTTTTAAGTATGTGAATACCCTAATCTTCAGTATAAACATCGGCCTTTTTAAACAACAGAAAACACATAATTAAATTTAATACAAATATAATTAAGCGACAACGACGCAGTAAGAGCGGCACTATATTCCCAACACAAAAGTGATCGACACTTTGTTATCATAGTGACGTCATATTTATGACGTCATAATACACAAAACTTGTGACGCTTCAGCATATCTCGCGCATTTTTGTATTTATCGTTCAACAGCATGAAATAAAAAGAAAATTTGTTTAATACAGTGTAAGATCGTATTTTATTTCATTCGTAGTCATAGAAACTATATATTTTCACACGTGGCTGCGTCACTCGTGAACATATTGTTTCTATGACCACTCATAAAATAAATCACGATCTTACACTGCATTATACAAATATCCTCTATATATTTCCCACAAAAATGTCACACATTAGAAACATATATCTATGCGTGTCCACAACATTGCACATTGAAGAGATAAATACATTTGGGCGGTAGTCGTCGTTTCCTTATTTACGTTTGATTTCCGTATATTTCAATTGTTACTTCAATGTTATTTGTTTTCTAATTAGGTGTAAGTCGCCTAAGGCGTAAAAAAAGTTGTTTGTTTCCACTAACCCGACCGACCATGTTTTTTGTGCCTCCCTACCATAAACCTTTTTGCGTTTTGGAAATTTTTCTTTTAAATATTCGCGTTTTTTTTCGAATAGTACTGAATGTTTCGTTATGAAGTCAGTAACTAGACTGGGATCCGGCCTGTATACATGTTATTTTAATATTTTATTAGAACCGCGGAACCAGTCTAGGCAGCAACGCCAATAGTATTGGTGTTGTTTAACCGTTTGTATACAATAGTTTTCGCCCTTCGTTACAACGTTGCCAAGGTTTGCTTTCGTAAATAAATCGCATCTTGCAAAGTTCGTCGGAGCTTTCCTCCTAAATACCGACAGTAATTGATCATTTGGGCGCACAATTAACAATAACAAGCGTTTATGCCTTCACACAGTTTGAATGTGTGCAGGTGCTTATGAATAATAAATGGTAAAAAGCGTCTATTGATGCAGAACCTGTGCACTTATCTCCAAGAGGTGTTGTGACCAGGAACCAAGTGTAGCATGGCTACATGATTTTTTTGGGGTGTTTTGTTCATGAATCCCAATATATTTCCTAAAAGGTACATGTTTCTGATTACAAAACTGAAATGAAAATGAAAATATCTTACTTGGAAGTGAAGTTATGACAACTTTTTTACAACAACCGTCAAAGTGTGATAAAACGTTATACAAGAAAAAAACATGAAAAGTCAGCCCAACTATGAATTTTTGTTTATAAAGCTAAAAGCTATGAGGGGAAATGTATTTTATAAATGGTGCATGTTTTTTTTATTACAAAACTGAAATAAAATCATAATTATCTCACTCAGAAGTGTTGTTATGACTATTTTTGTACACCACCCGTCAGGCTGCAATAAGACGCAAATGGGGAAAATACATAAAAAATGAAGACTTCTGTAGCATTGCAACATGATTTTTTTAGGGTGTTTTGATAATGAATCTAAATATATTTCCTAAAAGGTTTTCTGATTATAAAACTGAAATAAAAATTAAAATATCGTACTTTATTCTTCACTACTAGTTTTCAGCAATTAATAAGGTTGCTACGCATGTACAATAATGTCATTCGTACAAAGCGCCGCCATCTTGGATTTGTGTTTACTCTAGCATGGGGTTGGAAATGTCCCATAAATAATACCTATGCGGTTAAATATGTACAAAAATTGTGATGTATTTAATAAAAAAAACATTTTCAAGATTAAACACGTACCATGAAATTCAGCGAAATATAATTTTTTCTCAGAAAAATAGGATTATAACATATTCGAGTAAGATTTTCGGAGCTAAAAATAACACTCTTGTGGGAAATTTTTTGGTTCCCTGTTATTTCATCATCTACTTAGCATATGCAATTCAGAATGGTTCCAGATATTTACGTTTTATATGGGTTTTAGAACGAAATAAAATGGTACCAGTGGTTGGGCCGCTTTCCGACACTAATTAATATTCATGAGCTGCCGCCAAGGGACACTACTCTTATTGCTTTGGCATTGCTACCAAGTGTGAAAACGTGTGTGTGTGTTTTATATTTTTATCGAGGGCACGGGGATTCTCTCCCATATGGCCATCCCTCCCAGAAGACCTGTTAGTTAGGTTACGGAAGATAGTGCAAGATACAGAAGACGCCCCATTCCAGAGGCGTCCCTGGGTCTTTTAGTGCCGTTGTAAAGCACCTAGTACACTGCACCTTGGTTTAACGTCTCATGCGAAAAACGAGTTAGTAGGTGACGGTGTGGCGGAGGATCGCACGTGCGACCCCTGGATTGTGAAGCCAGTGCGTTACCACTTTAAGACCACGTGACCGCCTGCAAATTTTTTGAAAACCCTATTGAAACATATGTTTATACCTGCAAATTTAACTTCAAGGAAGGATGTTTGTGGCCATCGTGGCTTCTCTGGTGCAAGTGTTGAAATCACACTACAGAAGAACTACTAATTTGTACAGTGTAACTGTGTGTTTAAATTGGGAAAATACCAAGAACAATGCGCGCGCATGGGAAAAGGAAATAGGAACTCATGTATCAGAAGTGAAGACTGTGATCTTGGAAACTTTGGCTTTGGTTTTCAAATTGTTTTACATAATCTGCCTATTAAATATCAAGTGTGTCTTTATTTTATTATTAGTTTAAATAAGTTATAAAAATTAAGTTTTAGCCAATTACTAAAAATTTTTTAAAGCGGATGTAGATCTGTTGTTGGGTTACGAAGGAAAAAAAAGTTAACGAAAAAAAAACTTATGCCTACCTACCTACCATACTTTTTTTCAAGACGTTAGCGAAACAAACAACTTTTTTAGGCCTACTTTATACTGAAATGCTTCATAATATAAAGTATTATGACAACATCCATGATTTGTGGCGTGTCGTGAGAAAACCGGTCTTAATGCATGTGCGTAAAGTGTCGTCCCGGATTAGCCTGTGCAGTCCGCACAGGCTAATCCAGGACGGCACTTTCCGCTTTTATGGTATTTTCTGTTTCAAGGAAGTCTATTCTAAACATAAATCCACTGTAGGCGAAAAGTGTCGTCCCGGATTAGCCTGTGCAGTCCGGGACGACACTTTACGCACATGCATTAAGTCCGGTTTTCCCGAGACGCGCCTCATTTAATGATTTCAAAGCTTAAGTCATCGCTTGTGCATTGGTGCAATTGTTAGTGTACTTACCGATATATTGTTTTAACATTAAGCTTGAAGATGCAAGTGTTGAGAAATTTAATATCAAATATGTCATTATGCCTCTCAAAGCGCTCACAGTGTCTCTAACCAAGTATGGGGCACATTTGATGCAAATAATGACGATCACACTCGGTGACACGGCGAGGGTGTCATCAAGACATAAATGATTCAATGTTATGTCAAAACTGTAACCGTTGTATACACCAGCCGATTTACACCTCGTTGTTCGTGATACAAGGAATGCTGTTGAAAACCTTGTGTATTTTATAGGTGCAAAATGTTTAAATTCCAAGCCTACACTAAGTACCTGTTTGCTTATTTCCAACGTATTTCTCTTTTGATAGCAAATCCGAAACAAACTTAAGTCCAATGCTAGAAGAATAGATACTGAAAACGCATCGGTCATTACGGACATTTTTATTCCGTAATTATAGTTCTCAGTAATAACTCACCAAAAATATTTAAAATAAACATCTTCCCTCACATTATTCAAAAGGCAAATAATATTTGATAAATATCTTAATTTCTGTCCGACATTTCTTAAATATAAATGGTTTGGAAGACAAAATCTGTTTATCCAAAACCTATTATTCTTGCAGATTATAAACATCCATGTAATAAAACAATGACCATAATGAGACGTTTTTGACAGTTACTAAAATAATGAATTTGCCAAAGGCTTTTTGCAAATATAATTGTGTCAAATTTAGGCGCCTTCAAATGTACTGGAGTCGTGTTCTTCGGGGCGTTTCCTGACATGATTACCTCAAAATAAACTGTTTTTAAACCAACATACCTTAGTGACATATTCAGAAAATTAATGAGCACAAATTTATGTTTAGACAAAGACACTCTGATATAATGTTTTCTTTGCTAGCATTATCAAAAGAACGCTGAACGAAATACAATATGGGCGTTGGGCCCCATTCAGCAGCAATCAGAAGTGTACATAGCCATTATCGTTTTTGATTTATGATGTAAATATACAAACTTCAATGCAAGTTCGAAAACAATATGCATATTAAGTCTGTATATATGTCGTTTTGGAGTATACTATTACACGAACATCGACAGTATCGGTCCTAAAGTCCACATAAATTGTAATTTGATTAACTTATATTGCTGTAAGAAACACACACTGACCACGCCTTATTCAAAATAACTTTATTTGTACTGAAGGTTATATACAAACATATAAATAAATTATTTGCTGTAGGAAACGTAAAGTATTTTTATAAGAAAATTTTTTAATTGTGAGGGTGTTAACCCTCATTCATATCATGCTACATTTAGATTTTCATGCCACAAAGTAACCATAGACATGCCATATCTTCAGAATTCAATGCTGTTGCACTCGCACACACACACACACGCACGCACGCACACACACACACACACACACACACACACACACACACACACACACACACACACACACACACACACACACACACACACACAATTGTAAACAAATTGATCACGTGACTAAGTTTAAATAGTTCTGTTATATTTGTTCCGTCGAAGCAGGACCCACGTGCATAATACAACTTAAATGATGTTTATATAATAAACCGCATGTTTTCATAATTAACCTTAAACGTTATCCGATGTGTCACATCTAGTTCATTTGCAGTTCAGCTTCTTTATTTATTCATAACTTCGTTTTTTACTGGTTCAATTTTCCATAAATAAATGTAGATCTATTAACGGTTTTGGACGTATTGCGTTTCAAAATTAATTGATACGACAAAGGTTACGTCATTAGTGCACATCGATGATTTTGTTTTTAATTTGACATATGGTTTTATACGTGATGACATAATTTTTAAATGTTATATAACAACCACGTGATCACATATTTGTATCAGTGGACCGTTTTGTAACTACACTGAAAATGTCAAAACAATTAATGGTGCAAATTATATGAGGTGTAAACATAATACAAACAAGTATAACATTTTAAGGAAACCTTTGTATTTTACTCAATAATTAATGTTGGAACGGGAACATTAATAATTATCTTCGGGAGTTGTTGACAGTGTCACTAGCAAATGCTTGAAAAGTGATACACATTCAAATTGATTAAACGTATCGAACAGAGTTTAATGCTTTCTTAATACATGTTTAAATCGTCGAGTAACGAGTACACCCGCTAGCGATGCATTGTTTGTAAGCTTGGAAGATGTGGATCAAACATACTATATAATTCGCGGCAATGTTTTGCAGCACATGAAAGGTTGAACAAACTGTTTTATTAACATATATTTATTTTACTATTTAGCTAGGTGATGAAAAATTCTCAAGCTGGCTTCTTTAAATCGATCACATAAATCATAATTATTTGTGTAACTTTAAAACAAAAGAAACAAACAACAATGCATTTTAGGTTCTTTTATATACCGCATGTTAGTATGTATTGTCATATGAAAAACTGTATAGAAATCAGAATAATCAAATAGCGAAAACTTACGAAATAAGTACAAAACACATCACACAGCCGTTAATTAATATAATGTCTGTATACTGTGTACACTGTATGCTTATTTTGGAATCATACTTGGCAAATACGAATTTTAGATCTTAGAACAATGCCAAAGTATATTCACAGTGAATTAAGTTCAATCGAACCTTTCAGTGCAAATCTACTTTAAAATCCACTTATCATTGTGGGTGGATCTTTACAGTAGCGCATCGACTAAACAGGTGTGTCTCCGTAAAGTATAACTATCAATAAACCCCAAAACCGTGAAGTCATATGCGCGTGGGTGTGTAACTTAAACCAATTTCACTTAAAAGCGCACACTATTGTAGATGTGACTTTATTGTCAGTTAAATATAGTTATTTCTATTTAAACATTTATCAATGCAATGCATCAGTTTCGTGCAATGCGGCATGCCCTGTGTTCACAATATATAGTTTTATCAAATGTCATCTAGCTATCTCCACATGATAGTACTTGAAATTTACCGGGATGTGTCACATTAAGAGACCTTGCATTTCGGTGTGCATTTCATTTAAAAGAAACGACAAAACGAAGAAAAACCTGGTTTCCCAATGGTAGTTTGATATATGTATTCCAATAATTGCATGATAAAATACCGTGATATCAATACGCAGAGACTTTTTCTGACTAAGACTTATACAGTAATTAAAGATGACACTGGTACCTACTAAAATAGATGACACGGTAACCGACAATCAGAAGGATTCTCCAAAATGTCAGACTTCCAAATACAGCACACATGTTTTATTGCGTGTGTCTGGAATTATGATGTGCGCGCATTTAGCATGAGTTATTATAGCTCGGATGAATCAGTAAAATTTGGGTGACTACATACCTACTGCACTCCAATGCACTCCACTATCATGCCAAAACAATCAATATTGAATAAGTTTTTGTTTGGATAAGACTGTTAATAACGATGAAAGCAACCACTATAGTGTGTGTACATGCAGATCAAATGTAATGTTTATATTTTGTGTTCTCAGTACTTACATAAACCATACGATGATTCTTTCAGACTTAATGCAATAAAAATGCTTTTGCTGAATAATATAGTATATGATCGTCAATAGAACATAATCATCTTTGTATAATTTATGTTTAAACTCTCGGATAATAATATAAATATAACCTACAATCTTGGATGAGCATTCAGGTGGGATATGCATGTTACATTCACTTCCGCCTATGCTGTTTTATGTTTTGTGTCGTAATCTTTCAAATAGCAATAAGTAAAAAAATACTAAACTTAAAATTTATTGAGATTTAGAACGATGCTTTAACACTGGGGATGAATATGTGGCAATGATGTAATAAGATTAAATTTAAATTGCCTCTGGTACACTGCGTGATAACACGAACATAACATGCAAAATACAAAGAAACTACAAAAACATAAAACTGGTAGAAAATATTATTTAATTAAGTATCCTCATGAAACGCTGAAAATGATCAGGCAGGATGTAGCCTTTTTATATTATTTTAGTTGAGTCATAGGTGTTAATTTTTTTTAAATCAATAACTTTATTGTATAATAAATAGGCATGCGTGATTCATATCCGCTGAAAGCACATACAGGATGCACATTACATGTAATTTATAATTTGCGAAGGCTCGTGGCTGACGCTTTCTAAGTTATAAATATATACTTATATCCACCGAAAACTAACCTGAGGATATGTATTTCTTCGGTATATTGCATATTTGTGCACATTTTATAAAAAGGCAAAACATAAAGTTTATAACAGCTTATTTATAAATGAATTTGAATTTACAAAAAAACAACAACAACAAGCACATCGGTTAACGATCATTAAGTCTCCCGAATTAATTGCCTTGTTTAATTAAATAATTTTTAATACCGAAAAGACTCACTGTACAATATAACAAATTTTTGAAGCAAATGACAAATTGCAGTCGCTTCAATAGTGGACTCATAATAAACGTGAATCTAGCACTACTTGCAATGCGTAAAATTCTTTGCCGCATTTGGAGCCTAATCACATTCTTTTCTCTGTGTCAACTATATGTGTCTTGCAGGACCAATTATGTACGATCTAATTCGCGTAATTCGTCACACGCCTAAGCAGTGGTCCTACATCGAGAATGATACTGTTTCTTAAGAGACATCTGGCGCAAAAATGGCACGGCTTCTTTTCTTATGAAATGCTCTGCACTTTCATTATATTTCTTTGTTTTATTAACGTCTAAACAATGCATATCAGATATATTTATATATCTTCATTAATTAACTGTATGTTTTATTTTGTACAGTGGTAATGATATTCTTTTAATGTATTTATAACGTATAGACATTTAAATATCCTAAAACAAATTAAGAATTTAACTGTAAACTTGAAAGCCCCTACATTTTACGGCCTTTGATAAGGAATGGCTTTTATAAAAAAAAAAGTCATTTGGATATAAATATGCAGCATTAAAAATATTATAGAATATGCTATGTGTACGTAGCAAAATTGATTGTAGGAATATGTTGTATTATTACACTTCAAGTGATCTCTCTGTGTATTTTGTCCATAGACCATAAATTATAGCACAGGGTAATATTGTTTCATATCACCCTCGCGTGGAGCTAAAAATAGAACAGCGATTTGTTGATATACATTTCTCGGGTTGATATTTTTTTATATCACCCTCTCAGCCATGTGTTATTTATATATTCATAATTGAGAGCGAGCTCCTTTGTGATTAATAGTATTGGTGTTAATGTAATTATCATGCTTCTATATACAGCAACCGAAATAAGCAAATGCTGTTACTAATAAAAGCAATTGTATGTATTGCACTGACGACATGGTTCACGCCAACGGTAAAGTTGCAATGTTCTCGCGTATGACATTCCACGTATCGTGTTTATTGTCTACATTATCGCAGACAACCACCGATAAACTAACCACAGCGACGATCGGTATGCCATGGCCCTGAATTCTTACCACGCGCATTGATAATTATCTAAAAAATTTGATAATTATCTCGAAATTTTACTTTCTAGTAAAGTGTGGCTGCCACCAGATGGATGGTTTTCAAAACGGCGTGTAATGAAGGAGAATTTATATAACCCCGGTGGATTTATATTTTGAGAACATATATCTAAGGAATTTTACTGGTGTTATGGTATTTAAGAAAGCTATTTACAAGTTTAATAATCATAGCCACATGCAAAAGCATTGGCTTGAAGCTTGACTTTTAACTAACGTTATATTTTAGCCCACTAGTCACAAGCTATAAATTGTGTAAAATGCGTAGTGGAAACACCTTTTCCATATGAGTTTTAGAACGAAATAGTTAATGATAATCTTCATACACATTCAAGCACCTGAACATTTCCAAAAGGACAACAATGGAATAGTAGAATCAAAAGGGAAGCACACGCTTTTGTTCAAGAGGACGACGTGGAAGTATGCATATACATTTATAAACATGCATGTGTTTTTCATATGTCTAGAACTTGTACCAACGCACCAAACTGGAAGAAGCTGTAAACGTGAGGTTTGGCGATGTACGTTTCTTTTAACAATATTCACGTCCCGTCTGCTGCAATCAAACCGATATCAAAGCAGACGTGATAGGAGTACCACACCAGCAGATTTTGCACTCTAATATAAATAGGTAAGGAAAATTGCGCCGACCGATAAAATGCTAGTGTCCCAAAGTACTTACGGCATTACAACTAAAGGCACATGCAAAAATTTCGGAAATAGATCCAGTTCCATATACAGATTTTACTGTATTATTTATTAATCGTCCAGACTATTTTATTCACGCTCAGGTGTTCCTTTACCTAATTTCTTCGCAAAAACGATTTGCAGAACACGAAAGCTGGGTTTTTATTGGCATAAAATTGGTTTATCAATCCCCGAGGAAATATGGTCTGTTTTCAACTGCATAATTATTATGACATTAAATAAGAATTAAATATATAAGCTAAGTACAGCTACGTGGCTGAGATATGTGGACTAGCTGGAAGATCAAGACAAACATTAAGCCGCCAAGCAGATGTTCAACAAAGAGGGACTAATGGTAAACGGGACATAAATATAACAAATCACTAAAATTAAAACGACAACTGTAGACTAAATGTGAGTGTATACTATTGTATGTAGATATTTTATTAAAATATATTTTCTACATACAGCATAATGAAATGACAAAATACCTGTAAAGCAGAATAAAAATTACATTGGAGACATTTAACTATGGGTAAATGAAACATAGCCTTGCCAAAGTTTGCATAATTAAATGATAGTTTGCGGCTTAAAACAACCATCGCCACATATACATGTATTGTGAAATTTATGCTGGGATTTGACACAATATGTGTTTCATAAGCGATTCTTATTAAAATTCGTCAACTATTAATCCAAATATCCGATAAAATGTCAATGTATTGTGTTTTTTTTTATCAGTTCACTATATATTTTGAGGCTTAAAACAACAATTGCCTGTATATCGAGAAAATATCGAGTATTGAAAACCAGACGGTACCAACCACCATTGAAATCACTAGCAGTTGGTACACCATTGAAATCACTAGCAGTTGGTACACCATTGAAATCACTAGAAGTTGGTACACCATTGAAATCACTAGAAGTTGGTACACCATTGAAATCACTAGCAGTTGGTACACCATTGAAATCACTAGCAGTTGGTACCTTCTGGTTGTCAACCCACGAGTTATTGTGGTGTTAAATAACTGAATATTTGTTTGAACAGAAGTTCTTGTTAAAGTTCTTACAGTGTACATCAATTTATCGGATAATAGGTAATTTATTGTTCTCTTTATCATTTACTATACGTTTTATGAGATATTTATTGCCTTTAAATGATATGAAAACGTCCTACAAGGCAGGTATTGCCCTTGCAATCTTTGACATTGCACCTTGTTGACTTAATAACCGCAAAAGCTGGAATGCTAACTAACAGAGTCTCTTCTTCGAAGCTACTGCGTTATATTCGGTACAACCCCATACCGTGGTTTAACCTGGTAATTATGTTTGTGAAATACAAAAGCTTTCAACGTTAATTTTATGCTTATCAAATGCCTTCTTTGACATTTCACTTAGAAACACTTTCAGCAGGCGAAGGAAAATAGATTGAAGACCTTGATTTAACTACCTTGTTTAATTCGCTAAACAATAAGATATGTTGGGTTCACTACATTCACATTGCACATTGTCTGAATCCAGAAATTGATAAATAGAGAATAACAGGTTACTGCTTGGTCTTGTGTAATATATCAGGTTATACTTAGAATAATATAACGGCGTGGCTTGCCGAGCCGTTATTTTATTCGTGCCGATCCTGTTATATTACACAATACCAGGCAGTAACCTGTTTTTCTATTTTTAATACCACGGTTTTCTAAAAATTGAACCAAACGAGCTGATTTGTTTATATTTAAAAACTAAGAGCAGCGCTAATTTTGCTGAGTCGGCTTTTATATCTTCACGTATATGTAGTAAAAGTTGACTGGATAATACCTTATTTTTAACATTTGAAATTTTCGTAATGATAAATAAGCTGTTTTCACAAGAATACATTGATTATAAACACAATTATTCATATAATATTGAAAATGCAAACATAAATAAATTGCAACGATCAATATCCTCAGAGAACACACAACGCCGAATTGTGTGGAGACGCCATTTGGAGTTCTGCATTGAAACTGACTTTTCAAGATTGTGTTCAAGATATTCAATATAGCGTTTACATTATTGGAAGAAAATGTTTTAGGCTCAACATAAAATGATCCCGTGTAGCGCCTTTTAGTGCATTTATTTGGAATGTATCGAAATAATTGTGTATGGATTATTTATTGTTCCACTGATGACGTCACACCAGTACCAAAGTGCGGGTTTATGTGAATATTAAAAAAAAATAACGTTTTTGTGATGCATGATGATTAAATATATTAAACTGTATACGTTCTTGGTATCAAAATGATTGTTTTGTTGAATCTGAATCATTCATTTTCACTTAAAATGTTGACTTTATAGTTGATTCCGACTAATATGACGTACATCCAAACATTGACTGATATAAAACATATCAGGCACCTTTGTATCAGGTCGATTTCAGCATAGTGGTATGATAAACTTGTTTTAGCTACCTTGTTTAATCTTCTGAAAATATATATTGAACTCTCTGTTTTCACAGTTCATGGTTACCGTTGTAAAGTCTTGATCAAGAATTTTTTAAAGATTCTGTATTATTGGATGATAGGCTTAATTGACACATTATGCTGTATATCTCGGTAATTGCACAACAGGTGGGGGTTACCTACCTTGGCGGAGAATTGCGTCCTCCTGATTGCCTTTTAGTTTAAATGTATTTAAAGAAAACGAATGTCTTTATTTTCTTTGATATCGAATGTAATACAGTACTAAAATATTGCTTGAAGTATAAAATATTAATATATGCTATTTAATTCCTTATAAAACGTTCCCGATATGCTCTGTCAAGGAAAATCCGAAAGTGAGGAACCATTTTAATGAACATGTGAACACAATTTAAGTTTAAGGATACAAGATATTAAAATAGCACACACATTAATCGTCCATTAATATCCGTTTTTCTTAACGAAAATGTAATGCTCGTGTCATTACCTTTGAAAGAAAATACGGTAATTACAATTTATATTTTGCATATATGGATTAGCACAGCCAAGGCTGTGAAGGAAAATTGTTCACAAGTTTGATGCAAGTATTGTCATTCGTCGAAATGACACGGTAAGCAAAGTATTTTGTTTGTGTTTTCATTTCTTACTTCGTTATGGCGAAGATCAAACGATACGTAAGATAATTTTGCAAAGTTCAATGTCACGGTATCTGGACACATATTTTCTTCAATTATTAGTGTGGTAAACCATGCAAATAGACACACTTAAACACAATAAAAATTAGCGCGGTGCATCACGGTATATATGGGTGTTTGTTTTCAGGTACAAAAGCCAAACAGATGTTAATACGCGTGCATATATCACTGTGTACGTTGTGAAAATATTTTTCAACGCAAACTATTTTTTAATATAATATAGGTTTTGGTAGTTGGGTAATTAAAAAGAATGTATTTTAAATATATAGACCTATGTACAAAATCAGCAATAAGACAACTATTATCATGTTGAAATTAATTTTACGACATTCAAGTCTGAATACATCTGAGATAAAATGGATGCGAATTACTAGTATTTATCGACTAATAAGTGAAAGAATCATACTAATACAGTTTAAAACTCGCCATTTATTTTATATACTGTCCAATGCGTATATATAAATTCTGCAATTTTACATTTAAATATCCAATTTCGTATGCGTTGAAACTATTTATTATTATTTAAACTATCCGAGGTATGCAATGAGCTATAAGAGGTACATAATGATACTTCTACAGAAACAACTTTTATCGTTAATCAAAGTGTTACATATAAATAGTGTATGTAGTCCTGTTATATGAAGGTAGCAAATACTAAATAAATAACGAACGCATACACAATGCTACCAATGACACTTGAAATTGTCGAAATTGTCCATCAGAATACATTATTATTGTTGGTTTCCAGTATATCGAATTTACTAGTTCGTTTAGTATAATACATCAATAATATCTTCGTTACGTATGGGCATGAACGAAATTGCAACGTTGAAGTCGCCGCAAATGCTTCACGGATTTCAAGAACCGATGCGAATAACCCACATTGGTTACATACGACACGATTCGAGTACGAAACTTGTTGGCAGAGATGATCTCCCAATGATATTTCTGAAATGACTTTGTCTACACTTAGTTGTCCAGACAGAGCGTTCAGTGCATTTCGACTGTTGTTAACAAAACATGAATACCATGATGTATGTAATGTATGAAAGATTGGCACCGCCTGACTGTTTCCATTTTCTGTTGTCAAACTCCTATTACTTCGACGCATTCCTCATTCCCACCAACTGTTGTTGAATCAAATTTTAAAGATGTTGAAAAAATGCATATTATTATATCTTCATAATTAATAAATACGTATGTTCATAAAAAGTCGGAAGTTATATTTGCCAAACAAAAGCAAGTCTACTTTTAATGTTATAAGTGACTGTCACTATTTATTTGTAGCAAAACTGTCTTTATCTGTCCTGTTTATTATTTTTTGAAAATCACTGACTGTTAAACTATTAGTACAATGATAAATCTCTTATTGTGCGTGTATTAGTATAAAATTACTGCCATTTTGATTACCATATGTCGTTGACCACGGTTAGGAGACTAACAGGTAAAAACTACATTCAAATTTTGTATAATTTTCTCCTTTGATCGGTATTTTTCAGAATTCAACGAGCGAATATTATTATGAATACAAATTATAAAACGGTTTTCAAGTACATGTATCGTTTAATAATTTAAAGATTGGTTGAAATCTTAGTTAACCACTGTCTTGCATTCATTAACATGCTTACCGATGCGAGTTTTTTTTTCTACTATACGTTGTGAAGTGTGACTAAATAAATAGTTTTGATGTATGCTCATTATATCGAAGTATGTCACACGTGAATGACATAAATGACATAACGTTTATATAATCGACCATATCATTATTCGTAAACGCTGTGTCACGTATATTATTCAATTCATTTTAGTTATGTACGCATAACTAGGTGTCAATAATGACATTTATTTCTCTCCGATTGTTTTCACATGCTTTTCCATAAATAAATTTACTCCCTCTTTTGACGTAATGCTCCTCCAAAATTATATTCAACGATGAAGATTACTTCATTAGTGCATATCGATATTGTCAAATTCTTTAAATGTTAGATAACCACATACTAGTACCAATGCAATTTTAGTAAAAACAAAAGGTCACAAAAAATACTAAGAAACAAAAACATACATATTTAAATGCATTTAAGACAAGTGCAAAATATACGCTCAGTACATGTAGATTGCGATGCTCTCGTTTAATACGATGAACAGTCCAATCTTTCTTTAGAATTAACTCAAAATTCCACTTGTCATTTTGGGGTGGACCTTTAAATAAGCGCATCGTCTAAATATGCAACATAGGTGTGTCGCTGTTAAGAAACCATCAATTATCTAAAACTGTAAAGTCATTCAGGCCTTGGTTTACGACGTAAGCTAATGTACAATCAAAATTGCTCGTCGTTGTAAATATCCATTTATTGTCTATTGGAATGTACGTACTTTTGTTTATAAATTTATCAATACAATAAATCGTTTTCCTGCAATGCGGCATGCCTAAATGCTGATAATATGTACCCATATCAAACGTCATCGAGTAATCTCCACAACATAAAACATAGCGGGATGTATCACACTAACAGACCTTGCCTTTCGGTGTACATTGCATTTTTTTTAACTATCGAATGACAATAAACACGAAGTAAAGTATATACACGTTTCATTTTTATTTAGTTGTTTATGTCGTATAGAACGAAACGTATTGTGTTAAAACTGTTAGGTACTTATGTTTGCTTCCGTAGTTTTTAAGCATTAATTTAAAAATATACTTTTTAAAATCATATTCCTGATGGATACTAATTTTAAATTACAGTATGGGTATTAAGACAATCATTTTCAATGTTCCTATAGTAGATTATATTTTAAAGATTTGCATATTGCAAATCGTAATTCGCGTGTGTCTTTTATAGCGACTTTCATAACAATGTTCTCTTTCGTTTATTTTCAAAAAAAGAAAGAAAATGATGGGATAAATAGAATACTAGGTAAGTACTGAATACAGATAAGTTTGCTTGCTTGGCACGAAAACGTTAACAACTCGCCAAGGCTCGTGGTTCAGGTTTTCTAAGCCTCGCTAAAGAAACTGTTCTTTATTCAAGACTGACCTAGTATACTCTATATACCATAACTAGAGATGGCACTGATGTCCACAAAAAGTAATTGACAAGGTAACCGACAAACAGACGGATTATCGAAAATGTCAGGCTTCTAAATACATAACACATTTTTATCGCTTGTGTCAGGACTTATAATGTGCGCACATTTAGCATTAGTAATAGCTGGGATAAATCAGTATTTGGGTACATATGTACATAAGTTAGTGACAACAAATTTGATAAGATAAAATTATGTAAAAATAACATCCGCGATGTGTGTGTTCCATATAGGATGAATTGGTATATAATTATGCAAATTGCTTTAAATATTTTATATAATTATTTTATGTAAAACTAATATAATGAAACCCCTTAAAATGTCAAAGAAAATATGTAACCTTTGCTTAAATTGCATGTCGTCAGTAGCCTACTATTATGCGGTTCTAGCATGTGCATACACACCTGCATTGTTAAAATTGTGAACAAAGTGCACTCGAGTCGAAATCAACAAAATATGACCATAAAAGATTCACAGAGCGTCTGTGATTTAGTGATAATATGCTGGCGTTGCAACCAAGGTGTGGTACGTTCAAGTCTCAGCCATAGTTCATACTATCGCGTGTTCAGCATTATGCCTTAAACCGTGTACTAAACATATCACACTTGGTACTTAAAGACACATGGTCGCCTCTGGAAATATGAGTCTGTTGTATCCTGCAATTTCCTCTAGAAAGTGACGTTTCTTGTATGTTGCACAAAACTTACACTATCCGTACCCCAACTAATAGTGGGCGATGGATATATCGTAGGCGATCATACTGCAATCAATAACAAAAAATAATCACATATTTTTGGAGATAGCTGTTAGTTCTGATTGAATCTACAGGCAACGAACCGATAAGCGTGTACACACTAACTTATATTTTAATATCATATCGACCCCCTCCACCTAATAATATGTCTGGAGTGCCCTCTTGGCTGAAGGCAAAATTACACAATTTTCTACGTACATCTTTGGCTAGTTTGAATACGGATACCTCTAATAATTGATTCGTAATACACGATTATCGTTTTATGATATAACATTACCATTTATTGAACAAGACAAACGAACAATCTACTATGCACAGATATTCTGCAGCGTTTTATTTGGAAATCTGTACACTGACAGCAGTATTATTGTGACAATTTCGTCAACTCGTCACAATGAAATATCTGTAGAATATTTACATTGATTCTTTCAGATTTTAACACATTATCTGTGTGTTTGTTAAGCATTGGAGTGTTGAATTGAAGATGCCCTACTGTAGTTGTTAACCTAACGAAAGTTACAGATATCATTGCAATGGCATATGCATTTTACATTTTCGTCTTTGCCGTTACTGGTTTTGTGTTATAATCTTTCTCATATCAGTAGACCCGGAAAAAAGCATACGATTTCAAAATATTTAGTATAAAACATTACGACTGAGCGTGATCCTATGCACCTGATCTGATGGTATATCGCACGACCGTACATTAACAAAAATGAAATAATTGCAAAACCATAATACTAGTTGGAAAATTCCACTAAGCGTCGTCATGATAAACAGTCATGATGTATTTGTTTTTATATTTTAGTTGAGTCAGTCTTGAGTCAGTCTTGTAAATTCCATTTAGATCATCAATTTTTCTATAAAACGAATACATGATTCACCATGAATGATATGGCGAACCGGATTTTCATATTATTTGGCAAAGCTAGTCTTTTGTAAGCCATGGTGGACATAATTCGATTAACTGAACCATCTTTATTAAATTCACATACGCGCTATTTTTTTTTGAATACTGTATTTGAATATAAAATATTCAAGTTTGTTATGAACATTTATTCCCATTAGATTGAAACAAATGTGGTTGAATCATGTAACAAATATAGCCATTAGTGAAATTGTAACTGATCCCGATTTTCATCATCACCAATAGCAATCGACACAATTGTTAGTCACATCGTATAATGAAAAACACTGGAAAAAAACGGTTTAAGTGCCTATTAATTGCCTTTATAGTTCATTCATGAAAATCGTACTCTATGGTCACATATGAGATTTATCAGTCTTTTCCCTATTTCAATGTTTTATGTCTGACTGTGCATTTTGAAAACAATTTCTATCAGCTAATACTTCGTACCCCTAAGCAGTGATCCTACATCAAGAATGATTGTTATTCTCAATAGATATCCACCGCAACAAACTGTTTGTTTTGTTATGAACATAAGCAGTTTAATAACGATGTTTTTGTTTTGTGTACTTCACTAAAGGTCACTTCATTAAATGGAAAATTTCACGTTAAATCTCGTAATATATTTCGCAAAAGGCTTAATGTTTTCGTGCAAGTTCTGAAATACCCCGCCCAAAAAAAAAACAACAACAAAAAACAAACAAAAAACAACAAAAGAACAACGGTATTGTTAGAATAGTTTAACTTTTCAAAACGGTAGTTTTCAAAACGTTTAATGAAGAAGAATTCGTTTCCAAACAAATAAGTAGGGCATTTTAACCGGTGTCATGGGTATTTGGACAGCGATTTAAAACTTAAATTTTATTTGGAATAGTGGTAAGTTTAATAATAAAACCCTACATCAAGTTGCAGTACAAATTATTGTCTTGCAATTTGACTTTTAATTATGGCAATATGTTTAGTTGATTATTAACTTAACGTTCACTCATAACATATGATAACGCAATGCATGGCATTTATTACCCCTAGCATACTTGATATTGCACCCTGTTGTCATAATAATCAGAAAAGCTGGAATGCTAATTAACAAATGTCAAAAATCTTTTCTTAGAAGCTACTGTTAAATTCGGCTCTACCCCATACCATGGTTTTACTTAATGTCGTTTTAATTGTGTTATTGAAGTTAAAATCATATCACCATTACTTCGATAATTAGTAGATGTCTCCTTTGACAGGCAGTCAATTGTGAAACACTATCAGAAGGCGGTTGAAAATAGATTAAAGACGTGGGCCCATATTGACCAACCTTTTCTTAGACTTAAGACTAAGAACAGACAATATTCTTAAACTTGTTCTGTCCTAAGAGAGCTTAAGATTTGAATCTTACTTGGTATTCACCCACTTTAATTACAGCATTCTTTATTTAGAACGATTTGTTACTGACATAAGCAACATTGGTACCCAATATATTTGCGAACCCAGAAGTGTTCTTTTTTACTCTAAGTCTGTCCTTTATCCCTAAGTCTTAGAATGGATTGGTGAATACTGGCCCATGTTTTCGTTACCGTTTTTAATCAGCTAAACGATAAATGTTGAAATCACTCTTCACATATCGTGATTTTCTCTGTGATGACTGGATTTAGAAATAGAGGAACTTAGTAAAATGTTGCTTGCAGTACAAACATATTAATATATTATATTTGATTAGTCGTGCAACAATTTTTGGTTATTTCCGGTATTTGCTGTTACTATTGTTGCAAACTATTCTTTGTGCCTTACGACCTTTTCTCTACTTCATACAAATGTACTTTAATTGTAGTCACTTGCTGCATTGATATATATATTTAAAGACGTTTTGCTAACGTTGTATAATTAAATATCTCAATTAAATACTTAAAGAGGCAAAAAAGGTTGATCCGAACATGAGAATCCATTGTCATTACCTTGTGGACGTATTATAATAATATATAACTTTAATGATACATAAAATAAAACAGCAGGCAGATAAATCGTCAATCTATAGGCATTTGTTGTTTTAATAAGACAATAGCAATTCTTGTGACTTTAAAAATAAATACGATACGTATAATTGCTTTGTATCTAAGGGTTGATAAAACCAATGCTGCAAATAAAATAGTTTGATACCACTTTTGCCATTCGTCTAGGTTACACGGTAAGCCAAGTATTTTGTTTCTTTTTTTTCTTTTATATTGTTATCTCGTCCTTTATGGGGTAGATCTACCTACCGAAGCAACATATATCTTTACAAAAAGGTCAATGTCATGGTCAAATCCGAATAAATATTTACTTTTAATTATTGGAGATGTAACCAACGCAAACAAACACACTGAACGCACAATCATGCTGCATTGGAAATAAATAGCTCTTGGCGCAATAAAACGTTACAACTGGGTATTCCTTCTACAGATACAAACATAATAATACGACTGCTTTTTTCACTGCTTTTTGAATGGGTCCGGTACCTATCATATTGGAATTTTCGTCGTGAAAGTTTGCTTATTGGCAAACATGGAAGAAAGTAATTTAATGATTTACTTAAACTAGTCTTATATGGATTGAATTTGGTATGTTAATGGTGTTTGTCCATAACCATACAAGTAACTTAATGATTTCTCACTTAGATTTACGATTCTGATGTATTAAGGATTTTTTCACTTCATGTTTTTATTCCAATTGTGAAATACCATATTGCGCATTGACAATGTGTTCTTTTACCGGACCCTTTAAAATAAGGAAAAAAATCCACGAATATTAATACGACTTTCCTGTGTATACATTTAAGTCAGTACAGTGAGCAAATTTATGTGCCAACTTTTTCCAGCACACAAAGGAATTTAATATAGTTTGCTTTGTAGTTTTGTACTTAAAATAAATTGATTAAAAATGTATGTACCCATCCATATACTAAATAGTCCCCGTCTTATACTAGTAAACTGCTGCATCAAGGGCCATACCGCTAAAACGTCTTTCATTGTTCAAAAAGCTGTTACGGTATCAACATGTGAATGCTACTAGCCTGAAAGTGTTTTTCGAATGATGTATGAAGTCAATAGTATTACTTGTACCTGGATACACAGTTGGAATGGTTCAGAAACGACCTTTAAAGGATAGATATAAACTAAAAATAAAACACGTAAAACCTACGATTGAACTAACTCTGCAATACGTCAAACCGCTGCTTGAGCAGAAACATGAATACTTTGATGAAGGATTATATGGAGGAATTAGCACCGCCTGACTTTGAAACACTGGTTGCACCCACTACTGCTAAACACCTCACAGTTGTCTCTATACTTAGCAGCATGGACCATTATTACAAAAACTTTCCGAGTCTTTTCAATCTTTAATTTCGCTCCATAACTTTGTAATGCCTGGAAGGATTTTAATATAACTTTAAATTATTATTCCCCATGGGCAGACGATGTTTCACGTACATAACCCATGCTTGTCCGCCAAAGGTAAAGGTCTAAATTCAATGTAACATGTCAAATAACGTCGTAATGCCTTTAACGATTTCAATATAACTTGCTTTTATTATTACCCATGACCAGATGATGTGTTGCATACAAAATCCATGCTTGTCTGTTTAAGGTCCATGGCACAATTCAAAGTCGAATGTCAAATATTTGTATTCCTTTCCGCACCATAAGTACTATATTCCTGAGAGGATTTTAATATTTCTTCAGATTATCATTCCCCACGACCAATCAATGTATCGCGTACATATCAGATGATCACATTTAAAGGTCACATACGAAACATAATTTTTGTTTTGGCCATGTATTGTACATACAAAGAGGGATTCTGATATGAATTGAAACAAAGTGCTCACCATCATGAGAGGATGTGACTCAAGCATGAACACATTCTAGATATCTAAGGTCACATTTAAAGGTAAAAAATAAGAAATATAATATTTTGTAGGATTCATAAGTTTGTCTAACATGTAATGATTTTGAAATAACTTGCCCAGGTCTGCTGCTGAAAGTTCAACATCACTGTTCAAGGTCAAAGGTAAAAATAGTCCTCCATGACATATATTGTGCTCTTCATTTTGCATTTCAAACCCTATTTTTTTATGCAGATCGTTTTTTTCTTTGTCAGAGCATTAGTACTGGAAACCGCTTTTTCTCTGCCGAGGCGGTATTAATCTCATTTAGTAATAGCTCTAGTTCAAGTTTGTATACTGCTGAAATAATGTTTATTGTATTCATTTTTTTCGATTTAATTTAATCAAATATGTATAAGTATGTTTTATCCAAAGTCTGAAGTTATTCTTTTCAAAAAACAAACACAACGTTTTCGGTATTTCGACACTCGAGTTGTGTTAATTAATGTATGCTTATTGCAGCAACTAGACGCTTCGATGCGTAGACGGTGTTTTGGATCGATCCTCCCCGACTCCCTTAAGGTGTGTGACAATGTGAAATTCATTTGATATTGAATTTACTTATAGTTCGGAATAGTCGATATTTTTCACTAAAAGCTAAGCACATTTTGTTCTGTCATAGTACTTAGAACTTAACTACCATATCCAACCAAGCAATGTTCTTCTGCAACTACAATACACTCATAACCAACTGATTAAATGTGCAAATTATCTTCGTAAACTCCAGCATGGAAAAGAACTCGCATAAGCATCTTCGATGCTTGTTTTCTAATCCATAAAATACCATATCATTGTTGCACATGCACATTTTAATTATGTTGTACATTCATGAACAAATAAATATGTTTTACAATAATTTATGCTTATAAAACTATATCGAAATCGTAGTAAAAATAAATTCACCGACACTTTAACTTTAAGAATTGTGACTAAATAACAAGTTTTAATGCTTGTTAATTATATCGAAGTATGACACACGTGATTAGTATGAAATACATTACGCTTATGTGATAAACCACAGGTTTGCATAATTATTCTTAAATGCAATCAAATGTATCACGTCTTGTCAATGTGCAATTTATTTCAGTTATGTACTCATAACCGCGGGTCAATATTTGGATGCATTTTAGTCCGATATATATATATATATATATATATCCAGTAATCTGATCAATTCAAATAGCAATACATAAATGTATTCCCTCTTTTCACGAAATTTTTTCCAAATTATCTTCAACGATGAAGGTTACGTCATTAGTGCATATCGTTATTTTCAAATAGAGATTTAGTTGCGTACGTGATGACACTTTGTTTAAATGTTAGATAACCTCCCATGGGTACCAATGCTATGTTTTGTAACAACAAAATGTGACAATAACGGCGCAAAGTTAATGATAGGGTCGAACATATAAAATATTCGAGACCTGTACATATTATATGCTCAGTACATTTAGATCGCGATGCTCATGTCTAATGCGACGATAAACAGTCCAACCTCTCTTTGCACAACTAACTCCAAATTTTCCACTTGTCCTTTTGAGTAATCTTTAAAGTGACCTGTTCACAGATTTTCGCATTTTTGAAGTATGTCATTAAATGTTTTAACTTGACATATTTAAGCATCGGAACTAAAAAGCTCAAGTGTAATAACAAGAAAATTATTTAGAAAAAAAAAATAAAAATAAAAATGGCCCCACCGGGGTTCGAACCCGAGACCGCCGGATTAAAAGGCTATCGCCTTAATCACTCGGCCATACCGACTTCTATATTTTTCACTCATTATGTCAACAGTTTCAACGAAAACAACAAAAACACTCCAAATTATTCCATCGTTTAGCGTTACAAACGCTTTATAATTTTATCAATTTCAACTGATGATTATTCATAAACGAAACGGTTTTTACAGTATATTTCATTGGTCCGTCGTGTTATTTTGCTCCCTTATATACACTGTTCTTTTATTTTGGGAATCGGTGACAAAAAGTTGAAAAATTGTCAATTCGTCAATCTGTGAACAAGTCCCTTTAAGGTAGCGGATCGTCTAAATATGCAACAAAGGTGTGTCTTCATAAAAAAACAATCAAAAATCTTAAACTGTGAAGTCATATAGGCCTTTGTTTGTAACTTGCAATGAAAAGTGTACAACATTGTAAATATCATTTTATTGTCTGTTGGAATTTACGTACTTCTTTTTAGAAATTTACCACTGCAACAAATCATTAACAGGCAACGCGGCATGCCTCTGTACGGTGGCATAGATGTGACATGTGCATGTTTTTATTTATGTCGTTCCCACGACACATTTAGTCGTGGGAACGAGATCTTATCTCGTGGGAACGAGATCGTATCTCGTGGGAACGACATAACTATGTCGTTCCGACGATATATTCAGTCGTGGGAACGAGATCTTATCTTGTGGGAACGAGATCTTATCTCGTGGGAACGACATAATTATTTCGTGGGAACGACATATTAAGTCGTGGGAAGGAGATCTTATCTCGTGGGAACGAGATCTTATCTAGTGGGAACGACATAATTATGTCGTGGGAACGATATATTTTTGTCGAGGGAACGACTTAATAAACCAATCAAATTCCATCTTGCTCTCGCATAAGAAAAACTTTATATCTTAATCCAGCATTGAAATACGATATTTATGTAAGCGTCTCTTGTATCAGCCATTTTGAAACATGCTTTTAAACAACGTGTATTCTGATTGGTTAATTATGTCGTTACCACGAGTTAATTATCTCGTTCCCACGACTTAATATGTCGTTCCCACGAGTTATTTAAGTCGTTCCCACGAGAAAAGATCTCGTTCCCACGACTTAATATGTCGTTACCACGAGTTAATTATCTCGTTCCCACGACTTAATATGTCGTTACCACGACATAATTATGTCGTTCCCACGAGATAAGATCTCGTAGGAACGACTTAATATGTCGTGGGAACGACATAAAAAAAACATGCACTTTATGCCACCGTACCTCTGTGCTCATAATAATAATGTACCCATATCAGACGTCATTTATCTATCTCTGCTACATACTTGTATTTGAAATATATCGGTATGTATTACATTAAGAGACCTTGTCCTACATTGCCTGTCGGCGTGCATTTCAGTTTAAGGATTGAATTATAAGACGAACGAACAGTATTTTTTATGTCAAGTATAATACAATATATAAGTATGTTTGAATGCTTTCATATGTTTAAACAATATTTTCTTTTAATATGCATTTAAATTAAAGTGACTAATTACTACGATTATTAAAGAACAATAGACTGAACGTACATGTACAAACCATTTTTAATATTCTTAGAGTAAATGTTGAATAAGTCCGTATTGAAACATATTCACCTTGTAATTCGTGCAATGCTGCAATCGCGTATTGAATATATTCATAAATTCTATTAAGTAAACAACGGGTATCGAATGGATAAACGTTTACCTTTTGAATGTTTTGCTGTTTAAGGTATACGACAAAGAGCAGAACGAGGTGTTACGCATATACACAGTTTAATTAATTGCTTTTATGGCAAGATAAACTTATCGCGCTTTTTGACAAATATGGATACTCTTTCTTAAATAATGATTATAATTCCCTTATTAAAGGTGACATTGGTGCCTGCTCAAATAGATGACACGGTAACCGACCAACATAAGGCTCCTCCACAATGTCAGACTTCTTAACGCAGCACACATGTTTTATTGCTCGCGTCTGGACGTATTTTGTGTGCACATTAAGGATAAGTTTTAATCATTTTTATGTTTTGTGTTGTGTTGTATGTATTGTACTGTATTGTTTAGGCAATTGGTCACTTGCCTCAAATGAAGGAGCAGCGGATGATTATGGTTTGTCTCCTGATGATGTCTCTGGAGTTTCATTATTCCTTTATTTAGTTCGGATAAATCGATGATAATTGGATATGTATGTACTACATGTACTTTACATATTCTTAATATAGCATGTGCACATGTGAATGTTTAGGCAAATTCAACGACGTTAATTCCAATCAGGAGTCGTCATTAAAAGAATAGAATTTGAAATAAGCGCTTCTAGCATTTAGATGTGTTGACATTTGTAGTATTCAAGTGCACAGCAATCGATATCAACAATTTGTAACATGGTAATTTTGCAACAAAGGTATACGCGTTTCTCAAGCATCTCATGTTTAACATGATACATTAAACCGTTTTCACGCTGGGCACTTAAACACCCATGGTCGCCTTTGGAACGGTGCGTCTCCCGTACCTAGCACTATCATCTGGTAAGGGACCTTCCCTGTTGCACTGTGCTTTGAAAATTGGGCGTCTTCTGTATCTCGCACCTTCATTTGCAGCCTAACTAATTGTGGGTGATCAGGGTTGTCAGGTTTTTGCCATGAGTGGAAAAAACCATGGTAAAAACCGGAAAAAACCGGCAAGGAAAAAACTGGGTGGCAAAAACTGGCAAAAATCAAAATAATTTATGTATAAAATTAATATAAAAAAACACGACAACAAACAAATACAGTTTAAATTTAATGAGATAGGGTTCAATGTGTTTATATATGCACCTTGTGTTCATATTAAGTGGGGGAAAGGAGAAGACAGACATTTGACTTGAATGCCATGTCTGAGTCAAGACACCTGTTATGCAGCAAAAAACAGGAGAACAAAATCCAACTCAGGTGATAATGGCCTCTTTATTATTGAACTGGGGATACTGGGGCTAGCTAATGGGGCTGCTAATCACTGGAATGTTCCTCAGGGGAACAATTAATGGGTTCCAGAACAAACAGGTACTGAAATTTCAGAGCATGCACCACATTGGATTGTAGTTGTGTGTTAGGCATTCATCTGGCACTTAACATTAATGGGCATGTCCTTTTGGCCTATCATAGAGTTGCTTGCATCATTTTCATGGGTTTAAATTCTTCTAAGCCATTGTAAGACAACCATTCAGTTTCTGAATTCACTCACTATAACTACATGTACCTTCATCACTTGCATATAGATCTACAATAATTATGTCAACAAGAGGAGGAAGAAATAAAGACCCAGTATGGGACTTTTTCAACAAGGTAGAAAAAGATGGAAAGACTCTTGCCCGTTGCAAGAAGTGTGGTCATGAGCAAAGCAACAAAGCAGAGCGTATGAGAAAACACCAGAAGACATGCAGTGAGGTAGTTTCATTTGAATTAAAACGCTCTGCAGAAGAAAATCATGGCCTGGAAACTGAGACAAGCAGTGCTCCAGCTCCAAAGAAAAGAATTCAAACCGACTTGAATAACCAAGTGTTTGTGACATCGGAAGAAACCAAATTAAAGCTGGACTTACTTTTAGCCAAGTTCTTCTTTGCATGTAACATACCATTCTCAGTGAGTGAGCATGATTCATTTAAAACTTTTGTGTCCACTCTGCGACCTGGATACAAGCCACCAACAAGAAAGAAACTGTCGGGACCACTACTTGATTCTGTTACAGAAGAGCTACAGTTGCAGGTAAAGGCACAAATTGAAGGCAAAGACTGTACTCTTATTGAAGATGGCTGGAGTGACTGCCATAATGATCCTGTGACGGCTACGTGTGTCCATGTTGATAAGAAAGCATTCTTCATTGATGCCAAGTCAACAGGAGCAACAAGCAAAACAGGGGAAAACCTCCGGGATATGTGTAAAGAATCCATCAAAAAGGCATCGTCTTTATATGGATGTACAGTAAAGAATATTGTGACAGATAATGCCAAGAACATGGAAAAAATGCTACGGCTTCTTCATGAGGAAGACAATGACTTGCTTGTGTATGGATGTAATGCCCATTTACTGAATTTGCTAGGACAAGATATTACACCATCATCTGTAATGAAACATGTTGTTGAAGTGCAAAAATACTTCAGAAATCACCACCAGCCCAGCTCATGGCTGGGTGAATGTGAAGGGAGTGTAAAGCCCCAGCTGCCTGGGGACACAAGGTGGAACAGTCAACTGACCTGTCTTGATACATTTCTGAGAAACAGAGAGTTCATGATAAGAATTACTCAGGAACATGGTGACTCTACTGACTCCAACATAGCAAGGAAAGTTAATGATTTCAATTTGTACCAGCAGGCAAAAGATCTCCACAAACAAATGCGACCAATATCTGAAATGTTAGATCGCATTCAGGGTGACTCTGCCAATGCTGCTGATGCCTGCGATGCTTGGTTCACTCTACTTCACCACCCAGATCTGACTGAGCACAAAGATGTCATTAATAGTAGAATGAATCAAGCCCTTCAGCCGTTCCATTTGGCAGCATATCTTCTTCATCCAAAATACAAAGGTGCACATCTTAGTGATAAACAAAAAGAAATTGCAAGAAATTGGATCACACAGAAAAACGAGTGTTACATCTCCATCAGCTTTGAGGCCCAGGCTGAACCATATCCATCCTCTTTCTGGACGACTTCGGCAACAAGCATGGATAGCTGTGTTTGGTGGAAGGCTGTGAACAATTCAAACTTTCTGCCAGGATTTGTTGATCTAATGATTAGACTACAAAAACTGCCCGCAAGTTCTGCTTCAGTTGAAAGAGTGTTTTCAAACTTCAGCCATATACAGTCCAATCTAAGGAACCGGCTTGGGATCGGAAAGGCAGGAAAACTTGTTTTCTGCTACCGAATGCTGAGAGGTTCACAGGAGCTGGAGTACTGATTTTCGTATCATAATCACACAATGTGCAAAGTTGAAGGGAGTAGATGGTGTACCTGGAATAATTATTCCAATAATAAGTTTGTAAAGTTTCACTTTTTATTGAAAATATGCATATATTCAATGGTAAAAAGTGCATGTATTTGTTAATTGAATTTGAATAAAGCAGTTTAAACGTATTGTTTTCGATGTCTATAGATTTTGCCATTTTTGCCGGGTTTTTTTCCAGTTTTTGCCGGTTTTTCCAATTTTTGCCATCGGCAAGGAAAAAATAAGTTTTTTCCGGAAAAAACCCAACCCTGTGGGTGATAGTAGGCAATTATAGTGCACACGATAACAATGCAACCAACTATATACATCTTTCTGGAGATATGTGTTTATAATGATTTCATCTAACTTAACTTTTTTCAACAATTTTAACGTATATATATATATATATATATATACATATGACGCGTGTCGTGGGAAAACCGGGCTTAATGCACGTGCATTAAGTACGGTTTTCCCACGACACGCCTCATATATATATATATAATGAATGTTGATGGATCAAGAGATGAGCCAGAATCTAGATGTAACTCGGCATTTCCTGGTACTCAAAATAAGACAGTAAAAAATCACTGATTGTCTGTAATAGGTTTTAGTTTTCATCATAAATTTTTTAATCATATTAAGCAAAATACGTATTATCCTAAACGTGCTATAAACCGACATTTTGTTAGAAAGTCCCTATGCATTACAAATAAACAATCTTATAACATCATATTAACAAACAAAGACTGAGAGTTTAAGAAGGGATCCGTTATAGGTATATGGTATTTATTATACATTCATCAGTACAATTTACATCGGTGTGAAGAAGGTATGCGAATAAATTGACT
The DNA here is from genome assembly GCA_027627225.1 of Congeria kusceri. Lineage (NCBI taxonomy): Eukaryota > Metazoa > Mollusca > Bivalvia > Myida > Dreissenidae > Congeria > Congeria kusceri. Next base: position 59,744,607 of record CM051028.1, read on the forward strand.
GCTTTGGTTGATGTTCAAGTACATGAGGCGGATGATGAAGCACTTTGATTGACAACATGGGCATGGTCCATTACACTTAATAGATTATCGGCGAGGATAAGTGTGTTTATACCCATTGGAGGTCAACGATATAGGCATCGCATTGCTCTTTACAAGAATTTGAGATTTCACCTAAAACAAGATCAAGGGCGCAATGAGTTAGCAGTTTTTGTGGCCCGAAGGTCAGTTTTGCAACGCATTACAGTCGCACATAAAAAAGGTTTGGGTGTATGAATAAATTAAGCAAAACAAATTATATAAACAGTTTGTATTCAACCCGATAATAGTAGTAAGACGGTTATGATTGCACCAGTATATTGTACTCTATTTACAAGCAAAAAATGGACTGTTATTAAGCGTATACAATTTAATGATCGATAAAAATGCAATAGCCATATTAATACACGTTGTTAAGTGTTCAAGGAAATAATACGAGAATGCTTATTTCATTAAATAAACACTGTTATAGTTTATGTATTGTGGTAACTTTCAAAATAAAGAATACGCTTTTATGAAAAGTAATTACTGATTAACTACATCATGCATGTAGTTTTACTCATAAAATGTTAATAGAACTGCTTTATTAAAAGTTTATTTAGCGTGTAACCACTGAGATATTTAATTGTAATTGAAATGAATACTTAAATCTTGTTTATAAATATAACATTGGCATAGCAATGCAACGGTGGTAATTTTTTTACATTTGCTTTTCTGTGTTTCATTTATTCTGGGACATTGGGTGGTGAAATTTTATCGAATGAACCAGGGCCCATATCCATAAAGCTTCTAATAAAAATCTTAACTTAAGTTATACTTAAGTCAACATTTCAAATAGCATTTTCTAAGTGAAAATCATTATTTCATTATTTAAATATGGTACCATTAGAAGCATTTTTTTATTCTTAACCAAAATGAAACAGTTTAAAAGAAAATAAACTTTAAAAGAAATGGCCATAGACTTAAGGAATTTTATAATTTTAAGAAATTTACTTAACTTTTCCCTAAGGAGCTTTGTGGATACGGGCCCAGTTGTCACCCTGTATGGCTATTAGGGCCCGTATACACCAACCCATTCTTAGACTTATGAATCAAGAACAGGCTTAAACTCAAAAAAGTACACGTCTGCGTTTGCAAATATTCTGGGTTCGAATGTTGCTCATGTCAGTTACAAATCGTTGTAATTAAAGAATGTTGTAATTAGAGTGGATGAATACCTCTAAATAAAGAATATTGTAATTAGAGTGGATGAATACCTCTAAATAAAGAATAGTGTAATTAGAGTGGATGAATACCTCTAAATAAAGAATATTGTAATTAGAGTGGATGAATACCTCTAAATAAAGAATAGTGTAATTAGAGTGGATGAATACCTCTAAATAAAGAATAGTGTAATTAGAGTGGATGAATACCTCTAAATAAAGAATATTGTAATTACCGTAGAGTGGATGAATACCTCTAAATAAAGAATATTGTAATTACCGTAGAATGGATGAATACCAAGTAATATTCATATTTACAGCGCTCTTAGAACATAACCGTTTTAAAAACATTCTTCATACATAGACGTAAGTCTAAGAATATGTTGGTGAATACGAGCCTTGATCGTTTAATCCGTTTACGACTAATTTGCATGATAGGTAAAGACGTTGGGAAGGAGTGTTTAACTTTAGGTGGCGATTGTACAAATACAACTTTATTTAATAAAAAAACGAAAAGTACATTTTTGCGTCACTATATACGTTACACACTGAAGCTTAAAAAGTCACTGATTTTTTATTGAATGGAAGAAGCAGTGCGAAGCATTTAAAATAGGTCACGGTGAATAGAAGTTTTATATAAGATAGATAGATAAAGGAAGAGTAATGTACCTATTTAAAGTTCAACTTAACTAACAACGAACATTATTTAATGCTATTAATTCTTAGTGACAATTGAATATTGCAAAAAAAAATGTGTAAATGTACTTTAAAGTTAAATTGATATGCTTGTTGAAGCCAGTTACTTATAAATGAAGTACCATATATTTCATTAATGGACATCTTATGCATTTATTTTATGAAACAACATACTTATTAAAGAACAAACAACATTAAATACTATTAATTCTCGATGTCAAAGGAAAATAACTAAGAAAATTCACATCGTAAAGACGCTGTGTCTACATTAAAACCACCGCTGACCTCGAAACATAAAGTCGCCGCATTTGGACAAGTTTCCACTGATTGAAATCAGGAGCCTGTATAAGTCTATCCATAAGAGATTGTTCAGAATAATTCGTAGTAAAGGCTGCATTACAAAGTATTAGGTAAGTTGTTATATAAAAACATTATTTGTACCAAGGAATTCCAAAAATATGTCTTTTACTGTAAGGCGACTTTAATACCAAATTGTTAAACGTTGACGTCACGACGTCATCAATGTTTATAAGTACGAGATATGGCACTAGACTGTACTTTAAAGTTAAATTGATTATGTGTGTTGAAATCAATTACTAATAAATTCAGTACCATATATTTCATTAAAGGTAGATTAAAGCATTCATTTTATAAAACAACAAAGTAATAAAGAACAAACACCATTTACTACCATTGATTCACCATGACAAAGAAAACTAATTAAGCAATTTAATACATGTTCTTGTAAGTTATATGTATATGTTTGTTGAAATCAATTACTTATAAATAAAGTACAACATATTTCATTATAGGAAGATTAATGCATTTATTTTATAAAACAACAAACGAATAAAGAACGAACACCATTTAATACTATTGATTCCCGATGTCAAAGGAAAATACTAAAGTAACTTAGAAAATTAATACATGTACTTGAAACTAAATCGATATGTTTGTTGAAACCAATTACTTATAAATGAAGTACCATATATTTGATTTGTGTCATATGTAAACCATCATTCTAACATGATACTCGCTAATTTTTCTATAGACAAAGAACAAAAGTATCGTTGTTAAACTTCCCTTAAACAGCGTAATAAGAAGTTCTGATTCTGAGCGGATCATATTAAAAAGTAGTTCCAATTACAATTGCAAAACTGAATGTCAAATCATGTTAGAATCGAAATAATTTTCGCATTATCGTTGTTTATCGACCAATAAACAACTCTTTGTCGTTCTGATGCGTGGCTATTAAACAACTCGAGCTAACGCCCTCGTGGTTTAATTTCTACGCATCAGAACTCCAAATCGTTGTTAATAAACCGATAAACAACTCTAAATCGAAAATTATTAATTAAATCGCATGGCTGACGATGCAGTTTCTAACAGTTTTATCACTTGGAAGCGTAACATAAAAATATGTCTATATATTTAACATGCGATAGAAAAAAGATAGAGCTTTTATACTATCACTGGGTAACTAATATTCATTTTGAATATATAACTTGTTCCTACGATTCGAATAAACTACAGACATGCGATAGAAAAAAATATAGAGTTTTTTTTACACTATCTTTGGGTAACTTATATTTATTTTGAATATATAACTTGTTCATATGTTTCGAATAAACTAAGAACATGAAACAGAAAAAGATAGAGTTTTATACTATCAATGGGTATTTTATATACATTTTGAATATATAACTTGTTCCTACAATTCGAATAAACTAAGGACTTGCGAAAGAAAAAAGATAGAGTTTGTATACTATCATTGGGTAACTTCTATTCATTTTGAATATATAACTTGTTCCTATGAGTCGAACGACTAGAGACTTGCGATAGAAAAAGATAAGAGCTTTATACTATCATTGGGTAATTTATATTCATGTTAAATATATAACTTGTTCCGATGATTCGAATGAACTAAGAATATGCGAAAGAAAAAAAGGTAAGAGTTTTATAGTATCATTGGGTAATTTAAATAATAATAGAATTTTACAGTACTTACCACGTAGAATCAGACAGATATGGGCCAACAGATTGTGGATTGAATCATTGCCTGGACAACAGATAAAGGATCAGAATATCACGGGGCAAATTGTTTCCAAGATCAAAGCATTATATTGCAGCGAGACTGCCCTTTGAAAAACTTGGCCAATAAATCAAAACACAATCCGTTCGACTATCAAGAACGTGTCAAGAGCTCGTCTGTAAACAATTCGTCTTAGACAACTCTCGTACACTAGAAATAGCTTCAATCGAATCAAGTCTAGTCTCCGAAACAAGAAACAATGTTGACCTTTTCAATAAAATACTGAGAACGTAGTATCAATGTACTTGCATCACGATTTTCTTTTAGAGGCAGATTTAGGAATTTTCGTTTATTAGTTGTTGTCCATAACTCTGAAATAAAAACGAATTACTTGCACAGGCAACGCTTTGACCATCCCAACGGTGATCTTTAAGCAATAGGACTTGACGCAGATTCGGCGGTTTATTGACAGATACATAAAACTTCAAAGAGACGGTTATTTTCTGAGTCATTGTGGCCTTGATTTTCTTCTTGTATTGTTTAAAAATAGAAGGTCTCAATGCTGGCAGTCTGTTCAGTTTGGTGGGTTTAAATGTATGTCAATTCTACAAACGACTACATAACGGTCATATAAAAATAAAGATCTAAGTGAGATAAAGTCAACAGAATCATGTTTGTCGTAGTTATTTCCCATTCGATGAGGTCTGTAGCATGATGGTATGGTATACTGATGCAGTCGTTTCTGTCAAATATCGATTTCATTATCTATAATGCTACTTTGCTCCTAGTTTGCTCTTTGTACAACGTGCTTGCCATTTTGATCTTGCTGAAGGCAGTAACCTAAAAACTCGCCCAAGGAAATGCAACTTGGTAAGATAAAACAAGAAAATGGATTTGTCGGCCTTTACATTTAACACACAGTTTCAACAGTTTGTTTTCAAGGACTAAAATTTGTCTACATGGTATGGTAGTAATCATACATAATGAAACTGGAAAATGTTATCTTCTATTACCCTAATAAAACGTACATCAAAGATTATACTTACTCAGCGGTCGCTTGTATTTTCATTTCATGAAGTACATGTATAAGTATTATCAAGGACCCCATGATCCCACAAGTAGTGTGTTATTATTATTATTATTATTATTAATTTACTTTTTAATTGTATTGACACATATTTCAAAGTAATAGAGTTATACTGCAATATTGCAAATATTATTTTGAAACCCATGGTTTCAAAACCCCAATAAACTGTGGGTTTCTTGTGCATTATTATATACCTCAAATGGCTTTTGTGAGGGTTTTTAATGTAAAGTGTGTCGATTTAGTGATCCGTCCATCCCTCCATCCTTCCCTCAATCATCCCTCCACACATTCAGCGATCCATGCAATCCATTTATCCATCAGTCAATTAATCCATCCATACAAACATCAAATTTCCCCACGAGTAAGTCCCTACGTCCTTCATTGCATAGGTTTCTTGAGTATAGGGTGTATAACTGTAATATCTAATGCCAACTATTTATTTCTACCCATAAACAATTTTAGTATCGGTACAATTTAATATGTAGTTACTATAGTACTTAAGCGTGTTTATTGTTGTTGTTGCTGTTTACATTTGTCAACTTGAACGATTATATTTTAAGTTATGCTTAAGTGATAAAATCGTGTACGAGTTTAAGTTAAATTAAACTCTGAAACATACCCTTTAAATTTGTAATGAGACTTGTCGGAAGTAACGTTATGTAGAAATATCACTTGCAAGTGCAAATGATGCTACCCAGCATTTTGTTGACTGTCGATCACAATTACCTCAAAAAAATCAACTTGGGTTTCCTTCTCGTAGTTAGGTTCCCATAGGCGGATTAAGAGGGGGGGGGGGGGGGGGGGTCTGAAGCGGCGTAAGCTCCATCTAAATTTGTTCAACATTCGATTTCCAAACCTCACAATAATTAAAAACACATGCATTTAGTTGTCAATGACGTGTTCTTCAATGGGTTTATTGTAGAGATGGGACCGAATACTGAAATCAATATTCGAATATTCGTTTTAGGTATTCGAATATATTCGAATATTTGTTTTGTAAATACTACTATATACTACTATATACTGCACTCTGTACCTATCCGAAATATGTATACTACGTGTACGTAGTTGTGTTACCTTGATTTAGTGGTAAATGAGCGTTATAACTTAGTGAGTGTTAGGCAAATATAAAGAAATATTTATTAATAAATACTCTTGTAAAATATACGGTGTTGATATAATGGATAATAATTTACAAGTGACGTATATTAAGATTGACCAGATCATGCTAATTTTGTTAAAGAAAATGATTGGCTGATAATGGATTCATTTTGATTGGTTTACGTAGAGAGTAATTGTAATTTATTGTAAACAAGTTAACCGTATAGATGGTAGATACCATACAAAACAAGGCCCTCAGGATAGCCCTACGGGCACTGCCTTGTTCACCGGGTTGTACATTAAAGGAGGAGGCCGGAGTGCTGCCCCTCACCCTGCGCCGGAAACAACAAACCCTCCAATATTGGGCCAGGGCCCAGTCCAGACACGGCTCAAACCCCGTTAACAAGCTATTTGGGACGGGCACCTTCATCAGGGGCCGGGAGCTTAAAAAGAAGCTAGTTGCCTTCCCATTTGGGGCCAGCACTCAGACCCTGATGGAGGAGGCCGGGCTCAAGGAGGTTGCTGTGGCAGACCTAAATCTGACTCTCCGCACCTCGTGAGGTCAGAAGCTCTCAATTATATTAATATTCAGTATGCTGAGCATTTAAAAATTTATACAGACGGCTCCAAATGCCCTGACTCTGGCTTGGTAGCCAATTCATTCATAATTGCCTCCAAAAAAAAAAAATAACAATTCAGACTCAGCAACAATCTTTTTATATATTCGGCGGAACTTTTGGCCATTAGCTTTGCAATGTGCTGGATATTAGTTAACAAGCCAACTAAAACTGCTATTTTCTCGGACTCTCTATCATCACTAGAGTCCATCAAAAATAGAAATAGCAGGTCTTACTTGATATTTTAAATGCAATTTTGGAACTGAATCAAAAGTGCCTAGACAAATCTTTACAGGTAACCTTAGTTTGGTGCCCAGCACATGTCGACATCCCGGGGAATGATCAAGCGGACAGGGAGGCTAAGGAGGGCCTCAAAAGGGAGTTGGTTAATATAGAGGTCCCACTAGCCCGAACAGAAATATACTCCCGGGCCAAGGCCTATGTTATGCGGGAGTGGAACAAATTGCCACCCGTTAACACTCCATACAAAGTCCCTTTCACCATTGCCCAGAAAACCCTCAGTCGGCCGCATCAATATTCTTCCAATATCATTATTGATAAATGCATTAGCCGACTGAGGATGGGGACCAGTCTTTTGCTTGCTAGTGCGGAAAAGTATATTTTAAAGCTGGACCCTCTCTGTCTTCAATGTGGGATCTCCTTTACAGCCGACCACCTGCTGACACAGTGCCCCCAGTTCTCTACACAGAGATAACAGCTTAAAACCACTTTTTGCAACTTAAACATTGATTTTACTCTTAATAATATTTTAAATCCTACTGGCAAAAATTAATTACCAGTGTACAAATCTCTGGCAACATATCTTGTGGATTGCCATATTACAGATAAAATATAAATACAAATAGGGGTCCTGCAGCTTAATAAGAACACATTCTGTATTAAAAACTTAAATTCAATATACATTTTCCCATATTTGGGGAGACTCAGGTGATTTAATAATTTATTTATATCACTAAATAGCTTTTTACTGTACAGTGCTTTAATTATTCCTTTTTTACCAATAATTACATATATTTACTGTCTTCCAGGGCAGATAATTCCTGTCTGACCAAGTTCTTTATACATCCCTATATCTTCCCATCATGGGAGACAACTCTTAACAAACCACTTGTCTTTTATCTAGTACACTGGGACAATAATAAACAGTGGCGGATCCGTAGTCTAGTGGTAACGCACTGGCTTCACAACCCAGGGGTCGCAGGTTCGAGCCCACACCCTAACCTACTAACTTGTCTTACGCATGAGACGTTTAACCGAGGTGCAGTGTACTAGGTGCTTTTCACCGGGCACTAAAAGACCCAGGGTCGCCTCTGGAACGGGGCGTCTCCTGTATATTGCACTATCCCCTGTAACCAACTAACAAGTCTTCTGGGGGCGAAGGCCATATGGGACAGAATCCCGGTGCACTCGATAAAAATGTACTACACACAATAATAAACAAAGCTCAGTAGAGCATTCAGAGGGTTAAACCCAGCCAATGTTTATAGTGTGTATTTTCAATGTTGACTGTTGACAGTACTGTACTTTTAGTTACAATTTAAATATATTTGCCTGTGATATATGGTTATAGATGTTGTGTTGTAGCGTTTATGTACAAATGTACTAACTCCTACATTTAAGACAATTGAGTCAATAACAAACACAAGCGTGCTGTTTCTAGGACGTTTATTCTACTACTGATACGCATGTGGCTAGTGCCGGGTAATGGTCAATCACGCATGCGCAATGAGATAGCCATAGATGTACTACATCTCCCTTCTTTATCAATGAAAGTATTAAAATCTCAAATAATTATCAAACGTTCATAACTTGCATGTATCAACATTCAAATTATTTATTGTCAAAATTAATAATAATAACTAAATAATGTCCAAATATCACGCATGCGATCAATAACTGATGTAATTCAATATACATTCATGCTTAGATAATATATTCATATTACATTAACATTTAAATTTCTTCAATCAAGCGCTTGGGTTTTTTCACCCAAAAAGTGATGTTTAGGAGGGGCAGGTCAGGTTGGTTGTGGTTACCTAAGGGGTCATTAGGAGGCTCCTGAAGGGAAGTGTTGTGAAATGGATTCGCATAGAAATCAACAGAGCCAGGTGTTTTTTCGTTGGTTTTCATGAGAAGGCGTCTGTTGCGTCTGTACAAGGTACCACTGTTTGTTTGCACGGTGTATGACCTATGGTTTTGCTTGTTTATGACTTTTGCTGGTATCCATTTACCATTGTGTTGTAGTCGAACAGAATCGTTGACTTGAAGTTCCGGTAATGACCGTGTGTTGCGGTCAAAATATCGTTTCTGGTTTTGTTTGGCTTCATTCATTTTGTTTTGCACAGTTAGACTAATTATAGTTGTTGGTAGCAGGAGGGATTTTGAAATTGGGACAACATATTTTGTTCTTCGGCCCATTAGTTACTGTGCAGGGGTGTATCGACACTCTAACGGGGTGTTTCTATATTCCAACAGGAATATGTATGGGTCCTGACGGGTATCACGGGCTTTCGCAAGAATTTTCTTAGCGATAGATACTCCCTTTTCTGCAAGGCCATTAGTCATAGGGTGCAATGGGGAGGAGGTGTCGTGTTTGAATCCCCACTCACGCGCAAACTGAGCGAACGGCGGCGGAGTATTGCGGACCATTGTCGCTGATGCAAGTATCGCATATCCCGTTGCGAGACATATGCTGTTTTAATTTGTGAATGACTGTTCGCGCTAACGTGTCAGGCAAGTGATCTATTTCGAAAAATCGGCTGTAATAATCTATTGTCAGCAGATAATTCTTTCCTTCGAAATGAAATATGTCTGTCCCTAATTTTTGATAGGGCCTTTCCGGGAACTGCTGGGGCATGAGTGGTTCTTTGGCATTTGAATCTACTAGTCAGACAAGTGGCGCACCTAGACACGTATTTCGTGATTTCCTTACACATGCCTGGCCAAAATAAATTGTCTTTCGCTCGTTCGCTCTTTCTGTGGTTTTGTGTATTCCCATGTGACCTGTGTGAACTTCTGCCAACATTTCCGAGCGTGAGCATTTCGGAATTACTAGCTTTTGACCTCGAAATATCAGACCACCTTCAAAGGATAACTCATCTCTATGGTTCCAGTAATCAAGTATTGACGGATTGCATCCGGCGCGCGTTTCCGGCCAACCATATAAAATGGTCTGTTTCAGTTTTCGCATTTGTTCATCTTGCGCAATCGCGTCGGAAATGGCTTGTAACCTAGCGTCGGTTACGTAAAGCTGTTGCTTGACAGCATGCACGTGTAAACCTAAGCCTGCGATCAAATTCGGGTACGTTTCGCGAGCAGGTTGGCGCGAAAGGCAATCGCTAACAGGGATATCTTTTCCCCTAACATGTCGGACATTGAGGTCGTACGTCTGCAGTTGAAGTAGCATGCGCTGCAGTCTCGGAGGGGCTGCAGAAAGCGGCGTTTTCATGATCGCCTCTAATGGCTTATGGTCAGAATGCACTGTAACGGATCTACCGTAAGTGTACTGGTGAAAGCGTTTGCAACCAAAGAGTATGGCCAAAAGTTCTTTCTCGATTTGTGCATAACGTATTTCAGCTTGAGTCAATCTTTTTGATGCAAATGCGATCGGGCGATCTCGTTGCATAAGACAAGCGCCTATTCCGTGTTTAGAAGCGTCCACCTCAAGAACGAGGGGTTCCTTAGGGTCGTAAAAACCTAGCACGGGTTCTTGCGTAATAATGCGTTTGACCTCTAGAAACGCCTTTGCTTGCTGTTCATCGCAGAGAAATTCTGTGTCATTTTTCAAGAGGCACCGAAGGGGGGACGTGACCTCAGCTAAATTTGGCGCAAATTTGGCCAAGTAATTAACCATGCCTAGGAAGGTTTCGAGCTTCGCGCGGCTGTCTGGGGTTACAAGATTGACTATGTCCTCAATTTTGCGCGGGTCTGGTTTTATGCCTTTGTCACTTATTACGTGACCAAAGAAAGGCACTTCTGTGACTCCTATGGTGGACTTATCCGGGTTAAATCGGATGCCCTTTTCCCATGCGCGCTGCATCAATCTTGAAAGGTTCAAATCGTGCTCCTCGCGATTGCGACCGTAGCACAGAATGTCATCAACAATTGCAGTTATGCCTGGCAGACCTTGAAATATCTCATCAACTTTCATCACAAATAGGTCACTAGACGCAGAGATACCAAACGGAAGTCTCAGCCAGCGATAACGCCCAAACAATGTACTGAACGTTTTCAAGTAAGAGGACTGTTCCTGTAAGCATGTGTGATATCCAGTATACTGAATACTGTCGCACCGTTTAACTTGGAAGTTATGTCATCAAACGTCGGCATAGCACAGTGCGGCCTCTTAATGGCGTCAGTAAGAGCTTTCGGGTCAATGCAAATCCTGAGATTTCCTGTTTTAGGCTTTTCTACGACTACGATCGAATTTACACAGTCAGTGGGTTCGGTCACTTTCGCGATTATTTGGTCATTGACCATTCTGTGAAGCTCAGATTTGAGTCGTAACCTAAGTGCTTCCGGTATGCGACGCGGAGGGTTGACCGTGGGAATAGCATTCTCTTTGACATGCAATTTACATTCCCCAGGGATTAGACCAATACCCTGAAATAAGTCCTGATTTTCTTTAAGAACTGTCTGTTTGGTTAAACCTGGTGTTTTCGCTGGTGTGCTAGATGTCGGACAGTCGACAGAGTATGTGAGCGAAACAAGGCCAAGATCAAGACATGATTGCAAGCCAATTAATGGGGTTGTGCTGCTGTTAACGATGTGGAACAATGTGCTAATTGTCTGGTCATTATGGCAGCAGGTTAGCGTAACGGTGCCGATAACTGGTAGCATTTCCCCAGTGTAGGAGGTTAACCTACTAGTATGCTTAGGGGGCTCCAAAGGGTGACTAACTTTGAGTTTCTCAAACTGGGACTTGGGCAAAATATTGGCTACACTTCCTGCGTCAACCTTAAAGTCAATGGGGAGTTTGCGTGGACCAACGAATAATTTGGCAAATGCACGGTCTGGAGAACGTGAAAAAGAAGCGCTTACCGTGTCAATAGCATAAATTTTCCTGGCAATCAAAAGAAGATCCATAAGCACCACTATTACAAACAGTGTTAGTGTCTCGCATAGTGCGAGCAGTTATTTCATTCACTCGAGTCTTTGCACTTGATCGGCATAGTTTCTGGAAATGATTCAGCTTTCAAAACGTGTGGCACTGTTTTCCATAGGCAGGACACTTGTTCTTCGGATGTGAACGTCCACAATTTCCGCATGTTGTGGGTGTCCGGGGCTGCTGTCGAATGCGGACCTGGTTTCCGGTTCCGTTTGCGTTGCTCTTGTTGACTGCGTCGACATTGTTTGGTTCTGACATAACATGCAGTTGTTTCTGGTAATATTCGTAGCTTTGGGCAATTTGAATTGCTTTATCTAATGTATGTGCCTCGCCTTGGTTGATCAACTTTTCCCCAACTGTTTTGTTGTTGCAGCCAATAACAATTATGTTGCAGCCAAAAACGAATCATTTCATTTTCTTCTTTGTAATTGCAATCGCGAGCTTTGAGTCTGAGTCTCGTTACAAATGTATCAATGCTCTCTTGCCCCTGGATTTCGTTATTAAATACGTATCTAGCAAAGATAGGATTTAACTTCGGCTGCACGTGGGCTTTGAAACGTTCGTAAAATGTTTGAAGCTTTTTCGCGTCTTCGTTGCTGAGTTCTCTCCAGGAGTTGTAGATATTTCGGCCTTCATCTCCAATCCAGAGAAGTAAATACGAGACTTGTTCTTCTTCACTTTTTGATTTTAGAGGTCCTTTGAAAATTAACTCCGTATGTAATTTGATTTTTTCCCATTCTTCTGGTAGATTAGAGGAGTTCCAATTAAACACTGGCGGTGGAATGCCACTTAAGTCCATTGTTTAAAATCATTCCAGAGTCTTTTGTGAAATTAGTTTTATTCTGACACCATGTTGTGTTGTAGCGTTTATGTACAAATGTACTAACTCCTAGATTTAAGACAATTTTTAGTCAATAACAAACACAAGCGTGCTGTTTCTAGGACGTTTATTCTACTACTGATAAGCATGTGGCTAGTGCCGGGTAATGGTCAATCACGCATGCGCAATGAGATAGCCATAGATATACTACAATAGAGGTTCTACTTCTTACATTTTAATATTTTGTGCTCATATATTGTGCACATCTATATTGATAATTTAAATTTATACCCCCTGTACCTCAGGCAAATTGACTAATATATGCCATATTAACTTAATTTAATTTGTCAATTATTGTATTGAGTGGAACAATAAACAATGTTCTAATAGCTGCAGGAAGCCCCCTATTCCATTTACTTTTTTCCCCCTTTCCCTCCGTGGTCTAACATGAGCCGTGCTGGGCCAGGCGCACAGGAAGATAGTAACACATGTCTTAATTTAAATACCATTTTATTAAATATGTCTCTGTTGCTAACGGAGCCCTCCCTTAACCATGGCCAATCTGACTGACCAAGGATTCCTTATTTTAAGCCATTTTTTAGTTAAGCAGTTTGCCCCGTTTACTATTGTCAAGTAAAATAAACCCCATTTTATTGTAGATTTTATATAAAATGGGGAGGACCCAGTTATCAATTTTTTAATGTGTACTATATATTGTTGTAACCCACATGGGTAGTAAGTTTCTTAATTTTTTGGCTAGTATTTTGATCATATTGTTAATAACCATCAAGTTTGCCATTATTTCTGTGTGATATTACATAATGTGATTATCTGCAGTTATTCTTAAATGCAGTATTTTGCATATTTTTAATGAATAACTCTTTCATAGCAGGGATTATCCACATTTTAGCTTTTAATGTGTTAAACTACCTTTTTTAAGTGTCGCTATCTATGTAAATCATGTAAACCTGTGCGCCCCCCTGGTCCCAATATCTCAAAATACCATTCAAGCACTGCCGGCCAAAATTCCCCTCCCCCACCGGTGCTACCCCTTCTTTTAAAAATCACGAACGAGACAAAGTCTTCCTTTCATGTGTCCCCCAGGGTAATTCTCTCTTATCTGTATATATTTGTACAGCCTATCATTTCTTTTTATTAGTTATGTCTTGTTTTATCTGTGTTATTTTTAAAGGCCCTAAAAAGTAAGCCGTTTAATAGTACCGGAAGGATGTAATATATGTTTTATCCTAAATTTTACTGTATATGGATTCTCATCCTGTTATGTTTGTTCATTTTCTTAAATTGTCACCCTGGGGCTGGTTACATTCCACTAAATAGCCCAACAATCTTGTATAAATCTCACTGGACAGGGTCTCAGGTTGGAGCAATAAGTTATATTCCCTGTCTACAAGAGCTCAGCATTAGTTAAAAGCATGTCATGCAATTGTAACATCCATCATTAAAATAAATATAACAATTATAAAGAAAAATATTATATACCAACAACATATACTTGCAGAGGCAATGTACTTTAGTAGTCTTATATTATTTAACTTCCTATCAATTAAATAGTTCATTTTACACTGTATATTCAAGTACTACTACTTGACCTTTATAATGAATAAAGGTTAGAAAGCATATTTTAACCTATTTTCTCCATCTTCATATGTAAAGACATGCAAATTATACAGATATTGTAAAACAATGCTGAACCAATTAGTGATCTGGAAATAATTAATATGGTCTGTTGTCATTATTGTAAATACTGTCCCATGTGTATTCGCACATTGGTTTTTGAATTTAATACGACATAAAGTATATCGTAATTATTACCCAAACTTACCCAGATCTCTAAGTAAGCAAGACTCCAACAATTCCGTTGCAGCATTTGCTGCATAATGGGTCTAGAAAATTATGTGTTCCCTCCATTCAATTCTTATTCTAGTTGGGCTATTTCTTCCAATTTCTACTTTTTCATGTTAGTATAGGTTAAACTCAGTTGTTTTTTTTCCTTTATTTTTCCCTTGTTGCAATTTAGTCATTTACCCATTTAGTCCTATTGCCTACATATATAAACATATTTACAAATAGAGAAGTCTATTATACATTATCGTAAAGTTTTACAGTTTAACTCTATAATAGTATAAGGGAGGTGACTCTTGTTGACAAATAAAAAGTTATTGCAGAATTGCTCCCCTTTAAACTGTGGATACCTTGGCATTTGTTTCCTTATACAAGAACAGTGTGCTTTTATGTGAAATGTAAGAAATCCCTCAATATTAATATTTTATAATATTATATTACTATATTCTATAGTGTTAAATAGGCAGAGGATTTGTTTTTATAAAGTTGTATAACACAATACAGTTCTTTACATTAGTATATTGTGTTTCATGTAAGTTATTGAACAAGTTTTACAAATATAGCTATTTTTAAGCATACATTTTTATTATTAGCACCGCACCCACACTGCAAAGTCTTATATATGTAAATTTCCCGACATATTAAGGGAATTATTTAGCTAAATATAAGCAAAGTATTTATGTAAAGCTGTGTGCTCGGGCAATGGTTTTCAACCGAAGTCCCGAGGGTAAACAACTCCAATCGTGTGTGTGTGTGGTACATTTTTATTGAGTGCACCGGGATTCTCTCCCATATGGCCATCGCCCCCAGAAGGCTTATTAGTTGGGTTACGAGGGATAGTGCAAGATACAGGATACGCCCCGTTCCAGAGACGATCCTGGGTCTTTTAACGCCCGGTGTGAAGCACCTAGTGCACTGCACCTCGGTTAACGTCTCATGCGAAAGACGAGTTAGTAGGTTAGGGTGTAGCGGGGGCTCGAACCTTGTGAAACCAGTGCGTTACCACTAGACCACGGATCCGCCACTCTCCAATCGTTCGTATAGATGTCACTTAAGGATAATAAACAACAATGTACGCCTTGTGCAAACTGTGAAACCGTTATCACAGCATGGCCCATTTTTGTTATGTGTTGATACAATGCGTAATATTCGCGCCTCCTACAAACCGTCAATTCGCGGCCCTTGTAAAGACGTGGCCCCCCTGCCAATTATCAATGGTCGTTAATTGGACATGTTTGGCATGTGACAGACAGACACAGTACATTGTCAACAACACATAATGATAACAGTTCAGCATGTCAACGTGAAAGGAGCAAAAAACTATATACATATATACAAATGAATCATCTTTTAAGCGAGTAAGTGGCGTGAGCACAAATTCTAAGATTAACATCAAACAAAAAGAGGATGAACATTATATATTATTTTCTTACATTCAAAATCAATGAGCGTTCTTTAAGTGATTCTTTTACAAAAAGATACACTTTTATTAATTCCGTTCTATTATTTGATTGCTTTAAACTTAAATATTTATGCATAGACGGCCTAATATAATAGCATTTGTTAATATACATTTTTCTTATATTTGCAAATGTAGGACATATACAAACAAAATGAAATTCATCTTCGATGTCGTTCGAATTGCAACACAAACAATTCCTTTGATTTCTATCAATGTTATTTCTAGCATAACGACCGGTTTTAATATGTAATGGATGAGCAGACAGTCTTAATCTAGCAAAAAGGAATCTCAAGCTTTTTGGTATCATATCTAAGTAAGATTCATATTCAGAATTGATTTTGTAAGTTCTATATACATCTAACATTGTGCTATTATTCAATATTCGGTTCCAATCCTGAATAAAATAGTCATAAACTATCTGTTTAAATTCTTCAATAAATATGTTAACATCAATATTTGTAACGTTGTCAAATACACAGCTTAAACCATAGTCATCTAACATTTTTCTGACATTAAATATCCAGTTACGACAGCCTTTGTTATAATCAGAAACGGCCAAGTTATATACAGATTTAATAATTATATTTTCAGATGTACATAACTTGAACCAATACTTACGAATACGAATATATCTATGTATATACAGAGGGTACCTGCCTAGTTCTCCATAGACAAAAGCATTACATGTATTAAGTTTTACTTTCAACAGTCGTTTACAAAATTAAGTGGATTCTTTCCAATTCCTTAGATTTATTATAGCCCCAGACCTCTGAAGCATAGTTTAAAATTGGACCAACGAATGCGTCAAACAAAACAGTTTAGGTTTTAAATCGTATTCTTGACATTTAGATAATAGAATATTTAATGCTTTTAATGCTTTCCCAGTCAGGTGTTCTTGGTTCAATGTAAAACTCCCAGTATAGTTTAACACTACACCAAGATAGTTAAAATCATTTACAGCATGTATGTCGTGGTCATTGTAAGTCCATTTTTCGTTGGGCAACAAGCCGCCTCTTTTTCGAAATACCATGATTTTGGTTTTCTCTGTATTTACTTTTAACCCCCATATATTTCAATAATTAAGTAGGTTATCCAAATGGTTTTGAATGTCATTGGGTGATTTGCCTACAATGGACATATCATCAGCAAATAACAGTAAAATCAAGACAATCTCATCAATATGCAAACCTGAATTGACATCATTTTGTAAATATAACTATAGGTCCTCTATAAACAGAGAAAATAATAGAGGGGACAATACCATGTGTTGTAAAAACGTCACACTGCCCCGCACACCTGCTAGGCAGGAAATACAACTGGAATTAATGTTAACTTTGCAATCAAACTGCAAAACAACATGATTTTTTAAAGAAATTGTGTTCTTTAAATAAATTTGAAAAATCGAATATTCGTATTCGGTTTTTTTTATATTCGAATATTATCCGATATTCGAATGTTCGGTCCCATCCCTAGTTTATTGCATTATAAAACACGTTCTGTGATAGGTTCGTTAAATGGTTACTTTTTGACGCTATTGATTCGTTCTGATATCTATCCTAACATGTAAGAGAGACCAACAGCAGTTTGTTGGCAGTTACTGAATAGTTCCGCCCCTTCTAACTGAACATCCTGTATACGAGCCGGATTTCCCCACTCCAATTTGTGCTTTTTGGTTGTTGTTATTTGTATTTTTCCGTTAAGCAACATAGTCACCGGTATGTTTTGTTTCTAGACAATTTATATCATAAAATGAACATTTACAGCTGGTAAAATGTTTAAAATAGATCATAAGTGAACGTTATGCAAGAAAAATAAATAATCCTTCCGTATACTTACATTGACACAAATATAAATATAAACAAAGCGAAACTCCAGTTGCGACAGCAGGAGAGAACTCTTATTAACGGCCCGAGGTCTTTTATTTATGGCAAGTGACCAATTGCCAAAAACAATACATAGGACTTCGCAAAAACACATAACAAACACAAAACACACGTGAATAAAACTGGGGTCACCGCCTTGGAACGGTCAATGCAAAGCATTGGGGGTTTAAACCGGTTTATGTGTACACGAACCTCACACTTGGCCCAAAATTATTCACAAAACATGTAAGTGTAAATAAAAATTAACCTCATAGCATCGCAATTTAATTTAAACAGCAATAAAAGAGAATATTATTCAATTTAATTACCAGTTGATTACTCAATGGCTAGATGCAAACTAGACAATATTCCGAATCAATCATTATGAACAAAAACAAAGTACGAGAGGCTGTCACAAAATGGCTTCCGTATAACACGCCTAGTTGAAATTGTTGAATTTACATTCTCATCAACCCGAGGCATGAGTATAACTGACTATTTAATTGTAAATGCAAAAGATATCGATCTTGTAAATGAATTTCAAATACTCGACTGGAAAAACTTTTCCGATCACGCAGCTATTTATTTCTCAATAAAATGTAATACAAAAACTAGAACTATACCACCTGACGAATATACACAAGAAACTAAGCTTGTTTTCAACGCGAGTTTGGTTGAACAATTTCAAGAATCTTTAAAAGAAATTATCAGTTTACTAAATGACTTACATAATGAAAATATAAACCGTGAAATAAAATGTATCACATACTGTATATGCGATAATGCGGTCAAAATATTCGGATAAACAATCAGTTCAAATCACAATCAAAATAACCACAATAAATCACGTTCTCCAAAATGGTTTGATAATAATTGTTACACGACGAAGAAAAATTTCAAAGGCGCGCGAAACGTGTTCAACAAATTTAAAAGTGGGAGCAGTGGTCTAGTGGTAGGACGCTAGCTTTGAGATCGCGAGGTCCCTAGTTTGAATCCCGCCCAGACCACTGGAATTTTTCTGGGCAAAAAAATTATCCCACGTTTGCTCCTCTCCACCCAGGTGTATAAATGGGTACCTGTGAGGGAAATAAGCCAATGTGACGTGGCTGCATTCTGCGCCGAGTGTTAACGGACGACTTATGACCCAGTGATCAGGGGGTAAATGTGAAAGTCGGCTGAAGATGTATATCAATATCAGCCTATAAACCTATCCTTTACCTTTACCTTTTACCTTTTAAAACTGATGAAAATAGAGATCATTTTGTACAAATGAGAACTCTGTACAACAAGACAAGGAAAAAAGCTAAAGCTAAATACAAACTATCGGAAGGAAAAGAGCTTGAAAATACCGCTAAATCAAATCCAAAACAATTCTGGAAATCTCTAAAAAAAAAAATGCTATAAACAGACGTCAAACACTGATGAAAGTCTAAAATTAGATTACCTGTATACGCATTTTAATAATTTATTAGGCGAACAGCCCACACAAATAAACGACAATATAAATTTCACTGAAACAACAGATAATGATTTAGACAAAGAATTCACCATGAACGAAATAAAAGCTGCCGTTTTCCATCAAAACAATACATATAATAAGTCATGTGATCCAGATAATATAACTGCAGAAATAATTAAGTCATCCTTTAACATATTACCACCACAATTACTTTTAATATAAATAAACTATTTAAAAATGCCGAATATCCGGAAAGCTGGGGTCTGGGGTATATAGTTCCTATATTTAAAGGCGGGAAATCAAACGAAGCAAACAACTATAGAGGTATAACCTTAAACAACATTTTAGCAAAGATATATTCACAACTACTACTTAATCGTCTAACAAATTGGACAAATAAACACGAAAAAATCATTAACTGTCAGTTTGGTTATCAAAGTGTAAAAAGCACGACAGACTGCATATTTATACTCCACGCAATACTATCAAAAATAATTATTTCAGGACAAAAATTATACACTGTTTTTATTGATTATCAACAATGTTATGATAAAATCAATCACACACTGCTATGGCCAAAATTAATGTCAGAAAATGTAAGTTCAAAAATGATAAATGCCCTAAAGGCAGTGTACAGTGTCGTTAAATCCGCAATTAAACTTAATCACAACTTGTCTGACCCTATCCTTATACACCAAGGTGTGAAACAGGGTGACTCTAGCTCATCATTGCTGTTCATGATGTTCGTAAATGACATATTGAACCACATAAACACAGACATAGATGACTTATTCACTATTAACGAACTAAAGTTATTTCTAATACTGTATGATGACGACCAGATTCTTTTTGCAACCTCCCCAACAGCACTACAAACCATGCTTACGGACATAGAGACATACTGTAATACGTGGAAATTGAAAATTAATACAGCCAAAACAATAGTTTTAATTTTTGAAAAAGGAACACGCTACACGAATGTTGATATCTTCCTATACGGTGAAAAACTGGAAGTAGTCACTTCTTTCAAATATCTGAGAGTGTACTTCTTTAAAAATGGTAATTTCAATAGAACACAAAAATGTATAGCAGACCACGCCTCGAAATCAATGCACCGACTATTCTCAGTGTTCAATAAATACGAGTTTAGCACAAAAAGCAAACTAAAACTTTTCGATATCCTTGTTGCGTCCGTATTAAATTACTCATCCGAAATATGGGGAAGTGCGCGAGCAAACGATATAGAAGCCGTGCATACACAATTTTTAAGAAAAATACTATGCGTCAATAAGTCAACAAATCTTAGCGCGTTATATGGGGAATTAGGACGAATGCCATTCAAAGAAATACAGAAAATAAATATTATTAAATATTGGTTTAAACTGATTTCGTCAAATGAAAACAGCGTAATTAAAATCATATATAACATGCTAAAAAACGATGCGAATAACGGTCATACATATAACAATCAAAACTGGGCTTGTCACGTGAAAACCATTCTCGAAAACATTGGCATGTCTGACCTATGGATTAACCAAAACATAACCGAAGCGCAGTTAATACAATGCAAACAAAGAATACTAGACAGTTATACACAAACTTGGCATAGCGAGGTAAACAATTCTCCACGCCTATCTTCTTGATTGCCTATTTATACAAAACTTAACACTAGAAACGTATTTAGATAAAGTAAATGAAACAAAATATAAAATCGCCTGAAGTAGGTTCCGGTTATCATCACATCTAGAAATAGAAAGAGGACAATATCATAATATTGAAAGAGAAAATCGTAAGTGTAAATTTTGCAACATGAACGCAATAGAAAATGAATATCATTTCTTGTTAGACTAGTCTGTCCAATTTATACACACATTAGAAAAAAACTCATAATACAACATTTTTGCAGGTGGCCAACAATTTTAAAGTTTAAAAGATTAATGTCCAGCGATAATAAAAATGAAATAATAAGTGTAGCGAAGTTCATTTATGATGCAACTAATTTAAGACGCCAATTAGAACGTAATTAATACATCATTTACCAGTAAAATTTTAAGTATCCTAGTCATAAACTACGGAACTACTGATTTTTATTTCACGCAAACATGTTTGATTTTTTAATCATTAAATACTTCCTCCTATTAGTATTTAAATTATATATGAGCAATGATGTTTGTTTCTCTCCAATTACAGATTTGTTCTGTTTACTTTTTGTCAATAAAAATATAAGTGTTACAAATAGAAAATGTGACGAATTAAAAACTTAAATGTTAAGAACAGTAGTATTATATATGTAAATGTTAAGTGTACTATTCACAAAATGTGTAAACTATTTCTTTCGCATTTGTTAAAGTAAAAATTAGTAAAATGTATTGCATAAAATGTACTAACATCTAACATGTAATTAGATTTATCCACAAGTAAATAATTATATTTACCGGTATTATTTGTATTATGAAATAATAGTCTTACAACCTGTAACTGATTCATATCTTAATATTAACTAAGATATAAAAGAACTAAATCAGGTATCTTATATCACATCATATGTTAAACTCTATTAAAAATGCAAAACTAATTACAGTTAGTTACAATAATCACATTTTAAAACTGAAAAACATTTCATATTAAACAATAATTCATTAAGTATAATATGTGTTAGCTTTTGTCGTTATTAGACGAATTCATTTTCCTCAAATTTAATTTAAATTGTGTTTAACCATTTTATTATTAACGTTAGCTTTTGCCGTTATTAGATGAACTTTGTTTCTACAAATCGTTATTAGATGAATTTAGTTTCTCCAAATTTATTTTAAAATGTGTATAACCATTTTATTAGACATTTATACGTTCCACTTCTGCCATCACTTGTAAATATTTATATTTATTCATATTATGTAGGCTATGAGCTTGTATAAGCTTATTGGTGAATAAATGTTGTTGTTGTTGTTGTTGTTGAATGAAGAGATATGAATACGTTATAAAACCGATAAACATCGGTATTCTCCGTTTATTTAGGTTGAGAGCACAAGTTATTCTTTCCGCTCCGTTAAAAGAGCAATTGAATAGAGTACAGTGTACTGTACACACGTTTTACACAACCTGAGAGGACAGAAAAGAATAAGCATGCATTTAAATTATGTGTTGTTTGTGGCGGTTTTGTTTACTAAACGATGTGTATGGTCCAAAATTGTGAACGCTCCAGCTGGTGAAATACACGGAACAGCCTCGACGACGTCAGTTAACGGAAATGACGTGACGGTTCATAGATATCTTGGAATTCCGTACGCCAAGGCGCCCATCGGGGAGCTGCGATTCCGGAGACCGGAACGACACGGGAAGTTCGAAACTCCTTTCAACGCCTCGGAGTTCGGTGCAGCCTGTCCACAGGCCATGGTTACCGACAATCGGAGGACTGCTTGTTTCTCAACGTCTTTGTTCCGGCGAACCAGGCTTCGTCTATGTCGGAACAATAGGCAGTAATGGTTTTCATCCACGGTGGTGGATTTATATTGGGATCATCGGATGTGTACGACGGACAGACTGACGGCGCATGGTGACGTCATTGTCGTCACGATTAATTATCGTCAGCAGCTGTTTGGCTTCTTCTCTGCGAAGGACTCTGAATGTGTTGGAAACTTCGGTCTCTGGGATCAGCGGCCTGCTGAAAGGATCAACGAAAATATCGCGTCATTCAGCGGAGATCCTAGTAGTTTCCATTCATTATACCCGCCAAATCAAGGACTGTTTCAATAGTCAGAGCGGTTCTCCGTCTTCGACAAAAATGGCTGTGGATTATACCCTGTTCACTTCTCGGCTGGCAGACAGCGTCGGTTGTCCAGTGTCACCGTCACGTGCTCTCATAGCCTGTCTACGGGGGAAGGCCGCAGACGTCCCTACGGAAAAGGGGTCCCAGACACTGCAACCCAGACCCCTATGTGTATTTTGAAATGGGACCCGTCGTCGACGGCGAACTTATCACAATTAAATCAAAACTTCTGCCTGAAATGTCAATGATAACACAGCTGGAAGAAGTCGCATTTTTCCTTTCCCTTCGATTCATGAATGGAGTCAACCAATTCGAAGCGGCCATGTTTCCGGCTCGTGCTCTCGTTGCAGCCTATAACGATCGAAACGTTCTACGCTATCATTCCTTTTACCGTATGGTCTGCGACAGGAGGTGGTCAGCTCACTCCAACCGCCGTCAAAATGACTGGACACGAATATACAGATCGGTCCCAGGAGAATCCAATGAATGAAACCAGCCTTCTTATGCAGCTTATCTGCTTGTGTGGAGACGCTGACTTTGGTGTACCCGCCGTCGACATGTCACTTCTGCATGCGAACTATAGTAACCAAGGAAACTCCTTCATGTACCATTTCCTGCCGGCTCCGACTAACCGTCAGGCTACCACACCGAACTGACTTCCGGGAGCCGACCACATGGAGGAATTTCCGTTTATGTTCGGAACCGTCTTCAATGAGTCGCTCGCTGGGGAATCATGGGAGAAGACACTGTCTGCTGAGGTGATGAAGTACTGGACAAACTTCGCCAAAGCTGCAGGCGCTGTTAATGTTACATGCTGTGCATTCATTAAATTCATTAGCCCACTTGAGCACAATGCTGTAACGCCTATTCTAATGCTTACACGCGCAGAGTTTTCTATAGACAAAGAAGGAAAATTCCGTTGTTAAACTGCCAATAAAGTAGCTCCGTAACTGGCATTGTAATTGCAGAAAATGTGGTCAGGTCGTGTAAGAATCGAAGTAATTTTCGCATTATCGTTGTCTATAGCCGATAAACAACTGTAAATCGAAAATTATTTCTTAACTAACTAGTGTCCATTTTGTTCAATCGCATCCATGCTAAAAAATAAGCCAATATCTCTAAACGGTATGGTGTGCTCGATGAAAATTTACATTAATGCGATTTGTCATGTTAGCTAGGTCCCCGGCTTCCCTTTCCTGGCCGAGGCATTTTCGAATGCATGCATGCCTTTTTTAATGCATATTTTTTCTTGTGAACGACCTTTGGCTCGTGCATGTAATTTCTTATAAACACAATTGATCCTACTCTCCATTTCTCGTGGACGCCTTTTCAGAAAGACACCATTTCTAGAAAACGGCTTGTTTTGTGTACACCAATTTAGCGCATTCCATTATAATCGTTCACGCCTGTTCTAGAGCGCACGTTTCTTTTCGTGAACGAGTTCAGACATTTCTCGAGATGCCCTTTCATCAAACACGTGTTTTCTCCAGATGCCCTTTCTTCGAACACGTGTTTTCTCGAGATGCCCTTTCCCCAAACACGTGTTTTCTCGAGATGCCCTTTTCTTGAACAAATGTTTTCTCGAGATGCCCTTCATCGAACACGTGTTTTCTCGAGATGCCCTTTCCTCGAACACGTGTTTTCTCGAGATGCCCTTTCCTCGAACACGTGTTTTTTCGACAGGCCCTTTCTTCGAACACGTGTTTTCTCGAGCATTTTTTTTTGCATGTACATGTGCTCCATTTTAGAGAATACAGTTAAATTTAAAAGGCACCTGTTCAAGATCCCGGACGTTTTACAGTCAAGTTATATAGGCTTAACACATAGAAACCCTTAATTGACTCAATAATATATCCAGACTACATATTCGGTCCGTTTTCCGCGAGCTATTACTTAAAAAAATAAAATATTGGAGAAACCCCATCGGACGCACTAACTCGCCAGGCTGGCGACTTAATGCGCTAATTTGTATCACCGCGTGAGCTATCACGTGATTGAATCATGTTGTAAATAAAACACAAACACAATGTAACATGACTTTAACTTTCGGTTTACCTTCTTGTAGCAATATAAAAAGACAAGAGGATAATAAACAGTGATTCTAATTCTGACATACGTTCGGAAATGCGACCAAATCAACCATAATATGGTATGATTGTAAGAACACAACAGAGCGAAAATAAAACGATAACTTACACATTCTGTAATGCCGCCTGTCGGACTCAGTGTCGGTCACGTTTGTTGTGTATTGTCTTCATACGTGATGGTAGATCATGGTCACATGGACAAGCATTAGGCTAATTTTAGTCCCTGAAAACAAACTGCTGAAACTGTGTGTGAAATGTAAAGGACGACACATCTTTTTTCGTGTTTTATCTTATCAAGTTACATTTTCCTTAGGAGAGGTTACTGTCTTTAGCAAGATCAAAATGGCAGGGGCAAAGTAGGAGCCATCGTCGGATACCCACGTTCGACCCATTCGGCTCTTCTCCATGCTGGAGTGTAACGGACGATGAGTAGGAGCATAGTAACATTATATATGATGAATTCGATCATTGACAGAAACGACTGCATCAGCCCAGGACATGCGTCAGCGAAATCTATTTTTAGGAGTTTTACTTTCACTTCATCGGTTGTTCTAAATGCCTAAATTCGCAAATTTGTACTGTTTTAAATTGTTTAAAATGTTAGGTTGTGTATTTGAGTCCATTTTACAGATGATTTAAGCCCGTTTTCATAACATGCTGGGAGTTTCACAAATTAACAATTTTTAAAAAATGTGTCATAGATTCCAAAAAGAAAAATACATTAAATATAAACACGTAAAATAAGACTACTTACAAAGAAATTTATTGGAAATATAAAGTCGTCATCAAATCATCAATTGAAATGGATACAATTATAACGCGTTTGTAACGCTTTTCATCGGTATTTTGGAAAACATGTGCATCTCTAACATAGCGTTCAAAATTCATTACTATGCGGGTAAATCAGAACGGCCGACTGGTAAGAGCTTCTAAATTTTTTATCCCGGCGGTCGTAGGTTCGAGTCCCGACGAAGGCAATATATTTTTTTCTTTACATAATATTTTTGGGGGTTATTCCAACTGCTTTGGTTTTTACAGTAAATATGTTAAATGACATTTTTCAAAAATATTTAAAAAAAATTCAGTGAACAAGTCCCTTAAACGCATGTGGCCTATATTCGTATTTGACACGGACAGCATTTGTAGGCTTCTCATCTGTCACGCGTGAAGAAATCGTGTTTAGTTACTGATATCTGTCTCTGAAATCGATACAAATAATTTGAAATACTGACTCATTATATGAATATGCGATTTATTTACTGACAATATGTTACCTTAGGCAGTTTTTTTTGGTTAATTATATACATTAATAAGATAACGATACGATGCATTTTGCAACCTTTCTTTATAGATTACTAACTGCATTTTAATCACATTTCTCAAATGAACATACGAATGAAACATGTATTTTAAGTGTATGAATTATACGCGGTCTATTCGGTTACTAATTCATACCCCTTCATCTATCAATACTATTTGAATGTGCACAACGGTCAAGTGATGTCACAATCTGGTCTTAACAGTAGCCTGAATCTCCATCTACAATGAGGTGAAATACCAGCATGACTTAGAACTTTTATATTGTTAAAATGAAAGAAACTCATTTTTTTATTCAAACAATTGTTTTGTTCTGGCAAACATATTTCACTAATAATTCATTTGCTTTAGGTAGCTTTTATCGCAAACAGTCATTCTGCACTGTCAGCGTTTTTGGTTCGTATTGTCCTGTACTAGACGGCTCATAATGGTTTCATTACTCATGTAAGATAACAATTTGAATGTAGTGGATTTCATGCTGATTAGTTAAAAAATTATTTTCGATTTATCGTTGTTTATCGGCCAGTAAACAAGGATTCGGAGTACTGATCCGAAGAA
Organism: Congeria kusceri; assembly: GCA_027627225.1. Lineage (NCBI taxonomy): Eukaryota > Metazoa > Mollusca > Bivalvia > Myida > Dreissenidae > Congeria > Congeria kusceri. The sequence continues at coordinate 59,771,700 of CM051028.1, forward strand.
ATTCAACCACGAGGGCGATAGCCCGAGTTGTTTAATAGCCACGCATCAGAACGACAAAGAGTTGTTCATTGGTCGATAAACAACGATAATGCGAAAATTATTCGATTCTAACATGATTTGACATATTTAGTTTTTGCAATTGTAATTAGAACTACCTTTTACTATGCTCCGCTCAGAATCGGACTACATTTTGCGTTGTTTATTGGGTAGTTAACCAACGATAATTTAATTCTTTGTCTATAGAACAATAAGCGAGGATCATGTTAGAATATACAATAGTTTCTAATCAAATATAGTTCATTTCACTTCAGCAACCCCAATCAGCCGGTGACCCCATCCAGTGCAGTGGCCAGCGTACAACGTCCTATCGCAGGACTATCTCGAGATAGACAAAGTCATGGGGCCGCACTCCAACCGGAAGTTCCTTCTCGCGCGCCAACACAACGTTTGGGAGAACATCATTCCTTTTCTAAACTAGAACAGGGCACTGGGTATGATCAGGGATGTTCGGGCGTGTCTAGTGGATCCGGAAGTGTACAGTCAGTCATTGAAACTATGTTGGCGACATTTGTTTTGGCTTCCGTCTGTAGTTTCACTTAAGTTTTCTTTAAATACCTGTACATTTATATTTTCCTTTCCTTGCATAGTAAAGTCTTCAAAAGGTTGCATGTCTGTTTGCTGGAATGATTGTGTGTTGGTGTACTATGAAGGTTAAATCAGTATCTGGTGAAATGTGATGTGGAACACTACCACCCTAGCTAACGAAATTCGTACAGGAAGTGTCGACTAACGACTTTTAAGTACGTTTACATGTACTTACAGTGGATATTGCCAGTATTTATATTATAAAGATTTTTGTCAAAAAAAAGAAGAAATGCCGATGTTTTCTGTTGTTTTACTGAAGAAAACAGCGAAAAAGTGTCGCGTTTATTATTTTGTTGTTGTGTTAACGAAGAAAACTTACATGTTCAGTATTTAAAATATTTTATAGTTCGGATTGTAAGACAGGCATTCCCATGAGAACATTTGCGTATACCGTTTCAATTCAGAAGCAAAAACAGGTCTTTACAATGTATAAACACGGCAGTTAGTTGAATAATGATGATATAAGTGGCAAAATATTTTGTCGGAAGTGGGATACGAACCCACGCCCGGAGAACCAGACTGCGACCTGAACGCAGCGCCTTGGACCGCTCGGCCATACTGACATGTAAAATGTCAAATGAATGGACAGTAAACGATTTTGCAATAGCCATGCATGTGACATTATATTTAGCGCATTACACGAATATTCAAAGACAAGTGCACGGTTAGGAGACTCACTGGACCACCTCATTTCGAGGTGTTAAAAAAATGTCCGGTGGTGACTTCCTAGGTGGTCGGGGGTGCAGAAATGTTGTAAACAGTACATATGACTTACCAATTTTGTATTAGTTTCTTCTGATAAAGGTGCTTTTTAAGAATCGGCCAATATCATTACCAGTAGGAATGATAAAATAGCACTCGTTCGTAGTTTCGTTTACGAATGTACAAAAATAAAGGCTGTAGGATTTTTATAAGTTGAAGTCATTGAAAGAGAATGTCTATGGTACTCTATGTTTTGACATGTTTACCCGTCTAAGTTCTTACTACAACCCATTATGAAGTGTGCCACGATTGACGATGATCACAAATATAAATGTCTTCACATACGCATTAAATGGTTTGCCATAATTTGTAATTTTTGTTAGTTTTCTGCAATTTTCTTGAAATGAGGTGGTCCGGTGGTGCTGAGGTGGTCCGGTACTCAGCACCATCGGACCACCTCAGCACCACCGGACCATATCCAACTTTCAATCCAATCCCACGGTCGCTATCGATCAGAATCGATGAGAAGATTTAACATCGAATTGAATAGGAAAATTAAGAACTGTGTACTTCTAACATTCATAGTTTTGTCAATAATTTAAATATCAAAATTGCACAGCTTGCATTTGAATATATAATTCTTCTCTAAACAATGGTATTTTTTCGTTTTGATAACTTAACGGTTGAGTCGTTCTTTTAAGGTTTTAAAAGTATAGGTGTCATTTTGTTCATATTTCAATTTAAATAATAGGGAATTTGGTAAAATGGGCTAACAACGGGTTAGGAAATTGCTACAAAAACAGTATTTCTATATTTAAATTCAAAATTGCACAGGTGGAATAAGCTAGGAAAATCATTTTCCTGTCGATACAATATATTTTTGTTAATAAAAATTGGCATTTAGACCGTCCCATATTAACTTAAGTATCACTTGTAATTGATTCTAGTGGTAATTTTCACCCAATTCACGGAAATGCACGAAATCAATCTCGGCATTCGGCCTTTTCCAGTCTTGTATCATAACCTATCATGTTCTGTTAATCATTTTAAGGCAGAAATAAATGTATCACGGTTTAATTACATTTGTTTATTTGAAGTTAAAACTACCGTTTATGGTTATATTCTATTTAAATGGATTTTGTTTACTTAAAAAAAATTAATTAGTGGCATGTTTCCAAAACAACTATAAAATATGGAAAGTTTTAAATTAATGAAAAAGATAATAATCTACAACTTTGAATTTTAACGTGTTTTATTAGTTTACAACACTAAATACTCAAGGGTCGGATAAATATTAAAATTGATATTTGTTTACTATTAATTTCAAATCTGGTGTTGCTTTTAACTGAAAATGCAGTTTCAATAATCATGTAAATAGATTACCCTATTAAATAGGTTAGTTGTCTGAAAATATTAAAAACAAATATCCCGAAAGCACAAAGGCATATGGTTAAACTTATTAAAAAAATTGTTTTTTAGTTTCTTGGTTCCATCGACCCGATTTTTGTTAAAAATACAAAAAATGGAATAAAACCGATATTTTAAAAATAATGAGCCAAAAACGATTAATACAAATAATTTATTTCCACTGATGCTTATGGTCATGTTTATTGCGAAAACAATATGTGTATCATAAAATTGTATTGTTGTTTAATTTTATTTTCCACTCAAACTGATCAGATTTTGTTTTCTCAAAACAGCTATAAATAATGAATATTTGGCCATCTCGTTTCAATCAAAAATCGAACACACACGTGTGCGAACAAAATCGATAATGCTTTATTCTTTAATATGTACTGGGTTCATTAATGTTAGGTCAGTTTGTCCAATATATATATTTCCCGAATAGAGATACTAGAATATATGTATACATTTAAAATTAATGTTGCGTAACTGAAAAGCCAAACATAACGTAGACATCATCCAGATATATCCGTTGTTTGTCTTCTGAATGCATAACAATATTTAACACATTTCAACTGTCACATACTAAATATTTTCTTATAAAAACTATAACTTGTTTTTATCAATATCTACACACTTTTGTTATCAATATCTACACACTTTTGTTATCTTGCATCCAGTATTTCTGTGTGTCAACAAGAAAATCCTGGGTATTACTATCAGGGTGAGATACCGCGATAAGACCCGCAGGCGCCCATGGTGTTAACATGAGATAAGCCGCGGTAGATGCCATAAAACTTGAACAATGTGTACATGCATTTTCAAACTTTGACGTTAAAAGGACCAAAATAATCTTTATTTTAAAATAAATTACATGTATACAAAGCTTAATCATTGTAGATATTCGATCCGTTAGTACCGATACAAAACAAGAAAGAATAACACAATCCACTAAAAAATTCCTTCATTTTGTTCTTTGTTTATATTGACAGAGGCTGAGTGTTTTTAGCTCTTAAAAAGGACCAAAAGATTTTTTAAATATTAAGATCGGTAAAAGATGCTATTTTCCAAAACCGTTGGAACCTAAGTTTGCGTTCAAAAGATTATTAACATTTTCTTGTGCTCTCCATGTATTTTTCCTATACCCAGAAAAATCGTTTCGGCAAACTGGACCGGAATTAAAGTTGGGTATGAATACCGCTTTTGCCAATTAACTTTAAAACTTGGTATCCTATAATTCTATCAGTGATTGGCAATTTAACACAATAAAATAAATGCTCTAATGCAGAAAAAAGGACAGAACACGGATTATAATTATTATTAGTTTACTGAAATAAGACTGTAATAGTATTCATGCGTAAGTAATATTACTAACATACCAACGAAAATAGAAATCTTACCACAGTTCATACTAGCGACAGTTCATTTAATTAAACGCTTAATATCTGTCCTAAAATACAACGTTTAGTGAACAACTTGAAAAGCTCTTTGCATTCAATCATTGATTTTTGATGACAATGCTATAAAACTTATCGCTTCAAGCAATTGTCTGTTGATCTTCGGAAAATCGACGAAAATGTGGATCGATGCTCGCTCGACTCTTGATGCGATTATGTGACATAAAGTTGGATATGCACCTCGTTACAAGAAATTCCCAGAAAACAAACCAAAATTACAAATTATTGCAAAACATGTAATGCGTACGTGAAGAAGTATATTTGTGTTCATCGTCAGTCGTTACGCACTTCATAGTAGGTTGTAGTAAGAACTCGGGTCAACATGTCAGTAAACAGAGTACCATAGACATATTCTTTCAATGACTTCAACTTGTAAAAATCCTACAGCCGTTATTTGTGTACATTATTTAACGAAACTACGAACGAGTGTTCTTTTATCATTCCTACTGGTGATGACATTGGCCGATTTTTTAAAAAGCACCTTAATCAGAAGAAATTAATACAAAATTGGTAAGTCATGCTATTTTTTTGCACCACCGGACCACCTCGGAAGTCACCACCGGACATTTTCTTAACACCTCGAAATGAGGTGTTCCGGTGAGTCTCTTAACCGTGAAGTGGTAAACAATACCAGATATTTAAGTCTATTTCACAATTTATACCTGAATAAAGTAAATAGTGATTACGATAGTGGTAAAAATATTTGTCAGAAGTGGGATTCGAACCCACGCCTGGAGAACCAGACTGCGACCTGAACGCAGCGCCTTCGACCGCTCGTCCATCCTGATATATGAAGCTAAATTTCCGACTCATATACGTCATTCACGCTTATAAACCATTTCTTTGTCACTAATATCTCTAAAGCTATTAGTACAAACATAAAATAAATAGGAATGCCGATTATGAAATTATCGATTGTATAAGAACGGCATTGAAATTTGAATATTTGCTTAAACAGGTAGGCCTATACTTTGGAACTCCGCTCAGTATCAGATACACCTATCACGCACTAATTTTATAATGAAGTATACAGTATACATGACATATGAATTAGGATTTTTTAAATATATTATGTATATATCTGGCATTATATTACATCCGCTCACCGATTTCCTACTACGGTGGCACAAAGGAGACATGCACTACTCTTCTTTATCTCGGTTCCCACGAGATGCTTACTCGTGAGAACGGGATACTAACTCTGGGAATGAGATACTAACTCGTGGGAACGAGATACTATCTCATGGGAACGAGATACTAAATCGTGGGAACGAGATACTAAGTTTCCGTATATATGTTTTATAATAACCATGGCCAACAAAAACGATCATGTTGTAAGATGGGTACTACGTCGTTCGCTCGAGTTAGTATCTCGTTCTCACGAAATAGTAAGTCGTTCCCTAGACATAGTTATTTCGTTCCCCTAAGTTAGCATCTCGTTCCAACGAGTTAGTATCTCGTTCCCTCGAGTTAATATCTCGTGGGAACGGGATAAAAAGAGGAGTGCATGTCACCTCTGTGCCACCGTAACCTACCCATGAAAAAGGTTTATGTCGCGTTGTGGTGGACCTGTTTAGTCAGGCGAGGGAAACAGGATTTTCAGTTAGAGCTAGGGGCGGAAATATTCAGTAACTGCCAACAAACTGCTGTTGGTCTCTCTTACATGTTAGAATATATAGGGGAACGGTGTAAAATTGTCAAAAACTAACAATTTAACGAAAATAACAGCATAACAGATTTGATAATTGCGATAAATTGATTGAAAACTATGTCACTGGTAACGACTTGTGTTTGTTTGCGTTATTGTCAGGTTTAAAAATGAATTTTGAACAATATTATAGGGGGCGTACGCCGATTCCGTCCCCTCTAAATCCACCTTTGTAAATATGATTCCAATTAGGCTAAAATTATTAATTACATATAGTTGACACTAATATAATTCCAAATTAAATTATTGATTAAATCACAGTTCAAAATTGATTATAAAGACCTCACTGTACCCGACCATAAGCTTACAAACATTCTTACCAAATATAGATCTTATCTACAATAAATACAGAGGTTTAAAAGATATCGTGAAGATTAAGAACAAAAACATTAATATTGGTGAGTTTCCCCGTACACAATAAATGTATACATAATGTAAGGACACAATATATGTATACATGATTTAGGGACACAATGCATGTATATATGATGAACGGTCACAATATATGAATACATGATGTACGGCCACAATACGTGTATATATGATGTACGGCCACAATACGTGCATATATAATGTACGGCCACAATACGTGTATATATGATGCACGGCCACAATATATGTGTATATGACGTACGGCCACAATACATGTATATATGATGTACGGCCACAATACATGTATATATGACGTACGGCCACAATACATGTATATATGACGTACGGCCACAATACATGTATATATGACGTACGGCCACAATACATGTATATATGACGTACGGCCACAATACATGTATATATGACGTACGGCCACAATATATGTGTATATGATGTACGGCCACAATACATGTATATATGATGTACGGCCACAATACATGTATATATGACGTACGGCCACAATACATGTATATATGATGTACGGCCACAATACATGTATATATGACGTACGGCCACAATACATGTATATATGATGTACGGCCACAATACATGTATATATGATGTACGGCCACAATACATGTATATATGACGTACGGCCACAATACATGTATATATGATGTACGGCCACAATACATGTATATATGACGTACGGCCACAATACATGTATATATGATGCACGGCCACAATATATGTATATATGATGCACGGCCACAATACGTGTATATATGATGTACGGCCACAATACATGTATATATGATGCACGGCCACAATACGTGTATATATGATGTACGGCCACAATACGTGTATATATGATGTACGACCACAATACGTGTATATATGATGTACGACCACAATACGTGTATATATGATGTACGGCCACAATACGTGTATATATGATGTACGGCCACAATACGTGTATATATGATGTACGGCCACAATACATGTATATATGATGTACGGCCACAATACGTATATATATGATGTACGGACACAATACGTGCATATATGATGTACGGCCACAATACATGTATATATGATGTACGGCCACAATACATGTGTATATGACGTACGGCCACAATACATGTATATATGATGTACGGCCACAATACGTGTATATATGATGTACGGCCACAATACGTGTATATATGATGTACGGCCACAATACGTGTATATATGACGTACGGCCACAATATATGTGTATATGATGTACGGCCACAATACATGTGTATATGATGAACGGACACAATACATGTATATATGATGTACGGCCACAATACGTGTATATATGATGTACGGCCACAATGTATGTGTATATGATGTCGGCCACAATACATGTGTATATGATGTACGACCACAATACATGTGTATATGACGTACGGCCACAATACATGTATATATGATGTACGGCCACAATACGTGTATATATGATGTACGGCCACAATACGTGTATATATGATGTACGACCACAATACATGTATATATGATGTACGGCCACAATACATGTATATATGATGTACGGCCACAATACATGTATATATGATGTACGGCCACAATACATGTATATATGATGTACGGCCACAATACATGTATATATGATGTACGGCCACAATACGTGTATATATGATGTACGGCCACAATACGTGTATACATGATGTACGACCACAATACGTGTATATATGATGTACGGCCACAATACGTGTATATATGATGTACGACCACAATACGTGTATACATGATGTACGGCCACAATACGTGTATACATGATGTACGACCACAATACGTGTATATATGATGTACGGCCACAATACGTGTATATATGATGTACGACCACAATACATGTATATATGATGTACGGCCACAATACATGTATATATGATGTACGGCCACAATACATGTATATATGATGTACGGCCACAATACGTGTATATATGATGTACGGCCACAATACATGTATATATGATGTACGGCCACAATACATGTATATATGATGTACGGCCACAATACATGTATATATGATGTACGGCCACAATACATGTATATATGATGTACGACCACAATACGTGTATATATGATGTACGGCCACAATACGTGTATACATGATGTACGACCACAATACGTGTATATATGATGTACGGCCACAATACATGTGTATATGACGTACGGCCACAATACATGTATATATGACGTACGGCCACAATACATGTATATATGACGTACGGCCACAATACATGTATACCTGATGTACGACCACAATACATGTATATATGATGTACGACCACAATACGTGTATATATGATGTACGGCCACAATACATGTATATATGATGTACGACCACAATACATGTATATATGATGTACGGCCACAATACATGTATATATGATGTACGACCACAATACATGTGTATATGATGTACGGCCACAATACGTGTATATATGATGTACGGCCACAATACGTGTATATATGATGCACGGCCACAATACATGTATATATGACGTACGGCCACAATACATGTGTATATGATGTACGGCCACAATACGTGTATATATGATGTACGGCCACAATACATGTATATATGATGTACGGCCACAATACATGTGTATATGATGTACGGCCACAATAAATGTGTATATGATGTACGGCCATAATACATGTATATATGACGTACGACCACAATACGTGTATATATGACGTACGGCCACAATACATGTATATATGATGTACGGCCACAATACGTGTATATATGATGCACGGCCACAATATATGTGTATATGACGTACGGCCACAATACATGTGTATATGACGTACGGCCACAATACATGTATATATGATGTACGGCCACAATACATGTATATATGACGTACGGCCACAATACATGTATATATGATGTACGGCCACAATACATGTTTATATGATGTTCGGCCACAATACATGTATATATGATGTACGGCCACAATACGTGTATATATGATGTACGGCCACAATACATGTATATATGATGTACGGCCACAATACATGTATATATGATGTACGGCCACAATACGTGTATATATGATGTACGGCCACAATACGTGTATATATGATGTTCGGCCACAATACATGTGTATATGATGTACGGCCATAATACTTGTATATATGACGTACGACCACAATACATGTATATATGATGTACGACCACAATACATGTATATATGATGTTCGGCCATAATACATGTATATATGATGTACGGCCACAATACATGTATATATGATGTACGGCCACAATACATGTGTATATGATGTTCGGCCGCAATACATGTATATATGATGTACGGCCACAATACATGTGTATATGATGTACGGCCACAATACATGTGTATATGATGTACGGCCGCAATACATGTATATATGATGTACGGCCACAATACATGTGTATATGATGTTCGGCCGCAATACATGTATATATGATGTACGGCCACAATACATGTGTATATGATGTACGGCCATAAAACATGTATATATGACGTACGGCCACAATAGGTGCATATATGATGTACGACCACAATACGTGTATATATGACGTACGGCCACAATACGTGCATATATGACGTACGACCACAATACGTGCACATATGATGTACGACCACAATACGTGTATATATGACGTACGGCCACAATACGTGCATATATGACGTACGGCCACAATACGTGTATGTGATGTACGGCCACAATACATGTATATATGACGTACGGCCTCAATACGTGTATACATGATGTACGACCACAATACGTGCATATATGATGTACGACCACAATACGTGTATATATGACGTACGGCCACAATACGTGCATATATGATGTACGACCACAATACGTGTATATATGACGTACGGCCACAATACGTGCATATATGACGTACGGCCACAATACGTGTATGCATGATGTTCGGCCACAAAACGTGTATATATGATGTACGGCCACAATACGTGTATATATGACGTTCGGCCACAATAAATGTATATATGATGTACGGCCACAATACATGTATATATGATGCACGGCCACAATATATGTATATATGATGTACGGCCACAATACATGTATAAATGATGCACGGCCACAATACATGTATATATGATGTACGGCCACAATACATGTATATATGACGTACGGCCACAATGCGTGTATATATGATGTACGGCCACAATATATGTATATATGATGTACGGCCACAATACGTGTATATATGATGTACGACCACAATACGTGTATATATGATGTACGGCCACAATACGTGTATACATGATGTACGGCCAGAATACGTGTATCTATGATGTACGGCCACAATACGTGCATATATGATGTACGGCCACAATAAGTGTATACATGATGTACGGCCACAATACGTGTATACCTGATGTTCGGCCATAAAACGTGTATATATGATGTACGGCCATAATACGTGTATACATGATGTACGGCCACAATACGTATATATATGATGTACGACCACAATACGTGTATATATGATGTACGGCCACAGTACGTGCATATATGATGTACGGCCACAATACGTGTATACATGATGTACGGCTACAATACGTGTATATATTATGTACGGCCACAATACGTGTATACATGATGTACGGCCACAATACTTGTATTCATGATGTACGGCCACAATACGTGTATACATGATGTACGGCCACAATACTTTTATATATGAAGTACGGCCACAATACGTGTATAAATGATGTACGGCCACAATACGTGTATATATGATGTACGACCACAATACGTGTATATATGATGAACGGCCACAATACGTGTATATATGATGTACGGCCGTAATACATGTGTAAATAATGTACGCGAATACGTGTATACATGATGTAGTGACACAATACATGTATATATGATGTACAGCCACAATACGTGTATATATGATGTACGGCCACAATACGTGTATATATGATGCACGGCCATAATACATGTGTACATAGTGAACGACCACAATATGTGTATTCATGATGTACGACCACAATACGTGTATACATGATGTCGGGACTTAATACTTCTATATATGATGTTCGGCCATAATACATTTATAAATGATGTACGGCCACAATACATGTGTACATGATGTACGGCCACAACACGTGTATACATGATGTTCGGCCACAATACATGTGTACATGATGTACGGCCACAATACGTGTATACATGATGTAGGGACACAATGCATGTATATATGATGTAGGGACACAATACATTTATATATGATGTACGGCCACAATGTGTGTGTACATGATGTACGGACACAATACGTGTATACATGATGTACGGCTACAATACGTGTATACACGATGTACGGCCACAAAACATGTGTACATGATGAACGACCACAATAAGTGTATACATGATGTACGACCACAATACGTGTAAACATGATGTAGGGACTTAATGCTTGTATATATGATGTACGGCCATAATATATTTATAAATGATGTACGGCCACAATACGTGTATACATGATGTAGGGACTTAATACTTCTATATATGATGTACGGCCATAATACATTTATAAATGATGATCGGCCACAACACATGTGTACATGATGTACGGCCACAATACGTGTATACATGATGTAGGGACACAATGCATGTATATATGATGTAGGGACACAATACATTTATATATGATGTACGGCCACAATGTGTGTGTACATGATGTAGGGACACAATACGTGTATACATCATGTAGGGATACAATACATATATATATGATGTACGGCCACAATACGTGTATATATGATGTACGACCACAATACATGTATACATGATGTACGGCAACAACACGTGTATACGTCATGTACGACAACAATACATGTATATATGATGTTCGGCCACAATACGTGTATATATGACGTACGGCCATAATACGTGTATACATGATGTACGGCCACAATACGTGTATATATGACGTACGGCCACAATACGTGTATATATGATGTACGGCCACAATACGTGTATATATGATGTAGTTCCACAATACGTGTATATATGATGTTGGGCCACAATACGTGTATATATGATGTACGGCCACAATACGTGAATACATGATGTACGGCCACAATACGTGTATATATGACGTAAGGCCCCAATACGTGTATGCATGATGGACGGCCACAATACGTGTATGCATGATGTACGGCCAAAATACGTGTATATATGATGTACGGCCACAATACGTGTATATATGACGGACGGCCACAATACCTGTATACATGATGTACGGCCACAATACGTGTATATATGACGTACGGCCACAATACATGTATACATGATCTTCGGCCACAATACGTGTATATATGATGTACGGCCACAATACGTGTATAAATGATGTACGGCCACAATAGGTGTATACATGATGTACGGCCACAAAACGTGTATATATGATGTACGGCCACAATACGTGTATATATGATGTACGGCCGCAATACATGTGTAAATAATGTACGCGAATACGTGTATACATGATGTAGGGACACAATACATCTATATATGATGTACAGCCACAAAACTTGTATATATGATGTACGGCCACAATACGTGTATATATGATGCACGGCCATAATACATGTATATATGATGTGCGGCCACAATACGTGTATACACGATGTACGGCCACAAAACATGTTTACATGATGGACGACCACAATACGTGTATACATGATGTACGACCACAATACGTGAATACATGATGTAGGGACTTAATACTTGTATATATGATGTTCGGCCATAATACATTTATAAATGATGGACGGCCACAATACATGTCAATATGATGTACGGCCACAACACGTGTATACATGATGTACGGCCACAATACATGTGTACATGATGTACGGCCACAATACGTGTATACATGATGTCGGGACACAATGCATGTATATATGATGTAGGGACACAATACATTTATATATGATGTACGGCCACAATGTGTGTGTACATGATGTACGGACACAATACGTGTATACATGATGTACGGCTACAATACGTGTATACACGATGTACGGCCACAAAACATGTGTACATGATGAACGACCACAATAAGTGTATACATGATGTAGGACCACAATACGTGTAAACATGATGTAGGGACTTAATGCTTGTATATATGATGTACGGCCATAATACATTTATAAATGATGTACGGCCACAATACATGTGTACATGATGTACGGCCACAATACGTGTATACATGATGTAGGGACACTATGCATGTATATATGATGTTGGGACACAATACATTTATATATGATGTACGGCCACAATCTGTGTGTACATGATGTAAGTATACAATTCATGTATATATGATGTACGGCCACAATACGTGTATATATGATGTACGGCCACAATACATGTATGTGATGTACGGCCACAATACGTGTATACATGACGTACGGCCACAATACATGTATATATGACGTACGGCCACAATACATGTATATATGACGTACGGCCACAATACATGTATATATGATGCACGGCCACAATACATGTATATATGATGTACGGCCACAATACATGTATATATGACGTACGGCCACAATACGTGTATATATGACGTACGGCCACAATACATGTATATATGATGTAAGGCCACAATACGTGTATACATGATGTAAGGCCACAATACGTGTATATATGATGTACGGCCACAATACGTGCATATATGATGTAGGGACACAATAAGTGTATACATGATGTACGGCCACAATACGTGTATACCTGATGTACGGCCACAAAACGTGTATATATGATGTACGGCCACAATACGTGTATACATGATGTACGGCCACAATACGTGAATATATGATGTGCGACCACAATACGTGTATATATATGATGTACGGCCACAATACGTGCATATATGATGTACGGCCACAATACGTGTATACATGATGTACGGCCACAATACGTGTATGTATGATGTACGGCCACAATACGTGAAAACATGATGTACGGCCACAATACGTGTATACCTGATGTACGGCCACAATACGTGTATATATGATGTACGGCCACAAAACGTGTATACATGATGTACGGCCACAATACGTGTATACATGATGTACGGCAACAATACGTGTATACCTGATGTTCGGCCACAATACGTGTATACCTCATGTACGGCCACAATGCGTGTATACATGATGGACGGCCACAATACGTGTATATATGATGTACGGCCACAATACGTGTATACATGATGTCCGGCCACAAAACGTGTATATATTATGTACGGCCACAATACTTGTATACATGATGTACGGCCACAATACTTGTATACATGATGTACGGCCACAATACGTGTATACATGATGTACGGCCACAATACGTTTATATATGATGTACGGCCACAATACGTGTATAAATGATGTACGGCCACAATACGTGTATATATGATGTACGACCACAATACGTGTATATATGATGTACGGCCACAATACGTGTATATATGATGTACGGCCGCAATACATGTGTAAATAATGTACGCGAATACGTGTATACATGATGTAGTGACACAATACATGTATATATGATGTACAGCCACAATACGTGTATATATGATGTACGGCCACAATACGTGTATATATGATGCCCGGCCATAATACATGTATATATGATGTGCGGCCACAATACGTGAATACACGATGTACGACCACAAAACATGTGTACATGGTGAACGACCACAATACGTGTATACATGATGTACGGCCACAACACGTGTATACATGATGTACGGCCACAATACATGTGTACATGATGAACGACCACAATACGTGTATACATGATGTACGACAACAATACGTGTATACATGATGTAGGGACTTAATACTTGTATATATGATGTGCGGCCATAATACATTTATAAATGATGTACGGCCACAATACATGTGTACATGATGTACGGCCACAATACGTGTATACATGATGTAGGGACACAATGCATGTATATATGATGTAGGGACACAATACATGTATATATGATGTAGGGACACAATGCATGTATATATGATGTAGGGACACAATACATTTATATATGATGTACGGCCACAATGTGTGTGTACATGATGTAGGGACACAATACGTGTATACATGATGTAGGGATACAATACATCTATATATGATGTTCGGCCACAATACGTGTATATATGATGTACGACCACAATACATGTATATATGATGTACGGCCACAATACATGTATATATGATGTACGGCCACAATACATGTATATATGATGTACGGCCACAATACATGTATATATGATGTACGACCACAATACATGTATATATGACATACGACCACAATACATGTATATATGACATACGACCACAATACATGTATATATGACATACGACCACAATACGTGTATATATGATGTACGACCACAATACATGTATATATGACGTACGGCCACAATACATGTATATATGACGTACGACCACAATACATGTATATATGACGTACGGCCACAATACATGTATATATGATGTACGGCCACAATACGTGTATATATGATGTACGGCCACAATACGTGTATGTGATGTACGGCCACAATACGTGTATACATGACGTACGGCCACAATACATGTATATATGACGTACGGCCACAATACATGTATATATGACGTACGGCCACAATACATGTATATATGATGTACGGCCACAATACATGTATATATGACGTACGGCCACAATACATGTATATATGATGTACGGCCACAATACATGTATATATGATGTACGGCCACAATACATGTATGTATGATGTTCGGCCACAATACATGTATATATGACGTTCGTCCACAATACATGTATATATGATGTACGGCCACAATACATGTATATATGATGTACGGCCACAATAGGTGTATATGATGGTCGGCCACAATACGTGTATACATGACGTACGGCCACAATACGTGTATACATGATGTACGGCCACAATATATGTACATATGACGTACGACCACAATACATGTATATATGACGTACGACCACAATACATGTATATATGACGTACGACCACAATACATGTATATATGACCTACGGCCACAATACGTGTATACATGACGTACGGCCACAATACGTGTATACATGACGTATGGCCACAATACATGTATATATGACGTACGACCACAATACATGTATATATGACGTACGACCACAATACGTTTATATATGATGTACGGCCACAATACGTGTATAAATGATGTACGGCCACAATACGTGTATATATGATGTACGACCACAATACGTGTATATATGATGTACGGCCACAATACGTGTATATATGATGTACGGCCGCAATACATGTGTAAATAATGTACGCGAATACGTGTATACATGATGTAGTGACACAATACATGTATATATGATGTACAGCCACAATACGTGTATATATGATGTACGGCCACAATACGTGTATATATGATGCCCGGCCATAATACATGTATATATGATGTGCGGCCACAATACGTGAATACACGATGTACGACCACAAAACATGTGTACATGGTGAACGACCACAATACGTGTATACATGATGTACGGCCACAACACGTGTATACATGATGTACGGCCACAATACATGTGTACATGATGAACGACCACAATACGTGTATACATGATGTACGACAACAATACGTGTATACATGATGTAGGGACTTAATACTTGTATATATGATGTACGGCCATAATACATTTATAAATGATGTACGGCCACAATACATGTGTACATGATGTACGGCCACAATACGTGTATACATGATGTAGGGACACAATGCATGTATATATGATGTAGGGACACAATACATGTATATATGATGTAGGGACACAATGCATGTATATATGATGTAGGGACACAATACATTTATATATGATGTACGGCCACAATGTGTGTGTACATGATGTAGGGACACAATACGTGTATACATGATGTAGGGATACAATACATCTATATATGATGTTCGGCCACAATACGTGTATATATGATGTACGACCACAATACATGTATATATGATGTACGGCCACAATACATGTATATATGATGTACGGCCACAATACATGTATATATGATGTACGGCCACAATACATGTATATATGATGTACGACCACAATACATGTATATATGACATACGACCACAATACATGTATATATGACATACGACCACAATACATGTATATATGACATACGACCACAATACGTGTATATATGATGTACGACCACAATACATGTATATATGACGTACGGCCACAATACATGTATATATGACGTACGACCACAATACATGTATATATGACGTACGGCCACAATACATGTATATATGATGTACGGCCACAATACGTGTATATATGATGTACGGCCACAATACGTGTATGTGATGTACGGCCACAATACGTGTATACATGACGTACGGCCACAATACATGTATATATGACGTACGGCCACAATACATGTATATATGACGTACGGCCACAATACATGTATATATGATGTACGGCCACAATACATGTATATATGACGTACGGCCACAATACATGTATATATGATGTACGGCCACAATACATGTATATATGATGTACGGCCACAATACATGTATGTATGATGTACGGCCACAATACATGTATATATGACGTTCGTCCACAATACATGTATATATGATGTACGGCCACAATACATGTATATATGATGTACGGCCACAATAGGTGTATATGATGGTCGGCCACAATACGTGTATACATGACGTACGGCCACAATACGTGTATACATGATGTACGGCCACAATATATGTATATATGACGTACGACCACAATACATGTATATATGACGTACGACCACAATACATGTATATATGACGTACGACCACAATACATGTATATATGACCTACGGCCACAATACGTGTATACATGACGTACGGCCACAATACGTGTATACATGACGTATGGCCACAATACATGTATATATGACGTACGACCACAATACATGTATATATGACGTACGACCACAATACATGTATATATGACGTACGACCACAATACATGTATATATGACGTACGGCCACAATACATGTATATATGATGTACGACCACAATACGTGTATATATGATGTACGACCACAATACATGTATATATGATGTACGGCCACAATACATGTATATATGACGTACGGCCACAATACGTGTATACATGATGTACGGCCACAATACGTGTATATATGATGGACATACATCTAGTCTATAAATTATATAAGTCCAATAGTGATGACAATAGCGGTATGACGATATATTTTCATAAGTAAACATTGTACCTCTCGCCTTTCCGGACATAATCGTTAAATTAACTATTACTTTTTGTTACAATTATCCATGCTTTAAGGAAGTAAATTCACCGAATTTATAGACTGTCATGTAAGTATATGGATAAGGTAAGGGACTAATTGACATTATAAGCTAATCACTAAGTTCAGGTTGTTAGCTGGGAAATGTAAAAAGAAGTAGACGGTATGTATGTCTTCTTCAATTTTAAAAGAATAAATGTCATTTAGAGTTGTTTTTTTTTAAATACGTATATAGACATCAAGTTTTAAAAATTAGTACCAGTTTGTATTATTTATATTGGGTAATGGTTGCGATACGTAGGCGGGTAATTCTACAAAAAATGGCCAAAGGCGTGTCACTCATGTTAAACTGATATTTTAAAGAATTTCTTGCTCACAAACTACCACAATCTGTGTTTTATCTATTCTATATGATGAAAGAAATAAAACGAAATGGGTTGTGACATAAAACTTTTATCAATGAAATAAAACGCGGATCTTAAAATTGCACACTAGCCTAAAATTGCATCGTGTGTTCACATGTTAACCAACTTATATAAGAAAATAACTAATAAAAAAACAACATAAAACAGTTAACTAATAAATACGTATAAAATATTAATTTATATCATGCTTCATTTTTCATAATTTCTGATAAGTTAAACTTTACATGGTGACATTTTTTGGTTCGTCACCAGTTATTTGGTCATTACCGCCACAACCCATACTAACTTTGAAAATTCTAGAAATGATGACGTACACAGACACAAACGTACTGCGTCATCATCAGGAAGTTAAGCGGAAATATTTTTTACCGGATAGTAGCAGAGCTTACACTTTAGTTATTATCCAAAGTGATAGGAAAGTTCTCATTTGTACTGCGTATACTTTCTTATTGTAATTACCGTATGTGCTGAGAAATACAAATGTGGCTACATAGTTTTTGCTCGTTGACGCAATTCACCTTCATTTATGGTTCTATCGCATGTGAAAGGTTTTTAATGCACGTAAAACAATATTTCTTGCATTTTCAAGTAAATTTTTTGCTTAAGTGTCATTACCAAAACGGTCATCTCCGCAACGCTGATAAAATTTGTATAAATAGAACATACTTGATTTAAGGCTCAGTTCATTAAATGGATGTTTTCCTTCAACAAAATGAGTTAATTATTGATTGAAAGTAAATATATCCGTTATATTTGACAGTATTTCATAGCCGATGTCATTTCCGCAACCGCATATCATTACCAAAACGTATTGTCATTACCGCAACGACATAATTTATCTACAATTTTTGTAATATATATAGAGCAAATACAATACATTCTTGAAATAATGATAATCAAAATCAACTACTTTAGAAATGCAAACGTATTTAAAAAGCAGTCATAAATTATAATAGATCTTTTTTTGCATTTATTCATAAAATATGTCGAATATTTTTAAACAAATTAAAAAAAACACGAATAATAAATTATTTTTGTTTTAATATTGCATATTTTTACATGCAATAGGACATTACTATGTGTCAATATGATGCACAATTAAAAATGACACTTTCGTGCAAATACAGCTAATATCTGTAAGTTTTTAACCGATGCGGTTATGATAATTTGGGCAGATATCTATGTGTCAAGGTCACATCTTTTTGGTCACATTGATCGCCTATTGAGCGCTGCTGACAATTGTTCTGTTACCTATATAGGCTGAATTTTCAGTTTAAAACAAATTTTGTTTAATATAAATACTAAGGTTTTCTTCTGAAATTTCAAATAAAATGGCCTTAATTTGTGGAATTACCCAGGCCTATTTACAGCGTGAAATAACATCAATTTGTTGTGTAAAGTAATTTGTAAAACATGATTTACTGCAATATAATTTACCTACGTACTGAAGTTTGCAGAAACGAACCAAAACGAACTAGATATCGAATATATATAGATCTACAGTACATGATTTTAGAAAATTACTTAATTCATCAACGTATCACTGCACCTAAATTTGCAATTTTAAAACATTTATTCTCCAATTACCGATAATTATTTGTTTAACGTTTAATTTATTTAATTATCAAATTATATGCTCGTATATTAATAATGCACTCATTAATATAATCGCGAAATTGATCTTATCTCGAGGATAAACGATAAACGCGCTCGAGGGTTCAAGGGAAGTAACTGAAGCTGAAAATTGTTTGAGCAGAACGGGAGTTATGCATTACTAGTGTTTTGTGAAGCGTAACGAGGAGAACTCTGTTATTAACAACTGGTGTTGTTTATTGAAGTTTAAGAGATTATGTTCATTTAAACTTTTACTTTACTACCCGACACGTAAATTCCTTAACATGAAGCGAGTATACAAATAATTTACAATGTACAGGAGCATAGATGGTGTAATAGATTGTTTAAGTTCATATTTAACTCCTACTATGTAGTATGTCAGGATGGCCGAGCGGTCCAAGGCGCTGCGTTCAGGTCGCAGTCTGGTTCTCCAGGCGTGGGTTCGAATCCCACTTCTGACAAATACCTTTTAATCTTTTTTTTTTACTATTCTGTTTAATCAGGATATTTTATTTTTCTCGGTTATGTTCGGTTAAGTATTAACGCTTTATAGTTTCTTTAAATTAACTTTTGTACATCGCTTTTGACATTATATACAGATAATTATGTTCTTACAATCACCAGTTTTGTATGCGTGTGCACGCATGGGTATTCAGAATGACGAAAATCAGTTGTTTACATTATTAAAACAATAACAAATTACACAATTACCTTTTGTAAATGTACTCTAAGCGATTACATATACTGCATACATTTTATGGCATGTATGAAAAACATATTTCAATAAAATATTTTAGTTTATTAATTAAGAACGCAAATTACAAACCCAAACTACCTAAACTTAGTTATGTCACCTTATACTATTTTTGTCGAGGGCAAATATATAATATAATAATTACAAATTCTACTGTTACGTTTTGTAAGTGTGTGTTTTCAAAACGTTTACAAAGATTGCATACATTTTGTTGCATGTGTGAAAATAGCAAAATATATAATTCTATGAAATAGTTTACTTTAATAATTAAGAAACCAATACAAAACCCAAACAATCTGAACTTATTAAATACAAAATCACTGTTTCATGTCACCTAATACTATTTTGTCAAGGGTGGGAATAATTTGAAATTATGGAATTGCTTATGTGTCAATTCGCCCCTTACATTTATTCTTGTATTTACCTTACAGTCTATCAATGAAGCGAATTTACTTCCTTGATGGTTGTTACAATAGCTATTGTAACGCACTAATTATGTCCGTATGGACGAGCGGTCCAATGTTCACTTTAACAAAAAAATATTTGTGTACTACTGTTGTCATCACTATTGGACTTAATTAACCATGTATAAATTGCTGCATTTTTGTGCTAAAATTAATGTAACGTGCATTGACTATCGAATAACTTTGTAAATGCTTAACTGTAAAAGTATCTGACATTGTTATGTCAGGATGGCCGAGCGGTCCAAGGCGCTGCGTTCATTGGAACAATAATTGCATTGCCCTGGAAATACTCAACGAAACTGTTAGATTTCTGGAAATACTCAACAGAAATGTTACATTTCTGGAAATACTCAACAGAGCTGTTACATTTATGGAAATACTCAACACAACTGTTACATTTCTGGAAATACTCAACACAACTGTTACATTTCTGGAAATACTCCACAGAGCTGTTACATTTCTTGAAATACTCAACACAACTGTTAAATTTCTGGAAATACTCAACAGAATTGTTACATTTCTGGAAATACTCAACAGAAATGTTACATTTCTGGAAATACTCAACTGAACTGTTACATTTAGAACTGTGATAAACTGCATATACTTAGGCTGTCATGTACTCTACAAATTCACCAAACTCATGGCACATAAAGACCACAAAAGATCTCAAACTTTATCACAGCTTTAATAGCACATTTACCTAAATGAAATTACATGTTCCAATGTTGTAGCCATTGATTGGTCAATATTGAAGATTATAATGGAATGAGTGGAAATAACGTCCAATAAGGGACTACACATTTCTATAATCCATGCTTATTTTCAATAATAAAAATAACATTCATTTTCCAACCTGTATAGTTTTATTTTGTAATAAAAATATACTGGCCAACATTGAAAACCCTCAACCTATTATGCTGAAATAAAAATATTCACTCCGAAGTATGATTCAGAAAGACAACATGTTATCTGGGGCTTAAATATATAAGGTCAGAGTTGATTTTGAGTTTCTCGGATCCATCAACCCGACTTTTTAGAAAAACAACAACAACAACAACGAAACTGGAACAAAGCCAATGTTGTAAATACAATAAAGCACAAATTGATAATGATAATTTATTTCCACTGACGCCGTATTCTTTATAGGTATAAAACGTTTTCTTCTCGCAGTTGTCATGTAAAAACAGTGAAATATATATCAATTGGAGGTAAATCATTTAATGTTATAATATGCATGTTTAAATAACAAATAAGAGTTGGACAAAGGTTATCAGTTGTCATGAACATATTTAACACATACTTTAGCACTTTGAAATAAGAGTTGGACAAAGGTTATCAGTTGTCATGAGCATATTTAACACATAGTTTAGCACTTTGAAATAAGAGTTGGACAAAGGTTATCAGTAGTCATGAACATATTTAACACATAGTTTAGCACTTTGAAATAAGAGTTGCACAAAGGTTATCAGTTGTCATGAACATATTTAACACATAGTTTAGCACTTTGAAATAAGAGTTGGACAAAGAAAAAAAGAATCAATATGAAAATGCAAACTTTTATGTAACTAAATACTTGTTACAAGACTAATATTATGCTACATGTAGAATACTACTTTCTCCAAAGATCTGAAATAAGAAGAATGACTTTTAACCACAAGCTAAGATTTTTATCCTCAAAATGAAAACGAGACACAAGCAAAAAGCAACAACAACAATTATGTCAACAATGTTCGATATGTATCTTCGTTTTTAACCCGATGCCCGATCACTTTCGTCCACAGTATCGTCAAAGTAATGCTTGTCCTGCATCCATAGTTCCTCTATCACTTCGACCACATCGGCGCGAGGGAAGCGATCAATGAACGACTGAACAATGCCCTCTGGGGATGCCTCGTAAGATTTCAGTATCACAATGTCATCTACGGAAATAAACGAGCAAGTTATTCTACATACGCGATGTAAGATTTCAGTATCACATTGTCATCTACGGAAATAAACAAGCAAGTTATTTTACATACGCATCGTAAGATTTCAGTATCACATTGTCATCTACGGAAATATACATGCAAGTTATTTTACATACGACTCGTAAGATTTCAGTAACACATCTACATTTACAAATTAACAAGCATGTATTGCTATAAATTGAACAAACTGGCCAGACACTTGTGAACTCTATGCCAAACTGCATACAAAATACTTATACAAGTATTACCTTCATCAATCACTGTATTATGCTGTACAAAGATCTTGCTGGGAATACGCCTGGCCAGAACTATCTCTCGTAGTGACAGAAGCTTGTCGGTAACTTCCGAGTAGTTATCATACATCTTCTTGGCCTCTTCGAAATCCCCAGTGGCTCTGTAAACCTGCAAACAGTACCAAAGTGCAATGGCAATGTGATGGTACCAGAGCAACAGATAAGGATTTTGCCAGAACTGAGTATTACCCCATCATTTGTAAAATAATTGAGTATGAAGTGGTTTAATTGAGTACTTGAAATTATGTTACGCCTTTAACATTTACAATGTACTAATAGTTGGCAATACACAAATTGAGTTTAACTGTAATCAATCCATCAATATGCCTACCATTTTACAACCATGCATGAATGATGTGATCAAAATACTACAGGTCATCTATCATATTTAACTTGCATTGAACACTTATATTTTCACTATATGACTTTCAGTCAAACTTCACCAATTTTTACGCAATCCGTTTGGCCCGTCTTTTGGTAGTATTCCGTATATGAACTGAGTTTTGTCAATCATTTAATTTTAAATTAGTTGAGTAAATGGTGTTTCAAAATTGGGTATTTTCTAGGGCTGGCATCAAATACCAAAAACGGTATTCAAACATTCGCTTTGTCATTCAATGGTATATTTGAATATTCGCATATTGCATAGATTCTTATTATTATATATACAATAAGTAATTTGAGCTTTGTAGCCTAGTCGACATAATCGCCGTTTTTGTATGATATTTTAGCACTGAATAGCAAGTATATCTACCGTTGTATTTTCATTTACAGATTGCACTTTTCAATTAAGTACCGGTAATAAATTGCACGGTATTAAGCATCAACAATTTAAGGCCCAATGTAATTTTTTATCAAACAGTTTTCAATAAACCGCACATTTTATCAGTATGAAAACGTCCCGATTAACAATAGATTATCAACCAATTTGAGCAACATTTCTCAGTTATATTGACTGCTAAATGTGATCAGACTTCTGAAAGTTATTGTTGGTTATTCTTTTAACATGTATAATTTCGAGTTTTGCTAGTAATTACCACTTAACAGTTCTGGTTTCATACTAGTCTGATGTAATTGCATATCACTTGTGACTAGACGAGTGGCCGCTAACGCTGACCCATGTATTCAATATCTTTCAAACTGACATATATGAAACACAGTATTACGTATGTATTGGTGATATACTGCCATTATGTTGACAGAAGAATACTTGATACAATCAGGGAATGGTTGTTTTTTAAAAAGTGTCTGCTTTTAATTTAATTTAGCAATATAGATTTTCGAATATTCGATTGGATTTTTAACTATTCGAATGGCGATTATTCAATCGAATATTGGAATAGTTTTGCCATCCCTAGTATTTACGCAAAATTCTTGCTTTGTCTGTTTCTCTAGGCCCAATGCAAAACTAAATTAACTCGCAGGGTTTGCTCTGGCGTCAGATTTTTTTCAGCCAACTTAACCTTTCTTGGTTGAAAACATACTTATATTGTTCGACTTATTCTGTATGTCTTTAAGAAGAACTTGTTTAGCCAAACGTGACAGAAGGAGCCCGTGACTCTTAATATTAAACATATTTGTCAAGAAAGTTTGGAGTAATACAGACCTTGTTTTCAAAGATCTTATAAGTTTTATATAGCAGTATTAAACTTAACAATAACAACAACTCAACTAAACAAAGTTGGCATACTCTAACATACAGCTTACTAACTGGAACTAGAACTCCGCGAGTCGGATGTGTCGCCTGACGCCGGATAGCTTACGTGAAATATGAGCGATTATGTCGCAAAGTATACCTTGCACACCTAAAGCTATTGTCTACACAAGCCTTATTTCAACATTTTCTGAGAGGGGCACAGTCTGAGATCGCCATGGCTGTCTTCAGAGATGCTTTCAGGTTATAAAGGTAGTACACGAAATGAAACAATTAAGCTGTGTGATACCTACATTTTCTTGAGTCAATGATCCGATATCTCTGAATATTAACGCCTCTTGCTTGAAGCTTCTATTGTACCTGGAATAAAACTCGGACAGACTTTCAACACAAATCCAAATGAAGAAGTACTTAAGGTTAATGCTCAATTTTTTTTTAACATATTAATTGAAATCTTCAAAAGCACTGCACTCTGGCTAATTGCAAAGAAAAGACTAATTAAAACCAAAAATGCGACACAAAAATAATAATTGACAAAAGGCAATAACTCCGAAAGTATGAGGTGCAGAGTAACGGTTCTTGTGCACTGAACTTCTCCTCCATGAGATCTATCTAGCTATGAAGTTCCAAGTTGATAGCTTTCATAGTCTCAGAGTTATGCTCCGGACAAAAATTAAGTATAAAAATAAACAAAGGGCAATAACTCCAAAAGTATGAGGTGCAGAGTAACGGTTGTTGTGCATTGCACTTCCCCTCAATGAGATCTATCTACCTATGAAGTTTCATGTTGATAGCTTTAATAGTCTAAGAGTTATGCTCCGGACAAGCGAAAGGGGCCGCCGCCGCCGACACCGCCGCCGACATACAACCCCTTTATGTCACCTAGTCAGGCAACACAAAAAAGTGTGCATACTAACATGTAGCTAACAAGTTAACAAATCGTGTAGTTTCTTAACTAAAAAAAGTGGACAAACTTCTTTGAAAGCCAGAAGGTGCTAACAGCATAAATGCAAAGAAGGCTTACAGCACCTTCTAGCTCTCAGTGGTGGACATAGAGTTCATTCATCTGAACAAAGTGGATATTTTCTAACCGTTTGTTTATTAAACTTCACAAAGTACTGCCACTCTAACCTTCAGCTTCCAAAACAAAACAAATTGGCCATAACTCTTACCTGCAGTTTTCTCAGGATGTTACCGATGGCAGGTTTTCCGACGGTCAGTATCTTCTGCCGATCAAGCGAGATCACAAGGTCTGGGTTGCCGTCCTTCCCTACAATCTCATGCAGCTTTAAAAAGCCTTGACCCGCCTGCAGGAGGACTCGTAATTTGACAAACCTAAAGAAAATTTATTCAGGATTAATATTTTTATTGAGAAAACACAGCACGAAAAAGTAGGCTTTATGTACAATTAAAAATCTCCTAAATTACCTCAAAAACCTCAATGACAAGTTCACAGTCTATCCTACATTTTAACTCCATGAATTTGAAGTAATTTAAACTAGTCTATTTAAACTAGGAATATAATGTCAGAACACCATGCTTTATTTATACAGTCAGCAGTTTGCAGACCATTCCTAATGTCAAACCAATTGACAACCTTAATTTTCAACATTACCTAGTAGATATTAGTGTAACGTTCTAATAACAGTCCAACATGACATTTACATGTTATTTTCGAATAATGAACGGCTTAATATATAACTCGAGCAACACTACACAAGACTGTAGTTACCATTAACAACTGGGCTCGTATTGCATAGACCTTGTGTAATTACTATACAGTAAGCATACTGCTACAAGCACCACCCACCGTGCATTCATATGTGCCTGTCGCCAGGTGGTCGTCTCCGGGGTGTAGAATTCGAAGGATATCAGCCCCAGGCGCGCAATGATCACCAATCCACGTGTACCACATCATCATCATCATGCTCATGGCCAGAGATCCTGTGAAGGCCATTCATCATGTTACGAGTTATATTTTAATAAAACCAATTTTTTTTTTTTTTTAAAGAAGAGGGCCCTGAGGGCCCTAGGACGCTCACCTGAGACCTTGTAACCCAATCGGAATTTGCATCCAGGAGGTGTGGCTTATTTTTATCCCAGGGGCATAATTTGAGCAATCTTGAACAAACCTTGCGGTTTCAGGTAAAGATTTTTAAAGTCATTGTGCTATTTAAGTCTATTTAAACCAAGTGAACCCGAGGGGCATAAATTGAACACAATTTATTGAGGACCACTTTAGGATGCTACATACCAAATATGAAACCTCTGGACCTTGCCGTTTCAGAGAACAAGATTTTAAAAGACATTTTGCTTCGTAAGTCTACATAAACAATGTGACTCCCGGGGCGTGGCCAGTTTTGACCCCAGGGGCATAATTTGAACAATCTTCGTAGAGGACCACTATAGGATGTTACATACCAAATATGAAACCTCTGGGCCTAGTGGTTTCAGAAGAGAAGATTTTTCAGGTCATTTTACTATATATTCTATATAAACCATGTGACCCCCGGGGCGTGGCCAGTTTTGACCCCAGGGGCTAATTTGAACAAACTTTGTAAAGAACCACTTAAGGATGTTACAAACCAAATATGAAACCTCTGTGCCTTGCTGTTTCAGGGGAGAAGATTTTTAAAGTCATTTTGCTCTATATTCTATATAAACCATGTGACCCCTGGGGCGTGGCCAGTTTTGACCCCAGGGGCATAATTTTAACAATCTTTGTAGAGGACCACTATAGGATGTTACATACCAAATATGAAACCTCTGGGCCTTGCGGTTTAAGAGAAAAAGATTTTTTAAGTTTACACTTTTAAAATCTATTTTTAGCTCTGGTGACCTACGTGACCTACATGTGTAGCTGACCGTTACAATCTGCCACGTGGTTTAGAAGGAGATGTCGTTTGAATGAAAAGTTGACGACGGACGCACGCAAGAACGGACGACGGACAATGGGCGATCATAAAAGCTCACCATGAGGACTTTGTGCTCAGGTGAGCTCAAAACGTTTACTTTGTCAATGAATGCTTATAG
The DNA here is from genome assembly GCA_027627225.1 of Congeria kusceri. Classification (NCBI taxonomy): domain Eukaryota; kingdom Metazoa; phylum Mollusca; class Bivalvia; order Myida; family Dreissenidae; genus Congeria; species Congeria kusceri. Next base: position 59,800,641 of record CM051028.1, read on the forward strand.
ATGACGTAATAATTTTCCCTTTCAATAACAATGAATGATTTCCAGATCAATTTCTAAATAATACCCTCAACCTGAGCCTGTATTCACCAACCTATTTTAAGATTTAAGACATAAGAATAAAGAATATTATTGAAACTGTTCTGTTTTAACAACTCCAATTTCAATCTTGGAGTCTGAGTCTATTTTTAATTATCAAGTCTAAGAATGGGAATGGGAATATGGGCCCAGTAAAAACACATTATACTACTAATAATATTGTGATCCTTAACCCACATACCTGAGAATGTCCTTAGTGTCTATCATGTACACTGCCACACTTTCCGCCCTACACTCGTCGTATGCAGCCCAAATGTTGGGAACTTAGTATTCCATGTCTCACCCGGCTTGTACCAACTGCTGATCTGAATTAAATGCATCTCAAATATTAATATGTAGGCTGCTTTGAATATGACATTCATTTGACCAGAGCCATCGGGTTTTGACGAGTTAATTTCATGAAAACCATCAAATTGATGCAAGGTAGATTCACTTAGGGAGTCATATTGACCCTTGTTAAATGTTATGATCACATTATTGCTTCCATAACAAATGAAGCCAGTCAAGACTGTGACTCTAATTAACACATTCGACATACCTTATCTTAATATGTTTTGCATTTACTAACAAGATCATCTACCACGAAGTTGTGGGTGTGTGTATTTGACCAAGAATCATTTTATATGGTCAGAAGTCTGGTCCCGAGGATCAAATACAGGATGATCTTCTAGGTCAGCTGAGCGAATTCTCAAAAATATTTTACATGGAAATAACTTTTAGTCTAGATAGAATAACATGAAATATTGTGTGTTTTATATTGGAATTTTCATATCAGATTCACACATTTCCGCTGAGAAGAGTTCAGAGTTATGCATAATATATATTTGACAAACAAATAATGCTGATCCAGATTTTTAGAGAACGCCAGTTTTGAGCCTGATCCTGAAATATCTGGCTCAAGTTCATATTGAACCTGAAAATCAGGCTTAACTTGTTTTGTGAACTCGGGGCCAGAGCTCATGCCGGCTGAACATTTTCTTCTGTCAATTTTATCCTGTTTTTGATTGAATTTTTTTACTAATTTGGGATATTTCACAGTTTCATTAAGAAACTACAAATCCGCGAGTAGGATGTGTGGCCTGATGGGGGCATAACTCATGTATGATAAGAGCAATTATACAGGACTCTGAACTTAACCTTCCTTCTATGCCTACTAACACTTCCCTTAAGTTTCATAATGAATACACCAACACTTCTCAAGGCCTAAAATAAAATATTGTTTGTTTCCCCTCCCGCGACCGACCCAGCAAACTCGCCGCGACCTAAAAAAAATTATAGATCAAAAACAATATTTTATTTTATTCGTGTGTGAAAATGCGGGGTGCGAATCCTTTAAAAGAATCCAATAGCGTGTACAAATCTTACTTTCAAAAGACGCTTATAAAATGACTTTTAACGGAAAGTTCTCGGTAACGCGTAATTCGGCGTATTTTGACGCATGCTTTTACGAACAGGACGCCATAACATTCAGTGTCAGATTATAGGGCGCAACCATTTCCGCTCGCATATGCATGTTTTTTTTTAAAGAAAAAAACGCCCACCCTTAATTAACAAACTCACCTGTATGCACCAAGTGTCCATTATCGATAAAATCTTGACGCAGGAGGAGTCAGCTTAACAAGACCCAAAAAGTCAGCCAATGAGAACGCATACAATTTCCAACATGCAAATGAGCATTGTCGTTAGAAAGTTTATCATGACCTCATTCTAATTTTAATTGGTAAAGGTGCAAGTCATTTGTAACACATTTGCGTAAGGTATGTGTTTTGTTATAGACATGCGTGTTTTTAACATTCGCGTTTGTAATAAATTAGTACGAATTAAAATAGTAAATAAATATATAATTATAAATAAATATAATAATTTTGGTGAATTTTGGTGAAAGGAACCGTTAACTAAGAATATGAATTACGACGTCATGTAACTCAACAAACTGATCGCGTCAAACGTCTTATTTTGTTAAAAAAAATACAATTACTAGATCTAGTAATAATTAACGAAAGGGTTATTCAAACTCATCAACGCATATGGTTTAGAATTATGCACAAACTTTGGCTGAGGCAACATTTGAATGAAAGTTAGCGGAACTAAAGTCCTTGTCAAAAATGAAAGTAAATAAACTTCAGCGCCTTTTCTTTTTATTTTAATTTATCAAAAATGTTCTGTTGCTTTCTTTTTATTAATGAACAAAGTCCTATTTGTTTTTATTTCCATAGAATGCTAATTCATTTATGCTTTAGCATTTGCGTTGTTCAGATACAGTATCACAGATTGATGCTTTTAAACACTATCCACGTGCTGAGCGTGTAACACTCTTTTCAGCTACAAACTGCTAGCCGCAGTTTGACAGTCACCGATGCTATGGCTGTTGCTAACAGCGTTCTGTTTTGGATGCCCGGAAAATTGCAACGTCATGCTATTATTCCTTAGTTTTAACCGGTTTTTATTATTAACGCTCTTGTTTTTAACGTATGTTATTGTTTGTTCAATTTTGATAAATTATTGTAAGGTAATTAGAACAAAGTATTACGTAAATAAGCAGAACGTTATTAAGCTACTACAACGAAAGTATTAAGAATTTATACTATAACGTAACATTTCGAACATAAGAAAAACGTGAATGAAAATGCCCTCTTGTGTATACAAATAAAATATTTTTCCGACCTACCGACCCACCCTTTATTAGCATGGGTCGCGGGAGGGGAAACAAACAATATTTTATTTTCGGCCCAAGTTATTGTCCGCACAAACTAAAGGGGACGCTGCCACCGCCAAAGTTACCCCTATATGTCACCATGTCGCCTTTTTCAGGTAACTCATAAAATAGAGCCAAAGAAATTTCTTAAGCCCAACACATTGTTGATATAAATCAGCGCCCCCATGTGGCTAATTTAACATATGTGGTATGAACCCTAAAACTACAAAACAGGAGCCTGTTTGGGACTGTGACATTTCTCTTAATATAATTACTGTGAAACCTAAGGTATTGTTTAGAAAAATTGACCTGACACTTTCTTTCAGCATGAATATATTATAAAGTGATTACCGCATTACATAAAATATATTACATTCTATATGTAAACATGTATTTTCGGTATACCTCACGGAAGATTTAATGTTATAGCACCAATACAGATATTCATTATATAACAAGATGCACAAACAAAGACAAAACAAATCTAGGTAATTATGATAACAGAGACCACACTTGTCATATCAATTTGTCCGAGCTATAACCGGAACCAACTTTTAGGACTGCCCTTACAGCGTGCTGCTTGCCAGACCTGTCATTTCTCATACCTGTTCACCAGTCTCTGTGTGTCGTACAGTCTCTATGTCAAAGTTCAGGTTACCATCACAGTCCTGAAATTAGATACGAGAAACACATAATGCGGAACCACTCTACAGGAAGGCAAGAATGTAACAAATGTAATGTAACATGAAATTATAACCCTAATGATTTATAAAACTATACCTTCACCAAATCAATTTTATGTCTAATCAAAACATTTTTTTTTATATCTAAAACACAACAGTGGCATAATTTGAACAATCTTTGTAGAGGACCACGATAGGATGTTACACACCAAATATGAAACCTCTGGGCCTTGTGGTTTCAGAGAAGATTTTAAAAGTCATTTTGCTATATATTCTATATAAACCATGTGACCCCCGGGGCGTGGCCCGTTTTGACCCCAGGGCATAATTTGAACACTCGTTGTAGAGTACCACTACAGGATGTTACATACCAAATATGAAACCTCTGGGCCCTGCGGTTTCAGAGAAGAAGATTTTTCAAGTTTACACTTTTTAAATCTATTTTAGCTCCAGGTTTTGTTGCACGTACTGTTGGCACTTAAATGTATCTTTAAACAACATGTATCTCCGTAGCTTTGGAACGCGTTGCACCGACTCACTCCATATACCTGAGTAGTGCTCGGTTACGGCCGCCCTGGCAGCAGTTAAGTCCACAACAGTCTAATTTGTGAAATCGTCAGATAGTCCTATGTATTCCTTCACATCCTTGACTTTTGAACACCAGTTATCCTTACATTTTGCGTAGTCCACGTTGAACACAATTTTCGTGCGGTTATCGTCCATTAATATAAGCCTGTTCCAGAGACGCAACATTGAGCTCCAGCGTCTGTATTTACTGGGCAGCCATCCGGTATCTCCAACCAAGGCTAATATTGGGGTAAAGCGGTGGACACCGAGGTAGTATCGCGTCGCCCGGTTATGTACGTTGTCAATGTCATGGCACTCGTTAAATCCCCATACTGAGCTGCAGTAATCTAAAATTGGGATAACACATGAATTACACAGCTTTTCAAACGAGTGGAAAGCTATGTCGTTGATACTGTGAATTTGACTTATAAGACTGCCTGGCGCACGCCCCGCTCCTTTAGCTAGTGCTTATAAGACTGCCTAGCGCACGCCCCGCTCCTTTAGCTAGTGCTTATAAGACTGCCTAGCGCACGCCCCGCTCCTTTAGCTAGTGCTTATAAGACTGCCTAGCGCACGCCTCGCTCCTTTAGCTAGTGCTTATAAGACTGCCTAGCGCTCGCCCCGCTCCTTTAGCTAGTGCTTATAAGACTGCCTGGCGCACGCCCCGCTCCTTTAGCTAGTGCTTATAAGACTTTCCTGGCGCACGCCCCGCTCCTTTAGCTAGTGCTTATAAGACTGCCTGGCGCACGCCCCGCTCCTTTAGCTAGTGCTTATAAGACTGCCTGGCGCACGCCCCGCTCCTTTAGCTAGTGCTTATAAGACTGCCTAGCGCACGCCCCGCTCATTTAGCTAGTGCTTATAAGACTGCCTGGCGCACGCCCCGCTCCTTTAGCTAGTGCTTATAAGACTGCCTGGCGCACGCCCCGCTCCTTTAGCTAGTGCTTATAAGACTGCCTGGCGCACGCCCCGCTCCTTTAGCTAGTGCTTATAAGACTGCCTAGCGCACGCCCCGCTCCTTTAGCTAGTGCTTATAAGACTGCCTGGCGCACGCCCCGCTCCTTTAGCTAGTGCTTATAAGACTGCCTGGCGCACGCCCCGCTCCTTTAGCTAGTGCTTATAAGACTGCCTGGCGCACGCCCCGCTCCTTTAGCTAGTGCTTATAAGACTGCCTGGCGCACGCCCCGCTCCATTAGCTAGTGCTTATAAGACTGCCTGGCGCACGTCCCGCTCCTTTAGCTAGTGCTTATAAGACTGCCTGGCGCACGCCCCGCTCCTTTAACTAGTGCTTATAAGACTGCCTGGCGCACGCCCCGCTCCTTTAGCTAGTGCTTATAAGACTGCCTGGCGCACGCCCCGCTCCTTTAGCTAGTGCTTATAAGACTGCCTAGCGCACTCCCCGCTCCTTTAGCTAGTGCTTATAAGACTGCCTGGCGCAGGCCCCGCTCCTTTAGCTAGTGCTTATAAGACTGCCTGGCGCACGCCCCGCTCCTTTAGCTAGTGCTTATAAGACTGCCTGGCGCACGCCCCGCTCCTTTAGCTAGTGCTTATAAGACTGCCTGGCGCACGCCCCGCTCCTTTAGCTAGTGCTTATAAGACTGCCTGGCGCACGCCCCGCTCCTTTAGCTAGTGCTTATAAGACTGCCTGGCGCACGCCCCGCTCCTTTAGCTAGTGCTTCACTCTTTGGTTCCAAACTGTTTTTATCGTGGAAAATTACGCCAAGATATTTGTATGTATTCACCGTTTCCAGACCGTTATTTCCTATTCTAAACAATAATCAGTTCGCGGACGTCTACCTTTGCGGAAGTGTATGCACTTCGATTTCGATGTGTTTATCAAAACGCGCCACCGTTTGCACCAGCCATGTATGCCATCCAGCATTTGTTGTAGTTTTTCCGCTGAGTCTGCAATCAGTACAATATCGCCTGCGTACATGAGTAGAGACAGCTTGACGTTTCCTGTTGTGATGCCAAGTTCAAGGTCGTTTATTTCTTTCACGAGGTCATTCGCATATTGTGTGTATGAGGTGTAGTAATTAATTACTCTCATTTATTGCAGTTTGCGTATGCATTAGAAATCGTTTTAGTGCATATAACTTAAAATAGGAAGTGCGAACCGACTGCAATTTACTCAAAAATATATGTTACTTATGAAAATTAACACAAAAAGTCTCGATCATTATTTGTGAAACTTTAATAAAGTTGTGAGAGATAATGTCAACAAGATTGAAAAGACAATGTTTTAATTTGGGTAGAATTTCCGTGTTTGCTATTATCATTTTTGGCGTTGTTTCTGTTTTAAAATCCGGTTGAAAACGACATTGATTGCTACTATAATGTTTGACGTATTACATGTGAAATGTGAGCGGTACTGAGTGTGACCGTGATGAGACTCGGAGTCCGTATTTTTGTTCCAAGATAATGTATTAGTCGAGTGGCTTGTGTGATGACGTATCACACGAGAGGCTCTCCGCCTCTCGTGTGATACGAAATAACGCAAGCAACGATAAATTTCAAATGTTCATTTACCTAATTTTATTTGTTTAAAAAGTGCAATAATGACTAATCATTGTTGGTATAGATTATATTTGTTAACATAACTCTTATGATGACGTCATTAAAAAAAAGTAGTTCAGCTAGTATAGTAATACAGGATCGGAAAAATAGCGAGTAGCATAATACGGGATTTTTTTTCTGTCTACATGTATTTCACCAATTGATAAGGCATGTATTTTAACCAAGTATACAATAAAAGCTCTTATTTCGCTTTCACCACAAGTTCGCTGTAGCCCGATTTTTCGCAGTGTTCCCGCGTGAAGTTCAAACCCGTGCATTCTCCGAGCAGGATCTCCGCCGTCGTGTACACGTGCATGTCCCCCACCACGTGACCTCCAAACACGTGACCATGTGCGTCACTGAAACACGCGTGCATGTGGCCACCTGCCGACACAGTTCCAACGAGGGAGACTATCTCGCTGTTTTCTGTGAACGTCTTGATCTGTAACGTAGAAGTTATAATGTGAAGCCCATGAACAATACGTAACACATTGCATTGTGCTCGCATATGATCATCAAATATAACAGACAAGCACAAAACTGTGCACGCGTAAGCCTTATATTATCGAAGGTAACGACAGTTATAAATATTAGAAGTATTAGTAATGGTTGCTGTCCTAGTAATATAGGTAGCAAACGAAAATAGTGGTAGTTCTAAGCAAATGTAGAATCAAATTGAAGATTTATCCAATAACAACACCAGCACCAGAATGGAATTCCCCAGCTAAGTTGGCCTGCACAATCTCCGGAGTTGTCTCCAATAGAAAACATCTGGCAGTTATTGAATTTTTTTTATCAAAAATAAACTGTATTTGATCCATAATGTGAACGATCTGAAACGTTAGTTATTACGTGCCTGGACTTCAGTGACTTTACATTGTATACGGACACTTTACGCCAGTCTTCCTCGTCGATGTCGACAGATTATTGTCCGGAAAGGCAGTGTCACAAAGTTTTGAATGTAATCTATAAACTGTGCAGGTAAGTTGGTTCACGTTCGAGTTACGTTGATGGTATGACGCCATTAAATAACTTGACTCACTTATGGCACGACGCTGTAATCAACAGAAACACTGCAAACGTCGAAATCCATTAGCGCATCCCTTGCGCCCTTAATTCTGTACATACCGTTGTACTGTCCGCCATTCTCAGCGTCACGCGCGACACGCTGCCCACGCACGTGAGAATAGACAGGGCTCCCAGATTGTTGTCTTGCACAAATCGGTGCAGGGTGGAGACGATCTCCTCCCCTGGCTTCAGCCGTAGCGCGTACGTCACTATGGGTGAACCCAGGCACGGATGGGAGACACCGGCATAAGTTGCCATCTGCAGGTTACATGGAACGAAAAGAAACATTTCTGTATTATAAAAATCATACTATCGAAGCATAGGCCTTCTAATAGAAAGTATGAAAAGAAAGTCAACAGTTCTACATGAGCTATATAATTGTATAATAAATAATTATCGTGTACCGATTGTTTTGATTTTGTCCTTGATTGTACCTTAGGAATAAAGATAAGAACGCTGTATTGAATATATTTCTATCTACTTTATTTGCGATTACTGGTTCGAGGTCTACATGTGAAGTGAAGCGAAATGCATGCAACAATAGCTATAAAAGATATCAAGGGAAATTACTGCTACATGGTATATTTACAAGATCAACAAATGATCAAGGGAAATAACTGCTACGTGGTATATTTACCAGATCAACACATGGTTCAAGAGTTAATGATCTTCATATCATTACACCGATATAAAAAATGTTCAAATATCTGAACAGCTTTTGTGAAAAACTGACTCCAAGATAACGTTATCTATTCGGTATTGTCCGTATAGTACAACTGAATGGAAATTAGCGAACAATTACAAATCCCCATATTCTGAAATGAGCACGCCATTTCCAATTATAACCTTAAATTACTAGCATAAGGCACTTAAAATTAGTTTTATAGAGCGTAAACAATCTTACTTTCAAAATGTTTTAGTCCAGTAAGGCTATATGGAATACACGCGGCTTCCAACACGTGGTTGGCTACAGATCACTGATTACCGAATTTCCGGTGACACGCATGACTTGATTTCCAATCCTTATTACTTTTATGTAAAAGCGATAACTTTAACCAAAAATAAATGCAACATTTTGCACATAGGGACCCTCATAACCATACCTTTTCTTAAAGAGCATTCTAAGCTGAATTGATTTAAGCAATAAAAAGGGTATGTCATGCAATATGTAAGAAAGAACTCGACACTAAACAAAGTTGACTGTTTTATCACCATCTTTTTAGCGGCTACTTTCTAGTTGAATGAAACACCGCCTCAGCGCAAGTGTCATACTGTAGTCTCCAATCTTAAACATATCAGTGATTTATTTGTGCATACCAATTCTTACCCTACCAACATCTCCTAAAAAGAATATCAAAGCATATGTCTAAACCGAAAAACATGTCTTCGAGTTAAACTTGTTGATTTATTTAGAGAGTACAGCCCTACCTCACTTATTTATTAAGTGTAATGTGACCTACAAGAGGATATTTTTTCTGCTTTCTACCTTTTTTGTGGTTAGATATCCGTAATTCCAATTCCCATAGGGTCCCATTATAAAACGGCGAACTTTCATTTTTCTAGCCTTTCCTTTATTTCAGATTGTGCAAGCATGGTATCAATTTAATCCTCTTCCAAAAATTGCAATAAAAAAGATATGTCATGCTACTTCTAAGAAAATGCTTCTCGTCTGAATGCACGCACCGGTAGAAAACAGGTTTTCGGCAATCATATTTCGACAAAAGTCCCATACAACAATAAACACACCTCACAAGTTTACCTTTCAAGTTAGCCTCCAAAGAAAACCACCAAAATGTTCCAGACACACATGGGATATATATGAAATAACCACACAAAGCATATCTGAGATTGCTAAATGACGTTTATACTAAAAGATAAAAGGAACTCTTTAGTAATAAGCACTACTTTTGAATGGACCACGAAGGTATACACTATGATTTACTGGTATCTAACCTTGTCGACAGGTGTGTATGGTGGCATACAACTGCCATACGAAAACCAATTACGTTTCGAGTAAATATTCGTGTTAACTACTTAGCGTTCGAGAACAGAATCGTGTTACAACTTATTTATTATGATATTTATCTGAATATTAAGATAGCCTAAGCGAAAATTTTCTGCTAGATATGTTATTATTATACTAAATGGCCTTTAAGTGCCCAGAACTGACATAAGGTACATTTTCTTGGGGTTGCGAGATCTTCCGAACTATCTTACTAACACGAATATTATCATTATAATTATTTTACAACGCAAATCTTATCTAGTTAATATTCGCGATACCACTTAATATTTATGTATCGCAAATGTATTCGCAAACAGTTCGTGTTGCAATTTATCTAACACAAATATTATCACGATAACTATCTTACAACCCAAATTCTAACTAGTGACACCACATAAGTTTTTATTAACTGAAATTCTAATGTCAGTTCTGGGCAGTTTCAGAACTGTTTTTCTTTAAGCAAATAAATATATTAGGTCGAAACTTAAGTGGTAACACGAAAAATTTTGCGAACCGTAGGTACTTATCGTAAGGCCGTTCTATGCCACCATAGGTGTGTAACCTTTCTCTAGTTAAGCAGAAACGATCGCCAGCATTTGCTCAACTAAATACACAACAATAAACTTGTTGTTTTATGCGTGAACAAACTATTAGTCAACTCATGCCCGCATCAGATGATAACGTATTAATGTTATTAATTAAAATATCCAAATCCTATATATAACAGTTGGTACTTACCTTATATAATACATAAGGAGAAAGAAGTGATGGAATTCTCATAATGATCAAGATATTAACAATGGAAAAGATGTATTGATAGTTAACATTTTAGGAAACACATATTTTGTTTCCACATAATTGTTGTTTAAGTAACAATTAAAGAGTCACTTTACCGGGTTGAAATAGGGGCATATAAAACTTACATGCTCTCATGACAAACTCCAAAAACTAGTCTCTCCTTAAAGTGACTGTCAACGGAAAGGGCCTTAATGGGGAAATTTCTTTAAAAATCTGAAATTAAGATAGTAAAAATAGCATATAATAACGGTTAAAATAAAGTATATACAATAGGAAAAGAGTATGCGCATACTGAGATAAAATCAATTTATAAGATGGGTTGTGTTTATTTGGCCCTTCACATGTTATTACTTTTGGACGGCAGAATTGTGAGTATTTTGTATCACCATACTTTACAGAATTTACCTTACAAAGCAGAATAGCGCAGTTGGTTAAAACGCTGTCTACTGTCATTTATTCCTATGGTTCCTAAATCGTAAGGTTTATACACGCTTGGGGTTTTAATTTTGTTCAAACATTTTTGCTGATTTGTTTTTATCAACTATATCATTATGTATTAAAATTATTTATTCTTTATTGAATGTTCATATATCAGTATAGCGCATTTCTATCATCTAATATCATTTATAATATAATTATTAAATATAACCAAATTTCGTTTCAGGTCAACGTCCCTTTAAGCGAAAACAAATCCCCGAATAAGGGAGATCGCTGTGATGCACTCATGACATTAACTATGGATTGAGTTACTTCCCTTCTTTACGAAATTGTCATGGTCATTGGTGTAGGAGTAAACCAAACTCAAAAGGTAGAACTTTTTTTACTCCATATTAGTTTCTTTACTTAAATTGAGAAAATGTTTATAAATGACTTTGAGATAACGATGAATGTTTGCATTTCAACAAATTGTGCATGACATTAGCCATCTTTGTTCTGGCAATACACCTATTACCTTGAAGATGAGTATCAGCCAATCAGAATTCAGAGAAAAATCATGTTCAGGGTTAAACGAATGATACTATACAAAACTTGAGTCATATTTTGTTATATTTGCTAAAATTTTAAATTTATTTTCTTTACATATTTAGAGCAACTGATAATTTATGTTAACAATGCTGTTGATAACAAACTTTTACAAGACTTAGACCTTCAATTGAGTTAATTTACCTTTAAGAACGACATAATTGAATGGAAACCAGAGTTGACTGCAGCCCTCAGCAAAATTTTAACGAAAGGATGGAATTTGACAAAAATTATTTGCGCATGTGAGCGATATTGATGTCTTTTGGAAATTCCCGGTAATAGGGATATCCTGGTAATAGGTATATGGAGTATAATGTTTTGACTTTTAGTTAAACACCATTTGAATGTGAAATTTTTCTGATTTTTTTCTCTTTCCAATAAAAAAAAGTTATTCTTTGATTTATTGTTTTAATAATTTATGCGTTTATAAATTAGGATCCTAGATATTTCAGTGTGAAATGCATGTGGACGAGAAAAGGGTTCCATAATCTCTCAATGTGTGTTTAGTTTAAACCTTTTTATTTTAGCTCAATTAATTGCATCGAAAGCCTTAGGCTTATAGAGACACTCTCAAGTCGGTTTCCTGGGAAGAGCCAGAACTTGGTGTCTTTGGAACCATCTTGGAACCCTCCCTGAGTGGGGATCGAAACCGGGACCTCCCACTCACAAGGCGGTACCATATCCATTACACCATTACAAATTAAAAAAGTCAATGTATGTTATTTATTACAGATACCCCCGGATTAAACTCCACAACAAACATCTAAAATGGCATACGCAATCACCATTGGCAGACATGTTTTGGATTTAAAGTCAATAACAGTGGAGCCAGTGATGTTCATATACATGTTCACTGTGTTTCTACAGTTCATCACCTTTCAAGCGCTTGTGTATGAGAAAGTGTGCCAGAAAGAGTTTAACACAACTGTCTGCCAAAATCTTGACAATAAATCCTTCGAGAAACAGGAGGATGTTGTTCAAACCAAAACATCAACATGGTTGTTATATTCTAACATCTCCATGGGCATTCCTGCCTTGTTAACAGTTCTTATGGTATTAGGGCCTTGGGGAGATAGAGTTGGCAGAAAAGTGCCAGTGATTTTGCCGTTAATTGGAGCAATTCTTAGTACAACCTCAAATTTAGTGAATTCCGTCTATATGAGTGCTCCTTTAGGTTATTTGTTAATAGGTAATTTTTTCAACGGCATATTTGGAGGCTATATAGGTGCACTCATGTCAATGTATACCTATATTGCTCACGTTTCAAGCCCAAAATATAGGACAATTAAGATTGGTATTCTGGAAGCGATGATCTTCCTATCGGGAACTCTTGGTACTGCAACATCAGGTGTTATTCTTAACCGCACAAGTTATCTCTTCGTATTTAGTTTACTGACAGGTCTGTTAGTAGTGGGGCTCGTTTACACGCTTTTGTGGGTGGAAAATGTCAAGCCGGAGAACAGCCAGTCGGCCAGGTCTGCAAGTGGGTCTGGCCTGTTGCTAGGTGTTCTGAGAGATGTTGTGTTCTGTGTTTACAATGGGCGTCGTAACAAGAACTTTCTGAACCTTATACTTCTGACATTGGTCCTGTTCCTTCTTATGCTTGTCACTGTTGGTAAGTTATAACTGCATAAAATATGGTGAATAGCTCACAATTCAAAATTGCACTTGCTGACAGAGTTTAAATTGGAATAATTACAATTATTATAAACTATTATATTTTTATTACGTTTATAATATGTCCACCATGTTTTTCAAAAACTCTGAACATTTTGTTTGCATCTTTGAATAAGCTAACAACGTTATGTTTAATTATATGTTTAATTACGTGCCAGCATATGACATCTAGGCAAATTTCATTTTATAATTAAGAAATTGTTGAATGTTATAATGTACAAACTTACAAACTTCTATAAATATTTATATCATATACAAACATGCTTTAAGCTGAATGTGGCATTATTGTAAATAGGGGAGAATGACATCATCCTGATCTACACCCGTCACCGTCCACTAGAATGGTCGCAGACGACACTTGGACTTTTCAAGGGCACAGAATCCTTTATTCGTGGCATGGGGATGTTGCTGCTGATGCCCCTATGCAAGAAGGTCTTTGATATGCGTGATACTTCCATCATGCTCGGAGGACTGATCTCAAAATCTATCGCCCTTCTATTCATTGGCTTGAGTAGCACTACAGCTATGATGTTTGCAGGTTGGCTTACATGTTTTTTTTCCAACATATTAGCAAAAATCTGATTTTCGTAAATAAGAAAGATAAGTTCTAATTCTGAATGAATTTCAAGTTTCACTTCTGTGTTGTTTATTTGTTGTTTTTGTTGTTAATTTTTCCATATATGTGGTTGCTAAGTTAGTGCTAAGAAATAAAATTGTGATTAAAAAAAGTGGCCCAAATTTTTGATTTTGCAAAAATACATGTCATTTTGAAATATTTGCCACAGAAATGGTGAAAAATATACTTCATTTATAAATAATTTCCAAAAGGGCCTGCATTTTGATACTCAGGTATATAGGTGCTGATAGGCAATGTGATCTGTATTTCTAATGTTTGTTTTGTTGCAATAACCATCTCAACAAATGTGTACCACTTTTTGTGTTATCAACAGTATATCATTCTTGCTATCTGACTTGATGAAGCTGTGATACGTAACCTATACCACATGCATGTATTTTTAACTCTTGATATTTGCTGTTAAGGAGTAATAGTGATATAATTACTTGCATAAAACGTGAACAAAAATTCTAATATGAGTGTCAGTAATACACAAATATTTCACCACAGGAAACTAGACCAGCATAAATAATAGAATTTTGTCCATTGAAAGCCATAAGGTCGTATCAGTATAATGTGCACAGAAGGCTGGTAGCATCCTCAGGCCGTTAAGGGATGAAACATGTACATGTATTTGGTCTATTAGGGGCGTAGCTTCCTTTAGACACTATAGGCATGTGCCTATACATTTTTTCAAGAGATAAAAACTTTAAATATGCCAAAAATGAAATGAAAACAAGAGGGGGGTGGGGCTGAGGGGATCTTTCTTCGCTGTATTGATATTGTTTAACGAGTCAATAACGCCAATGTGAAATAAATTTCATGAAACACACGCTTATTTTACAATTATTTTGTAGATTTTGTGTTTAGCTGAAGTTAGTTGTTTGTAGCCACAACGAGTATAAACACTCCTGGCCCAAATTATCGCTTACAGCTTCATTTAGTAGATTCCGCCTATTGTGCCTATACATTTTTTTAACCTGAGCTATGCCCCTGTCATTTTTGGTCAGACATGTCTGGTTGTCTGATAAGGTGTAACATTGTCTTCCAAACGCCATGTAAGTATAAATGTGCAAGTGCACATTCTCTATGCAGGTGCTGTCAGCGGCATCTTGCAAGGGTTTGGATCTGCCGCCATCAGATCTCAGTGTTCCAGCATGGTGTTGACAAATGAACAAGGTATTATGCTTGGAGATTGTGTTGTTTGATTTTTAAATTTTTAGCTCACCTGAGCACAACGTGCTTATTGTGAGCTTTTATTATCGCCTTTTGTCCGTCGTGCGTCGTGCATCGTGTGTCAACATTTTCATTCAAAGAACATCTCCTCCTAAACCGCTGGAGACATTTTCACCAAACTTCACAGGAATGATTCTTGGGTGACCCTCTTTCAAAATTGTTCAAATCGTCCTGTCCGCTGCATTATGGAGGTCACAAGAGCTAAAAATAGATTTAAAAACTGAAAACTTTAAAAATCTTCTTCTCTAAAACCAGAAAGCTTGCAGCTTTCATATTTGATATGTGACATCCTCTAGTGGTCCTCTACAAACATTGTTCAAACTATGCCCCTGGGGTCAAAACTGGTCACGCCCCGGGGGTCACATGGTGTATATAGACTTGTGTAGCAAAATGACTTTAAAAATCTTCTCTGAAAGCGCGAGGCCTAGAGGTTTCATATTTGGTATGTAACATTGTATAGTGGTATAGTGGTCCTCTACAAAGATTGTTCAAATAATGCCCCTTGGGTCAAAACTGGCCACACCCCGGGGGTCACATGGTTTATATAGACTTGAATAGCAAAATGACTTTAAAAATCTTCTCTGAAAGCACAAGGCCTAGAGGTTTCATATTTGCTATGTAACATTGTATAGTGGTCCTCTACAAAGATTGTTCAAATGATGGCCCTGTGGTCAAAACTGGCCACACCCCGGGGGTCACATGGTTTATATAGACTTGAATAGCAAAATGACTTCAAAAATCTTCTCCTCTGAAACCGCAAGGCCCAGAGGTTTCATATTTGTTATGTAACATTGTAGAGTTGTCCTCTACAAAGATTGCTCAAATGATGCCCCTGGGATCATAACTGGCTACACCCTGGGACACATGGTTTATATAGACTTGAATAGCAAAATGACTTAAAAAATCTCTGAAACTGCAAGGCCCAGAGGTTTCATATTTGGTATGTAACATTGTTTAGTGGTCATCTACAAAGATTGTTCAAGTGATACCCTTGGGGTCAAAACTGGCCACACCCTGGGGCTCACATGGTTTATATAGACTTAAATAGCAAAATGACTTTAAAAATCTTTTTCTCTGAAACTGCAAGGCCTTGAGGTTTCATATTTGGTATGTAACATTGTATAGCGGTCCTCTACAAAGATAATTCAAATGATGCCCCTGGGGTCAAAACTGGCCATGCCCCGGAGGTCACATGGTTTATATACACTTGAATAGCACAATGACTTTAAAAATCTCCTCTGAAACCGCAAGACCCAGAGGTTTCATATTTGTTATGTAACATTGTATAGTGGTCCTCTACAAAGATTGTTCAAATGATGCCCCTGGGGTCAAAACTGGCCATACCCCGAGGGTCACATGGTTTATATATACTTAAATAGCACAATGACTTTAAAAATCTTCTCTGAAACCGCAAGGCCCAGAGGTTTCATATTTGGTATGTAACATTGTATAGTGGTCCTCTACAAAGATTGTTCAAATGATGCCCCTGGGGTGAAAACTGGCCACACCCTGGGGGTTACATGGTTTCTATAGACTTAAATAGCAAAATGACTTTAAACATTTTCTCCTCTGAAAGTTCAAGGCCTAGAGGTTTTATATTTGGTATGTAACATTGTATAGTGGTCCTCAAATGATGCCATTGGGGTCAAAGCTGGGCACATCCCGGGGCTCATATGGTTTATATAGACGTAAATGACAAAATGATTTAAAAATTCTTCTCTGAAACCACAAGGCCCAGAGGTTTCATATTTCAATTAGGATTGCATATGGGGTGGGTGGGGTCAAGGTCACCGTTATTAAATATAGAAAAATGGTTTCCGCTAAATATCTTGAGAACGCATTGAGCTATTGAAACTTAATACATTAGTACCTTTTATTGAGACATTGCTTGGGATTGCATATGGGGCGGGTGGGGTCAAGGTCACCGTTACTGATAGTATAGAAAAACAGTTTCCGCTCAATAACTTGAGAAAGCATTTCAATAGTTTAATGAAACTTAATACACAAATCTTACATTGAGACCTTACTTGGGTTTGCTTATGGGTTGGTGGGGCTAAGGTCAGTGTTATATAAGGAAAAAAATGGTTTACGCTCAATGCCTTAAAAATGCATTGAGATATTTTAATGAAACTTCATATGTAGATACCTTATATCGCGACCTTGCTTTACATATGTGGTTAGTGGGGTCAAGGTCACTGTTACTAAGAATAGCAAAACAGTTTTGCTCAATAACTTGAAAACCTATTGAGATATTTTAATGAAACTTCATACATACATATCAGGTGAGCAACCTAGGGCCATCTTGGCCCTCTTGTTTTTATAGGGGCCTGAGCCTTTTCATTTGGTAAAAAATTGCGAGACAAAATTTCAAACCATAACATGACACCTACGGTTTTTTTCTAAACACACAGAAAACAAAATTACCGTTGTTTATCTCCAATAAACAACGTGAACAAGTAGTTAGACACTGATGTCATTTGTTTAGTTTTCATCAATGAAAGTGATGTCACAGTGAATTTTATCAATGAATGACGTCACTGTAACACGTGTGATGTGCGTTAAATTTAATAAAGATGGAGACATTTATTTTAGCTCACTGAGCACAACGTGCTCATGGTGAGCGTTTGTGATCGCCTTTTGTCCGTCGTCCATCGTGCGTCGTCAATATTTACCTCGTTAACAATCTATCTAGGGGCCAAATTTGTTGGCCAATTTTCATGAAACTTGTTCAGAACATTTTGCCTAATGATATCTCGGTTGAGTTCGAATCTGGGTCATGTGGGGTCAAAAACTAGGTCAAATTGAAGAAAAAGCTTGTTAACACTCTAGAAGTCACATGTTTTGCCCAATCTTCTTGGAACTTGCGCCGAACATTTGTTTTAATGATATCTCAGCCAAGTTTGAAAATGGTTGCCCTCCGTTGAAAAACATGGCCGCCAGGAAGCGGGGCAGTTTTCCTTATATGGTTCTATTGAAAACTTTATAAAGCTTGTTAACACTCTAGAAGTCACCTTTTTTGCCCAGACTTAATGAAACTTTGTCAGAACATTTGTCCCATTGATATCTCGGCCGCCGAGTTCGAATCTGGATCATGTGGGGTCAAAAACTAGGTCAATAGGTCAAATTGAAGAAAAGCTTCAATTTCAAAATACTTCCCAAATTTTGAATGTCTGTATTCACTTAAGGTTTTCAAACCATGGTGATTAAGGCCGCATTTCCATGAGTCCAGTATCAGTATATCCATATTCGTATAAAAATCTAACACATGGAAAATTGTTCGACTAATGAAACTCAGGTGAGCGACCAAGGGCCATTTGGCCCTCTTGTTTAGATCATGTTAGAATCAAAATAAATTTTTGCATTATAATTGTTTTGTTTTTTTTACAGAATAATTGTTCTGATGCACAGAACTCCGAATCGTTGTTAATTAGCTGATAAACAAGATTAAAAAAGAAAATTATTTCTTAATTGCATTGGTTCTGTAGTGATTTTTTTAAATGGGAAATACATCAGTTATAACAATATGCACAATTAATATTCAATCACATTTGACTCTTTAGTTTGCTTAAAAGAACTCATAATGTGTATTAGTTTGCATTGATGTAAGCAAGATGCAGTATGATTATATTTCTGTAAGTTAAATTTAAAATGTGGACATTGTTAAAATTCTGCATCCGGGGTGTGGAAATATCAATATTAACTTTTCCATGGATGAGTTCATTGCAGAAATCAACTTGTTCACAAACAAAATGCATCTTGTCCAATTAAAACTATAGTTTCTATTCCTGGTGAATAAATTACAATTTGTTGCTAAAGTATATGATTACAATAGAATAACCACTCCCAACTTCATTTTCATATCATAACATTGTACTTGTCCACAGACCACTTGACAGGGAAAAAACTACTCGTCTGATGGTAAAATTACCCACGTCAGACAAGTCGGGAATGGGATTTCCACACTCCCGTGCATTTTTGTTTTAAGACTCTATTCAAGCATGTGGTAGTGTAATACAGGTAGGAATAAGGAAAAATAAGTAAGAACTACCGGTATTGTGCGTTTATGGACAGGGATTTTGCAGTAGTAAAACATGTTCATTACTTTGTATGTGCCAATACGCCAGTAGGTCTTTTGAGAATACATGCTTTGTACTTTTTATGCCTCCACAAAGTGGGTGGAATTAAGCATTGCACTTGTCCATCCATCTGTATGTACGTACTTATGTCCCGAAATTTTGTGGACTCAACTCCTCTTTAACTGCTTGGCAGATTTGTAGGTGTAGTTGTTTATAAGGGAAGGAATTTTGGCTGCAACCAATTTTGGCAGAGTTGTGGCCCTTTGTCATTTTTTACACTATAGAATATTTGAAAATAAATGTGTGGAGTCAAAAATTAGTGTTGGCCACACGCCCTTTGTCTGTGTCCAAACATGCATCTTGGGGGCATCTGTGACTGTGACACATCTAGTTTATGGTGCTGTTCTTTTTGGTTGGAAATTAACACTGCTACTAAACATAAAAACATAACAAAATGTGGTAGGGGGCATAACTAGGCATACGCACATGCATATAAATGGTAATGCTCACTTGGTGAATGGAAGTTGCTTAACATACGAAATAATTGTATATTAAAATCCCATGTGGGTTACACATGAAATCAGCACTATCTGCAGTATATAATACCTCTTTAATTTATCTGAATGCATTATGAAAACTGAAATGTGCTTTGATGTGAACATATTCTATATCCAGATGTTTACAATGTTTAGACAACCAAAGATAGAGCACCTAAATTTGCAACCTTTATTGTGTTTATACTCCTATATGACCATGACATGACCATGGCGGTTGACTAAGACCTGTCAGCAATGTTAGGTTATACTAACAAATAACAAACTATGCTTATTGTAGGTAAAATGTTTAGCCTGATAGCCTTGTTTGAGAGTCTGGCAGCTCTAGCCGCCACCAGTCTGTTCAACACTGTGTACAACCGAACGCTCAACTTCTACCACGGCTTTTCCTTCCTGATGGCATCAGGAATTGTGGGAATTGGTGTTGCTGTGGGGATGTAAGTGCTTGGTGTAATAAACGGAGCACACTCTATCTGATAAATCTAAAATTGATGATCACCCAATACTGTGTTGTCCAAAACTTTTATTCTAAACATTTGACTAATTGCTCGTTACCATATTTTACTCGATCGATTTTGACATGATATTAAATGAAACATATTTATATATTTGTAACACTTATTATGTCAGGTTAAATTATATCATTACAGATTTCAATATATATGTGTACATGTTTTTAGTTCTTGGGTTATTAGTTATTGGCTGTTAATGTAGTTGCATAGTTTAAACATTTTTACCCTTTTCCATTTAACAACGTTTCATACTTAGATCTACATCAGTTACAGTTAAATGACTAAATGGGTCCATTAATTGCTAATCATTTAAACGGGGTGTCTTTTGCACCAAATATTGATTAATGATCTTTAATGATGCCCCCCTTCAAAGAAGTGGGGGTATATAGCTTTGCACCTGTCTGTCGGTCGGTTGGTCGGTGGTAAGGTCGGTCTGTCCGTAGACCATTTCGTTTCCGCACGATATCTAGAGAACGCTTTGACCTACGATCATTTAAGTTGGTGTGCTGGTTAGTTGGGAGGAAAGGAAGACGCCTATTGATTTTGAGGTGAACAGGTCAAAGGTCAAGGTCACAGAGGCTTGTATCATGAAATTCGTTTCCGCACGATATCTAGAGAACGCTTTGACCTACGATCATTTAAGTTGGTATGCTGGTTACTTGGGAGGAAAGGAAGACGCCTATCAATTTTCAGGTCAACAGGTCAAAGGTCAAGGTGACAGAGGCTTGTAACATGAAAACTGTTTCCTCTGTACACCATTTCGTTTTCACATGATATGTAGAATACGCTTTGACCTACGATCATCCAAGTTGGTTTGCTGGTTACTCGGGAGGAAAGGAAGACGCCTATCAATTTTGAGGTCAACAGGTCAAAGGTCAAGGTCACAGGGGCTTGTAACATGAAAACTGTTTTCTCCGTAGACCATTTTGTTTCCGCAGGATATCTAGAGAACGCTTTGACCTACGATCATCCAGGTTAGTATGCTGGTTACTCG
The DNA here is from genome assembly GCA_027627225.1 of Congeria kusceri. Lineage (NCBI taxonomy): Eukaryota > Metazoa > Mollusca > Bivalvia > Myida > Dreissenidae > Congeria > Congeria kusceri. The sequence goes on from CM051028.1 coordinate 59,821,794, forward strand.
GGAGGAAAGGAAGAAGCCTATCAATTTTACAGGTCAACCAATCAGAGGTCAAGGTCACAGGGGCTTGTAACATGAAAACCGTTTCCACACAATATCTAGAGAACGCTTTAACCTAGGATCATATAAATGAGTATGCTGGTTAGTCTTGAGGGAAGGAAGACCCCTATTGATTTTGAGATCAAAGGTCAAGGTCACAGGGGCTTGTAAGAAAACAAACATTTCCACTTAATAACAGATGAACCATTGTGATCCTCAAACTATATAGGCACAATGGTCAGTTTGAGTAGATGACCTATTACATAGTGATAATTACTGAATACTTGGATCGAGTCGTCAAATTTGATAGGAAGAATGCTCTTGCAGAGAAGACAACTCCTATCAAGGTAATGGTTAACATGTCTCAGCTTAGATTTTTCAGAAACAGTACACTTCTGTGATGAACAAAGGCTGCAAGTCGGGGGGCATACATGTTTTACAAACATCTCTTGTTTATTAAAGACATTATATTCTCAACATCTTGTGTAGCCCAATAGTTTGTGATTTAGTTTTTCGCCATTTACTGGGTATCCATAAATTGAGTGGTTTCCGAGGATGCATTTTATTTGTTGTTTATTTGTAGCATACTTCATATACGCTTGAGAATAGAGGGTCCCCAAGTATACAACCAGCTGGAAGATGATAATGTGGACATAAACCAATCTGGGTTACAGCAAGAACCAGAAACATTGTAGTCCATATATATTTAAGATTTTTGATAATGTGCCAAGTTAGCAAACAGAATTTATTACATTTTAATGAAGCTTTGCTTGTATAATGTTGGTTGTTACCTGATAGTATTAATGTAATTTCTTTTGTTATTGTTTAGTTTTAATGAGTATTTTTGAGTAAAGTTTTATAATTTTCAAAGTTGATCTTTTCTATATAATTTTTTTCAACTCACATGACATGTGCTCAGTGAGGTATTGGTAACGGTGGACTGTCCTGCGTCGTCGGTCGTGAATGACTGCCATCAACAATTGGCCCATTATCGTGATAAAGGCTTCATTTTTTTGCCTTTTTCCAAAATAGAGACGTCATTGCTCATCCAATTTTGACCAAACTTCCACAGTTTGTGTGTGACCATATTAAGATCTCAGTAGAGGTCAAAAATAAGACAAGTTGGACCACAAATTCAGAAGTTGCGGCCCCTTGTTTGTGAAATTTTTTTGCAAAAATAGCCTTTTCGAAATTTCTATATAGGCACGTCATTTTTGTCGAGCCCGCTTGAAGTCAGCTCGACTTTGTTGTCACAATGGCGTTTCATTGTATGTGCGTTACTGAGTCATGCGTGTCTCCATCAGATCTTGTCTGGACTGTAACTTCATCATTCGTCAGGGAATTTAAAAATAACTTGCCACAAATGTACACCATGTGGAGACGGAGTGTCGCGCGCAATATCTGTGTCCCTAGCTCAAAGGTCAAGGTCACACTTGGAGGTCAAAGGTCAAATATAAGCATAATACAGCTTGTCCGGAGTGTAACTTCATTATTCATCAGGGAAATTTAAAATAACTTGCCACAAATGTTCACCATGTGGAGATGGCGTGTAGCGCGTAAAATCTGTGTTCCTAGCTCTCGATCAAGGTCACAGTTAGAATTCAAATGTCAAATCTGGGTATAATATAGCTTGTCCAGACTGTTCATTATTCATTAGGGAATTTTAAAATAACTTGCCACAAATGTTCACCATATGGAGACGTTGTGTAGCACGCAAGATCTGTGTCCCAAGCTCAAAGGACAAGGTCACACTTAGAGGTCAAATGAGAAGATTTTTGTTAGAAATGTTATTTTGAAATAATTACAATATAAGTTGCTTTCTTGACAATAGGCTCGACATGTTGCCAACAGGCATTTAGTTTGGCTATACTGGCCGAAAACTAGCGAGCATATGCCATGGCCGTTCGTCCATTGTGCGTGCGTGTATCCATCCGTCCGTGTGTAATAATTTCACATAAATATTTTTTTGGTGGTCTTCTACCAAAGTTGCTCAAATGGTTCCATCCTGTTGAAAAACATGGCGACCAGAGGGTGAGGCTTTTTTTCATTATATAGCATATCAGGGTCCTTTCGCTTGTAACACTCCCTACTTAAAAAGCCAGTGGAGCTATACAGGCACTTGTGTCCCTCTTGTCTTCCAATCTTGACAAAACTTCAACAATTTGTTTGTGATCATAAGACCACAGCAGAAGCAAAAGTTTGTCCAGGTTATGCCACAAACACCTGAGTTATAGCCCCTTGTTTGTGTGACAATAATACACACAAACAAGGGGCTATAAAAACTTAATTTGTCACAGCAGTAAAGTGTTCATCTGTGCCATTACTCAGGTGAGTCCTTAGGGCCATCATGGGCCACTTGTCTTTCATTTTATCCACTCTTTGAGAGTAAAAAAGTGGTTATTGATTGCATTTGTTTTATTATTTTGTAGAAATAAAGTTGGAGTTTTAATTTATATCTTTGACAAGAATGTATCATTTGTGCTTGATAAAAGTAACTGTTTTTATAACTGCAGGCATGCAATTGTCTTTTTTACCAATAGCTGTTGATGTGCTTGATAGCCTGAAGTGTTTTTTGTGCTTGATAACAATAACTGTATTTGTGTTTGATAACAATAACTGTATTTGTGCTTGATAACAATAACTGTATTTGTGCTTGATAACAATAACTGTATTTGTGCTTGATAACAATAACTGTATTTGTGCTTGATAACAATAACTGTATTTGTGCTTGATAACAATAACTGTATTTGTGCTTGATAACAATAACTGTATTTGTGCTTGATACAATAACTGTATTTGTGCTTGATAACAATAACTGTATTTGTGCTTGATAACAATAACTGTATTTGTGCTTGATAACAATAACTGTATTTGTGCTTGATAACAATAACTGTATTTGTGCTTGATAACAATAACTGTATTTGTGCTTGATAACAATAACTGTATTTGTGCTTGATAACAATAACTGTATTTGTGCTTGATAACAATAACTGTATTTGTGCTTGATAACAATAACTGTATTTGTGCTTGATAACAATAACTGTATTTGTGCTTGATAACAATAACTGTATTTGTGCTTGATAACAATAACTGTATTTGTGCTTGATAACAATAACTGTATTTGTGCTTGATAACAATAACTGTATTTGTGCTTGATAACAATAACTGTATTTGTGTTTGATAACAACAAATGCGTATGTGCTTAGTAACAAAAACAGCTTTCGTGTTGGATAACAGCTTTTGTGCTTGGTAACAATAACTCACTGTTTTATGCTTGATAACAAGAGCGGATTTTGTGATTGATAACATAAACCATTTTGTGCTTTATAACGAGAGCTTCCTTGATAACAAGAAATTTTGTACTTGATAACAAGAACTTGTTTGTGCTTGATAACAACAAGAACTTACGTTTGTGCTTAACAACAAGAACTTCTTTTGTGCTTGATAACGAGAACTTCTTTTGTGCTTGATTACAAGAACTATTTGTGTGCTTGGACAACAAGAACTACTTCTGTGCTTGATTACAAGAAATGCTTTTGTGCTTGATAAGAAGACTTGCTTGAGTGCTTGATAACAAAAATTACTTTTGTGATTGATTCAAGAACTGTTGACAACAAGAACTACTTCGTTGCTTGATTACAAGAAATGCTTTTTTGCTTAATAAGAAGACCTACTTTTGTGCTTGATAAACAAAAAACTACTATTGTGCTTGATTACAAGGACTGCTTCTGTGTTTGATTACAATACTTACTTTTGAATTTGTGCTTGATTGCAAGAACTTGTTTTCTGATTTATTACAATAACTTGTTTTGTGCTAGATTACAATAATTTTTGTGTGCTTGATAAAAGGAACTGATTTTGTGCTTGATAAAAAGAACCATGTTTGTGCTTGATAAAAAGAACTACTTTTTTGTGCTTGATAAAAAGAACTACCCTTGTGCTTGATAAAAAGAACTACTTTTGTGCTTGATAAAAAGAACTACTTTTATGCTTGATTACATGAGGCGTTATTTGTTACAAGAGTTTATACGGTTTGTGCAATGATCAGCCAACAGATCAACTGGAAAATTTGAATATAACATTAAAAATGTAGAAAATACATTAATCAAGGGAACTAGTGTACTTATATCATATACATATAATTATGTATAATAATATCCAGAGTCTGTTTGAAACAGTGTTATTGTCACAGCATATTTATTGATTGTGATATTGAATTGTTTCTGTCTTTATGTTATAGGAATTTTACAGTTTGTAAATTCTTGTAATATAATTTTATGTTTACTGAAAATTGTTAATTAATTATAATTACACGTGTATATGCACACATCATAATACATATTCCTAATTCCTAACTGACAAGGAGGCTATGTGTTTGCCAGTGTTGGTTTGTTGACAATCATTGTATTGTATTATTATGTTTCACAACTAGATTTTATATGCTCTTTGAATAAACATGACTTTTATTTTGTGTTCAATATTTGAATTGTCCTTTTTACCCAAAGTTACTACAAAAGCACCATAAGAGATATGTGCAAGCAATCGCCCTGTAAGCGAGAGGTCCTGGGTTTGAGTACGGGTTGTTACATAGTTTTCTCAGTCTTTGACAACCGAATTTTCAAATTTTAGGCCAGTGGCTGATTGGTGAATGCCAATGTACATGTATGTAGGAAGCAAAGTCAGTTTGAGTCAGTATGGCCTGAAACATAGCAGGAATATCATTTACAGAGATTGGAATCTTTTATCATTTACACATAACATGGCTTTTTATCGCACATACTTTGAATGCCTTTTATTTTTATTACTATTCCAATATTTGTAAGGACACATTTCCTAAATGGCTGAGCGTAAAGAGTTGTAATTGCATGTATTAGGCCAAAACAAAAAGTTCTGTGTTTCGGGCATCCCGACTCTGCATAGGAAACCCCCCCTGGGGCCGTATCCACAAAGCTCCTAAGAAAAATCGTTACTTAAGTTATATTTAAGTAAAAATTTCAAATACAAGTTTCTTTGTAAAAATCATTATTTTATATTTTTAATATGATATTAAAATAATAAGTATCTGATGATTATTTACCAAATTAAAACCATTTAATACAACATTTGGTTTAAATGAACCAGCCACAGACTTATGGAATTTTATGAATTTAAGGAATTTACTTAAGTTTCGCCTAAGGAGCTTTGTGGATATAAGCCCTGGGATCGTATTCACAAAGCTCCTTAGGGAAAACTTAAGTAAATTCATAAAGTTCCTTAAGTCCCTGGCTGTTTCATGTATAGGTCTTTCAACATTAAAATGTTGTAAACTTGTAAATATTGCTTTTATGTTTAGTATTACAGCCTTCTTTGTACATAAATCATTGGATTTCACAAAGAAAATTTGATCTAAAGTTGTCACTTAAGTACAACCTAAGTCAAGATTTCCCTTAGGAGCTTTGTGAATACCAGCCCTGGCCATACAGTTTTAGAGACGATTGTTTTCCATGAAATCTGAAATCATAGAGAAGTTAATCGTGATTAACTAGATAATCCGTGTCAAAAGTGCGCTTTATATTATTTATTGAGCATTTTGGATCGCTTCATGGATTAATAGTACACAGGTGATTAGCGCGTGGCTATGATAATAATTAGTGAACACATCAATTTGAATGACAAATAATCAAGAAGTAACGAAAAACAACTGTTCTGGGAAAAAAATCACTATCATATATGTATTTATAATATATTTGATAGTTAATTTTTTTTACATGACCGTGTTTTTTTCTTCATTTCTGGATTATAAAGTGCTTGCCATTTGTTTGGCTTTTATGGCTAGACTTAAAAAAAAACTATAAAAATTAACTCAATGCCTACCCTGCCTAAATTTTTTGAGACCGTTGCCCGAAACACACAATTATTTGTTTGTTGTCTTACCACGGATTAGATAAAATTTGACAACAATCGTTGATTCTAATGTTAAACCTGTGTATTTGCATGATTTGTCACAACACAGCAACAAGCCGTGTACGATTTTATGAGCCAAACCCAGTGCGTTTATAACTGTTCATCGCCAATGCACTTTTTGAACAGAATACTATTGGAACCAATGTCCGGGCTATGTCACAATGATACAATTTTGATCTTCGAAATTCCTTGTATTGTGACATAGCATGTAGCATCTTTGGTCCATTTTCAAGGATTTTGGCCTTAAATTTAACATGTTGGGTGCGGTTGGTCGTTTTACTGTTTAATGGAAATTAATGTATATCGTAAGATGAAAAAGCGTTCCAATTTTTAATGTTGTAACGATTGTTTGCTGTTCATCAAACTTTGTCCACAGTTAAGGATCAATGAATATTTATAAAAAAAAAAAAAAAAATCCAAGAAAAATTTCGGTTATTAAATAGGGGTATGTCGTTGGGAGGGTGGATGTGGGGGGGGGGGGGGGGGGGCAGGCCGGCTGTTGTGGCGGCGTCGTCAGCTTTTCGTTTCCGCTCTCTAACTCGAGAACGGATTGAGCTATTGTAATGAAACTTCATACATTAATACCTTATAACGAGTCCTCGCTTGGGATTGAATATAGAGTGGGTGGGGTCAAGGTCACTTTTTTTTACCATTGTAAACACTTTATTTCCCTCGTCTATATGAAGGTCGAGGGCATCCTCCTCCGCACCTTACAATAATCGTATTTTGCAATGAAAGGTAAGCAACAATAATGACTTTTGCACAAAAAGAGACATAAATAACGTATTCATAAAGCATCATTTGACATCAGTTCTATTTTGGGTATATTAATAACAAGGCATTTGCAACAACGAACAACAAAAGAAACAATGAGATAGGTTTGTGGGTAAAGATAATATTCATTCACATTCATTCAAAGATTGGCAAAAACATGTTCCATTTGTCGACCTCTTGTTCGTTCCGATAGCATTTTAATTCCTGCAAAACCTTGTATTCGTATTTAAAGTATTGTTTAGCAACAGAGACGGATGGTGCTTTTAATTTCATTTTACAACTATAGATGAACATTTTTGTAATAAGGCAAACCATATTCAGAATGTTATCTGATTTCTTCTTGTAACCAAGAATAAAACGTTCCCGGTTAAGAAGATCCTTGGAATTTGGTATACAGTTAAAAAGATCCATAATGAATTTGTGGATAATTGGACAATCCCAAAATATATGAACTATGGTTTCTGTACAATTTTTACAGAAAGTGCATTTGCCAGTATCAGTATATTTTATTTTAAATAGAAGTTTGTTAGTGCCTAATATTCTGTGAATAATTCTATACTGTAGCCACTGTAAGTGTGAATCTTGTGTTATTATAAAAGGCATTTCGAAGATGGTTGACCATTCATCGTCTTTTATATTTCCAAACGTTTCACACCATTTAGATTTGCATGACGGTATTGAATCATTTTCTTTTAAAATTAAATACATTGGTTTAGTTCCACTAGAAAATTGTAAGATACTCTGTAAGCATGGTGGTATAAATGGTTTGAAATAGGTACAGTTCCTTGAGAACTGAGTTGTCTTTAAAAAGCTAGAGACAGAGTGTATAACTCCTTGGTAATGAAGATAGTTCGGACTGAAGTTGTAGAGTTCACAAAAGTCATCGTATTCATAAAAAGACAATGATTTAATATCTTTTATGATATCTCCAATAGCATGTACGCCTGTGTTAAACCATGAAGCGAAGAAAAAACTCTTCTGTCCAATTATTAAATTTGGATTGTAAAATAATGGGTAGTACAGCACATTGGAATGTTAAATATTTTCTTTTTTTATGAAAAACACAAATGCTTCTAGGGAGTCTTTCCAGAAATCATTATCTATTCTAGATAATAAGCTTTCAGGGTAATGTACTCCACAGTTGTATAATTTATTAAGATCAATAAAAGTGTTTACAATATTAAACCATTTTCCGTTTCCCATTGTAATTCGTCTAATCCATGACATTTTTAAAGACCTAATATAGGAGGGCAAGTCAATCATATTTAAACCACCATCTTTATATTGTTTTATAAGAATTGCTTTTTTAACCTTAGATTTACCGTTCCACACAAAGTCAAAAAACAGCTCGTTAATTTTGTTTAAAACCAAGAGTGAGGGATTTGGCAGAGCGGTAATTAGATGATTAAAGAGCGGTAATGCTAAGGTTTTAATAACCTGTATTTTACCTATAGGCGTTAGTATTCTTCTTTTCCAGTTGCTTAATATAGAACATATATCGGCGAGTTTATTTGTGTAATTCAGATCCGTCATTTTTTTGTAGATCTACGTGAAATTTTAGACCCAACATTTCAAAGCTTTGTTGATTCCAAATTAATTTCCATTTGTTTTAATGCTATCGGAACTATATTTATTTTGCCAATCCAGACAACCTTAGTTTTATCAAAGTTAACTTGAAGTCCTGAACAATAACTAAAGTTTGATAATACTTCTAAAGTTTCACTAAGTCGCTAGAGCCATCCAAGATGATTGTAGTATGGTCCGCAAATTGGGAAAGTCTATGTTCGATTTCATTTACAGTTATTCCTTTTATTTAGTACTTGATCTTAACTTAATGGATAGAATTTCAGCGCATAAAATAAATAAATAGCAACTGATTGGGTCTCCTTGACGACAACCACGTTGTATTGGGAAGAATTCAGACAAAAAACCACATTGTATAACTGTCGAGGTACCATTTTGATATAGAACATTGAACCAGCGCTGTATGTCTTTCCCAAAATGGAATAACTGAAGTGCTTTATTAAAGGACCATGATAATGAATCGAATTCTTTTTCGAAGTCTATCAGAAGTAAAAGACCAGGTATATCATTTGTTTCAGTATATTGCATTATATCATATATTAATTGTGTATTCTCACCTATAAATCTGCCTTTTATAAATCCAGTTTGATCATGGTTAACCAATATGTCTTTTTAATCGATTGGCTATACAACCAGCCCCGATTTTATAAATGGTATTAAGTAAAGTGATAGGACGCCAGTTTTTTAAAAACTGTCTTGGTCTATCTCCCTTAGGAATACATGTTATTATACCTTGAGTTTGAGTAATTGATAATTTTCCGACTCTAAATGCGTGGTTCAAAGCTCTACAGACGAATACACCTAATTGTTTCCAAAACATTTTAAAAAATTCTGCTGTGAAACCTGACGATCCCGGACATTTATTATTTGCCATGTGTTTTAAAACTGAAGATGCTTCAGTAAGCGTTATAGGGCCTTCTAAATATTCTCGTTGATCATTTGAAAGCTTCGGTATCTTTAGATCCGATATGAAAATGTTAGTTTCTTCCTCACTGTTACATCTTTATTACTATACAAATGTTTATAAAATGCAGCAGTTTCATTGAGGATGTCGGACTGCTTGTCAATTTCAACATTTTCACTGTTGACTAATTTATTGATGGTTTTTTATGTGTAATTATATTTCTCTAAATTGCAAAATAACTTTGTCGGTTTTTCGCCATTTTCAATCCATTGGGCCCTGGATCTGATTATGTTTCCCTTTAGTTTTTCATCGCTAATAAGTTTAAGTTCCGCTTGGAGATTAGAAAGATGTTCAATTTTATCTTCAGAAAGATCGCTTTCAATATTGTTAATTTCTTTTTTAATTTTCAATTCTCTAGTATCCCTTTCTTTCTTTTTAAAGGAGCTATATGAAATGCATTTTCCTCCAATTTCCATCAGTAATATTTCAAGTTGGTCATCAATTGTATGTTGTAATTCTTCGTCAGGGATAAGCTGAATATTTCTATAGTCGTAAACGGGAAGCATATATTGTTCTTTTATTTTCAAAAATTTTACTCTTAATCGTATTAATGTAGTTAATATCTTTTAACAACATGTTATTATGTTTCCATACACCTTTTCCGTGAGAAAAATTGCTAAATTCTAGGGTCAGTTCTACAATAGAATGATCTGATTGAAGACTTGGCTTTATTTGAATATCGGATACAATAGGTAATAGGATAGGCGATAGTAGAAAAAAATCTAATCGAGCCTGTTGAAGCGGATTTGTTCTAAGCCACGTGTAGCGTTTAGTAAGGGGGTATTTATATCTAAACGGATCAATAAGACCACGTTCATTTATATAATCAGTTAATGTGGACCTTGCGTTTTTGTTGTTAATACATTTGTAATTATAATAATCTAACTCGTGATCTAGTAAAATCTCCACAGATACAGTATGTCTCATTGTCGTATTTGTCGATTTTATTAAAAATGTTGTCAAAAAAATCTGGATTGTCTGTATTAGGACCGTATATTGAGGCCAAAGTTAATTGCGTTTCTCCAACAGTTAAATCTAGTAGGATATAGTTTCCTAATTCATCGCATTCTTGTTTATGAATTTTATATTCTATATGTTTGGAAAACAATATTGCAATACCTCTTGAATTTGAACTGTGATAGCTTAGAACACACTCATTTCCCTATTGTGAATATATACTTTTATATTGTTCCTCAGTAAAGTGTGTGTCTTGTAGGCAATATATATCACAGTTTGTGTCCTTTAAATAGTGAAAAATTTGGAGACGCTTTTTAATACCTTGGATGCCTCTACAATTCAACGATAAGATTTTAAGTGCACTCATTTCGATTCATATTCTTAATGTAGTTAAAGATACCCACATAATATTGTTCGATGCAAAAACGATACAGAAGTGCATGTAGAATAGACATTTCATGTTGCAATTTACAATGGTATAAATGAAAAAGAAGAAAAAACAACAACAACAGGTGAAATAAACAAAAAGGTATGGGTATAATGAATAAGAGTTGAGAATAATGGTATGGGAGAATGTTACAACAAGGGGTAATAAAGAAAATAGTTTCTGAGTAACCATACATGTCAACCACACTAAAAGTTCTAATTGATTGAACACCAAGCGGCAGTAATAAAATATTTTCTCTGTAAAACTGCACTAAATGTTCTAATTATAATACTTATCAAACAACGCTAAATGTTCTAAATGATTATGCAACAAGCGGTAATAAAATAGTATTTTTAGTAAAATTGCTTATCTCCACCATTAAATGTTCTAATTGTTTATAAAAAAAACAAGGGGTAATAAAGTAATATTTTCTTAATAACTTACTTATCAAACAGCATTAAATGCTCTAATTTATTTTACAACAAGCGGTAATAACATATTTTCTTAGTAAACTTACTTACCAAACAGAGCTAAATGTTTTAATTGATTGTAACAAGTGGTAATAAAATAATGTTTTCTTAGTAACCTTTCTTATCAGACAGCACTAAATGTTTTTATTGATTTTGCAACAAGCGGTAATAAAATAATACTTTCTTAGTAAACTTACTTATGAACAGCAAGGTAAATATCAGGGATGCCAGACATACATAAATGTATCATTTACTTCATCTTAAACAGTAGTGATCCTTTACATCGTTTCGTAATTTACGCTTAAGCATATTTTATTCTTTAAACATATCATACATATTATTACTATTTCTATTATACATTATTTGTTATAGTACTTAAAATAGAGACTCCATTTGATTTCTCTTCAAAAAAGAAGAAAAATCTTTAGAGGATATTACCAAAGTAATATATACTATCGATTCCTTTTTATAAAATATCTCTTTTGAAAAGCCAAATAAAGAGATAATTTAAAGGTTGTTTAGTTTTAAATTGATTATATGGTACGTGATTTTCAACCTCGTTTATAGATTAATACGATTTTAGCTAATAATAGTGTTTAAATAGAAGTGCAATGTTAGTGTAAATTCCTAAAAGTTGAATGAGTTATTATATTACTTTAAGGCAACACAGTAGATTTAGAACATTACATTAACTCAAATATTCAGTATACGTTTATGTCTTCATATGTATTTATAACACTACGGGAGTACTGCATATATACACAAACGGGATTCACAGTTTACACTTAAAGATATCAAAAACACGTGTATTTATAACACTACGGGAGTACTGCGTATATACACAAACACTGTGTAATAAATTGGATAACATTTGGTACACATACTTGTATATTTATATAGTGTTACATCAATCATCAGTTTACACTTTACAGCAATACAGTAGATTTAGAACATTACATTCACTCAAATATTCAGTATACGTTTTTGCTGCGTAATACACATAAATGTATATTTATATAGTGTTACATCAATCATCAGTTTACACTTTACAGCAATACAGTAGATTTAGAACATTACATTCACTCAAATATTCAGTATACGTTTTTGCTGCGTAATACACATAAATGTATATTTATATAGTGTTACATCAATCATCAGTTTACACTTAACATCAATACAGTAGATTTAGAACATTACATTCACTCAGATATTCAGTATACGTTTTTGCTGTGTAATACACATACTTGTATATTTATATAGTGTTACATCAATCATCAGTTTACACTTTACAGCAATACAGTAGATTTAGAACATTACATTCACTCAAATATTCAGTAGACGTTTTGCTGTGTAATACACATACTTGTATATTTATATAGTGTTACATCAATCATCAGTTTACACTTTACAGCAATACAGTAGATTTAGAATATTACATTCACTCAAATATTCAGTATACGTTTTTGCCTTCATATGTATTTATAACACTACGGGAGTACTGCCTATATACACAAACACTGTGTAATACACATAAATGTATAATTATATAGTGTTACATCAATCATCAGTTTACACTTAAAGATATCAAAAACACGTGTCGAATTATGACGCTAGGTTCAAAAGAATTCATAATTGCATAATTATATAGTGTTACATCAATCATCAGTTTACACTTAAAGATTTCGAAAACACGTGTCAAATTATGACGCTAGGTTCAGGAAGAAATTAGCATATACTCGGTTACCTTTGAATTTTATACATATAGACATTTGCCAATGTTACACATATATTAACAAACATGTGTAAACGATCGTCATCACACACTTGCGTTTTCAAAATCACATTAAGACTAGTGATCCTTTACATCGTTTCGTAATATACGCTTATGCATATTTTATTCTTTAAACGTATCATAGATATTATTACTATTTCTATTGTGTATTATTTGTTATAATACTTAAGTAAAGACTCCATTTGATTTCTCTTCGAAAAAGGAAGAAATATCTTTGGAGAGTATTACCAAATAATTTATACTATCGATTCCTTTTATAAAAATCTCTTTCGAAAACCGAAATAAAGAGATAATTTTAAGGTTGTTTGGCTTTAAATTAATTATATGATACGTCATTTTCAATTCTGTTTATAAATTAATACGATTCAAATAAAATTAGAATTTAACTATAAGCACTACATAAAATGTTTTCAACAATAAAGTCTGGCTAGCTAGAATTACAATGTAAGTGTAAATTCCTCCAAGTTAAATCAGTTTTTATATTACTTTTGTGCAATAAGGTACATTTAGAACACTACGTTCGTTAAAATATTTAGCAAACAGCATCAAGGTCACTGTTACTAAATAAAGAAAAACGGTTTCCTCTCAATAACTCGAGAACGCATCGAGATATTTTAATGAAACTTCATGCATAGATACCGTATATCGAGCCCTCGCGTTTGATTGCATATGGGGTGGGTGGGGTCAAGGTCACCCTTACTAAAAATAGAAAAACGGTTTCCGCTCAATAACTTGCGAACGCATTGAGATATTTTAATGAAACTTCATACATAGATAGCTTATATCGAGACCTTGCTTGGGATTGCATATGAGGTGGGTGGGGTCAAGGTAACCGTTACTAAATTAAAATAGAAAAGTTTTTTTGCTCAATAACTTGAGAATGCATCCAGATATTTTAATGAAACTTCATATATAGATACCCTATATCGAGACCTCGCTTGGGATTGCATATGGGGTGTATGGGCCAAGGTCTCCGTTACTAAAAATAGAAAAACGGTTTCCGCTCAATACTTTAAGAATGCATCGAGATATTTTAATGAAACTTCATACATAGATATCTTATATTGAGACCTTGCTTGGGATTGCATATGGGGTGGGTAGGTCCAGGTCACCGTTACTAAAAATATAAAAACGGTTTCCGCTCAATAACTTGATAATGCATTGAGATATTTTAATGAAACTTCATACCTAGATACCTTATATCTAGATATCGCTTGATATTGCCTATGGGGTGGGTGGGGGTCATGGTCAAGGTCACCGTTACTAAAAAAAAGAAAAAATGGTTTGCTCAAGAAATTGCGAACACAATGAGATATTTTAATGAAACTTTATATGTAGATACCTTATATCTAGACCTCGCTTGTGATTGCATATGGGGTGGGTGGGTCAAGGTCACCATTATTAAAAATACACCAACAGTTTCCGCTCAATACCTAGAGAACGAATTGAGATATTTTAATGAACATTTATATGTAGATACCTGATTTCTAGACATCGCTTGCAATTGCATATGGGGTGGGTGGGGTCAAGGTCACAATTACTAAAAAAAATAATAATAATAAACGGTTTCCACTCAGTAACTTGAGAACGAATTTAGATTTTTAATGAAACTTCATATGTAGATATTGAGACCTCGCTGTGGATTGCAAGATCAAGTCACTATTTCCTAGCCATAGGTGTATGCCCTTCACCTTGCACCCAGAACTTTCTTTCATTATTGTGCTGACTTTTATGCATTTCGTTCGAAAAATTTGGTTTTCGTGGAATTTCCACGTTTCTTGTTTCTGAATGTAATTCATTGACTAAGTGATGATTTTTTTTCATCCCATTTATAGCTTTGACTGATTTTAGACATATTTTAAGGTTCAGCGGCGAATTGTGTGAAATATTAGAGCGTATCAGGCAAGCATGCAACATAAACTCTTTACAATCAGTATTTAACATTTCAATTAAAAAATAACAATCTTTACACTTTCTAAATTTATTTAAATCTTTTCTTTGCACATAAATATGAACACAATTCCATTCCAGTAATATGGGAGCGCAAAATATGTCGTTTGGTGTACATTTCGCCCGTTCCCACAACTGGCATGAACTTGTGCAACACAGTTCATCTTCTGTTTCCCTTGGTCAAATGTCTACAACATCGCATGGGCAGCACTCGTCTGGTGGAGAGTAGCCTACGCAAGGAGCGCATACAACCCAAGCACAAGGATACGGAAATATGGGTACCGTCATCTGGATCATTTCATCTGGATATAAGGGTGTCTGGATCGTTTCATCTGCAAACAATGCCAAAATTTATGTATATACCGTAATAATATCCGTGAAATATATTGGTAATAAGTTTTGCTTAAATACAGACAGACAGACTCAATAATATGAATATCAATATCAAAATACGGATAGACATGTAACGAACCTATGACGCAAAGTAGACTAACCACCAACAGAACGGCACCCCGCAACAATGCCATGGCTGCAAGAAAGTGAATAAATCATATAGAATATGAAATATATCATTTGAGGCGTGTCGTGGGAAAAACGGGCTTAATGCATGTGAGTAAAGTGTCGTCGCGGAATAGCCTGTGCAGTTCGCATAGGCTAATCATGGACGACACTTCCCGCCTACAGTGGATTTATGTGTATAAGAGACTTCCCTGAAACAGAAAATACCATAAAAGCGGTAAGTGTTGTCCTGGATTAGCCTGTGCGGACTGCACATGCTAATCCGGGACGACACTACGCACATGCATTAAGCCCGGTTTTCCCACGACACGCCTCATATCAAGAATTCACCCTGAGAGCGCGGACCTCTGACAAGGCAGTACAATGCCCACATAAATAAGTTGTGCCACTATTAAAGTATACAATATAATGTGAATATGCGCCCTCCTAATTATAAAGATGTATTTAAAACAAGCTGGATATAGACAATGAGGTTCGGATCACCAAGTGTGAATTACGTCTTAATTGGTCCATTCCTAACATTCCCAGAAAAGTTTTAAAAAACGCGTTTCCGTTATAACGTTTTTACGCGATGCTTCTAAAGAGCAAACTAACATACTGTGACATAGTCACATATTTTTAACAGTATGAAATTGTTTTTTATTACATGCTAGTTCTGGTTTTCCATGTAATACAACCATTACGAATATTTTTATCTTATACATGTGTAAGATAACATTTTGAGCCTTTTCATTGGCTATATTCTTTAACTGACCAATCGTATGCCGTTATTTTGGTAAAATGACGTCGAAAATGAAATGACGTCAGACTCTTCCAGGAAATTCGTTAACAAAATTGCTTAACTCTTTTCATAAAATATGGTATGAAATGACAACTCGTGTCAGATCCTATCTGTTCTAGATTTTATCATTTAAAACCTAAAGCGGTTAGACAACTTTTGTTAAAATTAACAGTTATCTAAGTCTGATGTACTTTTGGATGTTGTTTGTCATATAATAAGTAATCTGAGTATTAGTGTAAGTATCGATGTTTTAATGCTTTGAGCTATAAAATGGACCCTGAGTTACTTAACCGTCTGATATAAACAATATAAAATAACGTTTTTTTATTGACATTGTATTACGAAAGTATGTTTACAATATTATTGTGCTCTATTTGACAATATAGTAATTAATTATCTGTCAACAAGATCAGAGTGTTTATTTCGTTTATAATAATTTGTTACATAAAAATATTGGTATTTGTACCTTCATTCGTCTTCTAGAGATATTTGACCGTCCGGCTGAATATTATATATAGGAAGTTAAATAAGCTAAAATAAATCAGTTCAGTTAGTCAGAACCAGAATGTAATCGAGTAAGAGTTAGTAACGGGAGCTCCCGCATATAAGAGTTACGCCTTCTCAAACAGTTGAAGTATTCATGCGAATATTATGTTAGAAACTGTTCAGGAAAATGTTAGAATACAAACGCTAAGAAATATTTAGAACTTTGTAGGAGAGAACATTTGGACAATAAAACAAGACCTATTCCAATATGTTACGTGTTGCGTTATGCTACAATACAAACCAACCAACGCCTGCTAATATAGCCTCCTTTGACGGAGGTAGAATGTACCAATACAAAGTAAAAATATAAACACCCTAACATTCGCCAACCATGTCACGTATCATGCATATTATAAATATGATTTTGACTTATATTGTAACACAAATATACTTAAATTTCAATGAGTAAATTTTTGTTGTGTTTTTAAACCTAAAAGCATATACAACAACTAATTAAGGAATTTCGGTTACTGAAATGAAATGAAATAAACAAACACACACACAAAATACTACAATGTGTACAAAGCTTAATTATTATCAAAATGTCATGAATACTATTGATATAAATACCTAGTGAATGATACGATGACGGATCCACAAATTCGTTGCGTTTGCTCTTTGTACACTGGGTTTTATAAGTGTTCGTCAAACGATAAACGGATCAGAGCAACATGTGTGTTCCATTAGGCTAAAAAAAACAATAAATTGTTTCTCAGGCACTTTTTCTAAAAAATCAGGACGGAGGGCGAATTTTTTTTATTTTTTTTTTTTTTTTTCTCCTTCTCTTTTCTATTGGCACTATGTAATGGCTTATTAAAACAAGTAAATAAGTGCAGATTAAAGACGATTTTAAGTTTAAATAACAGCATAAGCATCTCTTTTTATAAAATTCTAAATATAGATTTATCACAAACGGTCATTTATGCAAGCTGACGTAAAAAGGCAAACAATTTGAATGTTCATAATTAACATAAGTGCCTTCAAATTGATATACCATCAGCATTAAAGTACTCCTAATTATAGAATTTAACTTTTCGTAATTCATATTTTTATAACTGTCAAAAAAAATTTTCTTCAATAAATCACCAATAATTTTTGGAACGGAAAATCAACACTTGTCAATGCAGCTGGCATTTTTGTTTGTTTCCATAGGACTTATATTGACACAAATTTTCTTAAAAAAATATGGAATGCTAACTATAACACAAGCAAAGCATCTACGAAACAAAAGTTTAAGTCAACAAACAGACGATATTTATAACGGTTCCCAATCGAATATGACTTTTTTTTCCCCAAAATTTACACAGTATTTCACAATTTGTGTATATCCGATTTATATAATTAAATCAGACAGGAAAAATGTTACCGGTACTGGAGATACCGACATTTCTATATACAGGTAACTCTTCTTCCGCTATTTTAAAATTCGGATTCGTTTAATTTTAAGCCGCTGTCCATGGGATCTAAATCAATACATCGTAATTTTAGTAATAATTCTTATGAACGTTTATAGTGTGCTTGGTAAGAACGGAATATACTATAATATATG
The DNA here is from genome assembly GCA_027627225.1 of Congeria kusceri. Taxonomy (NCBI): domain Eukaryota; kingdom Metazoa; phylum Mollusca; class Bivalvia; order Myida; family Dreissenidae; genus Congeria; species Congeria kusceri. Next base: position 59,840,086 of record CM051028.1, read on the forward strand.
TGCTGGTTTACCCAACAGTAATCACCAGTTGTCGCACACAGACGATAGAAAGTTACCAAAATGTTAATAATTGACAGATTTCAATGGTTAGCTTTTGTATTTTGTTCGGTAACATGTCCATTAGAAACACTATCTGCAAAGTTTTATTTTTATTAACATATTTCTGGACTGCTCCTTTAAAACCCGGGCGCGATCGTAAAAAAATATTAAATAATTTTTTGTTGGCATTAAATGACATTCGTGGCGGGCCCTTAAAAAACGTTGCGGCTCTGCCTGAGAAACAAATCATTAATTTTTTTTAGCCTTACTGGGACACAGAGAAACAGAGAAAGTCACTCTGACATATCGATTGACACAATCATCAAAGAAGTAAACAAGTTTTGATCTGGAACAACTCGTATATGTATATATGTTGCATTTTGCAGTGTTGATATAAATATAACATACCGGTAAATTTATTGTGTAAAATTAGACACACGTGGTTATAGAAGTTCGTGTGAAAATGCGTTGTTCTTGCATTTGTCTGTTCAAGGCCATGGTCGGACCACATTTTGGCCGATTGAAGGGGATTAAGTATTGGGCCGGAAATATTCAACACTTTTAATTTCTTGTGGTTCGGATAATTGATATAGTCAAAATAAAAGCACAGTTTATGCTATATTATTACAAAACCATGGGTAGTATTGTACATTGCCTGAAAGGGCATGCATGTGTGCGTCCAATCTATGCAAAATTGGCGAAGTTATGAACTACCAACCAATGTATCTTATGGTTTGGGCGTCTGGAGTTGGATACCTTATTTTACATATTGGATAAGCAAAAAACTGTTTTCCAGAAAAGAGTTTTTATCATTTCTTGTTTGTTTGCCATTAAAAATATGTTTTATTAATGATTATCATATAACGCGCCAAATGCATCCAATTATAAATTAACACATATTATGTTTCGTCTCGTACATGCTGCACCTATATTGTACGACAGAAACATAGAGATGTTAAAATAATGATCGATATTCCCTTTTATATTCGTTCGGTAAATTAAAAACCATCATGCTATCTTGCTCATCCAACATTAAAGTAATTTGTGAACATAAATCGCTTGTTTCCAGGTATATTGTACGCAAATTATGTTCAATCACAAATACATTTTTGTAAATATCGGGCAATAGTAACTGCACACTAAGCTACACGTGTTACTCGAGCTTTCGTCAACAACAAAATACATAGCCATTTAATTATTCAGTTAATTAATCAACACTGTTACTCTATCATGCACATATGTGAAGGCAATTTAGTTTTTGAAGCAAAGCGAGTGAGTTTTGCTATAATATATGAAACAAACCCATAATTATTATCTGGAATGTAACGTGGAAGATGGATCAAGGGCCAAGACTACAAGACACATCTGTCTCGTTCACCAATTCAGTCTGTAAACACAGCACAACTACTATGTTTCAGTTCATATTAATTTGAAATCATGACATTTTTTGTTTTAACAAGATAACCATACTTATTTTGTTTCAGACAGAAACCTAGTCAGTGAATCGTGAAAACGTGATTTGCACTCTTCAGCTAGCTTCTCAATTCTGGTCAATGTGTCCCTTGAGTCAAACAAACATTGTGTATTCTTCATGTAGTAGCACAGCTGGGAGCAATACACCGAGATGGAATTCTATATACCATAGTTCAGTTTTCACCGGTAAACACGTTTATATTCATAATTCCAACTGCCATAGAGGTAATGTTTTTGCCAGTATTCGTTTTTTTAACAATCATTTGTTTTGTATAATTTTACAACTAGACATTATGAGCTCCTTGCGCAAAAAGCCCTGAATTGTGTTTTCAAAATCCAAATTGTCATTTTATGCGCACCTACTAAAATACTATAAGGAAGAAGTTCAGGCTATCGTACTGGAAGTGAGCGGTCCAAGGTTAGAGTGGGCCTTACTGGGCTAGTTTCACGATTTTCTCAATCTGTAACAAATTGTAAGCATGTGACTGACTGGTGAATGACACTGTGAGGAGAAGGCAAAATCGGTTTACAATTAATATGGCCTGAGACATATCATTCACAGAAATTGGAATAGTTTATCATTAACACAGAACATGGCATTTTATGCTCCCCGATAACTTTTTTTCTGGGGGCTGTGTGTGTGTGTGGGGGGGGGGGCATATCCGTCCGTCATTCCGTAATTCTATCCTACTAGCTTGCTTGTCCGGGATGTAACTTGGCCATGGATAGGCACAGTTGTTTGCCTCAATGAGATGCCATGTCTCGCGCATAAACCAGGCCTGTAGGTCAAAGGTCAAGGTCACACTTAGAGGTCAAATGTCAAAACTGACATTTTTGATGTCCGGTTTATAGCTTAGCTATGATGGAGGGATTTTATAATCAAAATGATTTTAAAATTACTTGGCACAAAGGTTTGCCTCAATGAGACGTGTCACGTGCATGAATCATGTCGGTAGGTCAAAGAGCAAGGTCAAACTTAGAGGTCACAGTTATTCTTTTTTTAAAGGAATAATCAAGCATTAAATTATGCTAAAAGGCAGTCGGTTAATTTCTTTAAGCTTTATTATGAAAGAAACTACTCTAAGTGTTCTCTGGTGAAAAATGTATTTCATGAATTATATAGATTAAAGCAAAAATAGCTGCACATGTGAATAATAAACTATAAGCTGCATGTCATAAATGCACATTATGTTAACAGTAACAGTAGTAGTTGTATCACAGACAAACCGTATAAACCCGGTATACTATTATTTTGACAACAGTGTAAAACAAATGCAATCTCGTATATGATTAACATACATGTGTTTTATTAAGATCTATGATGACATCAACACTACGGTAACTGTCACTACCAATCCTTTAAAGCTACCAGTATATGCCAGTAAAAAAAAAGCGAAAAAATAAATAAATGCTCATCTGACAAACACAGCAGTGGTGGCAAAATCTGTTTTACTTTTCAATTGTTGACAAACACTTTAGCCAATCGTTCATATGGTAATTATATACCCGGTACGATATTCAGGCAAAATTTGACTATACATGCTCTGGGACATACTGGATAAACCGGACAACTGATTTGGAGACACAAAATAACTACTTTCCTTATCATGACTTCGACATTTTCTGACAGTGCCGGTATTCAAAACGCTGTTAAGGGAAATCTTAACTGACTTACTACTTACTGGTAAGTGAACACATTTCAGATCTATTTTCTATGTGAAATCCAATGATTTCTGTTAACAAAAGGGTAAATAATAAAAATCTAAGAAATATTTACGCGATAAAAACATTGTAATGTAAACATACTTGCAACAGCCACAGGTGGAAGGAATATTATTATTTAAGAAATTTACTGAAGTTGTCCCTCAGCAGCTTTCAGAATATTGCCCCACGTCATACTTACATTAAGTTCACAGTATATTGTGGAATTCTTTGATAAACATGGGCTTCATACAAGGTGACCAGTGGCTGGAAAGCAGTACGAGAGTTTGAAAAAAATTTGCTGCTGTGAAATGTTAGGGAATATGAAAATTTTGAAAAGAAAATCAAGTAAACATAAGTTAATTTGACAAAAAGGTGTGAAAAAACCTCGGGGAAATTGTTAAAAAAATAAAATCTTGCAAATAGTAAGACTTTTATGACAATAAAATAGCAAAAATTATTTCATTGCGTATAAAATAAATGTCTCTAGTAATCAGAATGGCTAGACAGGGGAATGGAGGCCATATATTTATAGATGCTGTAACCACAATGCACTGGTGCAAATAAGCTGACACCTGTAATAAAAATCTGGGATATTACAGGCAGGGAAAAATCATGGAAATTTACTCTGAAATTTCAGTGGCCACCCTTTTATACTGGAAGCAACATTTACTTCTGACTAAAGCATGTTCAACAAAGATAAATGAGGCATGTCGTAGGAAAACCGGGCAAAATGCATGTGCGTAAAGTTTAAGTGTTGTCCCGGATTCGCCTGTGCAGTCCGCACAGGCTAATCCGGGAAAGTACTTTCTGCCTACAGTGGATTTATGTTTAGAAGAGACTTCCTTGAAACAGAAAATACCATAAACGTCGAAAGTGTCGTCCCGGATTAGCCTATGTGCACTGCACAGGCTAATCCGGGACGACACTTTACGCACATGCATTAAAACCGGTTTTCCCACGACACGCCTAAAATACATTTTCGGTGTTACTGGCTATAATAAAAATCTTATCATAGTACAGTACAGCTCACGCGAAACCAACAAAACACTCGGCTACGCCGCGGACATAATTTTTCTACCGCGGCGAATCGCCGCGGCGAAATGCCGCACGCCACGGCGAATCGCCGAGGCAACAAAACACTCGGCTACGCCGCGGACATAATTTTTCTACCGCGGCGAAATGCCGCACGCCACGGCGAATCGCCGAGGCACTCGGCATCGATCCGCGGATTGCCGCCGTGTCCATTCACGCGGCGGGACACCGAGGAGAAATTTTACACTTTATACATGTACAATGTACATGTATAGTGTGTAACTGTACTGTCTGCATATAGGCATGTGCAAACAATATGTTATAATTAGGAGATAATTGTCATCGCTAACAAAACAACATTTAAAGTTATTGCTACAATTAAATCTTGGTTCTTGACGTGGCTTCAAACTGCTAATTATCTCAGCTCAAACATGTTGGCGAAAACAACATCTATGTGCGAAAACGGCTACTTTGCGTCCTGCATGTCTTGTATTTACATTTTAAAAGTTCATCATGTCAAAATAAGTATTAACACCAACTTAAAGCAAATTAAATTGCCCTCTGATATAAGTTTCGTATCTTGATCAATATCAGTTGCAAAACGATCAATTTATAAAACGCTGACTTTGTCGACAATGACGCTCCACCCACTGAATTTCGGCTGACACGCTGACCTCGCGTTATCTGTATATCTGCTTTGTCATTTGCGGATTGTAAAGTTCACATGAATATTAATACACGTTCTTGAATTATTTTTAGAAATGATGAAATTTCTATACTATATTCCCCAATACTAATTCGGAGCAAAGAACACGTGTACGCTGTAGCGAACGCCTAGTAACAAAGTTATTTTTAGCAGTCGGTGTCGAAAATCTATAATAATTTTTACGTGACATAAATTTACCAAATAATACACTTATAACAATTAGATTATTGTGAACCGGTGCCAAATGCTATATATTTTTTCATAACACAAAATTTTACCACAGAAAATATTGATATCACAACAACTGCAACAATATAAAAATGTAAATTTTATGTATCACTTGAGAATGTCGCAAAAACGGGTTTTAAATCGAATTACGGCAAGTTTTACGTACACTGTACTTTGAAAACAACAACACAGTAAAAGTAATTGTTTCGGAATATACATGTACATGTAATTGAATTATTTAACAAGATGATACGCGGGATGCCTCGGCATCATGCCGCGGATTTCCTCGGCGAACAGACGCGGATTGCCGCGGCGAACAGACGCGGATTGTCTCGGCGAATAGACGCGGATTTCCTCGGCGAACAAACGCGGCTACGATGGTAGACTCCGCGTCGACTGGCTGCCTTTGAACGCCGCAGATCGCGGAATTTGTTGGTTTCGCGTGAGCTGTACTGTATTCATACTGTATGTATAATGTATTCATAACTAAACAGATCAACACTAATGGAATTATGACATTAAAGTAACATAAAGTATAGATTTCTAACAAATGTGCACATTGTAAATAAAGGGGTATATGATATCAAAGTTTCAAACACTGTGAATATGACTTCTAAAGTGCAAATACTTTGATAATAAATAGCAACCTATAAAAATCTAGCTTTATAATGTTTGCACTCAGAATAGGATAACTAGTGGTCCAAATGATCTGGAGATATACTGGTAAACCTCAAATAGGATAACTAGTGGTCCAAATGATCTGGAGATATACTGGTAAACCTCAAATAGGATAACTAGTGGTCCAAATGATCTGGAGATATACTGGTAAACCTCAAATAGCAGATTAAAAACAAATATATTTAACAGCTGTGACACTGGCAAATCAGAAATGGCAGTAGTCTTATCTACAGAGATGAATTTATTATGTATTCTTATTTTTTGTCACTGGTTAAACAAGTATATTGAATAAATCATAAAGACAACATTCTGCTACTTAATGCCCACTATCAGTTACAGTATCACAAAGCATTTTTCAAATACATGTATATAACAGAAAATTCTGTAAAAGGTTATTAAATGTTAAATTGTCAACAAATTCATTGCCCTTATACGCTGAAGTTGGTCGATTTCCTTTATATATTGGTAGATACTTAAGAATTGTTAAATATTTTTTGAAACTATATCAAAATAAACACGGAAATTGTATTCTTAATGCTGTCATTAATATGCAAAGATTAGAACTTGATCAGGAAATAATGCTGTTAATTGGTCCTCAAAAGTTTGTGATGTTTTGAATCATGCAGGATTTACAAATGTATGGTTATTCCCTGAATCTGTTAATATTGATCACTTTATTCCTTTGTTAAAGAATAGACTGAGAGATCATTATATATCACAATGGAGAGTTAATGTTGATTCTTCACCATCTTATCACGTATACAAAGAACTTAAACCTGTATTTGAAAGGTCGTTATATTTGGATGTTATTAATAACAAAAAACATAGGAATATCGTTGCAAAAGTACACCTGTCATCTCATAAATTGTTGATTGAAACTGGCAGACATTATAACATAAACAGAAATGAATGAAAATGTATTTTATGTAATCTCGACGATATAGAAGATGAGTACCACTTTATATTAGTATGTCCGCATTATTCAGAAGAAAGAAACAAATATATTCCAAAACGCGACCAAGCATGTACAAATTTTTAACCTTTTGAATAGCAATAATAAAACAACGCTCAGACAGTTAGCTATTTATTGTATAACATGCTTTAAAAAACAGAGATAACAATATGTTCCTTCTCAGTTAAGTTTTGTTAATGTCATACATTACCAGTTATAATTAAGTATACAATGATTGTAAATTGTAAACATTGCCTGTTACTGCTGAACTTTCCATGGTTCATTTTAAACCTTTCCAATACATATAACTACATTCCATATCAGTACAATAGATATTCATGAAGAATTCTCTCACACACACACACAAACACACGCACGCATGCACCTTTTACCTACTAGTATATCATATTAAACCACAAATTTTTTCATTGTCATTGATTATGTATTTTGATAAAATATGTTGATATTTTTGTGTTTTTTTCTCCACGCACGTCTGTTTGATTTGATTGTGTAAAATAACGATGAGCTGTTATATGCTTAAGTTAATAAAACATTTGTTCTGTTCTGTTCTGTAATATACAAAACATGGTTCAAATTAAATCCTTTTGTATTTATCAATTATCTTTGATCAACCAGATATTGATTGGTCTTTTATGCAATCACTTCTAATCTTATTCATGTATAGAGGCATTTATTGGCGCAAGAAACTTCGAGACAAAATCGACATCTGACATTTTCTGATAATGTACACTATCCATACTACTGTATTCAAAATGGCTGCCGTGGAAGCTAGCGCTTGTTGTCAACACCTCTGCCTCGTTACCATGGATGCAGCCTATAAAACTTGCTCCAAATCTCCTTGAGGGGTAAATCATGCTTCCAAATACTTTGTATTCAATATACATCTGAGTTTTAGCGTCAAATTTCCCAAGAGCTTTGTTTTTCACCTGGTGTATCGTTTGACCTTCGTCACATTTTTGCATAACATAGATGGAATCCAAGTTCGCCTCAATCCGGTGTGCAAGAATGATGTTGCATATATCTACAAGCCGAGCTGCATCGAGCTGAGGTGTGACAATGTAGACTATGCATGTAGAGTCCGACAGCCAGGACTGTAGCAGGGATTTCCACAGTCGGTAGATGTAGGTGGAGCCATCACGGACACGGCAAGTCTCAAGGTTTCTCAACTGAGGCTCCAGTGTGTCCTTTGGCCACTGGAACGAGCATTTTATAATGACTGCAATGAGCATTTGATGACGACTGCAATAAACATTATTTCATGATGACTGCAATGAGCATTTTATGATTGAGGACTGCAATGAGCATTGTATGATTGAGGACTGCAATGAGCATTATATGATTGAGGACTGCAATGAGCATATTATGATGACTGCTTTAAGCATTTTATGGTGACTGCAATTAGCATTTTATGATGACTACAATGAGCAATTTATAATGAATGCAGTGAGCATTTTATGATAACTGCAATGAATGTTTCATGATGGCTGAAATAAGGATTTTATGATTGAAGACTGCAATGAGCATTTTATGATTGAGGACTGCAATGAGCATTGTATGATGACTGATATAAGAATTTTATGATGACTGCAATGAGCATTTTATGACTGAGAACTGCAATGAGCATTTTATAATTAATGCAATTAGCAATTTATGATAACTGATAAATGAGCATTTTATGACGAAACCAATGCAGTTTTTTATGATGACTGCAATGAGCAATTTAGGATGAATGCAATGAGCACTTTATGATGAGTACAATGTTCTACTGAACCTTTCCTGAAGAGAATAGACTTCCAGTGCATTGGTATGTAACATCCACACTACCATAACACTATAATAAATGCAGAACTTAATTACATAAATAGTTAATGATTCTGAAAAAAAAAACACCCATTCTGAGCCCCACAATAAATAATAACTCAAGAAAAATAAACAGCATTGAAAACAAGAGGGCCCTGAGGGCCCTAGGACGCTCACCTGAGACCTTGTAACCCAATTGGAATTTGCAACCCATAGGCATGGCTTATTTTTATCCCAGGGGCATAAGTTGAACAATCTTGTACAAACCTCTGGGCCTTGCGGTTTCAGGTAAAGACTTTTAAAGTCATTTTGCTATTTAAGTCTATATAAACCATGTGACCCCTCGGGGGGTGGCAAGATTTGACCCCAGGGGCATAATTTGAACAATCTTTGGAGAGAACCACTATGCAATGTTACTTACCAAATACAGGAAAGCTGTAAACCTTGTTGTTTCAGAGGAGAATATTTTTAAAGTCATTTTGCTATTTAAGTCTATATAAACCATGTGAACCCCCCAGGCGTGACCAGTTTTGACCCCAGGGGCATAATTTGAACAATATTTGTAGAGGACCACTATACAATGTTACATACCAAATATGAAACCTTTAGGCCTTGCAGTTTCAAAGGAGAAGAATTTTAAAGTCATTTTGCTATTTAAGTCTATATTAAATATGTGACCCCTGGGGTGTGGTCATTTTTTACCCATGGGGCATAACTTAACAATCTTTGTAGAGGACCACTATAGGATGTTAAATACCAAATACGAAACCTCTGGGTCTTGCGGTTTCAGAGGAGAAGATTTTAAAAGACATTTTGCTATTTAAGTTTATATAAACCATGTGACCCGTGGGGCGTGGCCAGTTTTGACCGCAGGGGCATAATTTGAACAATCTTTGTAGACGACCACTATACAATGTTACATACCAAATAAGAAACCTCTGGATCTTGCAGTTTCTGAGGAGAAGATTTTGAAAGCCATTTTGCTATTTAAGTCTATATAAATCATGTGACCCCCGGGGCGTGGCCAGTTTTGACCCCAGGGGCATAAATTGAATAAAATATTTAGAGGACCACTATAGGATGTTACATACCAAATATGAAACCTCTGGGCCTTGCGGTTTCAGAGGAAAAGATTTTTAAAGTCATTTTGCTATATATTCTATATAAACCATGTGACCCCTGGGGCGTGGCCTGTCTTGACCCCAGGGGCATAATTTGAACAATCTTTGTAAAGGACAACAAAAGGATGTTGCACACCAAATATGAATACTCTGGGCCTTGCATTTTCAGAGAAGTTTTAAAGTTTTGCTATATATTCTATATAAACCATGTGACTCCAGGGCGTGGCCAGTTCTGATCCCATGGGCATAATTTGAACAATCTTTGTAGACGACCACTATAGGATGTTACATACCAAATATGAAACCTCTGGGCCTTGTGGTTTCAGAGAAGAAGATTTTTAAAGTCATTTTGCTATATATTCTATATAAACCATGTGACCCCCAGGGCGTGGCCCATTTTGACTCCAGGGGCATAATTTAAACAATCTTTGTAGAGGACCACGATAGGATGTTACAAACCAAATATGAAACCTCTGGGCCCTGCGGTTTCAGAGAAGATGATTTTTTTAAGTTTACACTTTTTTAATATATTTTTAGCTCTGGTGACCTATATATGCAGCAGACTGGAAAGATTTGAACAACTTTGAAAGAGGTTCACCCAAGGATCATTCCTGTGAAGTTTGGTGAAAATCTGCCAAGCGGTTTAGGAATAGATGTTGTTTGAATGAAAAGTTGACGACACACGCACACACGCACGACTGACAATGGGTGATCACAAAAGCTCACCATTAGCACTTTGTGCTCAGGTGAGCTAAAAAGACGAGCCCTAAAAATATCATTAGCGCTAAAATATTATAGGTCATATACAAATATGGCACGTCATGAGAAAACCGGTCTCAATGCATGTGCGTAAAGTGTCGTCCCGGATTAGCCTGTGCAGTCCACACAGGCTAATCCAGGACGGCACTTTCTGCTTGTATGGTATTTTCTGTTTCAAGGAAATCTCTTCTAAACACAGGCTAATCCGGGATGACACGCACATGCATTAAGTCCGGTTTTCCGACGATGAGACTCAAATATTTTTTCTGGAAATACCAATCACTATGGCTGGGAAGAGACCTCTAGTACCCAGGTAACAGCTAGAGTAATGCTACTACTACCTAGGTAGCAAATAATTACCAGGATACCTGTGATATGGCTGGGAAGAGACCTCTAGTACCCAGGTAACAGGTAGAGTAACGCTACTACCTAGGTAGCAAATAATTACCTGGATACCTGTGATATGGCTTGGAAGAGACCTCTAGTACCCAGGTAACAGGTAGAGTAACGCTACTACCTAGGTAGCAAATAATTACCTGGAAACATGTGATATGGCTGGGAAGAGACCTCTAGTACCCAGGTAACAGCTAGAGTAACGCTACTACCTAGGTAGCAAATAATTACCTGGATACCTGTGATATTGTTCTTTGTTTAACCATTAATACAGTTCAAGACTAAGAGTTGAAAAAAGAATTATATTAGCCATATGACTATAATTATATTTTCAATTCACAATTCTGACAGTAACAGTTTTAATCGCCTGTAAAAATTAAATTCACAATTTTGACAGTAACAATTTCAATCGCCTGTAAAAATAGGCTATCTAACAACCTTGTTACTGTTAGTATTCATTGGAAACAAGAACTGTTTTTAAAAGAGGTATGCCTCCTTTAGGCTAAGAACAATCACCGTACAAAATTGCAAGGATGACAAGTCAAATAAGAGCAGTCAGAGGACAGCACTCTCGGATATTCGAAGTATTTCTGTTGGAACATATTTTGGACAGTGAAAGGGGCATAAATTTGTTGAAATACAAAGCTGAGTTATTTCAAGTTTCAAGTGACTACCTTACATAGTTAAGAAATTATAAGACTTTGGAACACAACTTTGTCAAAACACAAAACAGGGTTATGTGGATTGAGGCATCTGATGCTGTAGTTGATGATAAAGGTATATTCCTAATTTCAAGTGAATAACCTATCAAGTTTTGAAGTTATACAACTTTTGAATAAAAACTTAAATCTGAAAATCTGTGTAAAAAGGGGAATAATTATGCCAAAATACAAAATTGAGTTATGGGGAATGTTGCACTTGATGTTGGAGTTGATGAAAAGGAACATTCTAAGTTTCAAGTGAATAACTTGAGTAGTTATACGACTTTTGAATTTGAATATAAACTTTAACCAGAAAATCTATGTGAAAAAGAACCATTACCCTGTCAAAATACAAAACAACGTCATGAGGAGTGTTACACTTGATGTTGGAGTTAATGACAAAGGTACATTCCAAGTTTCAAATCAATAAATTATTTAGTTTTGAAGTTATAAGACTTTTGAATATAAACTTTAACCAGAAAATAAATCTATGTGAACAAGGGGCATAACTCTGTAAAACTACAAAACTGAGTTATGAGGAATGTCGAACCTGATGCTGGAGTTGATGAAAAAGGTACGTATATTCCAAGTTTCAAGTGAATAACTGAAGTATTTTTGAAGTTAAATAAACATCAGACCTGCATGGTCAGTTTGACATTGACCTTTGACCCAATCAATCAATAGGGATCTATTTATAGTCACAATCAACCTATCTACCAAATGTTATGAACCAATGGCTAAGGGTTCCATAGGTATTGCCTGGACAAGGTTGTACAACTATTGGTCAGTTTCACCTTTTGCAAAGCAATATTCCCCTGATTCTTTGAAGGGGGAGCATAATTATTATTTCGGGTTACCTGGTAACAGTAGATAATTCTGCAGTACCGGTCAATTATTACTCATCCCATCCCTAACAGCCACATACATCCTCTACATTAATTTAAACAAATGGCACAGATACAGAGCCTTTGAAAAAGATAAACCATGTAACACGAGGGCCATGATGGCCCTAGGTCGCTCACCTGAGTTAAAGGCATCATAATGGCTAATAACAAGAGGGCAAAATGGCACTAAACCCCTTACCTGAGTATAAAAATCTGAGCCTTGCAAGTTCAGATGTTTTTTAGTCTATATAAACCATGTGACCCACAGGGCGTGGCCACTTTCTACCTTATGGGCATAATTTGAGACAAATTTGTAGTGGACCACCATTAATCATTAATAATGTTACATACCAAATATGAAACCACTGGGCCTTGCGGTTGCAGAGGAGAAGATTTTTAAAGTCATTTTGCTATTTAAATGTATACAGACCATGTGACCCCCAGGGGCATCATTGGAACAATCTTTGTAGAGGACCACCCCACAATGTTTCACGCAAAATATAAAACCTCTGGGCCTTACAGTTTTAACAAGGAAGATTTTTAAGGCCCACTTGCCATATAAGTCTATATAAACCGTGCGAACCCCGGGTCATGGCCACTTTTTACCCCAGGGGCATACTTTGAACAATCTTTGTAGAGGACTACTATACAAAGTTACATATCAAATACGAAAAAAATACTCTGGTTTCAGAAGAGATTTTAAAGTCACTTTGCTATTTAAGTCTATATAAACAATGTGACCCCCAAGGCAGGGCCAGTTTTGACCCCTGAGACATAATTTGAACAATCTTGGTAGAGGACAACTATACAATGTTACATACCAAATACAAAACCTCTGGACCTAGCAGTTTCAGAGGAGAAGACTTTTAAAGTAATTTTGCTATTTAACTTTTAAGTCTATATAAACCATGTGACCCCCAGGTTTGCCCGGTTTTGACCCCAGGGGCATCATTTGAACAATCTTTATAGAGGACCACCATACCAAATATGAAACCTCTGGGCCTTACAGTTTCAGATGAGAAGATTTTTATAGTCATTTTGCTATTTAGGTCTATATAAACCATGCGACCCCCGGGGTAGCCCAGTTTGACCCCAGTGGCATCATTTGAACAATCTTTGTAGAGGACCAATATACAATGTTACATACCAAATATGAAACCTCTAGGCCTTGCAGTTTGAGAGGAGAAGATTTTTAAAGTCATTTTGCTATTTAAGTCTATATAAACCATGTGACCCCCGGGGTGTGCACAGTTTTGACCCCAGGGGCATCATTTTAACAATCTTTGTAGAGGACCACTACCCTAAATACTCAGTCTTAAGTCAAGATTTTATGCCTCTAAAATTGTAGTTATAAAGTAAATTTGACTTATGAGGAAGTTCACAACAAATCTCAGCATATTATATTGAAATATTTGCCATATGTATATTATTTCTTACCTGCATATTTGCTAATCCACACACTATAATACATTCATAATTATCACAGTTTGCCCTTTCTATTAATTACCAACAATTAAGACAAAATGCGTAACTGTTTCATTATTAAATAAGATGCAAACTGTGAATGAAACTATCCACTCTATTTTAATTGACTTCCCCACTTTAGGACCCAGCTCGACCGTCAGCCACCAATAAAAAATCAATAAACCTGCAGACGAAACCCATGATTTTCGTGTATAGCATATTGCTAATTAAACTGACTGGAACCGGTTTTTGTCTACATCAAAGAGGATAAGGCAGTGATTTCACACTTCAAGGCATTTACTGCAGACTGTACCGTATATACCTATTTATTAGGACATTGACCTTTTCGACATTCCAAGAAAGGGAGATCACTCTGCGTTGGAGATTGAGGTCAGGGGGGTTCCTACTGATTAGGCTTTGTTTTGTTTGTTTTGGATTGTTCGCCGTATTCAACAGTATTTCAGTCATATAACGGCGGTCAGTTAACCTACTCACACTTTTCCTGGGAAAGCTGGTTGACCAGTACTAAGTGCACATACTTATGCCATTAACTGACAACTGCCCTACTTGAATCAGAGGTAGGGGGAGAATGGCCATAGAAATAGTTTCATGACCAATCCCCACACAAGTTACGTGGCCAGGCCGGAAATCGAACCCGCTATCCTCTGATTTGTAATCCAGCGCACTACCAACTGAGCTAGCCGGCCCGGCTACATCTGCATATTTGGATATTTGTTCTTGATGAAAGCATTTTTGCTCATATAACTATATGACTGGAAACGAAATATTGTTACTTGTTGGGGGGAAATATGTGTAAGTCGGCTTTTATACATATTTATCCTTTATATGCACTTTGTTATGTTTTAAACAGGTTAAAATTTAACTTTCTAAACGTGGGTGGGGTATGGGGATTAATCATTTAATGATCGAAAAATTAAGCTATAAAGGCAACAGATCTTATTTTGGCATTAGATTCAATACCTTTCTTTCAAATAGGTTATGAAATAATAAAGAGAACGCCAGTATATTTATTTTTATGCACCTTATGTTTATCCATAACAGTCCTTAAATGTGTCATCAGTGTTTGTCAAAAGAAAAGGTATAGGCAATATTTAGAAGTTTTAATGTATATACGGAACTGCATACAGTAGCCAGTTCAGTATGTTTATACATAATATTATTGTGTGTTTGTAGTATATCTTTGCAATAATAATAATAATAATATTTTAATTGAACTTTATTTGTTTCAGGTAACTATCACAAACAGAATCTGGAATGTCTCACCCTGATTTTCCAGGGGATTATTCACCTGATTGTAGTATTCCTTCTTGAATTAGCATATTGTGATTCATAACACTACTAATGTAATTACAGTTATAAAAAATTATAAATACTATGTACTGTGTGTTCAAGTTAAGTAATATTATTAATTGTCCAAATTCAAGTGAATATATTTAAAATAATACTGTTAATGAATTGTTGTTATTATAACAGATGGTTGTTGATGGATTGTAATAAGTATTTAGTAATCAAACATCTGTGCGCATACAAAGTTCCAAGTCGAAACATCCTTGGGCAATACAGTTTTGGTGAGAAACATTCCGGAACCCGTAGATGGTGGAAAAGTGATCCATTGGTGACCTGAATAATTTTCTTCATCGATTCAGTCTGCCGGGCTATGACCCTTGACCGCTTTGTGATTTTGTGTAAAACCACTGCGGGAAGTAGCTATATATATCCAATAGAAAAATTGTTCATGGGCATTTGGAACCAGCATTAACTGTGACTGTCCAAGTTCCTGTTCAAAATGGGTACACTGGAAATGTCTGGGGTATCAGCCCAACTAAATAGCTGGTGATGAACCTGCTTGGTTTTTTACTGAACTGACTAAAACTTGTGAAAAAGTGACTAAGTACTGGTTCTACCCAGGAATATACTAATTAAAACATTTACATGCTTGAGCATTACATACTTGTTTCAGTATAATTGAATACTTTATGTAATTTTGTTTATTTGTGTGCTGTGAATGTGATTTTGAAATGCTTTATATTCATAGCTTATGATTAAAAGAGAATACCCCGGTGACATAGACCGTTTTTCTTCTTGTGTTGTTGATTAAGTGAAGATAATTAAGCTGCATATATTCCTTATGATGGTACTAGTAGGACACATGTCTATTATGTGGAACTGCAGGACTCATCCAGTATAAACAGCAGCCAAATCTACTACAATTACAGACTTTACGGCGGTCAGTTAACCTACTAAATTTTCCTTAGCCGATCTAAGCGGTTGACCAGTACGAAATGTACATACTTTAATGAAATTAATTACTGCCCCATCTTGAAGCAGAGGAAGGGAGAGAATGGCCTTAGAAATTATTTTATGACCAATCCCACACAATTTATGAAGCAGGGCTGGGGCTCGAACTCGCGAACACCCAGATTGACAGTCCAGCTCTCTACCAACTAAGCTGGCTGGGCCCGGTTTGTATTCAGGTTGCAATTCTCAAAAGAAAAAAAGAAAAAGAAAAATGATATATACATTAAATTAATATATCTGTGAGAAACCCCACTCATCAAATCAAAGAAAACTAATTTTCTGGGTTCATGAAAATGTACTCTATTTTGGGCTATTTTTTTACAAATTTAGTACAAAGTAAATGAGTAAAAAGTTGACCGGTTAAATGTTTAAAAAATGGGTGGAGTTTTTCAAAGTAGCATGTGAAAAGATTTTGTATGGTTTACTTCTAACCGTAGGTTTGGTGTGGTGTTTCTTTATCATTTTTGCCTATTTTGACACACTACTCATGTGACCATTAATACTGCACGTTATCCAGCCAATTCTAAATTATGTGTGTGAAAGTTAAAATCGTAAATTAAAGCAATACGTCTTCATATAACGTAAATTAATTGTGTTTTTTTTAGTTTTAATAGCAGTTTATGTGAAATTGCATCAGCAGCTGATCGATGTTTACTTTAGAGCAAGAACACGGAACCCCCCTGACCTCAAAATCTCGCGTTATCTCGCCAGTTTCATTACGCCTGATTTGACATCGTCGAAATCGTGAATACGCTGGCCAATTTTCAGATGGTGTTTTATGATCATCTAACTCGATTTATGGAATGGTTATTATTAGAAATACGTTTCTGGAATGAATGTTAATTTGTTGACTTATGACTGCATATTTACGGTATACAATGTTACATACCAAATATGAAACCTCTAGGCCTTGAGATTTCAGAGGAGATTTTTTTAGTCAATTTGCTATTTAAGTCTATACAAACCATGTGACCCCCGGGGTGTGGTCAGTTTTTACCCCAGAGGCATTATTTGAACAATCTTTGTAGGGAACCACTATACATACCAAATATAACAATTCTGGGCCTTGCGGTTTCAAAAAGATTTTTAAAGTCATTTTGCTTTTTAAGTCTATATAAACCATGTGACCCCCGGGGTGTGGCCAATTTTGAACCCAGGGGCATAATTTTAACCATTTTTGTAAAGGACCACTATACAATGTTACCTTGCAGTTTCAGAGAAGATTTTTAGTCATATTACTATTTAAGTCTATATAAAATATGTGACACCCGGGGTTTGGCCAGTTTTTAATCCAGGTGTATCATTTGAACAATCTTTGTAGAGGACCACTACATTATGTTACATACCAAATATGAAACCTCTGGGCCTTGCGCTTTCAGAGGAGTAGATTTTTAAAGTCATTTTGCGATTTAAGTCTATATAAACCATGTGACCGCCGGGGTGTGGCCAATTTTGAACCCAGAGGCATCATTTTAACAATCTTTGTAGAGGACCACTATACAATGTTACCAACCAAATATGAAACCTCTAGGCCTTGAAGTTTCAGAGGAGAAGATTTTAAAGGTCATTTTGCTATTTAAGTCTATATAAACCATGTGACCCCGGGGTAAGGCCAGTTTTGACCCCATGGGCATCATTTGAACATTCTTTCTAGAGGACGACAATACTAGTGTTAAATCTAGAAGGGCAGAGGGGCATGGCGCTTGACTTGGGAAAGGGGCATTTTGTGCACTGTGAGAGGGGCATGGCGCTTGACTTGGGAAAGGGGCATTTTGTGCACTGTGAGAGGGGCATGGCGCTTGACTTGGGAAAGGGGCATTTTGTGCACTGTGAGAGGGGCCTGGCGCTTGACTGGGAAAGGGGCATTTTGTGCACCGTGATACTGTTAAAAAGGGCACATTAGGTTTTAATAGTTTTTTTTTCTGAAGTATTACTGATTGATTCTTTTTATCTGTCTGATGATTTTTTCAGTCAAACTATTAACACATTTTAATTTTCCAATATTATTCCTTCTTATGAAGTTATATTATTGCAAAGATCAGAACAAATATTTATTTATTATTCATAAGTATTTCCAATCGGCAATCAAACATGACAATTGTCAAACTAAAATTGTTTATGGGCATCATGTTTATTAATGGTAAAATATATATATACCTAATTTTTTTTTTTCATGTTTTTTTATTGTAGGAAATATTTTTATTTTCTCCATTATGGTTTATATGTTGTTGCGGCTGATGATGACATTGCTACTAATACTTTGATTAATGATGACAAGCTAGTCAAGATTACAAAATTAGAAAACTAACATTGAAATTCAGTTTGAAATGATTTATCCCAATATATTTGTCCTAACTTATAGCTAGTTGTGCAATTCGTTTTTTCATGGATTTTGGTTTATGACTGGAAGAAATATTGTATGCACATGCATTTTGTTTCATAATTATTGATTAAAGAACACATTGAGTCTACATTTATATGCTTTCTGCCCTTTGTTATCACGTTTACCATCAAAATTCACGAAACAAATTGATTGCATATGAAAACGAGGCTGTTTCAAATCAGCATGTTTTTTATTGTATATGGACACAAACTCGTAATCTGACTGCCCCTACAGCTGATCTTATCAGTTGGTCACAGATTAATATACCATGCCAACACAAACGGCCCTCATTCAGGGCAATACAGTCGATAAATAAGGGGGCACGAGGCGCTTATTGCCTTTGAAAAGGGCAGGGTGGCGGATCAATAAAGGGGTGTGGCATGGCGCCGCGCTGATTAGGTTTGGATTAAACACTATATACAAGAAGATTGTTAAAGTCATTTTGCTATTTAAGTCTATATAAAGCATTTGACCCCAGGGATGTGTCCAGTTTTGACCCCAGGGGCGTCATTTGAACAATCGTTGTAGAGGACCACTATACAATGTTACATACCAATTATGAAACCTCTAGGCCTTGCAGTTTCAGAGGAGACGATTTTTAAAGTCATTTTGCTATATAAGTTTATTATTTTATATAACAATGTGACCCCCAGGGTGTGGCCAGTTTTGACCCCAGGGGCATTATCTGAACAATCTTTGTAGAGGACAACTATACAATGTTTCGTACCAAATATGAAACCTCTGGGCCTTGCAGTTTCAGAGGAGAAGATTTTTAAAGTCATTTTGCTATTTAAGTCTATATAAACCATGTGACCCCCGGGGTTTGGCCAGTTTTTACCCCAGGGGTATCATTTGAACAATCTCTGTAGAGGACCACTATACAATGTTACATACCAAGTATGAAACCTCTATGCCTTGCGATTTAAGAGGAGAGATTTTTAAAGTCATTTTGATATATAAGTCTATATAAACAATGTGACCCCGGGGGCGTGGCCAGTTTTGACCCCAGGGGCATTATTTGAACAATCTTTGTAGAGGACCACTATACAATGTTACATACCAAATATCAAACCTCTAGACCTTGCTGTTAAAGAGGAGAAGATCTTTAAAGTCATTTTGCTATATAAGTCTTAATAAACTATGTGACCCCCGGGGCGTGGCCAGTTTTTACCCCAGGGGCATCATTTGAACAATCTTTGTAGAGGACCACTAGAGGATGTCACTTATCAAATATGAAAGCTCTGAGCCTTGCGGTTTCATAGGAGAAGATTTTGAAAGTTTTCACTTTTTAAATCTATTTTTAGCTCTGGTGACCAACATATGCAGTGGACCGGAAAGATTTGATTAACTTTGAAAGAGGTCCACCCAAGGATTATTCCTGTGAAGTTTGGTGAAAATCTGCCAGTGGTTTAGGAGGAAATGTTGTTTAAATAAAAAGTTGACAGCGCACGCACGACGGACAACGGGCGATCACAAAAGCTCACTTCGTGCTCAGGTGAGCTCAAAAAATTGCTCTGGAAATACCGACAGACAAGTAACACATACAACATCTAGCGTCATGAGCTCCAATTCATCCTCCGCTTCCCTCACAGCAGCATCAGCAGCCTGGCGGAGGATCTCAGCCATACGTCTGGTCTCTGTTTGAAGTTGCCATGGAAACAACAAGAAGTTTTACAACATGCATTGTTTGTAATGTAACGAAACAAAGCGAGACAACTGCATAATAATTTACAGAGATATGGGTACTGTAGTTTAAAGGGACATAATTATTCCAGATTTTTTGACATCAAAATCACTAAAATAACATTAAAATACATGGTTATTGACAGAAGTCCGTCTGGCTTCATGGTTGGTGTGTCCGACTTTTGATCTGGCGCATTGTAGATGGAGGACCACATGTTTTTTTATGTTTTTCTAAAATTAATATTTGGGTTATACGTTTTGATGCTGTATTATATTGCAACTCTGACATTATAATTATGACATTTTTAAACAAGGATATCAGTAAAACTGATGGATGCTCCCCAATGCACTTTGACAAGCCATATTGATGCAATGAGAAGGGCAGAGATTGTAAAAAGACTAAAAATCATTAGAACTGCTAGACCAAATCTGACATAAAAACTGTATGTGGGCATACCACACAAATACAATATGAGCATAAAGTAAAATTGTAAAAATAAAATAAAAACTAAATACGATAAATCAAAGTAATGGACCATAACTGTAATACTGGTATGGTTATTTCAATTCCTAATTATTTAGTTTTCCATCAAGTATCATAGAATTTCATATAGCAGTTGTTAAGAAATATATAATTATGACACAAATGACATCTTCAAATTCCCATAACTCCAAGAAAAATTACTCTTGGCAATAAAGCTTACCAAAACGTTTTATTGAAATCTGACCAGAAGTTGCTGAGAAAAAGCCCATACAAGAATTGTGCACTAAAAATAATTTCAAAAATCTTCAAAGTACCATAACTCTGAGAAAAATCATTGAAGCGGAACATCCTGGTAATATGCACAACTCATCTTGGTGATGAAGAGTTCCATTAAGTCTCAATGAAATCTGTCCAATAATTGCGGAGAAAAAGCCACGACAAGAATTGTGCACAATATATACTAATTTCATAAATCTTCAATGTCCCATAACTCTGCAAAAAATCATTGAAGTGGAACATCCCGGTAATATGCACAGTAGCTGCTGAGAAAAAGCCAGTACCAAATTTTACGAAGCCAACAATGCCTGTATGATTTATGTCCACCAATTTTGATAATACCGCAACAATATTGAATTTCAATAGACATTAGTGTGTTGACCATAGGGGTGGCAGGGTGGGGGGGGCCAAAAAGGAGCAGGGTGCAGCACCCTGCTATTTTGGTGTAGATCTTTCCCTAGGCAAATACAAGTACCTTTCTCAGGCACGTCACTTTTTGGTTCCCTGTCCTTGTCTGCCTGTGAAATGATCTTGTATCGGTCATCATTCAGTATCTCCAGAGCCCGATCCTCACGGGCCCTCTCAGCAGCTTCCCTTCCAGCTGCAGTCAGGGAAATGTGCATAAAATATATTGATCAATGTCACCTTCCATATAACAAGTGTAAGACAAATGTATATAAGTATGGATCCAAGATCAGATTTAAGTATATTTAACTATCCATTAATTAATGTAATATTCCATATAAAAAGTATAAGACAAATGCATATAAATACAGATCCACCATTCAGATAAGATATATTTTACCAGTCATTTTGATAAATTAGCTACACAAACACATAATTTCAACATTCTTTTAAATGTAACCATGGTATTTTTAAAGCAAGAAATGCAAAACTGTAACTACCAGAAAATGAATGAGGTACTTTTAAATGGGCGTATCGAGTCGACGATAGGTAGACAATAACATTTGCAAAAAATATAGTTCATGTACAGAGAATTAATATTGAAGCATTGTCCCATGATTTTGTTTCTATCAACATTCCACAAACATATATTATTTTATTATATAAACAGTGGTCGCTGGTGACACTTTTGCAGACACGCAAAAATGTGTAGTTGTAGTGAAATCGATATGAATGAAATGTCCATGATGTACAGTTATGTGCATGCGCGCCACTGATAAAATTTACATAGCGTGGGAAAGTTTTCAATGAAGAGCCCGAATTAGTAGGCATGAGTTTGAATCCTACATCAGCCATGTCTCCCAAAATTATTTTTTGGCGTTTTATATATTTTTTTCTTAACGATTCCATCGATACATTGTTCATGATAGAAAAATATATCCGAGTAAAATAGGAAATTGTCTATATGCATGCAAAATACTGTTGATCTGTCCCTTTAAATTTAACTATGGCATTTTTAAAGCCAGAAATGCACAATTGTAACTATGGTATCAGAAAATAAACTTGATCCAGACCTTCATACTTGGTTTGATTAGCACAAAAACGTTGTCACATTATGTGCACAATTTTGACCAACTGGGATAGTCTGCAAAATTGCAACATGTCAAAGTTTTTCACCTAGCATTAAAGCATCAGCATCCCTCGCTCTTTTCCAGTTTTCCGTGTACTGTCTGTATATTGTAGAACTGGCCAGTGGGTCTTTTGAGGGTGCATCGTAACCTTCCATAATGACTGGAAACGTGTTTAAGAACCATTCCAGGACCCAGGACCCTTGCATCATCAATGTCCCGCATTTCGTAAAAGTTGTTATGGTGACGCTGTCAGCTTTCAATATAACCTATAAAAAATAGATGAGGCATGTGCCTAAAGTGTCGTCCAGAGTTAGCTTGTGTAGTTTAGATTTATGTTTAGAAAAGACTTCCTTGAAACTACAAATACCATAACAGCGGAAAGTGTTGTCCTGGATTAGCCTGTGCGGACTGCACAGGCCAATCTGGGATAGCACTTTAAGCACATGCATTAAGACTCATATATAAAAACAAGTAACATTTATTGCTCATTTTGAACATATTGTTTTTGGCAAAATACGTACCAGGGCACTAACACACTTACTGCAAACATACCAAACACTCGCAAGTTTTAAGAGTGTACCATAAAATAATTTATCCCATCATCATTTACGCATTGACAAAATAAACGCCTGACAAATAAACTTTATTGCATTATTTCAACAGAGGGGGAAAAGCGAACAGGCGCAGTCTAATCACATTGCAGGTGTAGGGATACAGACCAACATTTTTTTCTTACTCGCCGCCTGGGCCCCTTACTTTTGAAATCTAGGGGCCCAGCTGAAAATGTGGTAGCCCAACACTTAATTATCCGTTAAATAAAATAATACACTGCAGCTCCATTATATCGCGATTCGCGTAGTCTGTGGATCACGATCGCGATATAGACGGATCGTGATATATAACTTGCGAGATGTCAGGTTATTCATCGAGAATTTTTTTTTGCCAATACAGCATTTTTCGATCTCCAGCTGGGCGAATCACTTGAAAATTTCAGTAGCCCAGCGATTTTTTTAGTCGCATTGGGCGACTGGGCGCCCCTTAATCGGTTACCCTGCATCGTTTTGATTTTTGTGACATCATTTTATGTTTTTGCTGTTTTAAACATGTTTTTTTTAATATCTGATTATTGCCAAAACAAAGAAAAAAAATTATGGCGTAAGTTAAGTGTTGAATAAAGATAAGTTTATTATGCATGCTTAAAAAATTTTAACCACTTGCCACTGGTGATTCGTGTTCTCTAAGCCTCGCTAGATAAACTTTTCTGTATTTAACACTAACCTAGTATTCTCTTGTTAGCAATACTTTTCATACCTTACACATAAATATACTTTTGATATTAAACAGTACCTTATTGTATCCTTGTTTGTCATAGACGTCCTTGTATGGATATTTTGGCATTGGATAGTTATTCTGGTGTCGCAGAACTCGCAACCAAAACATTGCCAGAGCAATGGAGCCATGTTTCGCACAAGACCGGATGCAGATGGTGTTGCTTGTTGAAACATCCAAATAAACTTTCTCTTGAATCTTTGAGAACACAAAGTCTTTCACTGACTTTTCTATAGCTGTATCACCCTCCATTCTTCTTCAAAATTACCTAAATTAGAAAAAAAAATTTACTTTAGATTGGTAACATCATTACTTGTATTATGCTAAAGTTCAGCTGAGCTCTATGTTTAACAAATTATGATAATATTTCAATGGAACTGACTATTTCAAAAGACCTTATCGTATTAAAAAGATGTTGCATATAAAAAGTCTCAGAGAAAGACTGTCAACCCACAGGGTTGTCATCATTAACTGAATCGCCGATCAAAATCATCGTTTAAAATAATGAGAAAATCGGTTGTTTTTTTCAGGAACTTAAAAATTGAAAAAGGTTATATCATACATGGACCCCATAGACCCCTGGCCAAATCGCTTAGATTTAGATAAAAATTGCTTGTGTCCATTGATAATGACAACCCTGATCCCATGGACATTGCTGATAAAAATTCAAGAGGTTTGGATTACTGCCTATTAATACTATATATAGTATTGTTATTAATTAATTAATCTTGGAAAAAATGATGATTTAATGTTTCACTTTTTAAATTACACATTTTATTTGTTTTAAGAAAAAAAAAATACAGAAAATATCGGTGAAGTATACATTATACATACACTATACATTAAGTAGCAAAAAATAAGACGTTATCTCTCATGACATGTGTATTTTCCACAACCGCATTCGATGAACTGACAGTGTAAATAACAGACGACAAAGTGACACTGACAGTCCCAAGAAATACTGTCAATTAATTATTAATTAACAAGTAGCCTTGTTTAATCGCGTCAGCATTTTTGATAGCAATGGGAAAGGGCAAGCACACGCATTTTCATTTGGTGCAACCATAAACAGATGAGATAGATTTTTTACACGTGCATCAGAAGACATTAATGAATAAAAATATTGAAAATAAATGACATACCTTTACGTTAGCAACAGTTGTTTACACGCACCGGTTACCTCCGAATTGAAGAGTAACGTAACGTTTTTCTCAGCCCGAATACGATCCGGCCCGGTCTTACACGGCCTGGTCGAACTCAGCCCAGTATTCAAACGGGATCAAAGGGGTGTGTTTTTCACACTTTGAAAAAGGCGTTATGATCTTAACAAAACATGTTGATTGCACTTGATCGTAGGTATGTTTAATGAAAGTCGGTATGTGATTAACAAGTTTGTTAATGGGTTAATGGGTTATAAATTAGTTCATTTAAAGTAGGTATGTTTTGTGAAAGTCGGTGTGTTATCCAAAAAAAAGTTCATTGATTATAATTAATTTAATAAAAAATCCGTCTCAAGTGATAATTTATACTAATAAATGAACAAATTTGAGTAAATAAGAACTGTATTTAAAGCTAATTTTGTTGAATAATGTATATAATATATATTGTATTTACTATAAGATCTTGTGTTGTTAGACAAATATTTACGTGGAATATTTTAATTTTCGTTGTGTTAATAATATATTGTGTGAGTGTGTGTTTGGAAGCATGCAGTACCCGTGTACTGCGTGTGGGAGAGAGGTGAGAGAGCGACAACAGGCGGTTGATTGCGATTGGTGTCACCGATGGCAACACAGGACATGTGGTACAGGTAAGATGAATGAATAAAATTGCCGATTGTATTTGTTATTTCATTAATTTTAATAATATAATGGTGTATTTAATGTACACACGAGACATCACTAAGTCGAATGATAGTAGTTAGTCAGAACAGTAGTTAGTTAGTTATGTATTATATATTATTCATTTTTTACGAGTAAGCCCGGGCCGGAACTTGTCAAGCTGACCGTCGATAACGGCGACTTGGAGAGGGCAGCAGTCTGCTCCAAGAAGGAGAAGACCCTGCAAACCTGCTGGCAGCGCTACCTGGACGGCGAGATGTCAACATCCTCGTTCATGGGAACGGTCGGCCGAGTGTACGGGCTCCGTACGTAAGTCTAATGACTTACATCGTGTATAATCGTGCATAAATGTATATATGAATCACCAATTTAAGTTCACCGTGTAATTAATTTCCGACGTATAATTACGTATAATTACGACATACTTTACGATATTCTAAATATTTTACACTTATTCAATATAAATAGGCCGAGTTAGACCCGGCCGAATTCGTAAGTGGGCCGAATCAGATCAGTCCGAGTTAGTATTCGGGCCGAATTGACCCCGAACCGATCCGAACCGAACAGTAACACGGAAGTGAATTTCCCGCGTTAGCGTTCCCGCCAGAAACCAACCACGTGAACAAAACAAAGATGGACACAGGCTTTGACGATCCTGGTATATTTTTCAGCGATAACTTTGGTTCCGAGGACCAAAATAATGAAGACCAAATCAACAGAGTTCAAGTTAAAAAGCGCTTTAAAGATTTTATTCGCCAATTCCACGAAGGCAACTTTACGTACAGATACAGGTTTGGTTTGTTTAATGTCTCCTATAACTAACAAGGTCAATGGGATACCGAATCGAGGCTCCTCCATTGTGTCACCGTTGTAAACATACATTTTTGGGAGTTTGTTTTATGTACTTTTTAAATGAAATGTTTGTATTTATTGGTTCAGTCAAACTAAATAATATCTTATCTTACTAAAACAATGAAGTTTTCTCACACTCAATGGTCTTCAATGCCTTTTTTCTGTCTTTGAACCGGACACCTGACCTAGTTTTGCATAAAAAATGGCGGATGACATTGAACTTTGGGGAAAACCCCAGTACTATATTTTACAAATTACCTTCTTTTGGACAGCTTTTTTGTGTAAAACGTCATCAATTATGTAGAAAGCACATGTTTGGCGACATTTTAAGCGCAGACGTAATGAAAAACGACGAGACAGAAAATCGAGCGAATTGGTCAGAAATGACCCATATTTGATCATGCGTATTGCTAATTAGACTGTTTTGGAATAAATTGTACTATGATTTTTAAAAAGAAGATGCATTTATAAGAACATTGAGCCCACATGTCTGTTAATATCTTTCGCCGCAATTTGCCGCGATGCAGTTGAAGTGGGAGGGTATATATTTCGGACATTCAATATTTCGGATACACAAAGATGAGCTGCGAGCGTATATATTTCGGACAATCTATATTTCGGATACACAAATTATTCATATTATTTGAAGTGCATGTTGTTAATAATAATTAACATAATAAATAAACAATATTGTTTTAGTTGATTCAAACTGTATTAGAAGAGATAATGACCTCTAGAGATTTGACCTTTTTCAGATGTTCTTGTTATTTTGTTAGGAACTATAATTAATAATTATATCATTATATTTTATGATTGTTAGAACTTAGAGTTAAGTGTTCGCAGCATTCATCATCACAAACTGGAAATTTCATACAATCATGGAACTAGTTTAACCATAAAAATAAATGGTTTGTCCAGATGTTTTCTTGAGATTTAGACTTTTATATGGTACATTATTAATTAAGGTTGTATCACACAGAACCCATTTTCAATATATGTTGTTCTTTTGCATTGACCGTTCCAAGGCGGTGACCCCAGTTTTATTCATGTTTGTGCGTTTGTTATGTACGTGTGTGTCTTGTCTAGTGCATTTGTTTTGTGTCTCACTGAAGTTCACATTGGTCAAAGTTTTCTTATTGACTATGAAGCTTAAATAAAATTGTGTTTGTTTCCCTTTAAATACCTACCAACACATAATTTCATAATATATAACAGTGTTCTACTATCCAAATCCCGTCTACAATTAACAGTAACAATGTATATAAATGGGGAAACACAGAATTTTAATTTAGGCCTAATTGTGTTTGCTTTTGGTTATTTTTCAGGAGTTCCATAATAATGTTGTATGGACCACCGATATTTTAGTTAAAATCCCTGACATAAGTTGTACTTTTATTATCTTTTCAAATATAACCGGCATGTCACTTTTAAAATATAGCCTGTATGTCAAGGTCCATACAACTTTGTTTCAAGTTTATTTGATTTGTTCATTAGATTTAGTTGCAAAATAACACAAACGACACATATTAACCATAGCAATTGCTTTTTGGACCCATAATTAAAGATTGAATGGTTAGCTTGTAATGAACATACTTCTTGCTTCATACTTCTCACATTTAATAATCAATTTTAATTTCTAATAACAATTCATATTAAGGTAATCAGTCCATCATTGGCCTCCTGGTAAACAGAGTTATTTCTGAAGACATGTGTAAGCCACAGAATTTTCCAAAGTAAGCAAGTTGTTTCCATGTTGTTGGTATGGGTCTTCGGCATACAGACATCTTCCAATGTAGGCCGGAAACTGATGATATAATGATGGATTTCCTATCAATAATCAATATTTAACTTTTTTTAGTTATCATGACAACTTTTTTTTCCGATAACTTCCAGCTATGTAGTATTAAAGCCTCATTTTAAATTAATTCTTCTACAGTGGATCTTTTTTGTTTTAAATGATATTACAACATGTTTATTTTGCTTGAATGTTGTATTTTAGATGCATCGAAAATTATACATACGATAAACTATAGGCACATTTGATGATAGTAATGGAAACTTAAACATGCAATTACTTTGTTATCCTCATTGACTGATACTTTATTAAAAGTACATTGCTCTCCTTTTTGAAATATCTTTCTGTTGATGTGTAACATTAGAAGCTTTGCACTTGGATTGTCACAGTAAAATTGCATTATATGCATAGACTTGAGACGTTCTTATTTTTCCCTCAATTTTTGGCTAACCAAGGCAACTTCAAAATGCAATAACTTTCAGACCGCTTATGATAAATGCTTCATTTAAAGTGCATTGATCTCCAGATTGAAATATCTTTCTTTTGATGTATGATTTGATAGACTTTTCACTTGGATTGTCACAGTAAAATTGCCTTAAGTGCATAGACTTCAGACGTTCTTTTTTTTTGCCTCACCTTTTTGATATACATGGCAACTTCAAAATGCAATAACTTTTATACCCTTTATGATAGAGGCTTCAATTAAAGTGCATTGATTTGCATTTGGAAAGACCTTTCCAACGATATATAGTAATGTATATAAATCTTAAATTCAAAAAATGGCCTGTCTTTGTTACTATAACTTCGAGTTTAGTAGCGATAACAGAGGATTTTTTTAAATTTAGAAAAACCTATTAAAGTATATACCATTTTAAAGGTTATTCTTTTAGAAAAACAAAACTGCAAATTAAATTACTGTATCTTGAAAAATAACAAAGTTATGTGTATCTGAAGAAGGTAACCCCCCACATTTCGTTCTGTCAAATATGTAAATTCTGTCAATAATACACGTGGCAATAATTTTTGGCAGTTAAGCAGGTTCAAAATAATCTTTTCATGTCACTTTATGCTTTGTTAAGTAAACACTCCACATATTTTCACTGTCTTACATACATGGTGACTTATAAAAGACAACAAATCATTTTAAATGGAATGAGTATTAAAGCCAAATGCTGGACTGAATCTGGGTAAGACAATGTCTCTAGTACTGCATAAAAAAACATTTGGCATTTACAAACTGCAAGTAAAAGATGTTATATACATTTATAAAGCTTAGTTATATATATTATATATATCTTTAACATGCTTAGTACATACAACAGACTAATTTATTTCAGTATTCGGAACAGTGTATTCATTAACTCTAAAGGCATATATCCGACATCATCTCCAGTTTTAAGACCATCCTTTCTGGAAGACCAAAACACAAATTAATATATTTTACCTTTTAATTCTGCCAAAAAGATCATGTACTCTTCAAAGTTATAAAAAAAAATGGCCACAGAAATGTAAATACATGTATTAAACAACATGCGGTCTTGATGAAAGGTGGTCTTTCAATGCAGCTTTTGCTTTAGGAACTTTTTGGAATACTAATTGTTCACTCATTCAAAAGAACCCAAACCATACCTTAAATACAACAATTAACATGGTTTAAATGCTGAACAATTTTTAAGTATTGATCAGAAAATACTTGAAAAGAACATAGTCTTGTGATTATACGAAAAACTTTTCCGACAAATATGAAAAGTAACAGCAACATCAAACATTAACAAATTGAATACTGGATAGGCCATTTCAGGCAAAAGAAAAAAACAATTAAAAACTGCAATGCAATGCACCACAACACAACTTTAAAGACTCCTTGGCTGACCATCTTGGAAACAACCTAACATGACAAAGACTGTTAATTTCTGTCTTCAAAAGCCACTGTCTCCACTGTCTTGTTTGTCCTGTATGAACAGAAGAATAAAAACCAAAGCACAATATCTTTCAAAAACTGCAGCAATCCTGAAATTAATATATGCAAAAGCAAATCATGCAATACTTAATGCTGTTAACAGCATTTTATGAAGTGCTACTAGTATTGCAGTTAAGTTAAAATATCAAGCATGCAGAATAAATGCTGTTACAAGATTGTTTTCAATGTAAGAATTGTTTTTCAATGTAAGGATGTTTTAAGATTTAAAGAAAAACAACAACAAAAAAGCTTTAAATTTAAAGAAAATATTAAACCTTGTAAGTATACAACATGAAGTCATTCAATTAAACCTGCAGTGACCACTTAAAGGCAATGACAAGGGAGGGAGTGCTCACCCCTCTCCCACCCAGCTACCTTATTTGTAGCACATTCAAGAAATGATATAGATTAAATTGATCAATTATAAATGAAAATAAACACGACAGGCTTTGCATTTCAGTTGTGTACACGGTGGTGATTGAGGATCAATGCTGTGCTATAAATCGAGACTATGTTTTGTCAAATTGTTGTCCACTTTCACTTTCACTATCTTCCAACAGCCTAAACATCGTAAATCTTACGTGAAATAATTATATTAACAGCCACCTTGCATGCACTAATTGCAATAATAATTATTTTGATGTGGTAAATAGTTTGCAGTACCTGTAATATACAATCAAACAACAAAGATTGACAAAGACGTCAAAGTTGCACGACTGCAATACCTCGCGAAAACTGATAACATTCAGGGGAGATCACTCTTTGCAGTATGACGAACGTTAAGCGGAGTGCCACGAAATCAGATTCGGTTGATAACGGGTCGCTATCGGAAACTGACGGAAGAACAGTTTATGGAATTAAATGAATTGCGCACAAATGCGCTAAGATGTAATTTTAAGAAATTGATGTTAAATGGTGGATGGATGCTTATATTTTGCTGGTATACTTGTGCTTTCCAGTGACCATATTGTTTTCATCAGACAAATGGCCAGTGAAAATTGCCTAAATTTGGCTCCTTGCTGTTCTTCCATGCATTAATTTGCTTAATTTATTTTCAGACTAATAGAAAGCGTGTTCTTTCCCCTTTCCAATGATGTATAATACATGATTGTAGCTAAAAATAGGCAGGAGTAATTTAGAATTAAATCACATGATCCGTTCGTGTAAACAAAGATGGATGACGCACATTCTGTTCAGAAAACAACAAAATCGGCAATTTAATAGTGAAAATTATCAACAAAATCGCTCATGATTTTCAATTTTATTACTAATATATAAACATTTAAACTTTAATGTCTTTAATTCCATCAAAACAATGACTTTTATGTCCGTAGTTAATTTTTAGCGATGTGATAAAAATGTATGGTTTACTATGGTGACAGATATGGACTGGCTGAATGAACAAAGCTTTGTTATCGCTAAGTTTAGTGCAATTTTCATCAATGATCAAACTTCCAGGTGAATGTTCTAATCTCTCGCAGGAGCTAACTCGAACATTAAATTTAATTGCCGGTCATACTTAACGCGACTTAATAGTATCTTGGTTGTTTTTAAATGGTTGTAACTTGTCATTTGAATAATCTGTATTGTGTTTACGGTATCCGGACAAAAGCCCCTTGGTCTAAAAAGGCACACATGGACATAAGCCCCTTGGTATTTTTGACAGAGTGGACATAAGCCCCTTGATTAATTTTATGTTGTCACGTTTTGCAAGGTTTTTCCA
This sequence comes from Congeria kusceri, assembly GCA_027627225.1. Lineage (NCBI taxonomy): Eukaryota > Metazoa > Mollusca > Bivalvia > Myida > Dreissenidae > Congeria > Congeria kusceri. Next base: position 59,872,221 of record CM051028.1, read on the forward strand.
GTGTTTGTCAACAATTTCTTTCCTTAAGTTTTTGTTAAGAACTTATTTGATGTAATAACTACAATAAATAACAAAGTCAATAATAGTTAATTTTATTGTCCTTGTAACACAGCGAATTTAATTCAAATAATATCATAATTGAATTTCCAATTCAAACAAAAAGTAATGTCAATCAAATAGATAATTTGACCATACATACAAATTCTTTTATTACAATTATAATTCACATGTGATAATTCATAGAATATTCATAAAAAGGCATTCAAAGCATAACACAAGCAATCCATGCATTCTACACCTTATAAAGTTGGTTAATAATAATTCAAGCTGTTTATTAAGCTGAAAACAAATAAATATTAAATATGTATATAGACAGAGAAATTATAACATGTAAAGCACTGTATCAAGCTGAACACAGACACAAAGCATATTAATAAGCCATAGCAAATTATCAATTCTATAAAGCTCATAATGACCTTTTATCTAAAAAGATTTTCACGGAACTACTTCTATTTGGGAGGGTGGGACTGGGAAATTCAAAAAAAAATTAACGCTGTGTGTTCAACGCTTACAAAAACAAGTATGAAATGATTTTCAAAAATTGTGCGCAAGAGTTTAAAAAACGGCCAATCACATTAAAGGTGAAAGTTAACTTCGATCAGTATTCTATTTTTAGAAAGGTATGGTAAAAACTTGAAACAGAATAAAATTGCGTCAAACAATTAAACATTTTAATTCAAGATTAAAATTAGCCAATTGATTGCAATTAATATTTTGTTCAATCTGATGGAATGGAGTATACTATTGAAATGCATACTATAGAATATCAGAAATGTGCTTTTGTCTACTAATTCATGATCATCAAGGGGCTTTTGTCCACTCTGTTAAATCTACCAGGGGGCTTATGTCCACTCTGTCAAATCTACCAAGGGGCTTATGTCCACTCTGTCAAATATACTAAGAGGCTTATGTCCATGTGTGCATTTTAAGACAAAGGGGCTTTTGTACTACACCCTGTGTTTACTGGTAAATGACTGTTTTTTTAAGGGCCAATTTGGGGCCCCATTCCCCTGCTTAAGAGGCATATATTTTCCCCCTATATCTACCTTAAAATTCCCCTCAGAATGTAAGCTTTATTTTGAAAAAAAAGACCAAAATCGGACAAAAATTGACTAAGATGAAGGAATTTTTGTAAACATTTCGGCAATTTCTCATCAAGCAAGTTGGTGCATAATCTTTGTAGCAAAACAATTTATGAATGTTTTATAACAAAGTAGAGTATAAACATGAAATTAGAATTTTCTAAAAAAAAATCCCCATCTTTAGGGCCCCGCAACCTTTCCCCAAAGGTGAAAAAACCCACTGAAAGACCAAAAATGTCAGGGGTCAAAAATAAAAACTTTATATTTTATTATATACATGGACTTTAAATTCGCCTTGAACCATTTGATGCAGAATATAGCTGGCAAATAAGTACAGTAACCTAATTGGCAAGTACTGACTTTTACACAGTGAAGAATTTTTTATTTTCAGAGATGAACTGAAAAGACACTACAATTTAGGACAATATTACCTGGAAGTAGAGGTTGAAGATGTGGCCAGTTTTGATGAAACATTGGCAGAGAAGTTGTACAAAGTTCCTACAGAGCATCTACCTCTGGTAACTTCATGAAATAGTGTAGCATCACTTTTAAGGCTCTAGGCAAATATTGAGAAACTTTTTATGAATGGCAATATTTGTCTGACAGGCCTTAATTCTAATCTTAAACCGTTGGAAATTTGTACCAGAACACTTAAGCCGTTGTAGAATTTGTCCTGCACCCATTCTAAGGGAGTGTTCAGGTGATGGAAAGTTTTACTTTATAACAATGACACATCCATTTTGGATGCATTAGGAATGTGAACCTGCACACAATTGCATTTTTAAACAAATTTCGATAACTGACAGGGTTCCTGGAAAAATCATGGAAAATGGGCTTTGTCTGGAAAAATCATGGAATCTTGATAATTAGGATTTTATCTTTGAAAATCTTGATATTTTGTATAATTCTCATGGATGGTTGATAACTAGAATAATTTTACTATGTAGGTCAAATAAAATGTGGATATCAATGTACTATTTTGTTCAGAGCGTATCATGGGCAACTGAGCTGTCATGAAAAAATCATTTTGGTGTTGACAGTTTGCGTGAAACCTGGCTGTGTAAAATGTCAGTTCTGTTCTATTTCAGTTTGAGGATGCTGCCAAGGAGATAGCAGATGAGATCACGAAGCCCCGCCCCGAGGGGGAGGAGGATGTGCAGGACATCCAGGTTATGTTGACCTCCAAGGAAAACCCATGCAACCTGCGAGGACTGAAGGTGACTTGCACACTACGCGAAACTTCTGACCGTGTTCCTAAAACTATCATTTGTGGGTGTGATGTCCCTAGTTTTAGCGATGAACATTCCCCCCTCCCCAATTTGTAGGAAAAACCCTGTAAATTTCAGATTGGACTTGTAATAATTTTCATATGGAAGGGGTGCACAGGGGATTTGGTGAATCACCATTTATAAGAAGTAGTGGGAATGCTAAACTCTTGAATCAGCTGTCAGATGCATGAATACTAGATGTGTTATAAATGTTGGCAGATGCCCATATTTTTTTTGTCAGATTGGCTGATGGATTTTGCATTGCGTGGAATTGCTAAATGAATTGTTAATTGAAATCTGAAATGAAGTCTTGTTTAGGCCATATTTTAAGTCCGTAACATTTTCAGTATCTGGAAGACACAATACAAAATGTAATTTCTCTTCCAGCATCCAATTAAGAAAGAAATGAATCATTTTCTGAAAATCAGCGTATCAAAAGATCATGTTGAAACCAGGGTTTTAGAAAAGGCTTTCTCTGCATTTTCATTATGCCGTCTTGTGCTACAAATCAAAGTTGAGCGTGAAATTCATATATCTGAGATACATAGATAGATAGATAGATAGATAGATGATAGATGTAATCAACATTATATTGCAAAAGATTTTTACTCAAAAAAAGAGATAAAATAATCTCTTAATTCCATTGTGGTCTTTAAAAACAATCTGGTATGACACAGGAAGACGTATCACAAACAAAGAAAAAGGAAATCACAGACTGAATTAAAATGAAAGATTGTATATATCACATAACTGATTGCTTTATGTGTTTGATATAGTAATATATCACATTAAACATGATACTAATTTAAAAAACTTAATATACTAAATGAAGTAATTTAAGCCTTATTTACATATTAAAAATTGTACAAGACTTGCAGATAATAAACCAATCTGAAATATTGAAGTTAAAATACCTAAAAATAAGATGGGTTACAATCTTTATTAAAAATCATAATTTGAATGTTGTCAACAAGTAGGGAAAGATCTAGTGCAAAATAGCAGGGCGCAGCACACTGCTCATTTTTGGTTCCCCCTGCTGCCCCTCGGGGCTCCTCAACACAGAAATGTAGAATATCTTTTGAAATTTCATATATTTTTGCAAATATTCAATGACAAAAACGTTAAATAGAAGCATTAAACTCATGAAAACCCTGGATGAAGCTAAATATTAGAACATTTCAACGGACTGGTCTGGCTTTCCACCCTGCTCCTTTTTAGCAGCACCCTGTACCTTTTGTGATCCTAGATCTTTCCCTACAACAAGTGATCCTTCACCTTAACATTGAATAAAGAAAGCTTTGAAATAGCCCTGATACTTTGTGGCAGACTGTTCCACAGTGAATAACCCTGATATAGAAATGTTAAGCAGTTACAACAGTATCAAACTCAACCCTCGAAATACTGTTTGAAAAAGTTTGCATACATCAGTGTTTTTTATGAACAATTTGGGGCTGAAATTCGGCCGCATTCCCTGCTTAAAAGGTATATATTTTTCCCCTATATTTATCTTAAATTCCCCTCAGAATTTTAGCTTTATTTTGAAAAAAAAATGAACAAAATCGGACAAAAATTGAGATAGAGGAATTTTCGTAAAATATCCCATACATTTTTCATCAAACCAAGTTGAAGCAAAATCTAAGTTATCACTGGTTACAGCAAAACAATTGATTTATTAATGTTTTATAACAAAGTATAATATAAACATGTAAAATTACTAATAATGCTTTTCTGAAAAAAAATCCCTTTTTGCCATAAAATTCCCCCTCAAAGGTGAAAAAAAACACTGTACATTAACTCCATTGGTTATTTTCTGCAGTCTGACCAGATGTCCAAACTTGTGAAGATACCTGGTATCGTCATAGCAGCCTCGGCTATCAAATCCAAGGCAACTTCCCTGACCCTTCAGTGCCGCAGCTGCCGAAATGTCCTCAACAACATTGCTGTAAAGCCTGGCCTTGAGGGTTACAGCATGCCTAGGAAATGCAACACGTAAGACAATTAACATATAAATGAGGCGTGTCGTGGGAAAAGCGGGCTTAATGCATGTGCGTAAAGTGTTGTCCCGGATTAGCCTGTGCAGTCCGTGGATTTATGTTTAGAAGAGACTTCCCTGAAACCGGTAATACCATTAAAGCGGAATTGCCGTTCTGGATTAGCCTGTGTGGACTGCACAGGATAATCCGGGACGACTTTTTACGCACTTGCATTAAGACAGGGTTTGCCACAATGCGTCAAATGTACCTGTAGATCTCTACAAATTAGTAAAGTTTGTTTGGAACAATTTACCACACTGAATCAGTAGTTGTACAAATTGGTGCCAATATTGAGTGAGCAACAACTTTCATTTGCCAATATCATATGCTTCTGTGTATTTGTTGTCATGTTACCTTTTTGACAGATTGCTGGCAACACAAAGAACAATATTACTATATACAGACTTCGTCTTAATTTTTTTCAGAGCACTAGTATTTAACTTTCATACTTTGATCATAATTGTTCATAACATTTTGTCATTATAATTTCCACTAGCTCCAAATCAAAAGCACTAGCAGGGATCTCGGAAACGTATTTGGACGCATATTTTTTCAAAAGGACGTGTGTCAAAACCATACCAAGAGTCCTGGGACGCATGCATTTCTGCTTACTACGTATACCCTGTTACATAACACATACATGAAAGCCTGCAATAAACTCGGCAGTAGTGGTGATATCAATATCAGCCCCTAGTACGCACTGCAACTGTCGAGGTCTAGTTACTGAGCTCCGCCCACAGCAGTCCCTAAGCTCCGCCCACACCATTCCAGACAGTTACTGTTAACTTTTATTGGTTAATTCCTACGTCACTCATTGGTGTGCTTTAATCCACAAGTCAATTAGAATGCACGAAAATGTGACAACGTGCATCTGCAATTAGGCCTAAGGACAATTAGCACAAGGTTGAAAACTAAAATCAAACAGCATTGTTAAAATGAGTGAAAAACAGCTTCAGCTGTTTCAATTTATTTCAATTGCCAATCAGATTTCATAAATAACTAGATCGACTAAATCTCAATATAACGGTGATAAGAATGTTTATCTTTGACAGAAATTTCATGCGAAAATCTAAGGCCGAATTTTGACAGGAATAAAAATGCATTGATCAATAAACATACATTAAGGAACTTTGTAGTTTATTCATATATAAAAAGACATACCAGTAAATTAACAATATTGACGATAATGTAAGTTCAAAGTTTTGCAATGTCACATATTTTCGCGACCTCACAAAATGATCGTCGTCAACTACAGGTCACAAACATTAGTAAAACACATGCAAACATACTTTGGTGTTTAATCTCACAAATAATTACTCCATTCCTGCAATTGTGTGTTGTTCACATGTTTCCAATTACTTAACTTGACAGTAACTTATGCTTTGTTGTGTGCTGTACTGCATTCACCACATTATACATTTTTACCAGGCCCACACATTACAAACGAAAGCAGTTCACTAGTCTAGACCATCAATTGCCAGTTGTCCAGAATATACCTGTTTTAAAAATAATTATTGTTAAAATTGTTTTATTAGGCATGATAATTTATGGTGTTATATCATGGATCTCGGAAACGCAAACTCGAGCGTATTTGGATGCATATTTTTTCAAAAGAAGCATGTCAAACCCATGCCAAGAGTCCTTGGGATGCATGCTTTTTGGCTTACTGCGTATACCCTGTTACTTAAAACATACACGAGTGCCTGCAGTAAAATTGGCAGTAGTCACGATAAAATCAATATCGGCCCCAGAACACACTGCAGCTGTCAAAGTCTAGTCCTTTAGCTCCGCCCACAGCAGTCCCTTAGCTATACCCACACCATTCCAGACAGTTACTGGTAATTTTCTTTGGTAAATTACATTGTCACTCATTGCTGTGCTTTAATCCGTAAGTTAATTTGAATGTGCGAAATCGCCGAAATGTGACAAAAGGCACCCCCAATTAAGAACAAGTACAACATGTTTGACCACTTAAAACAAACAACATTGTTAAAATGCGTGAAAAACAGCTTCAGCTGATTTCATTAATTTATATTGCCGATCAAATTTCATGAATAACAACTCTTAATCTCAGTAAATTGAGTAATGCGGTGATAGGATTTTTTGTTTTGACAGAAATTTTATACAAAAATCTAGGCCTGAATTTTGACAGGAATATAAAAGCATCGTTCATTAATCAGATATTAAGGAACTTTCTAGTATATAACACCTAGGACAAGACAGAAATTAACAATACTGGCGGTAATGTAAGTACACAATTTTGCAATGTCACATATTTTCGCGACCCCGCAAAATTTTTCGTCACCGACTTTACTGATCACAAACATTTGTAAAACACACGCAAACACATAATTTGGTGTTTAATATCACCAATAATTGCTCCTTAAGTTTTTTCTGTTGTAAAACCTGTTTCACAATTACACTACTTGACAGTGACTTAGCTTTGGTACCTGTCTGCTGTACTGTAATCGATGCATCATGACTTTAATAGGCCTACAAGTCAGTTAACAAGTTTAGACCATCTGGCATCAATTGCTAATCGCTCAGAATTTACCTGTTTTAAAATTAATTATTGGTACCAAAATATTGTTTTATAAGAAATGATTAAATATTATGTATTATTCATTATAATTACATAACCCAATAATAATAATAATAATTATTATTATCAAGATTATTATTTTATTTATAACTGTCATATATTTTTTTTTTGTATAAATGTATAAATTGTAAAAAATCCATTCCCTCTCATGTGTCGCATACTTAACCTTTATTTCTTTTCTATTTGGGACTCCTACTTTTTAGTGGGAAGGAGTCCCAGGACTCCTATTTTAAAATCCTAGTGAGATCCCTGTATATATAATAATAATACTTTTACATAACACAAGAAGTATAATAATAATTACATAACCCAACAATAATAATAATAGTATTTATTATTATTATTACAACTGTCATATATTGTATGATATTAACAATTTCATTCACTGTCACGCGTCATGTGCTATACTTTACAATTTTATTTCTTTTTTATTTGGGACTCCTACTTTTAAGGGGGAAGGAGTCCCAGGACTCCAATTTTAAAATCCTAGTGACTAGCCCATGGATTTGGGCTAGTGGGTTAGGGCAAAGACTGTATGATATATTTGTTATTGAATTTTATTGTCAGAGATTTCTACAATTGCAGAAAAAAATTCATGAATTTGTGGTCTGTTAAACATTTACAGATAAAATATCCTGAAAATAGATCATCTAAATTCTGTTCTTCAGTGACCAAGCAGGCCGCCCGAAGTGCCCCATAGATCCGTTCTTCATCATTCCTGACAAGTGTCGCTGCGTTGACTTCCAAGTGTTGAAGCTCCAGGAGGCCCCCGAGTCCGTGCCCAACGGAGAAATGCCCAGGCACATGCAGCTGTACTGTGATAGGTAGGGCATCATGACCACAAGTCGCTCATTTCTGGGACTCGATACTGGTCACACTTCACTTCACCGTCTGTCCGTCACAATAACTCCATTGGTATTGAAGGAATTCAAATGAAACTTTATATAATGATAAGAGGACAATGAGAGGAAGTGCAGAGCACAAGGACCATAACTCTTTCTTTAATATTTACAGAGTTATTGCCCTTTGTTTAATTTTTGTGTGCGGAGCATAACTCCTTTAATATTGAAGGGATTCAAATGAAACTTAATATAATGATGGAGGACAATGAGAGGAAGTGCAGAGTACAAGGACCACAACTCTTTCCTCAGTATTTATGAAGTAATGGCCCTTTGTTAAATTTTCTTATGCATAGCATAACTCCATTAGTATTGAAGGGATTCAAATGAAACTTAATATAATGATAGAGGACAATAAGAGTAAGTGCAGAGCACAGGGACCATAACTCTTTCTTCAGTACTTACAGAGTTATTGGCTTTTGTTTAATTTTTGTGTGCGGTGCATAACTCCATTAGTATTGAAGGGATGCAAATGAAATTTCATTCAGCGATAGAGGACAATAAGGGGAAGTGCAGAGCACAAGGACCATAACTCTTCAATATTTACATAGTTATGGAATCTTTAATTTTCTTTTGCGGAGCATAACTTCATTTGTATTGAAGGGATTCAAATGAAACCTCATATAATGATAGAGGACAAAGAGAGGAGGTGCAGAGTACAAGGACCATAATTCTTTTTGTAGGAAGCGTCATTTTTGCCAGCATGTAACTGACATTGTGTTGCATTCATCTGACAAGCATATGCTTTGGGGCATACATCCCATCCTGTGACAAGCCTTGTTTCTCTCGTGTTTTAGTTAAAAATTAGTTTAACTTGAAGTATATGTAGTTGCAGATTCCATTGATATAAAATTATGTTTGTTTTGAACTTTCAGAGCTGACTAGATTTCCCTGTTCCCCATATTTTGAGAGAGCGCCTTTTCATGTAGACTTATATTGCACATTTATTGTGAAGAACATGATAAAGCTTAGCTAGATCAGTCTTAGCTAGATCAGTCTTGCCCATGATAATTGTTCACATTCAGGGCTGGCGCTGGCTGAACATTTTCTTGGGCCAATTTTTCGCGAGGTTGGATTTGCTTATTCGCGTGGTTTCATCATAAGTCACTAATAACAAGAACTATACATCTTTAATATTTATTTCATATTTTAAAAAAAACATGGGGCAACGATCATTTCAATAAATCTGAAAAATAAGTTAATTCATATCATTGCATTACATGGTACTGCTAATAAATGTTAACATAATATTCTGACAAATAAAAAAAATAAATCCGGTAACATTGTTTTGCTACATAAATATGATTAAACCATTAATGTACATATTAAATCACATTAATAGATATAAAAATAAACAAATCAATAAATGAAGTTAACAAGTTCTTTCATACATAAATAGCATATTTATTTTCATTTAATTTTAAAGAAGACATCAAAAGCCACTGGTCTGCTGCATATAAATGTCTAATGCACATTATGAAATGAAGTATTGTTCTGTAAGCACTGAAATATATTTATATACCGTCATATATATGCTACATAAGTCTAATCGTCATAATTGAGCATTAAATTACAACAATACATCACAGAATAGATACCGACTTAGTGTAAAAACATTTACCTTTGTCACTTTGCTAATTAACTCCATTTTTATGATCCCTCCTTTAGTCTTTTCATTAATCCATAACAACTTTCATTACAAGTTGATTCAATTGCCGCCTGTGTGATAATCAACCACAATCGGGAGCAATTAAAATACAAACGGTCCACCATAAACATTGTTTTCACAAGAGCCATTTTCCCACTTGACACCAATTAACACCACGTGAGGTTAATCGTGACTGTGTCTTATCGATACATTACTCGCATTATCAGCTGAAACTATTTAGACTGTAAACCAGTCTGAGCAGATCTTGGCTACTTTCGTTTTCTTTGTTTTGAAATCTGGGTTTTCCAAAGGTTCAAAGTTGGGGTTTTTGGGGTGTTTGAGCCAATTGAGATTTTATTGAGCCAATTTCTGAATAATTTTTTCGCCAATGGCTCAAATGGCGATTGCCAGCGCGAGCCTTGACATTATAAGTGGTGCCATACAAATGTAAGACCCATTGTGATGAATAAAAGATAGTCACTACTGTCTCAAAGACAGCCAGTCATTTGTCAATAAAGCCAGTTAGACTGTTAAGAGGTACATTAAAAATATTCAGAATACTGGCCCTCATTGTTGGTGAAAAACGCTGTATGAGGCGCGTCGTGGGAAAACTGGGCTTAATGCATGTGCGTAAAGTGTCGTCCCGGATTAGCCGGTGCAGTCCGCATAGGCTAATCTGGGAGGGCACTTTCCGCTTTTATGGTATTTTCTGTTTCAATGAAGTCTCTTCTAAACATAAATCCACTATAGGCGGAAAGTGTCGTCCTGGATTAGCCTGTATGTTTTTAGCTCTCCTGAGCACAAAGTACGTCGTGCGTGCGTCGTCAACTTTTCATTCAAACAACATCTCATACCGCTTGGCAGATTTTCACCAAACTTCACAGGAATGATCCTTGGGTGGACCTCTTTCAAAGTTGTTCAGATCTTTCCGGTCCGCTGAATATGTAGGTCACCAGAGCTAAAAATAGATTTAAAAATTGAAAACTTAAAAAATCTATGAAACCGCAAGGCTCAGACCTTTCATATTTGATATGTGACATCCTCTAGAGGTCCTCTACAAAGATGGTTCAAATTATGCCCCTGGGGTCAAAACGGGCCATGCCCCGGGGGTCACATGGTTTATATAGAATGTATAGCAAAATGACTTTAAAAATCTTCTCTTCTGAAACCACAAGGCCCAGAGGTTTCATATTTGGTATGTAACATCCTATAGTGGTCCTCTACAAAGTTTGTTCAAATTATGCCCTGGAGTCAAAACAGGCCACGCCCTGGGTGTCACATGGTTTATATAGAATATATAGCAAAATGACTTTAAAACTCTTCTCCTCGGAAACCACAAGGCCCAGAGGTTTCATATTTGGTATGTATCATCCTATAGTGGTCCTCTACAAAGATTATTCAAATTATGCCCCTGGGGTCAAAACTGGCCACGCCCCGGGGTCTCATGGTTTATATAGAATATATAGCAAAATGACTTTAAAAATCTTCTCTTAAATTGCAAGGCCCAGAGGTTTCATATTTGGTATGTAACATCCTATATTGGTCCTCTACAAAGATTGTTCAAATTATGCCCCTGGGGTCAAAACTGGCCACGCTTTGGGGGTCACATGGTTTATATAGAATATATAGCAAAATGACTATAAAACTCTTCTCCTCTGAAACCACAAGGCCCAGAGATTTCACATTTGGTATGTAACATCCTATAGTGTTACTTTACAAAGTTGGTTCAAATTATGCCCCTGGGTTCAAAACGGGCCACACCCCGGGGGTCACATGGTTTATATAGAATATATAGCAAAATGACTACTTTTAAAATCTCCTCTGAAACCACAAGGCCCAGAGGTTTCATATTTGGTATGTAACATCCTATAGTGGTCCTCTACAAAGATTGTTCAAATTATGCCCCTGGGGTCAAAACTGTCCACGTCCGGGGGTCACATGGTTTATATAAACTTATATAGCAAAATGTCTTAAAATCTCTGCAACTGCAAGGCCCAGAGGTTTCGTATTTGGTATTTAACATCCTATAGTGGTACTCGACAAAGATTGTTCAAATTATGCCCCATGGGTCAAAACAGACCACACCCGATTGGTCACATGGTTAATATAGACTTAAATAGCTAAGTGACTTGAAAATTCTTCTCCTCTGAAACCGCAAGGCCTAGAGGGTTCATTTTTGGTATGTAACATTGTATAGTGGTCCTCTACAAAGAGTGTTCAAATTATGCCCCTGGGGTCAAAACTGGTCACGCCCGGGGGGGGGGGTCAAATGTTTATATAGACTTAAATAGCAAAATGACTTTAAAAAAATCTCTGAAACGGCAAGGCCCACGGCTTTCCTATATTTGTTACGTAACATTGCATAGTGGTCCTCTCCAAAGATTGTTCAAGTTATGCCCCTGGGGTCAAATCTGGCCACCCCCCGAGGGGTCACATGGTTTATATAGACTTAAATAGCAAAATGACTTAAAAAATCTTTACCTGAAACAGCAAGGCCCACAGCTTTCCTATATTTGGTACGTAACATTGCATAGTGGTCCTCTCCAAAGATTGTTCAAATTATGCCCCTGGGGTCAAATCTGGCCACCCCCGAGGGGTCACATGGTTTATATAGACTTAAATAGCAAAATGACTTAACAATTCTACCTGAAACAGCAAGGCCCAGAGGTTTGTTCAAGGTTGTTCAACTTATGCCCCTGGGATAAAAATAAGCCACGCCTCTGGGATGCAAATTCCAATTGGGTTACATGGTCTCAGGTGAGCGTCCTAGGGCCTGCATGGCCCTCTTGTTTATTTGCATCTTCTATGACTTGAAGAGGCCGGTTCTGTAAAGTTTGGTTGACTAATCATTACTAGACCTTGTGCCAAGAAAAGGCTGGTTTTGGATAGGGATTTAAGATCACTTTCGAAATTCTTGTCTCGTGGAAAAAAACTTGAATTCTATTACCTTTTCTCTCAATACTAATTTATGTATTATTGCAGGTACCTGTGTGATAAGGTTGTTCCAGGGAATAGAGTCAACGTCATTGGCATATTTTCCATCAAGAAAGCTGGAAATCCAGCTAAGGTAACTTTACCTCATTTTGGGTTGCCATTTGGAAATTATTTTTCTTTGCAGTTTAGCGATACATCAATATGTGAAATGGACTCATTTTGAGATGTTCATTTACTTATTAGTGTACTGAAAGTAGTGCATGTTAAAAAAATGTATAAACAAATCCAGAATATTTATGCTTATAAAATACTGGCATTTTAAAAACGAGTTGCGTTTTTGGAGCGGTGTCATATTGCTCAACGAAAGTTGGTCAAAAACATTTTTCAATGTACACATATTTTTTATGGTGCATGACTGATGCATTTCACAGTAAACAAACTTTACAAATTGTGTAAGAATGCATTGAGCCAACGATGTTTGACATTGCTCATTTCTGTGCCTAGGTGGTGTCACTTATAGGGCTAGATATGGTGTGTATATTTCAGGGAGGTGGCAGAGAGAAGGTGAACGTGGGTATTCGGGCCCCGTATTTCCGTGTGGTTGGCATCCAGGTGGCCACGGACGTCCAGGGATCTACCACTGGGACTACCATTACCCCGGCCGAGGAGGAGGAATTCCGTCGCCTTGCCAAGAGCCCCAACGTCTATGACACTGTTGCGAAGAGCATTGCGCCGTCTATTTATGGAAGTGAGGATATCAAGAAGGCTATTGCTTGTCTGCTATTCGGAGGCTCCAGAAAAAGGTGATTTAGTATAGCCTGGGTAAATTCTATCTAGTCATTTTGTACATGTAAAAATAACATGGCATGAAGGACTCATGAAAATGTGGCTGTCCTTGGCTTGTTGTACTCCACAAATGTCAGATTGTCCACAGTTTTTTTTAGGGCCAATTTGGGGCCGAAATTTGGCCCCATTCCCCTGCTTAAAAGGTATATATTTTTCCTCTGTATTTTCCTTAGAATTCCTCTGAGAAATGTAAGCTTTATTTTGAAAAAAAAAATTATTTGGAAAAAAAAAGAGGAATTTTTGTAAACAGTCCAAGCAATTTTTTATCAAACCAAGTTTGTGCATAATGTTAGTTATAATTTGTAGTGCCACATTGAAGTGCAAATGAAAACAAACTCAAAACACTTTGAATTATTCAAATATCTCTATTACTTCCAAAGTTATGAGGTTTTGAAGTTGTGAAATTTTCACAAAATTTTGACACTTTTTTGGCAGGTTTTATTCTGTAGAAGACTGATTTCTCAGAAATTTGTGGCACCGACGCCGCTGATATTTTATTATAAATCCTTATATTTTTTTTATTTATTGAAATATCTTCATGAAAATTGGTAACCATTTGTAAATTTACATGCTCGTTTCATTTCTAAGATCCATTTTGGTGTATCTGCAAGTGCAAACATTTTTTTCCCATAAAAAGTGTGTCCTCTATAGTTTTTTTTTTCAATCAAAATGTTAAGTTACGTTGCATTTACATGCCATAATATTGTAATATCACTCTTCAATTGCTTTCTTGGTGATTAAAATTCATAAATCTTAGTGAACTTATTTAACATTTCAAAGACATTAAACAAACATGTTGTAAAACATAATACTTTTATTACATATACACACATCAATGGCATAATGCAGATACATTGTTCACTGTCAACTGCTCTAGGACTGTCTGTAAATTGTTGAGCAAGGGAATTCACTTCCTCCTTTTGTGGAGAATTTGTAACTGCCTCTTTGGTTGGATTTTCCTGGAACATGTGCTTCTCAGTTGGTTGACCTGGGAAGTTAAGATGATCCGATGCCATCCTGAATTCATCCTGTCGGAGTCGGACTGGCACGTTGCACTTTACAGGGAATAATAATGCACCTGAAAAATAATGAAGATACAGTAAGAAATAAAACAATGTAAAGAGAAAAGAAATCAAATAATTTTAGAAAATAAAATAAACCTCTTCAATAAATTTGTTACACTTGCTAGTATTTACACAAGTATTGGTTATTTGTTTACTGTTGTCATGATTCCTATTCTCGTAACATGACTTCAATACATACACGATACAACCAATATCCTAACAAATGACATTCTTTACACATACACTTTACAGGTTTGTCGACTTCATAAAATTTAAAAAAATATTAACAATATTCTGAATTATTTAATTTGTATGAATGTCGTGCATAACAATAACAATGCGCTAGTTTAGGAGTAGATAATGTGTTTTATAAAACGATGACCGAAATGCTGCCTATCCGAAACTATATGTACAATTGTTTACAAGCATTTTAAGTTTTTAACGTATTTATTAAAAAACCAAAACCTTTTAGTAACATATACCAGCGAAATGGACAAATATATTTTAAATTACACATACTTTAGCGTTTTTCTTGTGCTTATTGGGACTTATTTACTGAATATATCGTTCGTTTTTTGCTAATCGACAGAAATTCAAGATGGCGGCCATTGCATCGCCAGAATGTATTTGGGGTTTTCCTGAACTTTGAACGCAAATGCGGTCGGGTAAACATAAACCGATTTAATCGTAATATATATCAAATTAAAGCTTAGAAAGTGTATTTGTAAATGCACCTTCATATTAACATACCGATTCAGGATCCGACAAATTCATGTAGACTTTGGTCATTTGTAACACGCTTGTTTACAGTCCGATTTTAACGGAAGTTGTATCACCATGAAGTGAAATTCCTACTCTGATTGGTTAATTTAACTTCAGAAATATTCAAATAGATTTACATCACCGCATAACCTGTGGAAAATACCCACCGTCACCAAACCGTGTCCGCGTTGATGGACTCGATAGCGGAGGTGTGAAATCGTCGATAATCCCCATTTTTCAATAATTAAACAATGATAAACAACACTTATCTTTATGGATTTTCCTGAAATAAAAACCATATTAAACTGAATTTTATTGTGATTTTAATCTGATATATGATTCATTAAAATATGTTAAGTGCAAAGCACCTAATTCATCCGATGAAATATACGACCGTCAGAAAATCAATATCAGTGAATAGATTATTGGATTTTGCTGGGGATGCTATCTGAAGGGCCCTGTCACCTTTCCCCCAAAGGTGAAAAAAAACCACTGTCCATTCCTGGTAACATTTCTGTTTGTTATATCATTCTTTCATACATATAATTATGCCCCCCTTCGAAGAAGAGGGGGTGTATTACTTTGCACCTGTCCGTTGGATGGTCAGTCTGTCCATAGACCATTTCGTTTCGGCTAGTTATCTAGAGAACGCTTTGACCTACGATCATGAAATTTGGTATGCTGGTTACTTGGGAGGAAAGGAAGATGCCTATACATTTTGAGGTCAAAGGTCAAGGTTACCATTGCTAAAAATAGAAAAACGGTTTCCGCTCAATAACTTGAGAACGCATATATTTTAATGAAACTTCATACATAGATACCTTATATTGAGACTTGCTTGGGATTGCATATGGGGTGGGTGGGATCAAGGTTACCCTTGCTAAAAATAGAAAAACTGTTGCAGCTCAATAACTTTAGAATGCATCGATATTTTAATGAAACTTCATACATAGATACCTTCTATAGAGACCTCTTTGGATTTCATATGGGGTGGGTGGGGTCAAGGTCACCATTACTAAAATAGAAAAACAGTTTCCATTCAATAACTTGAGAACGCATCAAGATATATTAATGAAAAAAGCGGAAAGATACCATATATCGAGCCCTTGTTTGGGATTGCATATTAAAAAATTTCTTAACAATTGCACAACTTGGCTTCAAGTCGAGGGGCATACATGTTTTACAAACATCTCTTGTTATGATATGTTGTGGGAAACTATATGGCTTGAAAATTCATATCAGGAAATGGAGTTCTTTGACGTCCACATCCTAGTGTATGCTGAAATTCTTGTACAGTGTTTGAAATGAGCAGAAGCCTATTAACCCTGCAGTGGAAAATTTAAAACTAGGCTTGCTCAGCATCTTGGGTTTATATAGAGAATACTAGGTTAGTGTTGAATAAAGATCAGTTTATTTAGCGAGGCTTAGAAAACCTGAACCACAAGCCTTACCTAGTATTCTATTTATCCCATCATTTTCTGTCTTTATTTTGAAAATTATTTTATTTTGAAAATTAACGAAAGCAAATACACTAAATATTATTAAAAAGCGAAAATGACGTCACAAAAATAACAAGATGACATCATTATACTGCGTGTGTTTGCTTTATCACCACACTGTTGAAATAAAGCAAAGTTTATTTCCTCAGTGCACGTCTGATGATGGGATAAAATAATATAAGAATTCGGGCTTGCTTGGCCAAGCTGCTTTATTCAAAGACTGCTTATATTACCCTAAAGGATATCTGAACTCTCGTCCCTGAATATAACTGGACCAAATCCTCCCTCAAATTCATATGTGGCGCGTCGTGAGAAAACCGGTCTTAATGCACGTGCGTAAAGTGTCGTCCCAGATTAGCCTGTGCAGTCCGCACAGGCTAATCCAGGACGGCACTTTCCGTCTACAGTGGATTTATGTTTAGAAGAGACTTCCTTGAAACAGACTATACCATAAAAGCGGAAAGTGCCAACCTGGATTAGCCTGTGCGGAATGCACAGGCTAATTCGGGACCACACTTAACGCACATGCATTAAGACGGGTTTTCTCACGACGCGCTGCATATGTTCATTGCAGGTTACCTGATGGCCTGACCCGGAGAGGTGACGTCAACCTGCTGATGTTGGGAGACCCGGGTACTGCCAAGTCCCAGCTGCTCAAATTTGTGGAGCGAGTGTCCCCGATAGCCGTGTACACGTCCGGAAAGGGCAGTAGTGCCGCTGGTCTCACTGCCTCCGTGAACAGGGATCCACAGACGGTAAGTTGTGTAGGAACTTTTGGATGTGTATCAGGGCTTAATTATACTTCCGTAGGTTGTGCGAATGGAAATTGTAATACAGCAGATAGTAGGTGCTAAATGACACCTTTATTCGAGTCCAGCAATAGAAGTTCAAGGCCCTATAAAAAACGAACTGTCTGGGAAGTGAAATAAGTTATAATGATCTGTAAGATGATAAATGTTATTGTTACTGTTTATTCAAAGTTCAGTCCAAAGATGAAATGAGTATACTTAAAAGGATACCTGGCACCGTATTATATAGTTCCTCTTCCTGGCGTTCTAATCAAATGTGTCATCAAATTATAAATAAATTACAATTTGTTAATATTGTTAAAATATATGATTATAATATAATAATTAACTCACAACTTTAACGTTATTTTCACACCCTGGAATTGTACTTGTCTGATGGTAAAATGTACTTGTCTGATGGTAAAATGTACTTGTCTGATGGTAAAATTACCCTCATCGGACAAATCGGGCATTGGATTTCCACACACCTGTGTGGGAAAACAAACATGGAAACTGTCTAGTACAAGGCTGTGATAATGTTTACAGCGTAACTTTGTGATGGAGGGAGGAGCTATGGTGCTGGCCGATGGCGGTGTGGTGTGTATTGACGAGTTTGACAAGATGAGAGAAGACGACAGAGTGGCCATACACGAGGCTATGGAGCAGCAGACCATCTCCATTGCTAAGGTACTGGCTTTGCAGCCGTTATGGGCTGCTTAAAACAGATATAGTAACTTTGTTTAGGTTACATTAGTTGTATTTGTGTTGTAACATTATTATGCCACCCTTCGAAGAAGTGGGGTATATTGCTTTTCACCTGTCTGTTGGTTGGTCTTTCCATAAACCATTTTGTTCTGCACGATATCAAGAGAACTCTTTGACTTACGATCATTTAAGTTGGTATGCTTGTTACTTGGGAGGAAAGGAAGACGCCTATTGATTTTGAGGTCAACAGGTTGAAGGTCAAGGTCACATGGGCTTGTAACATGAAATTTGTTTACGCATGATGTCTAGAGAACGCTTTGACCTACAATCATTTAGGTTGTTATGCTGGTTGCTTGGGAGGAAAGGAAGACGCCTATCAATTTTGAGGTCAAAGGTCCAGGTTACAGAGGCTTGCATTAAAACTGTTTCCTCTGCTTACCATTTCGTTTCCGCATGATATGTAGAATACGCTTTGACCTACAATCATCCAAGTTGGTATGCTGGTTACTTTGGGAGGAAAGTAAGACACCTATCAATTTTGCGGTCAACAGGCCAAGCTAAGCCTAACGAATTCCAAGAGACTGTGGCATACAGAAAACCATGGTTTATAAAGATTGCATCAATTGACAGGCTGGAATCTCCACAACAAAAACTTAAACTAATGTAAGACTGTTGACTTTTGGGATTCCCAGAGACTTATTCATTATATTGCCAAGCTAATTCCAAGATGCTGTGGCATACAGAAAACCATGGATTATAAAGATTGTATCAATTGACAGGCTGGAATCACCACGACCTTGAATTCTCGCTGCTCGGTGTTGGCGGCCGCTAACAGTGTGTACGGGCGATGGGATGATGTTAAGGGAGAGGAGAACATAGACTTCATGCCCACTATCTTGTCTCGTTTTGACATGATCTTCATTGTGAAGGATGTGCATGACGAAGCAAAGGATACAGTAAGTTGAGCCTTTCACTTGTCATGGACTTTGTTCAACTTTTGAAGCTAACACTTAAGGTAGAAAGGTCCTAATGACTTCGGAAATACGCGCTAAATATCGGTTAACTTCAGCCCATTCGCCACTTACCGTAAATCTACATCGATCTGATCCGAAACAGAGATTATTTTCGCGAAATAAACATTACTTTTCAAATGTTTAGTTATTTTCATATAATGTCTGAAATAAATTCGTATTTGTGTTTAAAGATGAAAGTAAAAATGTAGTTTGACCAAAAACAAGGTACTCTGGCATGGGGAATACCTTCAAATGACGTCATTGTTGGGAATTTCTGTTTACATTTAATCATGACATTTGCGCGGTATGTCTGGTGTATTTCATTACACTAAAGTTAAAATAGGTATAAATAAACGTCCAAGTATTATTTAGCATAATTATTCGTATATAAAAACATATCTGCGTGAAGGTGATACATGCTTCTTGCTGTGAAATAACATTCATTCACACCCAAAACTTTGAAAAATAGTCAGTCGAGATGGGTGGAGAGCGGGACGTCGGATGATCGTGTTTGGTGTTCTGTTGGATAATTTAAATACTGTTCATTGTGTAAACTAGGACCTGTTCCACTGAGGAATTTTGACGTCATCTCCCGCTGTAAAAAAAACTTCTGAAAATCATGTATCGACGAAATGATGAGAATGGTCTAAGAGACACCTTTTTATCCAAAAACAGTGACATTTTACCAATAGTCACAAGCTCCAAGAAGAGTCTTGATGAAGTTATCACAAAGATTTGCCAGTTTTTTTAAACTCTTGATAACCCAATGTAATGAAAAGGTCAATTGAAATTTTTTGAAACACGCATACAAAATGTTTATTCCTTTTCTGAATTTGGTAACCTTTTTTTGTGGTGAACCTATGTCAATTTATACCCTTTTTGTGGTGAACCTATGTCAATTTATACCTTTTCCTCTCAGATAAGGTTATATTATATTTTGGTATTACTGATTTTGACATTCTATGAAATAAAAGTATTAAAAAAATTACAAAAATGGTGTTTGGCATATTTTTACTGTAATAAAATCTGTAGTTTTTTACCATATGCTTAGCCAAATTTAATGTCATAAGTATTGTTGGTCAACTTTAGTACTTATGTTTGTTATACTTTTTCATAAGATACATCTTTAACGAATAAATTAAAGCTATTCAGGAATAAATAAAATACATTTTGATAATATGTCAGTCATTTTTGTAAGTGTACCCCATCAAAATTTTAGGTTGAAGTAGAAAAATTAGGGGTTATAACAAAAATCACATTTTTGTTAAAACGTGTGGTTAGATTTTGTTTATATTTCAGTTTAGTCTCATAATAGATTTAATGATCAAAGATAATAAGAAAGTCAAGGTCTGAAAAAAGTCCCATTAGGGGCTTTCTACATTAAGTGAAAATGTGTAGACTTTCTGTCTTCGATTTGGCTTACATTCTAAATCTGCGTTTGACCAAATGGCAAGCAACACTGTCTTCTAAACTTCGTTTATCATGATTATTGCATATTAGTAAATTCAGTTTGTGACCTACAGAGATTGTTGAGGTAACTAATTGGGTAGAACCATTACATATTATCCTTCATCATGCCCTTCTTGGACGTCATTTGTTGTACATGTTCCATAGTCATAGATCCATTGTAAAGCAATTTCTTGTTTCGAAGCAACAATTTACAACACAATGCAGAATTGAAGTGTAGTGAAGTCTTAAAAAAACGATTTCTTGACCTACTTATTAAACTAACCATTTCATTACAGAGAATGGCAAAGCACGTGATGAACGTGCACCTCAACGCACTACAGATGACTGAGGAGCCAGCCGAGGGCGAGATAGACCTCATGACTCTCAAGAAATATATCGGATACTGCAGAACGTGAGTACTACTGTGGAACGATTGCTTTTACAATTAAAGGAACTGTCTTGGCTACCTGTCACACTAACATAGTAACGTACAAAATTGTTCTTATACAAAATGCTAGGTTGATTTCAAAAGTGGATTGTATTTAAGTTTGGTTCCAAGCTATTTACTTTATATAGTATTTATGCGCGTTTTAAGTGATTTACTTTATATTTAGCCCATTTAAATTAAATACAAGTGAGTATCATTGACAAAGCGACGATTTACGTATTGACAATTTCAATGTGTTTATTACCAGAAAGACATGATTTACCTATTTTCAGCAAATGGATTATTTCATCCCCAACTAAATTTAAGCAGACAATATTATATTATATATTGACGTTGTTTTGCCCAGGAAATGTGGTCCCCGTCTGTCTGCCGAGGCTGCTGAAAAGCTGAAGAACCGCTATGTGCTCATGAGGAACAGTGCGGGCGAGTATGAGCGGGAGACAGGCAAGAAAGTCAGCATTCCAATCACCATCCGGTAAGAAGCCTGGGCTAAGTAGCTGTGGTTCATATTGCAGGGTTGTGTGTTATGAAGAACTGTAGTGTTCTTAAGCTATGCACAAACACTAGGAGAATCCACTTTAAGGGAAATCCACTTAAGTGGATTCTCCAAAGTCATGTGACTTTGTTGTAAACAAAATTTTAGCTCTTTCTATGAATGCTTGAACATCTTTGTTGCCAGTTTTAGAGATTAAAATTTTGCTTTTCTGAAAGTAAATCTGAATGTCAATGACTGATTTAATCAGCAACAATAGATGAGCTGCAACACTTCTATGAAACAGGAATGCTCATAGAAAAGTGGAGACACCATACTAGCATAATTAGCTCGACTTTTAGAAGAAAAGTCAAGCTATTCTACTCGCGTCGGCGTCCAAGCTAGGTTTAAGTTTTTTGGTTAGCTAGTTTCTCAGGAATGGCTTGAGGGATTTCATTCAAACTTAAAACTTATCCTCCACATTAAAATGAACCTATAGCCCAAGTTTGATAGCTCTAGTTTGAAATTTGTCAAAATTATGGGCATTTTTACACTTAGAAATTTTACATAAGCTACATGTATATGGACAGGTTGAAGTTTTTTGGTAAGCTGCTTTCTCAGGAATGGCTTTAGGGATTTCATTCAAATTTGGAACGCTTATTCCCTATATTAAAATGAACTCATGGGCCAATTTTGATAACTCTAGTTTGAAATTTGTCAAAATTATGGGCCTTTTTACACTTACAAATTTTACATATACCGTAAATTACCATGTATAACGCGCATCCATTTTTTGATGCCGAAATGGGGGGGGGAAATATTTTAAGTTTCGAAACTTTGAAAACCAGCAAAATTGGCCGCCATTGTGTAATTGGCCGATCACGTGATCAAAACATTGATCCGTGTCACTGAATGGATAGCTTTTATTTCTCATGTAAATAATAAGCGTTTTATGACAAGTGCGCGTGGGTTACATGGCACTATAATTTTGACAATTTGAGAATTCTTTCGAGAATGTGTGGCCCTGTAAAGGGCTGTTGTCGGTCAGTTTTATCCTCGTCATCTACAGTGGGCGTCCCTCGATGTCAGAAGCGTTGAAACCTTTGAATTCTTCTTAGTCATCACTCTAGAAAAACTTTTATTCACACATTTTTATTACAGTTAAAACTTACCGTACGGCGTTCTTGATACTTACGCTCCCATTTTTGACAGATCGACAACGGCCCATTTAGACTGAAAGATGATAGGGTGTAGTATTATGTGAAAATAAAATGGCGTCAGTATGGCGGATCTTTACGATTATCGCGGAATTGTTGCTAACTTTCGACCAAGAAAGCATTGTTTCAATGTATAACGCGCACCATTTTTAAAAATTGAAACCTGGGGGTAAAAAACTGCGCTGTATACATGGTAATTTACGGTAAGCTATATGGACATGTTGAAGTTTTTTGGTAAGCTAGTTTCTCAACTTTTCGTTTCCACTCTGTAACTCGAGAACGGATTAAGCTATTGTAATGAAACTGCAAACATAGATACAGTCCGTAAAAATGCAAGTGAGAACTGTTTTAAACATGGACTCATCGATAGAGGTAAATTAAACAATTTAAACTGCATACGATAACAGCGTGTTAGTAAACAGATTCCCCCTATTTACAAGAAATGGTTGATCCCCTCATTATCAACAAAATTTAAACTGACTATACCTTATAGCGAGACCTCTCTAGAAGGGGTGACGCAATTTACCGGTATATTGGTATATTGCAATATTTGATTTTGCAATAAAATATCGCAATATGAATGTCCATACCGATATATTGCAACATTTTTTTATTTTTTTTTCAGATTTGTGTTATTTCCTGTTAATAACTAAATCCCACAACTTAAGACTTAATTAAAACACACTTATTGTCAGTGATAAACAATTGAAAGCCAGTACCATTTGTAAAATTGATAGTTTTGTAGGGATGAGTCAAAGGCCTGACCGTAATAGATTAAACTGGCGACCAATAATTTTCCATTAATGGTAACTTTGGTAAACACGCATTCTCTTAAAATGTTTATGCTTAGACTTTTCAAGCTTTAAATACGTTCATAGTTTGTGGTTTTATGCACAAAACATATATACATACACTGGAGTACCTGCACATGAAACAAATCACTATATATGTTAATAAATAAAGTGATCAGAATAATGATCAGCCATGATAGTGACAGACAGTTTGAGAGTGTTGCTAATATTTGTTTTGCTTTTCTATCTGCTGTTTATATCTTGCTAATTTTGAGCCTGTCATCAACTTGGTGATAATAAACAACATACTTAAAGATAATGCGCTGTTCATAGTGAATTTATAAGTCTTAAGCCTATCAACTACATAAATACAAATGTCGCAATATATTGCAATAAATATCATGATAAATTAAAAAAATACCACAATATATTGCAATAGTGATTTCTAATATTGTGACACCCCTACTTTCTAGGGATTGCATATGGGGTGGGCTAGGTCAAGGTCACTTACTAAAAATAGAAAAACGGTTTCCGCTCAATAACTTGAGAACAAATTGAGATAATTTAATATAACTTAATACATATATACCTTATCAGGGTTTACTGCAGGATTTCTTGAAGGCTTGTCGGCATCACCCGACCCTTGCCCCGACCACATCTTTCCACCCACATACCCCCCCCCCCCCATTACACATGCAAAAACGACAGCAAAACAACTACAATGACATACTTTTCATTAAAAATCCAATTTTAACACAATTCACTCATCATAGTTATGTTTACTCGTGGACTGTTTTCTAATGACCTGTTGTGAGTAATGCCAAAATCTCTAATATCTTTTGACACGATTTTGATAAAGCAACAGAGGGCTATTCTTAGCGTCAAAATGCAAAAACAAGCCTTTGATGTGACACCCACCCTCGTTCGACGAGTAACTGCTCAAAATTATAATTGTATCACAAGCAATCTTGACAATTACATGAAAAAAAGTGTTAGTGTTTGTGTGCCGTAAATGGGAAAGTGTATGTACACGTTTCGATGCGTTCTGTTTTATGTGCATATACTTAAAATTGTTTAAGAATATCCATCAGACAGATTTATTCTGTAAGAATTTATTCGCACATTAGTTATCGAAGTTCAAGAAGTTATGATGTGCACGATATCCACGTGCTCTACGTAAGCCTCCATCAGTTGAACTTGGCCGAAACGCATTCTACTACAATGAATGAAAATGATAACTTAAGTAAGAGTATGTGATCTGCAGTTGCACAGGCGTTTGCCATTTGTCACTCTTTACTGTCGTGTGAGCATCGTCTGTTTTCGCTGCAACTTGAAATTTTAATTGAACAAATCGTCATCTCTGTAACTTACATAGCTAAAATCGTTTCCGTGTGTTTTAAACCATCTGGGTATGCATGGGGGACACTGCATATATGTGTTATTGAAAGAAATGATAACAACTGACAGAGTGGTAAATTGTTTTTAATTTGTGAATGAAAATGATGTGAATGTATGCACATGTGTTTTAAGTTCTTGCACAAGTAACTGTTTCACTTCCACGCTTTATGTTTAAAACTATTATGAAAATAAATGTTTTTGTCATGATGATTATAAGTCTTATATGTCACAGTATACGTCATTATTATCATTATCAGTATTATTATTATTAATCTTATTCGAAATTGAAATTGGTTTATTATTTGACATATACAAATTATTTGATGTGTACATGTGTGCTTAATAATGTGCGAGCGATACTATTTATTGACGTGAATAAATTATGTTGATTACAAAAATGTATTCAGTTGATTCGTTCAAAGGCTTCAAACAAATCCGGCTAGCTCAGTTGGTAGAGTGCTGGACTAAAAATCCGAGGATCGCGGGTTCGATTCCCAGCCTGGCCACATTACATGTGTGGGGATTGGTCATAAAATTATTTCTACGGCCATTCTCCCCTACCTCTGATTCAAGTAGGGCAGTTGTCAGTTACTGGCATAAGTATGTGCACCCAGTACTGGTAAACCAGCTTACCCAGGATAAGTGTGAGTAGGTTAACTGACCGCCGTTATATGACTGAAATACTGTTGAATACGGCGAAAAATCCAAACAAACAAATGAAAACAAACTGTAGCTTGAATTTTCATGCTTATCGTCTTGATTGACAAGCTGTCAAGCATAATTGACTCCGCCTGGAATAGCGACAACCCTGTTAACGCGCATCTGATTGGCTAGCTATGGTTCTAGGGGCGGAGTAACACGTTCAGACGCTGTCCTGTTGTGCAATTAAGCTTTATTCTCACATCGATACACCGATTAGCGGCGATGACCGGTGTGTTTAACAAGCGGATTAAGGCTTGTCGCTTTGAAATCAAAGGGTTGTCGGCAAAATTAAAGCATGTCGGCAAATAGGGTTCTGCTTTGAAGGCTTGTCGGCGCCGACAAGCGATACGGGCCTGTGGGAAACCCTGCTTTTATGGAGACCTGTCTTATGATTGCATATAGGGTCAAGGTCACTGTTACTAAAATAGAAAAACGGTTTCTGCCCAATAACTTGAGAATGCATTGAGATATTTTAATGAAACTTTATACATAGATACCTTATATCAAGACCTCGCTTGGGATTGCGTATGGGGTGGGTGGGTCAAGGTGACTGTTACTATAAATAGAAAAACGGTTTCCGATCAACAACTTGAGAATGCATTGAGATATTTTAATGAAACTTAATACATAGATACCTTATATCGAGACCTCGCTTCGGGTTGCATATGGGGTGGGTGGGGTCACGGTCACTTACACATTTGTTAATTTATGTGCTGACTTTAATGCATTTCGTTAGAAAAATCAGGTTTCTTAGAATTTCAATATTTCTTGTTTTAGAAAAAAAATGCCAGTATCTCTGACCAGCACAAGAAAGGTCGAGCGCCGTGTCCTCCGACTTCTCTTGTTATCCATATAGTTCTACTGGTTTTTGCTTGAACAACTCGTGGTGTAGATTATCCAGGTTGTTTTCATGAACTAAAGTATAAATAATAACAAACCTGTAACCAGGCTGTTTTCATGTACTAAAACAATAATTAACAACCCTGCCTACATAGTTTTCCTGCCTATTTATGACTGCAGACAGCTGGAGGCTATTATTCGTATCAGTGAGTCGCTGGCCAAGATGAAGCTGCAGCCCTTCGCCACCGAGATGGACGTGGACGAGGCACTGAGACTGTTCCAGGTGTCCACACTCGACGCTGCCATGTCTGGGAACCTTGCAGGTCAGGCGTCGGTGACCCAGCCTTCATTTGCTACATATTGTCCTTTGAAAGCCTAAAGGTGCCATCAGGATATGCAGGGCTTGCATTAAGGGAAGTTTGGGAGTAATTTACTCCCTGTTTTTGTCACAGGACTTCCAAAATTGCAGCCATGGAAGTTGCAGAACTTCCAAAATTTCATCCATGGAAGTTCTATCATTTGAGGATGAACAAGTTTGAAGAAAAATTTAGTAATTTATCTAAATGTATGCCTCTTTCAAAGTTTCACTGAATAAATTGGCATCTAAACACTTGATGAAAAAGAACTGGCCTTAACAACACCTTGAATTGTATACTGTACTACTTAATTTCATTTCTGAAATGCTCAGGAGTTATGTAATGCAATACTGTCAAAACTTCCAAATATTATGAGCAAAACTTCCATAATCAGAGGCCAGGAAGTTCAAACTTCAGTTTTCATAAGTTAATGAAAGCCCTGAATATGTGCAAAGGAAGGCTGAAAGCATCATCTGGATCATAAGGGACAATATGTGCATTTTCCCATTCAGCAGGCAGACTTTACCGAAGAAACATGTCGTCCCCTAGCAAAATTTGTTAAAAATCTTGCATTTTCCCCCAAAAGTTTATTTTATTCCTGGATGTTTGTTCCTCTTTGCCAAATTTGTTGCGATAATTTCTCCCAAAACCTGGGGCCTGGGGCTGTATTCATAAAGCATCTTAAGTAATTTCTTAAATATTATAACTTAAGTGAAAAATTTGAATGTATTGTCTTTCTTTACAAAATGAACAAATGTATGTTGTTGATATTCCTTAAATTACATTTTTAAACTGATCAAATTGATCAGTTGTTCTACGAATTTTATCCCAAAAAAAATTTGAGCGAGCGAGCGAAATAAAAATATATTTTCTCCATTTTCAATCAAATCGGAGGAGAGCGAAAAGCACAAAGGGAGACAGTATTTTCACGAGCGCTTGCACGAGTGATAATATGTATATTGTCTCCCTTTCCGGTGACGATATCACGCGTTATCACACCGAAAACAAATTTTGTTTTTATTTAAATGCTATTTGAATATTCTTTGTTTGATTTTTATTTAGGGGATTTTCAACACGATATTTACAATATTACATCCGCACTATTTTCTCTATAATGCTTAG
Source organism: Congeria kusceri (assembly GCA_027627225.1). Taxonomy (NCBI): domain Eukaryota; kingdom Metazoa; phylum Mollusca; class Bivalvia; order Myida; family Dreissenidae; genus Congeria; species Congeria kusceri. The sequence goes on from CM051028.1 coordinate 59,900,219, forward strand.
TAATCTGGATTAGTAATAACAGTGTTCATTCTGCAACTCGGCCCAGAATGAACACTGGTAATAAACATTCCAGCGCCATCTTGGATTACGATCAAATGTGCCGTGGATAAGATCTAGTTAAGCAACTGGAATTGCAAATTTTTTTTGACTCGAGGCATTATCATTGCCTCGTGTTTACAGTACGACAGTCTACTATATATATATTGTATATTCATAGACAAGGCATACACGTAGTCGTTGAATAATGGTCAGCTTTTAAATCAAGAAGTTAGCACACACTGCCAGCTTTAAATATATTTATGATAAAAGTACATAGTGAAAGTGCGTTCAGTTCTCCGAAATTCAATTTTCTAAAAATAGCGTGTGCATAGGTGTTATTATGTAAACAATAGTTAACACAGTAACGACATTCGAACGCATATGTGTTTTCGCAAGCATTTTAAGCTGATTAAACTCATAGATGCGCGTTAAAATGTAAAACAACAAAAGATGTAGTGTTAGGTGTGTTCAGAAATCGAATACTGGTACGTATAAAGTGTTGTCTTTATTAACTATTCAGACTTAACAACACAATTGGATTAAAAGTCAGTCAAGAATTTGAAGAAATTAAGATGGCGGAGAATTAAAAGCTGAACACTACTTACAAGAACACACATTGGATACTTAAATACTTAAGAGTTGTTACTGAATATAAAACCTTAATACACACAAAACAATAGTATTATGTGCTTAATGAACACAAGTTATTAAGGGTACACTGGATTCTTGTTATATTTTGGAATTGGAGAACGGGCAATACAATTATGTAAACAAAGGGAGACTACTGTTCATATCAACAGTAAACAACAAGTGCAAGTGAAATATGCAGGGTTGAATAAAGTGCAAAGGATAAAATAAATACTTTGAATGCTAAAATTAAATTTGGACCACGATGACGAGCTCCAATGCCTTGTGGGTAACACTTGTACCCGCAAGGCATTTTTTGTTCTAGTCTCCTTGGCTCAATAGGACTGAGGAAAATAAAGAGAAAATAAGAGACACTTAAATATATCAGAGAGGTATTCTTAACATTTGGTGTTATTAATCTTCACTACTTTTCTTTTTTGGTAATTCTGTATGATAAATGGTGGCAACACCTACAATTAAACATTGTTCAAATCAAATAAAATTAAAAAAAAGTAGTCCATCACTGTGAGTGATATAGGGATATATCTCACTGATATTTTTCTATATTTCACTACTTTGCATTGAATAAAAAATTATACTTCACTGTGCTGTATATTAATTGCATTTTTTTATGGCATTAACAAAAGCATTAGTATATTTAGATTATTATATTAACATTTTTGTGAATTGTTCAGTGCAATAAAATTATTTTTTACTTCAACATGCACTCTTAAAATATCTATAAGATGTTAACAAAATATATCCATAAATAAATTGAAATTAATAACTAACATAATGAATTGGCTTGCCCTGTGAAATGTACCTTAGTATATAAAAGCTGAACAAAATATACACCAAACAGATAAGTTGAATTTATGAAATGGACATGTCAAAAACAACTGAGTTGTGTGGATATTAGAAGTAAGGACAAACCGCTGGTCAAAACTGTCCAAAATGTAAACATACCCGATAATCAGTCCATTTGACATATTCCAGACATCCAATTTCACACATCCTTTATCAACAAAATAATCCTTTAACTGTTGTTTCTGCTGATAAACAGCTCGTTGTGTTTTCACAAGTTTGATAAAGTTTGAAAAGTTTGATAAAACAAGAAATTGCCGAGTCGAAATGGGAAGCACTTAACTGCAGGCTATATAGGTCGCTATATTGCGAGCCAAACTGGATTAGTTTAATGTTATGGATATTGTATGTCTGTAGCAGATAAAAAGATATTGAAATAATCGTATTGGCTATACAGTAGGAGACACCGCCTAAATCTGGTTTTATTGGACACAAAACACGTTGTTACAGCATAAAAATATAAATGCATTGAATTTAAACACTTGGTACACCTACAGTTACCACAAAACTGGACATTAACAAAAGCACTGAGTGAGGACAAGTTACGCTCTGCCCGTTTAGCCTGCTGTCGTTATGGGCACACTGGCCCACATTTAAATATTTCAGAGTTGAAATGCACGACAGCTGTGCCAAGACTGGCTATTGGAGAGTAACGGTTTGGGTCATAAATTATGTGCTCTGCACATAAACCAGTCTCCGCAAAGTGCCCTTTTCACGTCTGTATCAGTACCAATTTGGACACCACGAAGTCGGCGTTGAACGTAAAATGAGACTCGTTGATGAAAACTTCTTTTAAAAAAAATGTGGTTCAGGGTAAAATTGAAGGTGCAGGCGCAGAAAAAAAAAAAAAATTAATATTGATTTTAAGGTGCGGCAAATTGGACGAACATCTGATCAATTTGTTGTGGCCTAAGGATAGAATTTAACTTAAGATGCTTTTTGAATACCACCCTTGGACCTAATCCCCAACCTCGGAAAAAAAGCCCTGATAGTGTCCATAACATCCTATGCAGTGTTCATTTTGGTCCGAGTTGCAGGTGGGCCAATGGCCCATCAGCCACAAAATCCATGCGCCATTTAAGGATTTTCTTGGGGAGGGGGGGGGGGGGGCAACAAAATATGTCATATTTTTCATGTTGCTTTTATTATGTTTTTTACAGATGTCAAAAACATCAAATAACTCTTATCATTGTACGATAACCACGAAAATTTGTCTAACAAACCTTTCTAAAATTTGTGACCGTCAACCTTTGTGGAAGATTTATCAGTTTGTTCACCCAAACTTGCTGATAAAGCATGGCACTACGGGTACTGCCAAATCAACGGATGTTTTATCACCCTCATTTTTGACAGTGTTTTGATTTTGCCTTGGAATTTTGGTGAAAAATTAAAAAGATTTAGTCCATCAATGCTCTCTTTATCTGCTTTTGGCTTCGACATTATTTTTTTTTCTTATTCAAATCAACTTAAACGCAGTCTACACAAAAGACCGTCAGACCTCGGACATTGCCGATAAAACTCCTTGAGGTCCGGGTAAAACTGTCCGAATACTGGTCCTTGTGTTCGGGTGAAAATTTCGGTAAAAAATATTTTACGACAACGATTGCTGTACGGTATGTTTAGCAAATTACGTCACTCTCGGAATCTTTTGTTTTCGGTTTTAGTTCGACTGGTTGAATTTAAACATTGTGTTTCAATAAGATGACGTCACAAGTCTCGCGAGAGAATTGGTTCCCGACTACATGGTTGACGTGACAGTTTAATGACTGCGTAACATGAAACCTATCAATGTTGTCTTATATTTTTAGTTGAAGTTTAGCATTAAGTGTGACAATTTTTGTGTAAAATATATTGTTGAAGACGTTGAAGGGACTTTAACAAGTACAATTGAATTTATATATATCTTGCAAAATAAACAGGCTGATAGTAGTAGCTTTAGTTAATAAAGCACTCTCAAGTGTATATTGTTTTAGTTTTCTTCAACGATATTGTTCTTATTGTATTTTTTTTTTTTTTTTTTGCAAAAATATAAGTGGCCAGTTATAGTTTTCGGGGCCAGTAATATTTGGGGCATTACTGGTCCTCGTGGCCTGTAATAAATTCACGACTTTCACGGAGACTGTAAACCGCATGTAAATTTCCGACAGCACTGTTTGTGATGTGTGAGTGAGGTCAAGTGGCGCTTGACCTTCATCTGTCAATAAAATCACGAGTTATAAAACAGTGCGCGCACGGTAGCCTAGCAACGGTTAATTCCACTAACAATCCGACTATGCGATGTTAACAATTTGCAATACGATTTTGATATTTTTCTTGTGAAAAATCGCCTGCAAATGGAATTTTTGATGCGCCCGTTATATTTATCATGCGCCCAAATGGCCCACTGACAGTATTTTGGTTGCACCCATTTTTAATTTTTTTTGCGGGAATCCCGCAAAGGCGCAGCCCAGAATGAACACTGCCTATGTGCATTCTTTTTCACATTGGTGTCCTAGTGTTCATATCCTGCAGACGCTCACTTTCTTATAATTGAACTTGTGTAAAAAAAATTAAGCACTTTAAAAAAAATGCACTAAGAAATGTCCACTGCCAAAAAAAGCGACTTTTCTTTAGTTCATGACTGAATTGCGTATTTGTAGATCTGAACTTTTAACTTGACCTGTGTTGAATAAACGTGCTGCATAACAGATCGATTTGTGATATGTTTGCAATCTTTAATGTCAAAATATAAACAAGAGCAGTTTAGGACCCATATTTGTAACCTGTTCGTCAATAATGACCATAGCACATTGACCACATTCCAGGTGTTGAAGGGTTCACCACAGAGGAAGACCAGGACATGCTGGGTCGTATCGAGAAGCAGCTAAAAAGAAGGTTCGTGATCGGTTCCCAGGTCTCCGAACATGCCGTGCTGCAGGATTTCCTCAAACAGGTTAGTGTCAATATAGTGGGCGTTATCTTGTCGCATCTATTATAGGCCGAGGGTTTATAGTGGAGTTCTGGTAAATATGATAAGGTCCCTCATTCAAAAGTGTCATTCTAGTGCAATTTCTTTAAAATGATCCATGTTCCCAACAATTTACTTAACACGGGATTTTTGTTCCATTTGCAATATTTATTGCAATACTACGGACAGTTGCCTTCCTAATCTTTGCCATCTCTGGGGGTCTGAAAAATAAACCTGTGGCATGTCTGTGTGATGCATTATAATGGTAGTGTGAACAACTGAAGGTTTGGGGAGCGAATATACTTTGTACTGAATTTTACATTGGTATGTAGCATGTATCTTTTATCAACAGTGAAAGAGAACATAATTCTGGCTCTGGCAGATTGTATCTTCTGTTATTGCTGAACCAGTATGTATTTTATTGCTTGGCAGAAATACCCAGAACGAGCCATACAGAAAGTGATCCACTTCATGCTGCGACGAGGGGAATTGCAGCACAGAATGCAGAGGAAGATGTTGTACAGGATGAAATGATGGGTGCTCACCTGTCTGCCAGAATGTACCTTTGATCAAGTTATTATTGATGGTTCATGTGTCATTGCCATAGTGCTGATTTTCTACGTGATGGCTCTGAAGAGGGTGAAATAATTTATGCTTGTGTTTCTTCTATGTGATTTGATCAGTGGTCTTCGACAGTTTCTTGTATCATAAGCATAGTGCTGAATTTCCTCATGATGGCTCTGCTTAACATGTGATGATTTGACTTGTAGGAGTAACTTTGAAGTGCTGAAGTCAATATGACAGAGTGTAGTGGTATTTGAAAGCTTTTATGTGAGAATGAAATAAAATGTCAGAAATGTAAACTGTTTCTTTGGTATTTTTGTGGAATGTCTGTAATGCTGTTAGAATGAGTTGTTTAATTGCACAATTTCAGAAGTTATTTGTATTTTTTAAACCTAACGAATGATTAATGTTTGGCCTATCAAATTGTTAATAACCAGTATACTACATGTATTTGCTGTACAAGAAATGCATGCTTAGTGGTGAAGACTGATGTGTTGGATATTTGTAAAGTTACAAAAGACCTATGAAACATGCATGTTTCAGTTCTCCCATCAGTATGTGTTCATGTTGCAGATTATTTTTCATGTTTTCTTTAATTTATTTGCTGTCAATATTGACCTTGTCCATTGAATGTAGTTCTGACATCAATAAAGTGACAAATGTATGTTCTGCAACTTATTAAGTCATGTAATTGTGAATTTGCAGGAAATAGAAAGATTATTTTACCCATATATAACCAAAAAGACAAGATGTCTGTTCTATATCTTTAAGCAAGAATGCTGTTAAAATTCTGTGTAAAACCATATTGCTCTGAGTAATGTGAAACTTGAATAATGGTATTTCATTGGTTGGAACAAATACGTGCTGGGTTTCAGTTTATGTACAATTACTTCCAAAATCCCCAATATTCTGTGAGTATTGTTTATTTCGTAACGTTAATTTCTTCTTGAATTTGTTGTTTTGTTCTCAAATGCAGATTATTAACAGCATTACATGAGTGATCCTATTGGATGTTGAGTATGAAAACCAGTAAATTTATGTGTCTGTATTTTAGTACAGGAAATTGGCATACTCCGTTATTGTGGATTCTGCCCCCATACAAAGAAAATCTCGGTATCCACTGATTACGTCTAACTTTTTGGTCTGTTAAAAAAAAAGAATCACAGATGAGTAGTAAGTTTTAAGCATGTTGACATTTTAGGTTTTGACATTATTTAAAATCTCATCACAGTTTACTTAATTAAGCATTTATTTATTTTTTGCGGGTAGTCTTAAGTCTAAATAGTTACTGGCATTTTGATGGTCATTTGACATTTACCATGGTGACACTACATAAAATCTGTTAACAGAAATATTAAAGTACCCCCAAGGGGAGATCGCTGTCGGGAGTTTGGAGTTAGTACAGTTATCTCCATTGAGAAGAGCTTATGTGTTTGAAACAGTACTTTGGTTGCTTTTCATTGACAATACTTTGTGTAAGCACATTTACAAAAAACTGACTGTTTCTTTATTTACATCCTGTAGAAGTAACCACTTAAACAGGTCAGATTATTTTATTTTACAGCTTATTTATTACTGCTTAGTAAACCATTTTTGAGGATGAATACATTTGCGTCATTGCATAATAGGAATGTTATGGAATAATCTGAAACAAAAACTATTTCTCATAACCAAAAACCATTCCCCTTTCACAGTTTTTGCAAATGCCTGTGAAATAATGGTGATTTCCTAATTGGAATTGTTAAAGGTTTTTGTAGGTGTTCTGTTGTTTAGTTAAATCACTGCTATTACTGGTATATTAAGTTGTCTTGGCAATGTTTGCTATATTTTCTTACCTTCGTGTAATGTTCAGTTTACATTCATTGTGTATGTTGGTAGAACTGATCTGATTTTGATTTATTCTGTTGTTTCTACTGTTTTGTTTTGTTTATTATGTACATGTCAACACAGAGGCTTGAAAATGTTGTCGATGCAGCACACACAAGTGTGCTCGTAGTCAACAACCCCGAAGTTGAAACACACAATGTTTTCCAAGGGCGAGGGGGTAAAACCCATGGCTACGGGTGTGCATTTGTAGGCCATTTTATGGTAATATATTTGCAAGAGGTATTGTGTCAAGAATTATGGCGAAATTTGCAACTCCATGATCAGATTATTTAAATGGCCCATACACTTTCAATAAAATGTTCTCTACAAAGCGCACACAATTTCTCAGCAATGTTTTGTTGTTCCTTTTGGCAGGACTGTTGGTTGTCACGTTTTTCACATCTTTTGAGTACCCATCAGATAGGGAATTTGTGTTTTGTTAATCTTCTAAAAACGGAAATATTTATGAAGGAAATTGTATTCATTAACAATTCATACTATTGGCATGTTAATTGAACTCTGTATTCTAATGTTTTTCTCAATAAACATGCAAGTTGTTTCATGATTTACAACAGTAATTCACATTTCCCGTGTATTCAAGATTTTGTTCCAACCAATTGGGACATTTTGCCATCTAATTTGATAAAATGCATCGGTTTTGGTGACTGTGACGGTTCTTTTACAGGACCCACATAAATAATGAAACATCACCATTTCAGATTTAGTTTCACCTGGCCTCCACAACTTGGAAAGTTCTCTGTCTTATTTCATTGGTGAACGATTTAAGTTCGAAATTGAGAATTTCCGTAATTGTAGGGCCAGTCCCCATGACCTTGAACATTTCGAATCTGGGACCCGTCTTATTACACATCGTAGGGCATATTTACATTATGATAAAATTTTCAAAGAAGCAAAAATGCTAAGCACCAACATCTATGATTACGTTTTTTCAGTAATTCTATTCATTTCCTTGGTATCTTTCACATGTCCTTTATTTCGGGAACATTCTGATAATAAATGTCTTTTTTTTGTAACTACAAAATGCAGTCGTAACTTAAACTTGTAGTAAGATCTTTGATAAGATGCGGCCCTTGATCGTAGTCTTAATCTTAAATATTACACCAATGGGAATCAAAGCAGGAATGTTAAAGCATTCTCATTGGTCCATATGATAAGTTGATAATCATAGGGCCTGTCCCCATGACTACGAACGTTCTCAATCTCAAACTTAGTCTTAACCTAAAATATTGACCAATGAAATTCAAGCCGCTTTGTAACAACGGATTTCATTGGTCAATAGTTTAGAGTAAGATTGAAAGTTTAGAATAAGGTTGAGAACTTTCGTAGTCTTGTGACCCGGTTGGTGCTCACTGAGTGATTTTCAAGTTTCTGTGTGAACTGCTGTACATAGTTTCTGTAGTTGATATTATTTAGTCCAGATATATACGAGGTCCGGCATTGATACCACATAATGTGTTCAACTGTATAGACAAACGTGTTCAATTGTAGAATAATGTGTTCAGCTATATGTGTTCAAATATGTTTTGCATTTATATTTTTCTTTATTTTGAAGCGTATATTTTGATTGTGGTCATGGAGTTTTTTTCCATGTTTGTTTTCCCTGTAATAAATGGTGTGTACATAAATAAACAATAGTCTTGGTCACCGATGTTTTCAAACTGACCAATGTATTTCGTTTGCATACAAACGTGTATGATTGGTTGACCAGTAATATTACCTTGAATGAAGATTTTCTCGAGCATTTGTTTATTAAAGGATCAAAATTTTTGAAAAGCTTTGTTTGACATGAGTAGTTGTTCCAACATACATAATAGCCATGTAAAAGAGACAATATTCAGAATTAACAAACTGCCTTGTTATTTACAACCTGGCAACGGTAATCAATGCGGCACTTTAATTAAAAATCATGTTTTATGATATGCTTTTCCGTGAAATATCGAATTTTAATGGTGTTGGAGCAGTGAAAATATAAGATTTTATATTTTCACTGCAGTGAAAATATCACATAAAACGCACTATTTTTCTATCAATAGCATCGATCTACCAGTAGTGGTTTTCCTTTCTTGGCAAATTTATATACATGTACAGTATTTACATACATTTGTTTACAGAAAACAAATGATAAAATTCAACAAAAATAATCTAGCGACAACAACCCACAAATTATTGCACTTGTTTCCCACCATACTTTCGATGAACAATTTTGGAATCAATTATGACGTCAGAATACACAACGTGTGACGTTTATGCTTATCTCGCGAAATTGTATTATACACCCATAAACGAAGTTGGGGGGGGGGGTGTAGGAGTGAGCGTGTCGGTCTGTTGGTTTTTGGTTTCCGGATGATAACTCAAGAAAGGCTTGACATATTCAAATAATTTTCGGTACACCTGTGTAACATCATAGAATACAGGTCAAGTTCGATGTTGGTTACAAACCACTAAATTTTGACAGAGTTATGGCCCCTTTTCGACTTGAAATTCCCTAAAAACATGGTTTCCGGATGATAACTCAAGAAAGGCTTGACATATTCAAATAATTTTTGGTACACGTGTGTAACATCAGGAATACAGGTCAAGTTCGATGTTGATTACAAACCACTAAATTTTGACAGAGTTTTGGCCCCTTGCTGACTTGAAATTCCCTTAAAACATGATTTCTGGACGATAACTCAAGAATGGCTTGACATATTCAAATAATTCTTGGTATACATGTGTAGCATCATAAAATACGGGTCAAGTTCGACTTTGGTTACAAACCACTACATTTTGGCCCATTATTTGACAAATTCCATAAAAACATGGTTTCCTGACGGTCACTCAACTATGGCTTGACATATTTAAATAATTATTGCTACACATGTGTAGCATCATAAAATACAGGTCAAGTTCGAGTTTGGTTACAAACCACAACATTTTGACACAGTTATGGCCCCTTTTTGACTTAAATTCCCGAAAACATGGACAATAACATGGATGATAACTCAACAATGGCTTGACATATTTAAATAATTATTGGTACACGTGTAGCATCATAAAATACAGGTCAAGTTCGACTTTGGTTACAAACCACAAAATGTTGACACAGTTATGGCCCCTTTTTGACTTAAATTCCCGAATACATGGAAATAACTCATGAAAGGCGTCACATATTTAAATTATTTTTGGTACATAGGTGTAACGTCATAAAATACAGATTAAGTTACACTTTGGTTACAAACCACTAAATGTTGACAAGAGTTATGGCTCCTATTGAAATTAAATTTTTCCAAATACACTGTTGACCATTCACAAATTAAAGCATTCTCTCTGTCCATTTCTTTCGATTGGATGCCATAGTTATGTGACAAGGCCATCTTGGGGGGTATATCTGTCACTCGTGTGACAATTCTAGTTGTCTAAAAGCAAAGCATAAAATAAAAAGAAAATGTGTTGATTTAAGTGAATGATCGAAGATTTATTTCACTCGTGGTCATAGAAAACTATTTTCACGCGTGGCTACCCCACTCGTGAAAACTTGTTCCATAACCCCTCGTGAAATAAAATTCGATCATTCACCGAAATCAACAAATATCCTCTATTTATTTTATGCTTTTCAGTGATTTATAGAGAAAATGTCAGTGAAATAAAATTGGTAAGTCACTGTTTTAAAACAGTAAAATAACCACTTAAATCATTTTCACTGTTGCACACTGGTTCCCGATTTAATAGAGTGAATAAGACGGACCGTCAACGATGTCGCACTCAAAATTGCTTAAGTGATTCGTGATCATAGAAAATAGACATTTTCACTCGTGGCTGCGCCACTCGTGAAAATATCATTTTAGTCGTGCCCGCCTGCGGTCAGCTCGACTTTGTTGTCACAATGGCGGTTCGATGTATGTGAGTGCGTGCGTCCGATCTTGTCCGGACTGTAACTTCATCATTCATCAGGCAATTTTAAAACAACTTGCCACAAATGCTCTGCATGTGGAAACGGCATGTTGCACACAAAACCTGTGTCCCCCAGCTCAAAGAGATAAATTTCACACTTAGAAGTCAGGTCAAATATAGGTATAATACAGCTTGTTTGGACTGTTAATTCATCATTCTTCTGGGAGTTCTAAATTAACATGCCACATATGTTCACCATGTAGAGCCAACGTGTTGCACGCAAAGACCTGTGTCCTAGCTCAAAGGTCAAGGTCACACTTAGAGGTCAAATGTCAAATACGGACATAATAGTGCATAAATGTACAGAATAAATCACAAATATCGGGAGCCCACCAACTCCCGGAAAACAAGATTACACTGCACGGAAAGTAAGGAAATTGACAGTCGATGAATTTAGCCATAGGTAAATATACAGTGGACAATGGAATTGAAAACGGACCCTAAAAGTTGTTGAAGGACGATTTAATAAGCACTTCATTCAATTCGACGACCAGTTGGTATTTGCAAAGAATCTTAATATGCCATCTACATCTGGTATTATGCAATAGACGCCCATTTTAGCTCACCTAAGCAGAAAGTGCTCATGGTCAAGAGAGAGCAAATGTGGTTAGCCACCGTCAGTCGTTCGTCGTCAACAATTGCTGTAAACAACTCTGAAACTGCTAGGTTGATTTTAGCTAAACTTGGCAGCAATGTGCCTGGGATGGTCCGTTACCAAATTCCTTCAATTGAATGCTATATACGGAACATATATAAATGCCATGGCAGCCAAACGCTAAATAATGTAAAATCTTTTTTTTTAACTCCAAAAACACTATCTGGATTTCAGAATAGTTTTCACATTAAAGTTCCTTGGGTGACCCTTGACCAAATTCGTTTAAATCAGTTTGATATGTTAAACAACATGGCAGCCAGTGGGCGGTGCAGTTTTCCTTATATGGCCATATTGAACACTTTAAAAATCGTGTCAGAAACCAATGGCTGGAATTCTTTATAATTTCACAGAATTGTTCCTTGGGTGACCCCACCAAATTCTTTAAAGTCCTTTCGATTCGTTAAAAAACATGGCACAAGGTCGGTGCGGTTTCCTTTATTTATATCATATTTAAGAGTTTTCTTTGTTTTTCGGTATTCAATAACTGTGATATCACTGGTCGGCGGAGTTCAACCTTTAATGCGTAGCGTGCGTATAAATTACAACTAAATTTCAATATGCCGCACGCTCTATACGGTATAAAACACGTGTAGCATACTTTTACCTCAATATGTTAATTATTTAACCTCGCCCTGGGGGCTCGTTAAACAACTAACATATTTCGGTAAAAGTATGCTACAACTATTACATGGCTATATTAAAAACTATGAAAACCTTTTTGTTTGAAACCAATTGCCTGATTTGGATCATAATTTCTAATTAATATTCCTTTTGTGACCCTCTACCAAATACCTTTGGAATCATTAAAAACATGGTCACAGTGGGCGGGACAGGTTTCCTTATATATATATATATATATATATGTATATATATATATATATATATATATATATATATATATATATATATATATATATATATATATATATATATATATATATATATATATATATATATATATATATATATATATATATAATATAATATATATATTATTTTTTTTACTTCAAACATCTTTGAACATGCGATACATTTCTAAAGCTACTGTGATTCATTAAACTCGGGTGAGCTACTTAGGGCCATCTTCGCCCTCTTGTAGATTAAGTGTGTTCCGATATTTAATGCGAAGCCTAGTTGTATAGTAACACCGTTGTGTCTGTTTACTGCTTTGCTCTGAATTATAACTGCAATCTAAGTCCGGAAACGGGAATCAATATTGCAGCTTTGCAAACTTGTCCAAAAATTAAGGCGGCTGCAGCTGCTGCAGACAATATTTCACACAGTTTGCACTAGAAAATGAAAACAGCCTCAGGGGAACTTGTTATTAAACACTTAAAGGAGATATTTAAAAGTCGCGAAACAAGTAATGATTCGCCTGTTCATGCCTGAAGAAATTATATTGAAATGCTGTATAACCATACTATATAAAATAAAAAAGAAACTTTTCTAAATTTTTGAAGCGTTTGCCAAGTTAAACTTGTACATGTTTGGTACCAACATTCCGAGTAATAATTCCTTAGTTTCAACCTCATAATTCTGTTGGTTTCCGAATCATACAACAATCCGAGACAACAAGGGTGAATATGTTTAGATTTGGCGTTAAATCTATACTACACAACTGGGGAAATAGGACCTATTTCGACCCCAAATTAGCATGAGGAATAGTTGTGGGACCATTTATGCGACATTATTGTAAATTGGTCAATGCTGAATAGTAAGGAAACGCTATGAGCTAGAATCCCGGCCACCCTGGTGACATTTTTTTCTTAAACAAAAATCGATGTTCATTTTTCTTCGTTATTAATTTGTTAACAAGAAATGTCTTTAAAAAATACAATCGGCGTTGAAATTAATATTGAGATGTCATTTAAAAAAATTACCTAAACAGACGGCCAAGATGATCGGTTACGTGACTTCTCAGACCCCAGATTGTTTGGTCGCCACCAATATTAGGAGACTTATTGGACCCCTGATTTTTCGGACACTTTAAGAAAACTTCTCGGACCCAAAAGTTAATTTGAGATAGATTCATTAATTGAAAATTTAAATAAAATTATCATTAATATCTATGCTGTGAATAAACCAATCATACAGCTCCATGTTTCCACCAGTGATATATGAATAGCCAAATAATTTAGGTTAACATAATTGTTATCTGAATTTGTCGAGCCAATTGAACAAATTAACAATGTAAGAACATAATTTCGGGAATGAATTAAAATTATAATGTATCAGACGAGTCTATATAGTTATTTATAGTACCGGTAATATACCATTCATGTTAGTTATCTAATATAATAACGATCTAAAGTCAAATAAGCATTTATACTGTGTATCCCAATAAAAAGCAATAGTCAGGGAACATTCAGCGATTTTTGAAATGTTAAGACTTTATTTTTTATAACGCAACCATAAAAATTCATTAGACTAAGACGATTTTAAATTATATCAGTAGAAATATGATATATCAGGGGTTCCTGTGTATAATTAGTATTGCTAATTGTGTATTCATGCTACGCGAATAACAGTTCGACTTATTCCGAATCTTGTTTCATAACATTTTATCTATTGAAAATGTAGCATCTTTTTATAGATTAAATAACATCTACTGGAGAAGTTGATAGACAGATGCAATTATAAATAATCGTTAATAAATCGTAACCACAATTTTAATTCAAATTAACAGTAAATTTAAATACAAATTCCCCATTTATTGAAATGTTTAGGTTTATGATTCTCTGAAAGTTATTATTTATGCATGTACGAGTATATTAAAACAGCTATACAACGGTTGCTGGCTACGCGCGCTATTTTTAGGATGACACTGCTGTTTCTGGAATGTGATGAACTCGCTAGAACCAATGGGCTGCATGGAACGGCAACACTGTGAATGAGATCTGTGAATGGGAACATTGCACAATTGCTATTTATAGAGCATCCGCTTATATAAATGTAGGCTAAACAAAATAGTTACTTCGTTACGTGAATGAATATAGCATTCTGTTTATGGCATACAATGAGAAAATACGTTCATAATTAGCCTCAGTTCTAGAGTATATGTTGAAGATATGTTTATAACTTCATTTTAACCGCTTATGTAAGCAAGTATGTAAATTTTTAATCCCCAAAAGCATGCAACAGTTATTGGTATACGTTAAACCATTGTTTGAAGTTTGCATTCCCTAGAATTAGAAAATTTGCCCAATTCTATTGCCATTCAATTTTCCCGCTGCATATTTATCGCAAGAAAATCTGGGTCAAAAGTGATTTTAGACAGCTACGCCGAAAAAACCGTCTAGTAAGGAAATTATAAAAGCTAGAATTAGGAACAGGGTTGCCAGCATACTTCAAAGTCAGGGAAATTTGATTGGGAATTCACGTCAGTGAATTGTCAGGGAATTTTGAAAAAAAGGTCAGTGAAAAATCAAATTACAAAGGTCAGGAAAGTCAGGGGGAAATATGCTTGCAAGTAAAAAAATAAATAATTTATACAAATCTGCGGGTGATTGCTACGGCAGTCGTTAGGTGTTTGGAATTACTAAAATGTATGTATAAGTAAATCATTGATAAGCTAGGATATACAGTCCATGGAACACGTCTACTAATTTGGAGATCAAGTCCATGAAACTATTCTACTGAACTCCTTAAGACACAGTCCACGGAACACGTCTATTGAACTGTTCTTGAGATACAGTCCATGGAACACGTCTGCTAAGCTAGGATATACAGTCCATGGAACACGTCTAATTATTTGGAGATAAAGTCCATGAAGCTATTGTACTGAACTCCTTAAGATACAGTCCATGGAATACGTCTGTTGAACTGTTCTTGAGATACAGTCCATGGAACACGTCTATTGAACTGTTCTTGAGATACAGTCCATGGAACACGTCTCCTGAGCTAGGAGATGCAGTCCCAAGGTCATGCTCAAGTTTGAAATCGTTTAATACCTATGGTCATGGTCAAATCTGAAGTCATGGAGGCTGGCTGTCTGGCAGTATATGCGAGCGATACCACTGAGCTATCATGTTATCAATGGCACAACTTGAACAATGTCATTTGGATACTTTGTCATTTTGTCTCGATAGAAAAGTAATCACAACATAGTCGGTTGTGTAAGTCTGCTTTTTTTATATGCATTGGTCGAAATCTTGTATATCTTATTACTACGTCATGAATCAATTTTTTTTTTTTGAAATTTGACAATACTGAATATTTGTAATATGTTTGTTAACTTTCCTCCTCGTAATTTTTGTTTAATTTTCTTGTTTATACAACCAAGCATCCATGCATTCATCCGTCCATCCCTCCATCCATTTTCTTTCCTTCTGTCATCCATTTATCCATCCACCCATGCACTCAACTCAATTCATGCATCGAGCCGTCCGTCTGTTCATCCATCCAGCACTTCGTGCAGTGCATTGTTTTGCAATCCCACGCTCTGCAACCTTATGCAACTACAATAACACACTTATTTCACAGTTTTCACTTTAAGTTGATAAAGTAGGAACCAAACTGTGGATGTGTGAAAACATGATAATTGCAATCTCCAACGTAGAAAAGAGACTATTATTAGAAATCGCTGAGCCATTAAAACGACAAAAATTTCGTGGCGTTGTTTTCCAATGTTATCGATTTTTCCTGCGTCTGCTCTTTCGCAATATCCATATTTGCTTGTAGCCTCTTGGTTCGCGCAGGAAAATTACGACGTAGTTCCCCCTGTGTCGAGTTGAATGTTGTTTTCATGTAATTTCGTGTTGACATGCGTTTGAGAGTGTAGCTTTAGAATTGTATAGTAGCTGCATCAAAAAAAGGTATGTATAAACTGGTTATTAATTGATAGATTTATTTATTTTATATACATTTGCATTGTATATGTTTCCGCGTTGCTGTCTAAGATCACTTTTGACCTAGATTTCTTTCAATAATTATGCAGCGGGAAAATTGAATGTCAATAGAATTGGAAATTTTCTAATTTTAGGGAATGCAAACTTACAACAATCGTTTAATGTCTACCAATTATTGTTGCATACTTGCGGGGAATAAATTTTACATAATTGTTTACTTAAGCGTTTAAAATAAAGTTATAAACATATCCTCAACATATACTCTAGAACTGAGGCTAATTATTAACGTATTTTCTCATTGTCTGTCAAGAACAGAATATTATGTTCGTTCTCAGAATTAATGCACTGTTTTATTTAGCCTAGCGGCACTCTATAGATAACAATTGATTCTAGCGAGTTCAACACACGATCATTCTAAAATAAGCGCGCGTTTAGCTGCCGGTGTTTAGCTGTTATAACATACATGCATCAATTAACGTCCAGAGAATCATAAGAGCGAATATTTCAATAAATGGGAAATTTATGTTTATAAACTTACTGTGCATGTTAATTTGAAATTGAATGGCGGTTGCGTTCATAAAGAATTAAAAAGAATTGCACATTTCTATGAACTTCTCCAGTAGATGTTAATCAACCTATAAAAAGATATCTTTCAATAAATAAAATGTGGTGAAATAAGTAACTGAATACGTCGAAATATTATTCATGTCACTTTTACTTCATTTTGGTAGCATTAATACATTATTTGCAATACCAATTATACACAGAAACCCTTGATACATCATATTTCTACCGGATATAATTTTAAATCGCCATAGTCTAATGAAATGTTAAGTTTGAGTTATCAAAAATGGAAGTCATCATTATTTCAAATGCGCTAAATGTTCCCTGAAGATTGCTTTTCATAAGGATACACAGTATAAATGATTAACTGACTTTGAAATGTGTTATGCATAGCTAACTTCCAAGATGAAAGTAGGGTATATTACTTAAAAATAACTATACGCGTCTGATACAGAATAATTTTCATCCATTCCCGCAATTATTTTCCTATATTGTTAATTTGTTAAATTTGGCTGACACATTTATATAATAATGATGTTAACGTAAATTATTTAGGTTATTCATGTATCGCTGGTGAAAACATGGGGCGGTATGATCGGTTTACTCACGGTACAAATATTAATACTTATTTAATTAATCACACATTAATTTTGGGATATGAGAAGTTTTCTTATGATGCGAAAAAAATCTGGGGTCCGAGAAGTCGCCTTGTCTAGGTGGGGACCGAAAAATCCGGGGTCCGAGAAGCCACGTAACACATCATCTTGGCCCTCATGTATTATGTTTAGGGTAAAATTATATCTCATTATTAATGTCAACGACGATTATCTTTTTTAAAAGACATTTCTTGTTTCTCATTTATCTGAATAGCAATGACATTTGTTGACTTGTCTCATGACGTTCCTAGTACAGACTGCAAAATGAGCTTTAATAACAAGATTATTATGCTCAGTAAATTTAAACACGCTAACAATAATATCAATTAAAGAAATGTTTCAAAATGTTAATGTCAAACATATAATTAAAGTACTGGATGAACCTTTACATATACAGTCAAAACAATTTCCATGCCTACCAGCTAACAACTTAACTTGAAGAACAACACTAAAATACACGTGTACTGTAAACTTAATCAGGTTTGTATACAATTTTAAAGCGTACAGTATGTAACGTAAATCAGTGCATGTTAGGAAACTTTAAGGTATAGTCATATCTCATACGTGTTTTGTTGATTAAAACAACCGGAACATATTCCCCAGTTTCTTATAGCTTATACGTTGTGTTTTATACATCGGCATTTTGTGGACATTAAACACCGATATAAGGAAAATCAATAGGCCTTCAACACGTTCGACTTGAAATGTAAACGGATTTCGTGATTCTAAACAATAATACTACTCTGACATTATTTAATTAATTGAGTCAAGTGGTCCAAAACATGAACTGTGGAAAGTTATGCCAGTGGACGCAAGTGCACCACGCAGCGACTAAACGATATCTGTCTAATTTATAGAAATATACTCATCTGTTTTAAACTTTCATATATATTTCCAGATTTGTAATTGATAACGCTAAAATGGATTTACGGTAATTTTGCCATAAGCTAAAATGATTTGTAAGTAAATGATATTTTCTGGAGTAACATAATCTGGAACGTCAGGACATTATATGCAATAAAATGATTCACACAAACGTTCGTCAAGTTCTAGGGGCGTAGCTTGGGTATAAAAATACATAACATAATATAGGCACAACTGACTTTTAATTACATGGGTGTTTATCTATGATTACAAACAACTAATTTAAGCTAAACCTCATTTTTAAGAATAAAATAAGCGTGAATTCGTATTCATGGATTGTATTTAATATTGATGTCAACGTTAATACATGAAGTATCAACACAACCAAAAAAGATTATCCCACATCCCCACCCCTTCTTAATTTTATTCCATGTTTGGCGTCTTTATATTGTTCATCTCTGGACAAAATGTATAGACACGTTCCTATGGTGCCTTAAGGAAGTTACAGTATATCAATGTACGTAGATCTACATGTGTATTAGCATTTATGCCAATTCTGCGTATATACCCTAATTTATATTCACAGATTCCCCCAGGCAGTTCTGAGAGACCGTTATATCGACAATGGCACTTCTGTCGTGCATGGGCGGGGTAGTGCTGGCGCCGTCTGTGAAAGCAGACGACAATGAAGAGACGGGGATGCAGGAACTCCGGAAGTGGATCCAGGAAACGGAAGGAATACCTAAGTTTTCAGGTTGGTGTTTATAAAAACGACAATAGATAAATACATATAAGGCGCGTCGTGGGAAAATCGGGCTTAATGCATGTGCGTAAAGTGTCGTCCCGGATTAGCCTGTGCAGTCCGCTCAGGCTAATCCGGGACGGCATTTTCCGCTTGTATGTTTTTTTCTGTTTCAATGAAGTCTCTTCTAAACATAAATCCACTGTAGGGGTAAAGTGCCGTCCCGGATTAGCCTGTGCGGACTGCACAAGCTAATCCGGGACGACACTTTACGCACATACATTAAACCCGGTTTTCCCACAACACGCCTCATATTATACTAACTCAAACAAGAAACTGGGCACTTTTGCTACGGTAAATTTTGGAGCATTTGCCAAGTTACGTACACATGTTTGGTACCAAAAATTAGGTTAAAGGGACTTGTTCACAGATTTTTGTATTTTTCGAAGTATGCCATTAAATGTCTTAAATGGACAGGTTTAATCATCGGAACTATTAGCTCAGGTATGATAATTTACGAAAATGATAAAAGAAGAAAAGAAAAAAAGTTGCTTCCACCGGTGTTCGAACCTCAGACCTCTGAATCAAAAGGATAACGCCTTAACCACTCGCCCATTTCGGTTTCTATATTAGAATAGGGACTTGTTACTTTGTATAAGTGAACCACGTGTTGTCAACAATTTCAACGAAACAATAGAAACAATCCAAATGATTTCGTCGTTTAGCGTTACAAACGCTTTATAATTTTATCAATTTCAACTGGTGCTTACTCATTAACGAAACGGCATTTACAGTATATTTTTATGTCCGTTGTGTTATTTCGATCCTTTATATACACTCTTCTTTTATTTTTGACATGTGCAACAATCTCGCTTCACAGCGCGGCGCAAAATTTCTCGCGTAAATTTTACATTGATTTGATAGGGAGCGTTAAATATTATTTGCCGTAACTTCCTTATTTTTTTATTCTCAGAAAAGTACAAACGGATTTGAAAAGATAATTTTAGGCTCTTTAACATGGTAACATTTATTTTATTTTATTTTAAAATGTACCCGGTAGAGGTGGGAATTTGCACTTTTGTAACATCACCTTAACTCCTGTAGAAATAATAGAATAGAACCTCGGTCGGAAATATGGTGCATTTTCACTTTATCGCATAAAAAATAAACTTCCCCTTCCCCTTGTTTGTCAGAAAAGTACAAACGGATTTGAAAAATGCATGCTTTGCTTGTTCGAGTGGTGATAATTTTGTTTAATTATCTAAAATTTTATGCCGGGGAATTTAGGCTTAAATGGTGTACTTATAGTTTAACATTCATTTCCTTGACCATATACGGAAATAAACGAGCGTTGTCGAACGATACCGAGTCTGTGACAGAAAATTGGAAAATTGTCAATTCGTCAATCTGTGAACAGGTCCCTTTAATGATTATTTCGTCCAGAAACGTTATTACGAAAGCGCAAAACATAACTGTCCAGTTTTTTTTTTGAGTTAATACATTTATGTAATAAAAACAAATCAACAATAACAGGCCGTGCATTGAAATAAAATTCAAATTCAGGACAGGGGCCTATATCGTTTAATACTAACCGTTAATTCATCTTAAGTCATGAAAGGTTGTTGTTGTTGCGTTTTAATGTTGCGCTGTCCACTTCCACAGGGAACTTAGTCGCTGCAATGGTCAAAACACAAAACAAAATTATTATACACATCTCTTTTAGACGTGATAATTCTAATCGTGAGAAAATACCGTAAATGTAGAACCCGAATCAGCAACGCACGGGATACGTGCTTCCCATTGTGCCACGTGATCGGTCCATGGCATTTTACCGCTCTGTAAAAGGTACCTTTAACACCATAATGTCCTTTAATTAGATAATGTTATTTGATAATCATGGATATCATTGTCCTTTAAATAAGGTTTTATATAAGTACACATCACGACTCGCCGGCGCGTGGACAAATGTCCTTCTAAGTGCACAAGGACTATACTACGTGTACCTAAATGGACCTTTCAGACCAGAGGCTACCACAGCATGCCAAAAGTCTCAGATTCAAAACCTTCGGAAACGTGATGTTGTAAATAGATCTGTATAGAAATCGTCTTGTCTTGTGTGAAATGGTGCTACAAGTTCTTGTCTTAAATGTAAATCCCGATTCACGAGGAAATATTACTAAAAGCAAACATTTGAAACAAAAACAACAACGTTCAGTTTAATATATGTTACCAAAAACTAGTTTTTTTCTTAGTAGTTTGAAGTCAGTCATGTCAGTAATATAAGCATGGTTATAACATTGAAGCTGAGCTTTTCAAGAAGCTTAGTATTGATTAAAGCAAACACAAATATGAGAACACGCCATTATGTGCAATACATAGTACAAACTGGATTGAAAAACAAGTTTCATTAGCGCTGATACTAATTCTTCTCCAAGAAGCTTACGATCTCATATTAATCTGATCGACAAACATTGTGAACACAAAGGATTGTCTCCCGACGTTTTTTTTTGCATGATATTGTTGTTTTCAGATTCTTCCGGTTCTGCAGAATTCGGACACTTACTTCAACATACATGTAATCGACTGGCTTCAAGTTTCAAGTTTATTAATGAAAACTCGTGTCATAAAATAAAAAAACACGACAAAAACAGCACAGTACATGTACATTAAACAATTATACATGATAACAAGGCATCACATTAGAACAAAGGTGGAAATTAGAAATCAAAACGTCCATTCGAGCAAAAGATCTTAATTTATTATAAAAAATTATCACGCATTTCTTTTCAACAATAATCTCCATAAAATTTACTTAGTTTTAAGAGCTGTATTTGTTTGTATAATTTGTTTGAATGTGTCCAATATCATTTGGAGATTGATATACTCTTTAAGTTAATAGCCTTTTTCTATGTGCAGCAAAATAATTACAGTCTAGTTAATAATGAAATTCATCTCCAATAGAGTTCTTGTCACAAAGTTCACATTTTTTATCATGTTGTATATTTTTCCAACTTTCTACTTCAGCCATTGAAGGCATTTGTGATTTATTTTTTCTCCAGGAAATAAGAAGTACGCAAAAGTCGGGCGCGTGGCTTCTGTTCTAGGAATGTTATGACGTAATTCGCAGATGTTTGCAGTTTGGAAGCCCTTTTCCCAGATTCCACAACGGAAATACCATTAATTTATATACTGTTTTCACCAGTATTTAAATGCTTTCCGTTTTGAAAATCGAAGATAAATAACAAAAACAATTATACAGAAGTATATTACTAAAAGAATGTGTCAAACATGTAATGCATTGTGTATCAATTTCAATGAATTAAATGTTGCGACGTTTGTAATGTGAAACCCTTTTACAAGATAAATACCTCTGGTATTTTCGTTGATGTATTGTTAACAAGGCTTGACTTAGCCTGGAGTATAAAATACAATTTAAAGTAAATAAATAAGTTAGGAACCTGCGACGAAAGTTCGATCCATAGCGTTTGTATATATTTATTTCTAGATTCTTTCTTCATTGTTATTGTCGAGCCGAATAGCCGATATTCCTTAGTTTTTATTGTTAATACTTTTTATGACTTCTTTATTTCCAAAAAGAAAATACATCATGGCGCTGCTTCAATGTTGCTTTTCTTGCAATTTAGACTAGACATGCGCGTATTTTAAACAATATAATAAGTATATAGCACAGAGATGTTTATACACGTAGTTCGAGTGTATGTTTAATTAATTCGGCTTCCATATATATGCAGTAAAAACTTATCATTATAGGACCTGTGATAAAAAGATCAGTCGCAACCGAACATTATTATGATCCTAGAATAAGTCGCAACCAATCGTATTTATAGAATCGGTCGACGCGGATCAGTATAATACCACTTGTGTATTCTATAATCTGTCGAAACCGATCATTATTATGATCCTAGATTAAGCCTTTAATGATCGTTATAATGATCCTATACTCGGTCGAAACCGATCATTATTATGATCCTAGAATTAGTCGCAACCGATCATTATAATTATTTTTCTAGAAACTTTAGCAACCGATCATTATACTGATCCTATATAGAAGAAATCGTAACCGATAAAATAGTGACTCCAAAATCAGAGGCAACTGATCACTTAAATAATGCTAGATTCAGTCGCAACCTATCATTTTAATATGATCCTAATATGAGTCGCCACCGAGAAAGTGGGACTCAATTTTTTTGGACGTTTCGCAAATGTGCGTCATTACTGCGCGATGTCTATTATGATCCTAGCCGGGCCCGGCTAGCTCAATTGGTAGAACGCTGGACTGTCAATCCGGGTATCGCGAGTTCGAGCCCCAGCCCGGCCACATAACTTGTGTGGGGATTGGTCATGAAATTATTTCTACGGCCATTCTACCCCTACTTTTGATTCAAGTAGGGCAGTCGTCAGTTACTGGCATAGGTAGGTGCACTTAGTACTGGTAAAACGCTCGGCTAAGATCGGCTAAGCTTGCCCAGGAAAAGTGTGAGTAGGTTAACTGACCGCTGTGATATGGCTGAAAAACTGTTGAAAACGGCGAAAAATCCAAACAAACAAACTATTATGATTCTAAAAAATCGGTCGTACTTGTTTATTAGTGATCGTTGTTTTTATTTCTTTGCAGACGACACATTTTGTTCCGCCTTTCTGCACGTGTCGAAGTTCAAACAGCAGGAGGCACGTGACCGGATACAGCGTTACTGGTACTCCCGTTGCCCGGTGTGCTGGACATACTG
Source organism: Congeria kusceri (assembly GCA_027627225.1). NCBI lineage: Eukaryota > Metazoa > Mollusca > Bivalvia > Myida > Dreissenidae > Congeria > Congeria kusceri. Next base: position 59,924,156 of record CM051028.1, read on the forward strand.
AGGGGTCCACAGTAAGTTATAACGCATGCATCTGGAATGACAATATGCGTTCTGGTAGAACACTAATGCCTGTTTGGGAAACGATGTGCAATCATGCTGTTCATTTATAACTGTAAAGACAGTGCCCTTACTTGAAAGCCCCGAATCTGTTGAAATAGCAATACATGTACATATCGAAAGTAAAAGCTTCTTATTTTTAACGTATATTGACGAACTAATTACGAACAGTATATTCTAACATGATACTCGCTAATTGTTCTATAGACAAAGAACAAAATTATCGTTGTTAAACTACTAATAAACAACGCAAAAAGAAGTTCCGATTCTGAGGGGAGCATAGTAAAAAGTAGTTCAAATTACAATTGCTAAAATATATGTCAAATCATGTTAGAATGACAATAATTTTTACATTATCATTGTTTATCGGCCAATAAACAACTCTTCGTTCTGGGGCGTGGCTAACGCCCTCGTGGTTTAATTTTTATTCATCTGAACTTCAAATCGTTGTTTAATGGTCTATAAACAACGATAAATCGAAAATTATTTCTTCAGTATCCTATGCCATACCATAGATGACTTATTTTCGGATTAAGAAATACGTGGTACTTCCTTCTAGTCAGTAATAGTGTTTAATTGATTCAAAGAAAATCACTATGATTACATTTTTATGGCCTTCATTTTGTGTTCAGTAAGGATTCGGACGCTTTAAAAGGACTAGAAGCTCCGATTGCTCGTCAAATAGGTGCGAAGCGTGAGTAGTAACTTGAGCAAACAAAGCTTTTAACGAATTATAGGGAAATATAAATTAAGATTGATTTGAACACACCATGGCGTATGACAATACCAAAGAAATACATGGAAATATTTGTCTAACAATCACTTTAGAGGAATTAAGATACTAATGGTAAAATCTTAAAACGTCTGTTTCAAAGAATCGTTTTTTTCCAGTGCCGTGTACTTTCCACTTCCTGGGTACGACAAAGGCGGTAGAAAGGTCATACTAGCTCGATGGAGTAAGTGACATTCCATTCAAAGTTGAATTACATTGTGTATGTACATTGCAATATTCCATATTTATTATTATTGTCAAAATAAGTCGATGGCAGTGAGATCATTACTTGAAATCAGTTATAGGATAATACGAAAATATCGAAGGAAGCACTAAACTTTCGAATAAATAAAAACAGACGTGTGTCGCCATCTGCATTTATACTATTGTTGTGTCAATGCTTCAGTTCTTAAGTTCAGATGATTTAGTATTTCCAGTTAAGACATTTAACGGCATATTTTGAAAAATACAAAAAAAATGTAAATAAGTCCCATTAACCCAACTCTACGAGTTGAAGGATCTCACGGTTTTCACGAATGCGTTTGTGGTTCTCTGAAAACCGTTAGTCAATGTTGTCGTTATTATCACTCGCAGTAATTTTACTTTCTGAATCAATCGTTTTGAAATGTTCATTAATTTGCTATACACGATTTCATGCACCATGATATATATGAATACCGGTATATGTTTTTGTCGATGTTGTTTTCTTGCATGTTTGTTGCTATCATCCTATTTCACCTTATAAAACAATATTTTTGTCGATGTTGTTTTCTTTTATGTTTTGCTATCATCCTATTTGACCTTATAAAAAATCTTTTTCATTAACGCATTTTACTTCCATTACTCGATGTCTTTTTTCGTGTACATTGTTTTGTTATCCTTCTTTTTGACCTTATACACATATTTCCAAGAAACGCTTCCAATATTAACACATTTTACTTGCATAACGTTTAAAATATGACTGTGTTGAAGTACCATTGGCAAGTTGTAAACTATTGGTTGCTATTTTTAGACCAGCTGGATGTCAGCGGTGACACATACACATTCGAGGAGTGGTTCCGAGCCATCACGCTCGTTATCGACACGGTCTGTTTTCTCGACCTCCGGGCTCGAACCCACGGGATTACATTCCTCATGGACGCGAAAGGGGTTCGGCTTAAGCACCTGCTATTTTTTGGTTTTGACAACAGCTGCAAACAGTTCACTGTTATGCAGGTATGGCCTTCTGATTGTTATTATGTAACGCGTTACTGTAGTACATTTATATCACAACTCTTAAAATGTCGTATATAAATATGTTCAAGAACTTATTAGTATTTCAATAGTTACTGTGTGGTCTCATTTAAAAAATAAAATGCACTTAGATTTAATAACTCATATCTGCTAAAGGTAAATTTACAAACCAGTTGATAAAAATAAAGTCCTATAATACGCTATGTATCATACTAGAAGAGTCATACTGATAAAGCATTTACTTTTCATTCCCAATCCTACGTATTTTGTACGATTTAATTTTAATTTTTATTTTCCATATAAATCTGGCATACAATACCAGAACCATTATCGCGACGTTATTGACATTTGCGATGAATGCCATTACTAGATTGGATAGACGTTTTTATGGACGTAATCACAGGCTTCTACGTACTCGGATATAGTGAATTGAGAATTCTGGGTTAATACTGAATAAAGATATTTTCAACTTGTGAATCTTAGAAAACTGAACGACAAGCCTCCACGAGGGGTTCCCACGTGTTTGGGCCTAGCAGATGGACATTTTATTGAATATTCAAGAGCACATATTATATATTTTCAAATTATACCATATTTCCGAGAGTTTTGTTTGTTTTTCAGTAATCAATAACTGTGATATCAGAACGGTTACTGGTGGGCGGAGCCTAATATACAAGCTTATCGTGCAATGAGTAAATTGCAGTATATTGAAATTTAGTTGTAATTTATACGCACGCTACTTATTGCACAGTAAGCTTGCACATTCGCATCGCATCACGTAACCTTGCGACAGTGCTTAATTTAGAAAAGACACAGATGCCAAGCATGTCATACATCACGCGACATCTAGGAACTGCCCATTGGATCGGTATCGCGTAAAAAGTTGCGACGTGAATGGTGAATATGGTATAAAACACTTGTAGCACCCTTTGACCTCAATAAGTTAATTATTTAACATCGCCATGCGGGCTCGTTAAATAACCAACATATTTCGGTCAAAGTATGCTACAACTATTACTATAACATAACCAACATGACACCATTAGACAGCGCATGTAAGCTATAATGTCTCCTTGCGCAGCTGAATAAGATGTAAACTAATACAGAATTAAAATAAGATGCCTTCCCGTACAGATCTCTTTAACGAACACACAGTCGCAGTGGTGGTGGTGTAATAAATGTGGTGCCTGCGTTGCAAAGACAATTATGTAATAGTTATAGCATACTTTTACCGAAATACAATGTTTGTTAGTTATTTAACGAGCCCGCAGATCAAAGGGTTCTACAAGTGTTTTATATCACATTTACCCATCGCATCGCAACTCTTCACAATGCCGACCACATGGGCGTTTCCTAGACGTCACGTGATGTCTAACATGCTTGGCATGTGTGTTGTGTCAAAATTTAATGCTGTCGCAAGGTGTCCATTGAGTGCAAGCTTACCGTGTAGCTTGCTTATAAAATTATGCCGCATGCTACTTATTGCACAGTTAGCTTGCATATTATTCTCCGCCCACCGTAACTGTTCTGATATCGCAGTTATTGAATAGCGACAAACAATGACAACTCTCTGAAATATGGTACATGTATAAGATAGCTAATTGCTCAATTGCTGTGTTATTCCCAGAAAGGCTACCCTATCCGGATCCGCCAGGTCCACTACATCAACAACAATCGCGTGATCGGATTCTTCCACGAGGTCGTCAAGAAGGTTCTCACCACCAAACTCGCCAACAGGGTAAGTCATGGGCCGAATAATCTATATATACAATTGTCAGTGCGCAGTGCGTCTTTTTCTTCAAAATTTTATTGCAGAACGTTATATTTTGGCGCCAGGTAAATTTCGCTCCATACCAATACGTGAGGATTGGAACACGCGAAATGCATTTTGCACATTTGCTTATTGTCATCTATATGTACGCTTTATTTTGCACAAAAAATCTGTATATGCATGTATGTATTGGAAATACAATAACCACCATGCTCAAAACATTTAAAGTATTGTTATGTGTTAAAATAAGCGCCGGCAGTTATATTTCAAAGCTATGCTTTCGAAGACCAGTTCTTGTTTATTGTATCACCAGATTCTACTACATGGCTACAAATATGAGAAGATTTTCGAGTACATTGACGTCACCAACTTGCCGGGTGATTATTTGGGGGACGGCGTTATCACCAGATCGTCAACAGAAATTATGGGTGAGTTGTTGCGTTAGGATACATTGTCATTTTATTAATACAGGTACGAGAACATCCTCAATAACGCCATGTGTGTTTCATTATGTACACAGTACAGTTGAACGTTATTATCTGGAACTCGCTAAAGTCGAAGTTCTGGATATGTCGAAGTGAAAAATAATTCGTGACTTCTTCCTTCTTATTTTATATAAAATAAAAAAGGTTATCTCGAATTGTCGGTTATGTCGATGTGGTTTTCTATCCCAAAAGGTATTTTCCCACATATTTTCATCTGTTTATCTCGAAGTGTTGACACCTGTGGCCGGACGTATCGAGCCAAGACCAAAGTGTCACACATTGCAAAGATTTAATTCCTCTTTTCCCAAACTTTAAACGAGTATGCGTTAACTGAAATTGAATAATTGATCACAGGTTTCCTATCCAGTTAATTTATACAGGTTCGCTGTATTATATTACTATTTATTGAACATTTGGACTCAATACATGTAGTACTAAAATGTCTGTATTCATACATATCGAACTTTGGATATCTCGAAGTCATTTGTGAACTCCCGGCGACTTCGAGATAAGTTCAGCTGTACTTTATTTAGTGATAACGGTATGAAACGCGCGGGTATTCGTCAATGCACTTTACAGTAAGTGATGAGTGCATACGAAGTTTTTAAACGCTTAAGAATCTTACTTCATTCCTTCCTTAGTTCCTATCTCCTCATTCCTTTCTTAATCTCTTCAACACGTCCTACTTCCTTACTTCCTTCGTTCATTCATTCCTTCCGATAGCATAGTCACTACTTTAATTCTTCATTCGCCAATTCCTTACTTCATAGCGTCTTTCATTCCCTCCTTCCTTTCGTGTCATTCGTTAAACATTGCCTTTGTCTTACCTCTAGGTTAGAAACCAGTAAATCCAATTCCCATAGGGTCCCATTATAAAACGGCAAACTTTCCAAGCATTTTTCTAGCATTTCCTTTATTTCATATTGTGCAAGCCTGTTATCAATTTAAAGATCCATCTGTCCTCTTCCAAAATTTGCAATAGAAAGATATGTCATGTTACTTCTAAGAAAATGAATCTCACTTGAATGCAGGCACCGGTAGAAAACATGGTTTCGGCAGTCATATTTCGACAAAAGCCCCATACCACAGTAAACACACCCCAAACATTCACCTTTCAAGTTAGCCTCCAATGAAATGCACCAAAATGTTGCAGACACGCATTGGATGATAGAAATAACCACAAAAGGCATGTCTGAGATACCTAAATGGCTTTTATGCCCGAAGAGAAGAGGAACTCTTTAGTAATAGGCACTACTTTTGAATGGACCACGGAGGGATACACAATGATTTACTGGTATCTAACCTTAAAGAAAACTCAACATTTTGCTATCATGAAAAAAACTCGTCTACATCATTATTAACCTACTTGTTCCACAAATGCAAAATTTCAGGTCGATCCGCTAAGTAGAAATGCCCCCAAAACGCATTTGAGAATGACACATAATAAGCCATCTGGCTTGCGCTTCAGTACTTGGATTGTATGGGGAGCGTGAACTAAAATTCGCACCTAAATCACATAAACCAGTCAAAATACGAGTTCATTTAGACTTATTTTAATGCAATGGGCAGTAATAAGGTATAAAACGTGTAATATTCGCGTATAACATGATTCGATGTGCTGTGAGCTGCATAAGGCGAGTTTCCGTACTTTTTTCATTTTTTTTTTACCCGAAAAAACAGTTTTCGCTTTAAAAAGTGTAGATAACGTGTCAGTTACGATATTATTTTTATTTCCGTGAAAAGTAATAAACGCAATAAAATAACACAGTTACGTGGTGATTTTATGTATAAGTGGACCTTAAAGGGCCGGTCCCTGGTTTTATTAAAGGTTAGAAACCAGTAAATCCAATTCCCATAGGGTCCCATTATAAAACGGCAAACTTTCCAAGCATATAATATTTTTCTAGCATTTCGTTTATTTCATATTGTGCCAGCCTGGTATCAATTTAAAGATCCATCTGTCCTCTTCCAAAATTTGCAATAAAAAAGATATGTCGTGTTACTTCTAAGAAAATGAATCTCACTTGAATGCAGGCACCGGTAGAAAACAGGGTTTCGGCAGTCATATTTTGACAAAAGCCCCATACCACAGTAAACACACCCCAAAAGTTCACCTTTCAAGTTAGCCTCCAATGAAATGCACCAAAATGTTGCAGGCACGCATAGGATGATAGAAATAACCACAAAAGGCATGTCTGAGATACCTAAATGGCTTTTATGCCCGAATAGAAAAGGAACTCTTTAGTAATAGGCACTACTTTTGAATGGACCACGGAGGGATACACAATGATTTACTGGTATCTAACCTTAAAGAAAACTCAATATTTTGCTATCATGAAAAAAACTCGTCTACATCATTATTAACCTACTTGTACCACAAATGCAAAATTTCTGGTCGATCCGCTAAATAGAAATGCCCCAAAAACGCATTTGAGAATGACACACGATAAGCCATCTGGCTTGCGCTTCAGTACTTGGATTGTATGGGGAGCGTGAACTAAAATTCGCACCTAAATCACATAAACCAGTCAAAATACGAGTTCATTTAGACTTATTTTAATGCAATGGGCAGTAATAAGGTATAAAACGTGTAATATTCGCGTATAACATGATTCGATGTGCTGTGAGCTGCATAAGGCGAGTTTCCGTACTTTTTTTCTTTGTTTTTTTACCCGAAAAAACAGTTTTCGCTTTAAAAAGTGTAGATAACGTGTCATTTACGATATTATTCACATTTATTTCCGTGAAAAGTAATAAACGCAATAAAATAACACAGTTACATGGTGATTTTATGTATAAGTGGACCTTAAAGGGCCGGTCCCTGGTTTTATTAAAGGTTAGAAACCAGTAAATCCAATTCCCATAGGGTCCCATTATAAAACGGCAAACTTTCCAAGCATTTTTCTAGCATTTCGTTTATTTCATATTGTGCAAGCCTGGTATCAATTTAAAGATCCATCTGTCCTCTTCCAAAATTTGCAATAAAAAAGATATGTCATGTTACTTCTAAGAAAATGAATCTCACTTTAATGCAGGCACCGGTAGAAAACAGGGTTTCGGCAGTCATATTTCGACAAAAGCCCCATACCACAGTAAACACACCCCAAAAGTTCACCTTTCAAGTTAGCCTCCAATGAAATGCACCAAAATGTTGCAGGCACGCATAGGATGATAGAAATAACCACAAAAGGCATGTCTGAGATACCTAAATTGCTTTTATGCCTGAAGAGAAAAGGAACTCTTTAGTAATAGGCACTACTTTTGAATGGACCACGAAGGGACACACAATGATTTACTGGTATCTAACCTCTATACTCCAACCTTTCATCATATTAACATTCAATATATGTGTTTGTCTTTACCATATTTACGGACATTTCCCATACATTTCCCATCAAATACATTGGCATGAATTTATTTTCAAACTCGGCATTACTGGTGTATAAGAAAGCTTCATTTTCAGAGAAATTCATTCAAGAACAAATACTCCAGCCGGACAACCTGAGCTTTCTGCGAGAGTTATACAGCACCAAACTGCCGGAGGGTGAACCGAGCACCGAAAATCCAGTCCGCGCAGACGGCATCCTGGCGGAACCGGAAGTGGATGAGAAAGTGGCCGAGGACCAGTTCCTGGCGTATTCCACTGAAGGGATGACTATTAAGGACCAGGGTGAGGTGGGGGTCTGCGAGTTTGATTGAGATTGCAATACGAGATTGCTGGCGGTCGTACGACCAGTGCTGGGCATAATTAGTACGTGTTGTCGTTCATCAGAATCATTGGACGCTTTATTGCGTAAAAATACATTGTAGTTACGTAGCGTTTCACTGTGATTATATGTAGTAGAGTGTATGTAACGTTAAACTCTTATTAACATGACACGAATATTGATGTGCTAACGTTCTGATCGGTTTCAAATTCAAGCATTTGAAACATTGTTGTGAATTCTCCGTCAAATATTCATGTGCTAAATTCTGTTCGGTTCAAGCATTTGAAACATTGTTGTGATGATTCTTCGTCAAGTTTTCATGTGAGAAGAGTATGTAGGAAATATTTGTTATCATTATAACTTGCAATCGTACAATCATTAAACATGATCGGAATTAAAAAATAAAATATACGAGTATGTTTGATTGTAGTTAGAATTTAGCAGACCCGCGTGAATATAATGAATGTAACAATATAGGATGACACTACACGTACATTATTACCTGACGCACGTGTTATGCGTAAATACATTTATATACTAGGAGTGGCTTTTATAAAGTACGCGGACTGTGGTTATAACTTTTCAGATACTAGTACAAACAACCTGTGTCTGCATGCGTATATATTAATAACTAACACAAAACATTAAGAACGTATATACAACATATATTAATATACACGTTCAATCAAAACTGGAACATAATCATAATGGACGCATGGAATGTCCTATATATTTGTATAACACATTATTGAATCCGCATCTCCACGGCTGCAGGCTGCATGCAGCACCAGCATACAGCGGGCCTCTACTTCGCAACTCCGAACTTGTACCAGGCCACCTCGTGGTACTCCTCGCCCGGCCTCACTACAGACTGGGGGAAGTCGGGCTGAAACGACCTGAGAACTGTATTTTAGTGATTTGTTAATTGTATTGATCACCACGAATTTTTTTAATATCCTCATCATCGTTAACCTTGGCAACGCAGTCATCGTCGTTATCGTCATATAATCGCAATGGTCAGCGTTATTTTCGTCCTCGTCGTTGGCATCTACGCCGTCGTCGTCATAATCATCATCATTATCATAATCACCATGATGATCATAATCATTATCATCGTCGTCATCATCATCATCAGCATCATCATACATCGTCATCATCATCACTATCATCATCAGCATCATCATCAGCATCATCATCATACATCATCATCATCATCACTATCATCATCATCATCATCATCACCATCGTCGTTGAAGAATTCAACAATACATTATTTAACCATAATTACCATGTTTATGGAGTTTGGATACCCCATGGGCATGAACTCTATGGCGCCATATTTTTGGTAAACCACGCCCCCCTTGCAGGGCTTGTCCCCGACAATGACGTCCATGAAGTGGTTGCTGTAGGCGAACACCGTCGTGTTAGTGGAGTACACCTCCATGAACCGCTTGCTGGCCGGATGGTCAACCCTGGAAGTTAAATAATCAAATCGCTGAATTCACCAGGAAGTACGGTGTTACTTTATATATCGCTGATAAATGTGATGCTACTAATCTGGTTACAAATACAGAACGTAAAAACTACTGAAACCGCTTTCTGGTTGGGTGGTCAAACCTGGAAATATATCAATCAAAGCGCTGAATGCACCATTTATCAGGGATACATCATTAATACGGTTTTATTGTAGATGCTGATACACGTGACGTTGATAGACGATATAGCTTTTTACGGTGACAGCTTAAAAACAACTAATACGGAAGGAATGATCGACACTAGAAATATACCAATCGAAGCGCTGAACGCACAATTTATCCGGGATACCTCGTTAATACGTTTTAACTATAGATATGTCATACACGAGACTTCAGTAGTAAGGTTACAATTAAGTTAACAACTGAAACGGCCTGTTGGACGGGTGATCAAACCTGTGACTGAAACAATAAAAGCGCTAAATGCAAGTTTTATCAGAGATGCCTCGTAAATGTACATGTATTTAGAGTTCAACCTATGATAGTTTATACACCTGACGTTACTATATTAGTACGGTGACAAGTAAGCTGAAGACAAAAATTCACGTTGATTGATTTTGAAAAAAAAGAAATCAATCAAAGCGTAACAGGCGGTAACCCGCATTACCAGAACGTTGACAAGGCCAAAAACGTTTTGAAAACGTGGTACGTGTGTATTATCCTCTGAAAGCGGCTTCGCTTACTCATAAATTCAGAAAAACACGTGTTACAAGTCGTGATGTGCTTCACCGGTAAAATGTGTATGCTGCTAATTGTTATAGTGTACAATTGTTTACAGTATTCTAATTGACCATTTCCAAGTGTAAATAAACCCATGCACATCTCATTTAAAGACAATGCACACATCCAACACATAATGTAACGATCAATGAAGGTACTTAGTGATCGTTTTCATGCCACACATCGAACAAACCGGAAGTGTTACCTGGCCATGAGCTTCCGCTCGCCTCTTTTGTCAAACCGGAAGGCGTGATGAAAAGCACACTCTCCGCTCAACTTTTCAAGCGTCTCCCCGCCTAGGTCACGTGGTGACCGGAAGTCCATTATTTTGTCGTCTTCAACACTGATGGTTTTACCTTGTCAAAAAGAAAATACCTATAAATGATTTGATAGTAATAGTTTCACCGCCGTTCGAATATGCGAAGTATTTTATAGATATTTTACCTTTCTGAGTGCACAAAATGTTTTTCAACAATTGTTACCTAATACCACACGTTTTGACGTCTTGTGTGAGGCCCGAATATACAGACCGGAATTCAATATAACATTAAATACCAAGAATACTGTTGTTGCATGTTGTACCTGAATAGCATATTAAATTTATAAAGCTCTATAACCCGTAACACAAAGTCGTTTGACAAAGTTTGTGAAGCAAAATAATAAATCCATCCACAACCAGGGCCCTTATTCACCAACCCATTCTTAGACTTAAGAATAAATAATAGACTTAGACTCGAGAAAAATACTTCAGAGTTTGCAAATATACTGGCTACCAATAATTAATGTTGCTTTTTAATTAACAAATCGTTCGAAATAAAGAATGATGTAATTAGAGATGGTTAATACATTAGATTCAACATTAAAGCGACCCTACAATTTCAATAATATTCTGTATTCTTAGTCTTTAGTCTAAGAATAGGTTGGTGAATAGTACAGACCTAGGGGCCCAGGTCTGAAGTTTGTTGTAACAAATGCATACCAGAGGGGAGGAAATCTTTGCCTATATCCAGATACTTGTCACTGGCAATCGTAATCACGTGATCTCGTATCGGGCCTTTGTCCTAAAACACACAGGAAACAGTCTGATTTCATAACAAGGAAGAAAACACTTTTAAGCCAAATATAAAGCAAAACATATATTTACCTCTGTAATAACAATAAATAATACGAATTGAACATAAACACAACACATTTATGTTATGTCAGTCTGGCTATCGGAGTTGGTAACTGATGCGCGCGCATTCCAAAACTGGCACACTGCGAACTGACGATTTCGTGGATGATTTGGAAATGTGTACATGTCACGCTTTTTTCGAAAAAAAAGCAGCGGTAAAATCGCAGTTGTTACAACAGTTACAGAATAAAAAAGAGAAACGTTAGTACTTTATCCTATCAAACATTACATTAACGTCTTTGTTTCTGGATACTCCATGATAATCATAAACCGACAGTTCGTAGTATGTCAACTTTGAAATACGCGCACATCGATTACCAACAGTGACTTTTAAAGTATCATCAATCAGTCAAATAAACTCATTGATAAAATTAAACAATACAAACTTACATTCCCCGCCAAATTCACCATAAAATGGCTTCCCATATCGATTACGGTAGGCTTGTTTGTAGTTGCCCGATAATCCATTGTGAGCGTGTTATCGGAATCGAGGCTATAGGTCACGTGTGTAGTGACGTCACCAGGGAATCCCTCGCTGCCGTCTGCATCCACATAGGAGAGTGTCAGCTTCTCGTCCTTGATTTCAAAGTCCCATACTCTCTGCAATATATCAGTCACGAGTACAGGATTTTCAGATTCAGATTCAGTAACTGCCTACAAACTGCTGCTTTCTCTCTTACATGTTAGAATATATATAGCAAGGGTGCAATATCGTCAAACACTTTAGAGAAAATACAACATAACAGGTTTGGATTAATTGAAAAAACGAAATAGATCTTTATGTGTTTCCACTCGAGTTATTGTGAGGTCTGAAAATGAAATGTTGAACAATTTAAGAGGGGGGCGTGCTTCCCCTTTAAATCCGCCTATGAATAGCTTAATCAGATTCACATATACTATACCTTGGCGCCTATTACCTGGATTATTTACTAAGCGCGCAGACAAAATATTTAATGTAGATATTTTTATATTGATACATATTGATAGTGAATAAGAAGATGCGCTTGTTGAATCGGTCTTTTTGAGGGTCAAAAGACATTAATTACTTAAAATGTATGTGAAATAAAATAAAATAAACCTTCAAGTGTCAATAGCAATAATTCGTATAGCAAACATGTACGAAAACAATGTGCGTTTTACAATTGAAATGAAAAACGTAAGACTATGTAAATGTACATGTATTAAGTCTATTTATAAACTATAACATAATGTAAAAACAGACATTTAATCATGTTATGAACATAGAACAGCTATCGTCCTGTTTTGCGTTATAAGATATTTATAATCAAACTCTTACATAAAATATAAACAATAATTGAAATATTCATCCAACGTGTATTGTTTCAATCCAACCGATCAGAAGATCGCTGCAATGTTATTGATGTGGTTTCCGACATGCGATCGGAAGGTCGTGAGTTCGACCCCTAGTCGGAGAGCTTTTAAAAATGACACCACGCACTAATTTTATTCATGAAACGGTTATGAGATGGTGGCTTATATATATTTATATATTTAAACAAACCCTGCTGAATCCGACGAAGCCGCCATGACAGATGTGTCCACCTAGCGGGTCATTCAACGACAGTTTGTACTGGACGCCATCGATTGTCATCTCACCGTCGCCTATCCGGTTCGCCACGCGGCCACACAGCGCCCCGAAATAGTTGTTGTTAACTTCATAATCTATCAAATCGTCAAAATACAACAAACAAATAATACCGTGACAATGCACACCTTTTGAGGAAACAATAAAGAACTGTTCGTCGGCCAGCCTAGGTTATTCCACAGATGAGTACACAAGATCAATATTGTAAATGATGTTAACATGTGGTTTCAATTGAATATTCGGTTATACTCGTGTAAAAGCTTAATTTTAAAGTGTGTATGTACGGTCTTACAATAGAGATAGTGGCATAATACAATTAACAAAATTAAGTTAACATATATTTCTATTTAAAATGGAATAAAAGTTAAGAACAAACATTGCTTTTAAACGCACAATAAGCCAGTTTTTAATCACCGAATAGTTTTCATCTGTACATACGGAAACTCAAATACATGTATATACGTTGACTTGACAGTGTTGCTTTCGGTTACACAACACTAATAAACGATACAAAACTCGACACTAGTACTTGTTATTTAGACTAGAGAGTTGTGTCCCTTGATAAGATGGCCGCACGTGGTTTTTGAGCTCTGAAAAATGGAAAAATATTAAGTATATATTCGTAATGGGGATTAATATCACTCTGTGGAGAGCCGTAATAGGCAGTTTTTGTCAACCACAGAAACGTGTGCATCGTTTGAGTGTCCTGCGTGTGTGTATTGATAGCAAATGGAAGTTTACATTTCGAGTGGCCACGTGCATGCTTGCAGTGCTGTTAACATGTGGTACATTGAGAGTAACCCAGGACCCCCAAGGAACCGGCGAACATCCCCATCAACACCATCCGTCCCCAGTAATAGCCAATCAGTCGTCACCAACGACGGTCGGAATGTTCAGAAGGGCAGGACCCCCAACCCCACCCGGCCAGGGTCGGGCGGAACTCAGGGGTCACAGGGTGTCAAAACACGACGAAAGTCAATGTCATCGTTTACAGCGCCTGTCAGCCAATCACAGCCTAACCGACACCCCTCTCCTGATAGAGACCGTCTCCCGGCTCCTCGGGTCCACCAGAGTGAGTCACCGCTGAGCTATCGCAGACACGAAATTCCATCCAACTCACGTACTGCAACCAACGTGGATAATTCTGAGCTATATGACTTGCTTAAAGACATGAGAAAGGATATTTCTGAACAGAACAGGCATGTGATTTCTGACATGAATAGCATGAGCTCGAAAAAATTGATTCAATTATTCTTACTATGAACGATTTAAAATCGATAATGAGCGTTTGAAAAAAGACAACGAGTCTCTTAAACAACAAGTTAACCATTTACAAAACAAGATGGATCAGCTTGAAAATCAGTCCAGACGTAACAAGTTGAGATTTAATGGAATCCCTGGAAATATATCAGAAGAATGGTCAGTCACCGAACAAAAACTTCGTGATTTCTTGAAAGATGAATTAAATATGGGTCACGATGCCGATAGTATTGACATCGACCGAGCGCATCGCATTAAATCTCGAAAAAAGACTCATGTACAATCATTGCCCGTTTTCCCCGATTCAAGGACTGTGAATTATTCCTACAAAAGGCTGTTCTAAATTATCTTCGTCTTCACCATTTTCAACTCAGAGAGACTTTTCAGATAGGATAAAACAACATCGCAAAATTCTCGGCGATCGTATGATTGCAGAACGCAGAAGTTGCAACAATGCTGCAATACGGTTTGATAAACTGTTTGTAAACAATGACATATACAAATACAATGAAAACAATCAGAGTATCGAGCGTATCGGATCAAGTAAATATGTAAATCCTCGAGCGCATTCACCACGTGGACCTAGTCAACAGAATGGAACTCGCAACCCATTAGGCCATTCTGTTTTTATATTTTGTTAAGCGTCAACCTCATTTTGTAAACCTAGCTACCTATTCACAAAAAACACACAAATTCATTCGAAAAAACAAACCAATTTTCTTGATCTTGATAATAGACAACGGAATATTTTTTATGCTTTAATAACAGAAACAGCATATGAAACATATTTAAAACTACTGACTAGTTGAAAGACTATCAATTAATGGAATATTGAAATATAACACAAAACTTTTCAACAGGTCAGTTTACAGAAATTTAGCATAATAACAAAACATAAATACACATAGTTTTATATAAGGGTACATGTATGATATACAAAAAGGTATAGATTATATGCAATATGAGGCACTTCGTCATTATTATAATAAATTAACTGAAGAGGCACTTTCTGAGATCAAAGTTCATACATTCACATGAGCATTTTTTTAAAGATGACCCCATTCAATTTCGACTGAATCCTAGTTTGTTGTTACTTTTTCACAATGTATGTATGTGTGTGCCTGGTGTCACCGCTTTGCCGGCATTGTATTTTGCGATCCTTGCCAACTTTAACTGCTACGCCAGTAAAGAAGAAAGTATGGCTTTCCAGATGTCATTCAATCCTGCTGAATTGTTCACTATGGACTTTCTTGATATCACAGGGCAAATGTTAGCGACTTAGTACTTGGGCTATCATTAACTCAAGCCAGGTGAGTAACTTTCTGTGCAGCTATGCGGCGACTAGTCTCTGGAACGTCCTCTCCATTGTCGGTGAAACCATGCATAGGGTTTGTGCTAACCTTATTGTCATCTAACCCCTTGACTAAGAAAAGTTGTGTCCAAGGAGAGTGTACTGTAGCTTTTTTGTATGTTTTGAAGCCATGGCTCAAACGATGTCATACAGTACTTTCATTCTTAGTGATACGCCACTGCTTACGGGCTCGTTGAGTAGCCATTGAGATACTGATTGACCGGGTGGTTTATGTGTCAAAGAAAGATGCATAGATTAAACAGCAAGTGGACAATAACCGTCTCGTCGTTCTCAGGCTGAGAAAAGTTCCTTTCCGAACATGTATGGTATTATTGCCGTATATACTGATTTTCGAGGCTTGAATATGCGTGGTTGATTTGTTAATACCACTGCCACCACACCAGTAAGGAAGGAATGCTCCGACAAACTGTAATATGTGTTTTATTGACAAAACTGAACCATGGCAATGTTGGAACAAAAGGTGCCAACTGTTGTATACAAAGGGTTAAACAACACCAATACTATTGGCACTATCGTTAGTCTATTAAATGGCATATACAATATCCGGAAAAGCAAGAAAAAGCAGAATCGTGGTAGTAGCAAAAGTAAATATTAATGATCAGAGTGTCTAGACGCTCGTTCTTTAGCGCTTTTAACTCTTATCAAAATGTTTTTTTTTTCGGATGACGGAGCTCAAAACCTACGCGCAAGCAGACGCTTAACAAAGTAATAAAACAGAATGGCCTGACCTGGAGACGATACACGTCTTCTTCACGAACAGACGACTATGAATACGGGCCAAATGCGATTGGCTGCCGAGACCATAAGCTCTCCCGGGGATGGCCGAACAGAACATCGCCTTCTTCCGTACAATCGAACTTTAGCACGGACAATACCTACGATGATGTCCTCTCGCTTGCATAGGGCATTGGCCGAGGCCTTTCACGCTCTAGTAGCGATTGTTTTGACATTCTAAACCTATTATTGTGGAAAATTGCTGGATTGCACAAGCATATAAACAACAGTGAGATTACATGTATAACATTTTTAAAATCATATGATATTATACATCTATGTGAACATGGAGTGATAGTAATGATGAATTTATGCATTTTCTTAGTGATAATACATGTTTTGATAGTGTTCGGCAACGTAATAGTAATTCTATAAGAAATAATGGAGGCGTTAATGTATTTGTCAGTAACAAGCTTATCTCTACGAATATAGTTAAAAGAATTTAAATTTTATGATCGATTGTGTTGTATTGCACTTTTCATTACCTAAAGAGTACGATCTAACGATATTATTATGTACTATACATATGTTTCACCTGAGAGATCCACCATTTATAATGATCGCCAATATGATCATGGTATTGATCAGGTAAGTGATAACTGAGAAAAAATACAAATAACTTTTCCAAATTGTTCTCTATTTCTAGCAGGAGATTTTAATAGTAGAATAAGTCATTATTTAGATTTTATCCCATCAGACAACTCAGATTTTATCCATGGTTCTACAGATTATGTAGGAAGTAATTTTGAAATCCCACAATATAATAAGGATCCAAGAGGGAACACGTTTGGTAGAAATTCATGTAAATTTATGCTGTGTTTTTGATATACATTTGTTAAATGGTCGTTTTTCGACTGATATTGACGGAGAATTTACTTGCTTTTCTAACGACGGTGTCGTTGATTACATGATTGCATCTGCAGAACGTTTTTGCTCATGTATTAAGGATTTCACAGTTTTAGATCGGGATGAATCTGATCATTTCCCTATTTCTTGTAAATTCAAATTGCAACGCAGACCTACGACAAATAAGTGCAATCCTAATTTAACGAATACCACACGCAATGTCCACATATATAAATGGCGTGATTACAAAGCTAACGAATTTTATGAAAAATTCAAGAAATCACTGAAAATGTTCAAACCTATATTTTCACAAACCCTAACGTCAAGCGTTAATGATGTAGTTCAGCTTTAACCGATATATACCAAAATGCTGCAAGTTCCATGAAAGTTAAGTATACAAATTTTTGCTCTTTGCAGCCTGATTTGTGGGACGAGGAATGTGAGGTCAAGAAACAAATGAAATATGCCGCGCTTCGTAAATTTAGGAAAACTAATCCAACCAGCGATTTACAGATATTTAAAGATAGTCGCAACAGCTTTAAATTAACGTGTAAATCTAAGGTTCAGACCCAACAGCGTCAAGAGCGCAATAAGTTATTTATAAATAGAAATAACCCTAGTGAATTTTAGAAGATAATTTAAGGATATTATCATAAAAAAACAACTCTAAATTCTTGTATATCTCCAGACGAGTGGTACTCTTATTTTAGTAACCTACTGTTTGATGAAAATATAAGCGATACGGTGCTATTAGATTCTCAGCAAACTATCGATAACGCGGCAAATGTACTAAATGAACAATTCACGTTCGATGAAGTTAAATGTTCAATATATAACTTAGTAAATAGAAAAAGCAGTGGCTTAGACGGTATTCCGTCAGAATTTTACAAGTTTAACACCTTATTTTGTCTTGTTATTTAATAATATCTTAAACACTGGTCAGTTTCCAAACTCTTGGAATATTATTATAATTTGTCCCATACATAAATCAGGACCTACTTTCGAACCAAAAAACTATAGGGGCATATCTATAACAAATACAACGTATAAGATTGTTTCAGGTATAATTAATAAACGACTATATGAGTGGGCTGAAGAAAATGACAAAATAGATGAATGCCAGGCACAAAAAGAAAGGGAGGTTTTACTGCGTATACGTTGACTTTGGAAAGGCATTTTATAAAGTAAACCACTGTAAACTATTTCAATGTCTTCAAAGGAAAGGAATCCACGGAAAATTCCTAAATGTTCTTAAACTAATGTACAAAAACCTATACTCCTGTGTTAAATGCACAACCACCCCAAATAATAAAGTTTGTGGTAATAGAAACCCAAACCAGTATAATACCACTATTAATAATTGTAATCAATTCGTAACTGATGCATTTTCTTGCAACATTGGAACCCGACAGGGTGACAAAACAAGTTCAACCATTTTTGCATTGTTTATAGACGAGTTATCGTCCCTTTTACGCCAAAACTGTGGTTCTGGTATCTTTATTACAAACGACATCCCAGATATTGTATGTTTAATGTTTGCTGATGATATAGCAAATTGTGCTGAAACAGCTCAAAAATTACAACAACAATTAAATTATATAGATATATTATGCCAAAACACTGGAATGGAGGTTAACTTAGATAAGACAGAAATCATCTTTTTTAGAGATGGCGGCATCTTAAGGAATTACGAACATTGGAGATTTAGAGATACACCGGTCAAAACAAAATCCATGTATAAATATATGGGGCTACTATTTACTCAAACTTTATCATGGCACCCACCACAAGAAAAACTTGCAGCTCAAGCTCAAAAAGCAATTATGGTTCCCAAGTGTGGGGCTACGAATACCCAGAATTAGTAGAATCTGTCCACAATAAGTTTTGCAGTAAACTTCTAGGAGTAAGACCAACAACTGATACATGTTTGGCTTTAGGTGAATTTGGTAGACTTCCTTTGTGTGTAACTTACCTTACCAATTGTATAAGATATTGGTGCAATCTTTTGTAACTGTCAGACCATCGTTACGCGAGAAATTGCTATCTTCTATTGAAACGATTAGATGATTCTGGAAGGCAGTGTTGGGCAACTAAGATAAAACGTATGTTATACTTATATGGCTTTGGATATGCATGGCTGTCGCAAGATGTTGGTGATAAAATTGTTTTGGTAAGATTATTTAAACAGCGTATAGTTAGTTGATTGTTATACCCAAAACAGCCACAGTGATATATTGAATTCAAGTCGAGGCTCACATTACAAGGAATACAAAACTTAATCCAGAACAATATTTATCGTTAGATATAACACGGAAATACAAAACAGTCCTTGCTAGATTTCCCTGTTCTAGTCATAAACTTCTGATTGAATTACGTCGCTATTTGAAGATCCCTAGACCACAAAGAATTTGTCTCTCGTGTTCAACAGGGGAAACTCCGATCTTAGATTGTGAACTCCACGCATTTTTCCATTGCACCAAATTTCAAGATATACGAAATAATTATTTGTTTTCTTGGTACTCTTCTGATACAACAGCAAATGATTCTTATCAGTTAATGCGCTCAAACAACGACGCAATTATAACAAGAATAGCTGTATACGTTTTTCACCTGTTGAATGCTATTAAAAACGTAAATTAATGTGCTGACATGAATAGTATAAATCGATTGCTATTACTTTCTCATCATAATGTACTCAATAAATATTTGTTTATGTTAGTATTTTTCAATTTATAACAGTACGAAATTTTATATGTTTTGTTACACAACTCTATTTTTGTATGCTTTCTTCTTGTATGCCATGTATTATGGGCCGGAGGCCTATATGTACCAAATAAAAACTTGAACTTGAACTTCCATATTGAAGTGTTTCCTTCGTCATTTTTCCCTTTTTCTGTTAGCTTTCAAGTTTTATTGTCACTTTTATCTACTTTTTTGAAATATTTGATATGAAAGATCGTACATACACACTTCAAGGTTCATTTCGCATTTTTGATATGAAGTATCATGTTTTTTACTGCTCTTAATATTTGTAGATGTCAGAGAATAATATTGCAGAGATATATGACAGGTATTTATACCCAGTATTTGATAATGCAATTATTCAAACATGTATCTCACATGGCATGAAGTAATGTTCTGAATTGTAATGTGTGTTTTCACCTGAATAAATCTGTCCATTTATCACTCATGATCATATCGACATTGCCTACCCTTGACGTTGTCGAATCCCAGGTTGACGTCAGCGACGTTACCGTCATTGTCGGGCAGCTTGATCTCGTAGACGACGCAACCGAAGTTCAGGATACTGACGCTGACGTTGTTGACGTTAGTGAACGTGAACCTGCGTTAGAGTTTCATAAAAGCTATCATGTGATCCCGTCAGATTGTTACAAAGCTTTATGGGAGACAACATTCGCACCAGGACCTGTTCACAAAACAAGATGGCGTCCCGCAAGAAGAAAATAGTGCAAATCGAAGGGTCACGTGCATTATATTGTGTTCTCCGGTGCCGGATTAAACAAAATACATTGAACGATATATGCTCGCGATTTATGCTAAGTAAAGACCACCGGCTATGTCGACCGTATAACAGGTTTAGGGTTCAAGGTGATCTTGAGTAAGATACTTGAGGATCATCCTCAAAAATGACGTTCACGCATATCTTCATCAATTTAAACTGTTCGCCAAAAGTCATATTATGCATAATTATGAACTCCTGTATGCCTACAATTTAATCTGATATAATGATTTTTATCAAAACCTATCAGAGAAATTCTTGTTATTTTGTCTAGTAGAAGACAAAAAGTTATTCCAACAAGAAATATTTACATGAGATTTGGCACAGTTAAACTAGACAAGAATCTTTTAAGGCTGAGCATTTTGATCGAATAGTTGATCCTATGTGAACATTTTACAAAGGTGTAACTTAGATACAGTAAAAAGCAGCATTTTAATAATTATATGCAAAATGTCAAACTTCTCACAGTGCTTTCTGCAGCTCCGATGCAGTTATATTACAAATGTTTACCAGGGGAGATAACTCTGCGAAGTTTGGCAAAAAAGTAAATGTGAACACTAACACTTTTTAAACGTTCGTAAATATTTCGTTTACTAGTATTGCGAGTTGTTTTCATGAAACATAAGTTATCTTTATGTACTCGTGTTATTTTTACACAATTATACTATATTAAAGGGACAATGTCAAGGAAAAAGTGGCTTCCAATTGCACTATAATATACAAATATGGACTTTTTAGCTGTGCATCAGGTGATGGTGCACAGCAAAATCCATATTGCACGAGGCGACATCTGATATTTGCACAGGTGAGGTAATAACTGTGCATCATGTGATGGTGCACAGCAAAATCCATATTGCACGAGGCGACATCTGATATTTGCACAGGTGAGGTAATAACTGTGCAACATCATGTATGATTTTCTTTCAAAGGTGTGTCGCTGAGCCAATCAAATAACGTTTATTTATAACTCATATTATAATTTATATTATTTGATAGAAATGCGCTTTACTAAAACGTGTGTATTAAATAAATAAAAAATAATATAAGACACAATAATATATTTGATAAAAACAAATAAGCAAAAAAGTCTGAAAAAATTCAAAATCCCAAGCGGGTATCAAAGTCACGACTTAGGAGCCATACGAAGAAATGGAGGCAGCCAGCGCTTTAACTAACTGCGCAATACGCTACCCACATTATTATTAATTATTAATTGATTTTTATCTCAGAATGCGTACACTCTTTTCCCATTATATGTGCCCTGCTTTAATCGTTATTATATGCCAGTATTAATATTTAAATTTCAGATTGTTTTTAAAGAAATTGCCCCCTTGAGGCCCTTTTCGATGACATAGTCCCTTTAAACTATATTTGCGAAATAGTATCAATGCATTTCGTAAATGAATAAAGATATTTATAGGATAATGTCCCATAATAATATGAAACCATTACTTGTAGATGTCTTCGTCCTTCGATGTTTTTCCAAAGAATTCCTTGTCAAGTGTCGTCGCCATCGTACAGAATAATTACACATTGGCTTGCAATCGAAGGTACATAGATATATATACACGAGATGTGTTTATTTAGGTTAAATGTACGAGGGGTGGTCAAAAAGTTCGCGGAAATGTTCTCTCATTACTTTATTAAACATAGAATTATGATGATATGTGAATATGATATGGCGCATTATATTTTATATTAAAAACAAGTCCATATCTATATCTACATTGGTTAATTAATTATAGTCTCCATAGCAACCTCATCTTGGAAGATTCGGCCCAAAATATCAATTTATTCCGTAAAGTCGCTAATAATTTATGGCGTCTGGTTGACTCGCTTTACACAATACCTCAACAACATTAACGCCAATATTTAGCATGACGCTGAAGACGTTATTTAAAAATTTTGACGTCATTTCCGCAATCAAGCCGTGTTTCCGGTAAACAAGTCCAATAATGAACGCAGAAAAAGGTTGGCTATCAAATTTTGTGTCAAAAATGATTTTTCAATAATAAAAACTATAGAATATATGGTGAATGCATATGGGGATGATGCTCCGAAGAAGACTGCTATTTACAAGTGGTTCAAGCGCTTTGAAGAAGGGCGGGAAAACCTTGGTGATGACGATCGCAGCGGCTGCCCAGTAACGATAACGTCATCTGACGTCGCTATCATCAAAGAGCTGCTTGACAAAGATAGACGGGTCACAATTAGAAAAATTATAGCAAGAACTGACATAAGTTATGGAACGATTTTTAACAGCATTCACGAGCATCTCAACATGCGAAGAGTGTGTGCACGTTGGATCCCCAAGATGTTAACAGACGATCAGAAGCGAATGCGATCGGTATCATGTCAACGGATATTGTGGCGATTTGAACGCGAGGGACCCAATTTCATGGAAAGAGTCGTAACTGTTGACGAAACCTGGATATGTTTCTATACACTTGAGACCAAGCAGCAATCTACTATGTGGAAAACACCCGGTTCTCCATGCCCGAAGAAGTTCAAGCAGACTCAGTCCACCAAAAAGCAGATGTTCATAATCTTCTTCGACGTCAGAGGCGTGGTGCTGATGCATACTGTACCCCAAGGGCAGACGGTCAACGCAGCGTACTACACAAAGGTGGGTTGAAGGCATTAATCATAACAATATTTTTATATTGTATAGTGTTAACCAGACTTACAATATTATAAATTATTCAAATCATGCATCACATTTTTTAATCATTTTAGGTTTTGAAACGTGACTTTCTGAGGGATATGAGGAAGAAGAGGGCCGAGCACCTGTCATCTATGATTTTTCACCATGACAACGCCCCTTCCCACCAATCAGAAGCTACACAGACAGCCATACAACATCTGGGATTTGAGCTTCTGGATCATCCCCCATACAGCCCAGACCTGTCGCCATGTGATTTCTTTCTCTCCCCTGTGATCAAGAGCTACCTTCGAGGCATACATTTTGACGACACGGAGGAGCTTTCCAGCGCAGTGCAGGCCTCCATTTCTAACATTCACACTGACACATTCAGAGATTGTTTCATATACTCGTGGATGGAGCATTGTAGAAAGTGTATTGTGTTTAATGGCGAGTACTTTGAAAAGGATTAAGAGCCACCATCGGCTGAGTCGCCATAATATATTTTGTTAACAAACTTTGGGCCGGATAGTGCATAGTGACGTTACTATAGTAACTGTGTTATTTTATTTGATATGTGATTTTAAAGAAAATTGGTAAATATACTTGCTTTAAATCAATCTGCATTTAGTAGAAATTTCATAAACATTGCATGAAAAATAAAGAAACGCGAGAACCTTTCCGCGACCTTTTTGATCACCCCTCGTATATACACAACTGTATGTAGATATCAGATAGGGTGGATTGTTTACTTACATTCAATGTCGCCGACTTCATGCTATCAGTTGCAACATAAACAAGTGCTATCTCCTTTTCGAATCCTCATGTGCTCCGTAGCGATATCTCGAGTTGTTAACTCGATCATTTAATTTTACATTTTCAACCTTAGCTTTGAACTCATTTCCAATTTTCATGGGCGTTAGGCATGTTCTGTCGAGACGGCATTTACTCGTATGGCTGGTTGTAAACGTCTAGAACTATAAACCGATCCAGGTTTTGCCACGAATAGTAGAAACTCCTCACCAGCTATTGTTTTCTTTTCATCGAAAATCAAAAATATTACCACGTGCTCATTTCAATATTACACACATTATGCACGTGCTCGTTTGTATGAAATCGTTTCACAGCTAAACACGTGATATTTAAGTGTGATGATTGGATGATATTGCAGATTTATTTGAATATGACTGACATTTATGGAAGCGTCTATTGTATTGCTCAGGTGAGCACTAAGACCGGATGGACCACAAAGCGTTTACATACGTTGTAAACTAACCGTGTATTCCGAAGTTTATGAAGCCCTTCGCCTATACTGAATTATGTGAGGACCCGGGAGATGTCCCAGCACCCCTGCCTAATTAACTTTTATTGACACATATCTAACGTTGGGACGAATTGTGAATCATAGCTGCAATTTCCAGCTATTTTATTTATTTTTTACTTAAATAAATTTTTAATAAGGCTGCGGCGAGAAGTGTGCTAATCAATGCGCTAGCTGGAGAGCCTTAAACAAACCGTTCAAAAATTTTGAAGAGTGTCGTGGGAAAACCGGGCTTAATGCATGGGCTTAAAGTGTCCCGGATTAACCTGGGTAGTCCGCACAGGCTAATCCAGGACGGCACTTTCCACCTACAGTGGATCTATGTTTAGAAGAAACTTACTTGAAACAGAAAATACCATAAAAGCAGAAAGTGTCGTCCCGGGTCAGCCTGTGCGGACTGCACAGACTGATCCGGGCGACACTTTGCGCACGTGCATTAAGCTCAGTTTTCCTACGACACGCCTCATTTTATGTATTTATACGCGCGTTTAAATGTTATATTTTACTTTAGTCAACTTGATAAATCTGCACGTGGCTTTTTGTTACGTAGTCGTTAAATAGAACCATTCTTTTACAGTTTAAAGTGCAGAAAATTACATGTACATGCGTTGGTATCACAAAATTTGTCACCGTTAGATTCACGAAATTTGGCACATTTATAAAACCCTATAGGCCGTCTGTGCCTGCAAAATGCCGTCGTTGCCGTGACGACCCGGTCGTTGCAGCCTTGTTGGATCATATTTTCCACAAATGATATTTTTCACACACCAGTGAAGAATAGGATCTTTTTTGTCACATTTTTAAGTGAGAAGAATGTGATTGGCCAAACTACGGGGTATCCGTGAGGATCACATATGAATATGATTTCAATGCTAATCAAAAACAAACTTCACATAAAATGTGAAGAATAAGACTTGTGATGTGTGAAGAATAAGATCTCAATTTTCACACCTGTGAAGAATGAGATCCTATTTTTCACAGATGTGAAAAATATAATTTATGAAACTGAATAATATGGTTCTACATAGCCTACAAGGCGTCTTTGTTGTTTGGTACACACTTCAACACTTCAGACAAAACTATGAGTCGGCAAATCTTTTAGGAATAGTTTGGCTGAATGTAACCAATACTCTTTTAGGCAATACCAATGGAAATATTGGTTTTCAATGATTAATTCGGGTATACATCCACAAAAATTCTAGGAAAAATCTTAACTGAAGTCAAATTTAAGTGATTTAATCATGAGAAATACAATTCTCTAGGTGAAAATCAATATTTTATATTTAAGATATGGTGAAAATAAGAAGCCTTTGTTGCTTTTACCAGATTCAAACCATTGAAGACAAAATAAACGTTAAATGAAACAGCCACCGACTTAAAGTGTGTATGTACGGTCTTACAACAGATATATAGTAGCGTAAATAAAATTAACAAAATAAAGTTAATTAACATATCTTTTTATATAAACTGGAGTTAAAGTTAAGAACAAACATTGCTTCTAAACGCAAAATAAGCTAGTTTTTTTTTGTCACCAAAAAGTTCCGTCTGTACAAGCGGAAACTCAAATACGTGTATATACGTTGACTAGTCTGACGTCAACCAATCCATGGCCGATTATTCATGGACAATACAATATAGCGGTCTAACGGTATGTCATACATAAAAACATAGTTTTCTAAATTGTTTACGTTCGGTTTGCATGTCGTTGTAACCAAACATAATATTTCATTTTAGTATATCTTGATCTTTTAGTGATTTAAATCTCGTTGAATGTATATCGATTAACTATACTGAATAACCAGTCTTAACATCCATACATTCGGATATTCGGACGTATTGTTTACTATTGAATAAAATACACCAGAAATTTAGTAATGCTTATTTACAGATCTTTAAATACACTGTTTTCTTATTTTAAATAACTAACAACAAATAATACATTTATCTTATGTTCATAAGACCATTATCCTTATTAAAATAATATGATTTGGTCAAACAAACCAAAAATAAATAAATACATAAAAATATTAATTTATTGATATTAATAATTTATTTAAACTGTTCTATTTTTCAGCGTGCAGTTTCCACTCCAAGCCATCAGTACAACAGTAAGAAGATAGAATGAACAGAAAAAAGCCACAACATGTGTGATACTGTTCTCATCCAACTTCACAAGACAAGAAAGTTCATAAACAGAAATGTTACTGTTCATCTGTGTGATTTCTATTGTATCTAGTGGATTTATCATGAGATTATAAAATGTCAAATGTAAAAAACAACTTTCTACAATAAGTATTTTATATGAGCAAATGTGAATATTAACAGTGTGTATCAAACAAAGCAATAATGAGGACATCTTACAAACTTTGCAACATACCCCAAGCATGTTTTTTTCCTTTTGAAAGGTGAAAGTAAACTTATTCTATGTTTAAAATGATAATTTAATTACTTTTATCTGTAGCTTTAGTGAACATTGAGCAATTAAATTTAAATATGTTCAATTCTGTAGTACAAATTTCTTTGATGGTGAGCATTGCCTGAGTCTATACTGCATCAAATTATTTCAGTGAATATTTTAATGTAGATCTTTTACTTCAGGAATATGCCCATTATTTATATACAGTTGAAATGGTTTATTTGCAAATATATATAAATAATACTTCATATGCATATATTTATTTTGAAAGTAAATATGTTCAGTCATTAAAATATATTGTATGCAATAAATTTGACAATTGTATTCCAATTAAGAACATGCATTGCACTTATATACATTAGCATTGTGTCATTATTAACCAGAAATATATATGTAGATGTTTTGGTTTAGAAAAGACATAAAAATCGACGTGTTAATTAATTAACTGTGTTATTTGTTTGATTTGAAATTGTAAATCAAATAAAGGTTTAAACAGTGTACTTAAAATTTGTTAATATATGTATGCCCAAATAATATTACTTATAAGCTGGCATAAGTCTTATACATTAAATGATTTAGTCAATATTTCCAGTCATATCACTGTAATAAGAGTGACATGCACAGTGTTTCAGCTATAAGTTACAAGGCATTTTCATTCATTGTCAAAATTTACTGCAATTTCCTTTCTCTGTAAGGCATGCCTACTTTTCCACCTTCTTAATCATAATACCTAAGGTGTATGTGATTTGTTAATTAATACTAGTAATAATGAAAAATAAAACAATAAAACACTTGTGCAGAAAAACTATTTTTTTTTTTTTTTAATTTACGATATGCAGTCTATATCAAAATCCTTTGAATAGCCCCCATTACAGTTGGCAAGCCATGCACACAAAATGAATCCAGCAATTTCAGCAATCTGAAATAAATACAAAAACAAGAATTATACAGTAAGTTCTACTAGCATCAACTACTACTAACTAGATCTACATTGTTAATGTATTTCCAAATAATAAATCTAAAAATGTGATGCAATACACATTTACTTTTGCTGTAATACTTTTTACTTTAAAACAAACTTAATATACAGTAACGTAATTGGTCTTTTGAGCATTATTATAAATCAAATTAACTACCAATACGCATTACTGCTTACACTGAAATAGTTCCTGAACACTTATCCGAATATCCGAAATAGACATCAAGTTAATTTGGGTGAGCTTTTTAACGAAACTACAATTTATACCGCAATGGCAAGCATAAACAGACAAGAGAAAGATTGAATGAAAGGCGGAACGATATTACAACGACAGGTAAAGAAGTACTTAATTTTCAAGATCGTTTAAAATTGCCCATAGAAAGTAACGTACCTCAGCCATCTTGATTTAACCGGCGTTACCATATGAGATTTGGGTGATGCCAGACCTTTACCACGAAGTAAGTAAAGATCGGTTACCAGAATAATACGTTGACTTGACAGTTGGTTTAGGTTACACAGCACTAATAAATGATGGAAAGTCGACACTAGTACTTGTTGATTTATTTCACATTGAAGTGTTTCCTTCGTCAGTTTTATGTTTTTCTGTTTGTTGTTCAAGTTTTATTGTCACTTGTATCTGCTTATTTTGAAAATAATTGATATAAAAGAATCTAAATACACACCTTACGGAATTTAATAATTTTAAGATAATTATATAGGTTACAATATACTAATTCCAATCCTAATGCAATTTAATGTAAAAGCGATAACTTTAACCCAAAATAAATGCATCATTTTGCACATAGGGACCCTCATAACCATACCTTTTCTTAAAGAGCATTCTAAACTGAATTTAATTAAGCAATAAAAAGGGTAAGTCATGCAATATGTAAGAAAGAACTCGACACTATACAAAGTTGACTGTTTATCAGCATCTTTTTACCGGCTACTTTCTAGTTGAATGTGACCCGCTTCAGCACAAGTGTCATACTGTAGTCTACAATCTTAAGGTTTTCACAAACTAATGGTCATAATCGCAAATGTTTTTTTTTCCATCATAATCTTCTATCAATAAGACACTGTATATGAAATTATAAAGACTTTTTACCGTGTAATAAAAAAGTTATTAGCATTTTTGTAATGCCACCGCATGGTAAAAATATTGCTCGAATGGACATGATCTCATATTAGAAAAAGCCACAAAACATGTTCATGTTTTTTATTGTCAACATATTTTAAACTTCATAACAGTTACACGGACATCTATAAGCAGAATAATAACAACTGTGTGATATTTATATAAACAATATAAAGAAAAAATTTAAAATAGGTACAGTAACCCTATCTAATATAAGGACAAATTCAACTAGCTTGAACATGCCTGTCCATACTTTAAAGTCAGTTGTGATCATATTGGCAAAGGCTATAGGTGAATTTAGCCCATTAAAATAATGTACATACATATGCGAATGACATACCAAAAAAGTATGAACTTTCATCGTCATATAACATAAATATTTGCAGCTTAAGTATCCAGGGGTCGGTTTTGAATACCCAGCACAGTAACGTGCCAAATGCTGTTTTTAGTTCATATCACAACTGAACATGTCACAAAACTTCATAAATTCTCACATTCTGATTCCAATAACAGCTTGGTGACTTAAGTTATTATTTTAGACAACTAATACAACTAAATACTAAACATTGTTACTATAATTAAGTATTAGAGTCACTCGGAAAACAGAGAGAACTATAGTGGACACAAATGCCAACATACAGAACCCATGACATCCAATAACTATATAAACTATCCAACCACCTTTTAACCTAGTATTGACATAAAACATACTGACATGCATATGTTTCAAAGCATAAAATCATTTAAAATTAATCCTGTAACAACAGTTGTCGAGGTTAACAAATTACAAAGGGTAAAACACAAGAGAACTGAAAAGTTTTAGTTTCTGTTGATATATATTTTATGTAGTTTAAAAATATATTTATTTCCATTATATACATTTAAAAAAGACTATGCATTATCATAATTATACATAAAATTGACAACTTTTTGATGTTAACAGCAATCATATATTGACAAATAAGCAAAATGTTCAAGCACCCCCTCTAAAAACAAATTCTAACACTTTTATAAAATGTGCTTTCAACTTCAAAGTGAGTTCTGGACTATTGTTCAAGTGTATGTGACCCTCCAAAATTATTTTTATTGTTAATACAAATAAACAATGCAAAACTAAAACTTTTACCATTTCTAAGTGGAAATATATGCTGATCAATGAAGTATGGAAGGGTGGGTTTAAGAATTTACAACAGTAAATTGTAAAATAATATTAATCCGACATATTTAAACGAACATTGTCACAAGTTAAAATAAACGTTTAGGAGCTTTACATGTAATTTTGGGATTAAAT
Organism: Congeria kusceri; assembly: GCA_027627225.1. Taxonomy (NCBI): domain Eukaryota; kingdom Metazoa; phylum Mollusca; class Bivalvia; order Myida; family Dreissenidae; genus Congeria; species Congeria kusceri. The sequence continues at coordinate 59,954,771 of CM051028.1, forward strand.
TAAAAAATGAAACACGTAACTTATTTGCTATTTAACTCAATAGTTACTCAAAGTGTATCAGCAAATTTAAAACAAACTGTTGTAATTGCATGTTATAGTATTGCAAAAAATATATTTTACATTTGTATACAATATATTTAGTTAATGTTGTTTAGTTAATACTATGAATAATATTTAACCAATATTAAATAATAAATTATTATGTTATAATTTATTTTGATCATATAACAATCCATGAAAAAAACTTACTTAAATTTAAGCATGGTAACTTGTCATTGCTGTCAAAGCAACATTTTCACAAATTATCAAGTGTTAATATAACTAAAAGATGATACTTAAAAGTGTACATCAAAACTTTTGTCAATATGGGCACAATAATGCAGATCATTAAATTAAAAGTGTTCAATCCAAGAACAGAAGCACTGTAATCTTGATGATTGTTGTTGGAAATTCTTCCTGTGCAATATAGTTTCCTGGACCTGTGCGTTCTTGTGAAAACTTGAACTGATGAACTGTTTTGTTTTTCTCAAAAATCCACGATGATTTGTCTAGAATAAGTTATAAATGTTGCCATTGATGTGACATCAGGGAACCTGAGCCAGGAAGCTGCAAATACAAATTATTAAGTCTATATTGTATGAGTACAAATAACTAAAACATGATCATTGTTAATTATATACACTGAGAACATAGCTCCATTTATTATAGATGTCAAATCATGGATCATTTTTTTCAGATGTGAATCAGTTAACACACAAATTATAGGAATCCAGTGCAATATTTACAAATCAAAAGATATTATAAATAGAAAAGGATATATAACAGAAAATGGTTTTGACTGAGATCTGAATAAACATATAATCATATAATTGTTATTGATTCACTTAATATTGATGTTCATATATTTAACAAATAAAGGAAGGCCAAGTACAAACAAACCTGTATGCAATGTGGTGCACATCAAGCCAGTCTTCTCTTGAACTCAATTCATTACATGGAGTTTATGGTTTATGGTATGTCTTGCATTTATACAACACTATTCATGAGCCAACAGTCTCTATTCTGGCACCGAAGTAGCTAGTAACGTTCAAAGGAATAAAATGTTCCACACAATATTGTCACCGATAGGACTGTTTGTGATGGTAGATATTTTCAGAAATAAAAACAACAACAAATTCCACAGTCCTTCATAAGGCTTCCACTTCAAGAGATTGTGTACCGTACACACATCGTTAATAATTACACCAGTATAGGGAACGTATCAACACGCTCACTTTGATCAATAAATACGTTCACAAGCCTTTCTGGTGGTTCACCGTTTGTGTTTAGGCAATATATTTCAGTGATTATAAACTGACAGAGTAAACGATCATGGGAGCCGCCATTTTGATAATAACGAAGTCAAAACGCAATATGTTTTTATTTATGTTTAACAAATGAAATATACGTTAATTCTGTCGAATAATTGCAGTTGCTAACCAACGCGTAAATTTTTCTTTTTGGTTTTTGGTTTATTTACAAAATACACGATGTTTATTTATGTAACTTTTTGCGATTATCGTCGTCCGACGGTTATCCGAAATATACCGGAATACATTGATACGTTACGAACTGAGTCGATATTTCATTAGTGTGCGAATACCTTAAAACATATAAGTGATTTATTAGCGCGTACCAATGCTTACCCTACCAACATCTCCAAAAAAGAATATCCAAGCAAGTGTCTAAACCTAAAAACATGCATTCGAGTTAAACTTGTTGATTTATTTAGAGAGTACCGCCTACATGACATATTTATGTGTAGTGTGACCTGTAAGGAGCTCGGTAGATATGGCGCTGGCTTGTAGTTGTCTGGTCACATTTGATTCGAGTATTACGTAATTCGAAAGTTAGCTTACAAAACTACGCCGAACGAGTTCACAGAGAAATATCATAATAAGTAACTGCACACGTCAAGTACTTCAGGTAAGAGTAAAGATAAAAAGTATGTCATATTACAGTTTATTTACAAAAGGCAATTAAATAAATATAGTTTTATATAATAACAAGCATTTATATTTATAAAATAAATATATAGTCTATACACGTATAAACATGATGGCCTACAGTTTTGTCTGAAACATAAAGACACCGTCCTGCATAACTGGTCGCACAGAAGCTACCTTCCGGTTACTCCTGTCATGTGCACTGTCAGCCATTTTGAATGAGGCCCGTTGCGATGGTGACGTCATAGAGGTCATAATGTTCCCGTTCGGGCCTCGAGTGACCATCACACACGGTTCGTTACGGTCGTATGAGTTACCGAACGTGAGAGAATTACGAGTGTCAAATTTGGGGTCACTTGAATTTACTCCAAACGTTCCGCGTCTGTCAAAACCGTCGGGAAAATGATTAACATATGCAGAATTTATTTTGTAGCCATTTGCGTGAAAGCTTCTGTTATTTCTATCGAAATCGTTTCTTTGGTTACGTTTTGAATTTTTCTTAGAACGCCGATTATCTACGGTAAAAGACTCCACTGTCGGTCTGCCTTCAGTGGCCAAATGAAGGTCAGGATCGTACGACCTTGACCTATAGGACTGTCTGAAAGTGGGTGAAAAATCATAAGCATAATCCCGTCGCCGAGAGTCCGCATTTGATCGGCTTCCACTATGAGATCGCCGTGTATTATCAAACCCCGAAGGCACGTTCCCATGGTAATATTGACGCTCTGGAGATACAGACAGTCGGTTACCTCTTGAAATTGCACTGTCACTTCCAGTTTGAAAGATCTTAGGAACATATTGGGGTAATGACGTTCTAGAATTGCTGCGTTTCTGATCATAAAAAGCAGAGTTCGAATTCACGTGTTTTTCTTGTAGACGAGAACTCGAAAATGATCTCCCTTTAGGACTCGTTGGCGTCCGTGTCACTAGGTTGGCGTTCGTTAACGAGTACTCGTAGTTCGCCGCATCCGGGTCGTACCAACTACTACGATAACTTGTAGGTCGGAGCTCGAACGAGCGACGATAGGCGGGATTGTCGTACGTGGTCGACCTCGTGAAGTCCATTGATCTGCGAATGAACGAGGCACCGCTGCTCCGTTTAATGGCTGATGACTCCTTGAGAAAATAAAAGGTGTGTTTAGATGCATTATGTTGCTTAACCAGCAAGTCGATATATTTGTACCATTTGTATTTAGGTTTTGTCTAAATATGTATCCATTAATTTGAGATGACCCTAAACGGCATGGCAAATATGAAGAGCACACTTGATTTTTGTATGATTTATGGATGGTGATTATTCTAAACACTCACGCTTTTTGTGACCATTGACTTTTGCATTACACATGAATAGTATTGATTACATAATGTATATCTTAATTAAAACTAGCATACTATTACAAAATAAATAATGGGTACAACTTTATGGAGGCTATCTTGTGCCAAAAATGTACAAATGTTTTTTGTAGAAAAAATTTGTACAAATCGACAAATTACAAATGTAAAGCGGTAAAAAATTAACTAACATTTTGCAGTTTTCAAGATTACACGTGCAATTGTAGAAATACGATTTTATTTTAAGAAATATAATTCCGCTCTTTCGCTGTTAGTTAATCGCAACATGGTTTTGTGCAATTTCTAATGTTATGTTATGGAAAAGGAATCGGTAGAAAACCAAAATCCTATATAATATCCATTCTATTGAATAATTTCTCATAAAAAAGATCTAGCTTTACTTAATTCAATGTTTTGAATATGCGAAAAAGTTCATCTGACAAAGCGACAGTGGAACAACGCAAATGGAAAGTCGCCGTTTACATTTCTCGGTTTACAAAACTCGAAAGAAACAAGTATCGAATTTTGCACATGCCCATATATGGAAAATGTCAATAAGAATGTGGGAGGAGCCTATCGAACGCTCGTGCATCATCGGAAATTACCGGATTTAGTGGAAGGTCTACAGTACTGTAGACCGTTTATGTCAAATATACATTCTAGCAAAGTTACGTAAATACATCCGGACAGTATGTAAATCCGGACACCGGAAAGAAATATATGTTCGTATTATCTATGGAATTTATTAAGCCATCTATCTGTCTCGGTAATGTAAGATATATTTCAGCAGAAACCACGGCGTTGGTCAATATATATTGCCGCCATAGAGTCTTTTGATGGTTTTTGCTGTTCAGATTTATTCTGAACGCGAATTATTTCAGCTACCACGGCGTATACATATTGACAATTGTTAAAAAAGCTGATATTTGTTTCCACAATTGCCTGTGTCGGCTGTGAGTGTGAGCAAAAGCTGTTCTGAGAGTTTCTGTCATACAGAAGACATTAACTACAGTACTTTAATCTGTCACATAACCTAATTGTGACATATTTTAGTTTATCAGTTAAAAAAATTCTTGTGTGTATATTTTATATCAAAAGTAATTGGTAATGTATGTTCATGGCAAATGTATTAATTATATTAAGCTTTAAGAAAAGACATGTGTAAAAATTATAAAAGCGACCATTTCCATTGTCATTATGTTCACTCACAAAAAGCAGTAGGCCTACTTATATCTTTGTGCTAGTTACTAGTATATGGTAATGTTTTGATTCACAACTGGGTATGTCCTGAAAAAACAACAACAACAACATACACTTGTACATGTGCAATAATTATGCAAGGTTCTTAAAAATGACATTTAATTGTTATTATAATGAACTTAATATAATAACATGTTCTGAATTTCATTATTTCTATGTAAATATTAACTGATTTCTGTACAGCCTTGTTCTTTTGTGTTATATAAGGCATGCAACCAAAGGCTTTATTTTAAGTCCCTCTCAGAAAATGTGGAGGGTCTTGAATCGTTTGTCAATATAATTTGACCAGTTGAAATCTTTGTTTGATAGAGAATGCCAATTTATTGTTTTTATTTTAACAAGAAGAAATTACTGAGTGATACCTTTGTATTATTTTTCAAAATACAATTGCATTAGAGAAACATCATATTTATGTTCTTAAAGGCTTTAAAATAGGGCACTTTAGGATACTTTTTTTCTTAATTTAAAATATATTTCCAATTTCATGAAAAAAATAGAAACAGTCGTTGAGACAAATACTTATTTCTGTGGAACTTTTTTGTTAAAGTTCATGCATTGGATCAAAAGCGATGAGAGGAGTTATTGGCACTGTGATATTTACCAAAATCAAGTAACAGATTTGCTTCTAGCACATGTTGGGCCCTACACAGAAATTGAGTTAAGCACATATACAATGTACATTAACAGTAGCTCTAAATATCTCGTCAACTCCCCTAAATTCGCGACTACCACTGATTCGCGGATGTTGTTATTGTCACGTGATCGTCTTTGGCATTTGCGCATGCGCAAACGTGGCCGCGGGAATATCTTTGTACATGTCCAATGGACCATGTGACCGAATATTGTGTGAATATAATACATTTTAAACAGACAAAAGAACTGGACATGATACCTGATATAAAAACACCATGATTTCTTATTCCCAAAACATCAGGAAGTTACATTTTGTTTTTTTCAATAAAAATACAAACCGAAATAGTTGTTTTTGTCCGATGTTGCAGTAGAACTTCCATATATGGGACATGATTCGTCAGTGTATCGTAACTAAGGCCGAGCAAAGTTTTTCTTGTGTTTTTCAGTACCTTAATTTTAAGTGAAGTTTAGCCTTTTTTTATATGGAAATATGGTTACACAAGAGGCATTTAGGAAATTGTACAGGCTCTATTCATCACAAATTAAAAACACACCCTACAATGATATACTGAAAACAAAATGAAAACAGTAATTGTTTATGTTTTTTTTGCTTAAACTTAAATCATCATGGATTTTAGATTCTGTAAGCCCCCTTAAAAGAAAAAATCCATTTACCTAAAAACGTTTTTCCCCACTGGTATAGCATTACTTAAATGTGCATTTGTGATAAGAAAGAATTTACATTTCAGATTTCTTTTTTTAAATAAAATTCACTGTTTAATATGATAATCGAAAACTTGTTGTACATGTGGCCTAATTGAAGATTATTTTCTAGGAATGACGGGATGACGTCATATCCGCGAATCAATGATAGTTAGATAACATGGCGACTGCTTGACACTTACGTAAACAATGTTGACCTGCTAAAAGTTTTAAACGTTGTTTTGGATAAATAAGTTAAAAAAACAGCGGTATATATATTTATTTTCAAATATTTGTTCTAATTATTATGTTCAAATTGTTGAAATAATTTGATAATTGACATTAAATGTTAGGGTCGCGAATTTACGGTAATCGAGGATATGTGTTTAGTGACTCATTCATTAGATTAATTACTATAAGCCAGTGTTTCAGAGCTGTGCATTAGCTTGACTACCAACTTGTCCTGTCAGGCAAGTACTTTGAAAATTAACTTGCGCGATTTGTAGACGGAGCTCTTGATTGTACTGTTAAAGCATTTCATGGCCAAACTTCATCGATTACATTAATTTGCATACGGTGAATCCCGAACAACACCGGAGAAAATTGGGGGCGGGGAGAATACTTCGGAAAACTCCGTAAGCATTTCCTTATATGGAAGTCAGTGAAATTGCAACTTGCGATTTGTCATTTCCGAATCGCGATTTGTCATTACCGAATCGCAATCGGTGAAGTGTGAAAGTAAGTTGGTCAGATGCCAAAACTTAATCGTTATTTTACATTTTCATAAGTACGTTGAGAAGAAATAGAAGTGCAGGGTAATAATGCGAGTGGTCAAAATAAAGAACTGTATACTGATTTTAATGTTTCCAAATGTAAAGGACTGCTGTCTTATTAATTTTTATGTAGATATCTAGTTGATAATCAAGAATTCGATTTGTTTTCACAATAATGTACTTTTCTTGTTTGAAAATAGAATTTAGATGATTTACTTTCTTATTTTAGAGAATGGATTTTATACATCTGAAAATTCCGCTTATATTTCTATGTTTGTACATCATTACATTTTTGGCACAAGATAGCCTCCATACAACTTATCCTTTCAAAATCAAATGTATTTCACGTATGTTTAAATTTCATTTATCATTTCAAAACTTATACAAAGGAAGGGCGACTTACATCGATGTCGATGCTTTCATAGATGTCCGTGTTGGGGATGTCCGTGAACTGACGTCGACGTCTTGAGCGGCTGGCTCGCTCCGACTTCTTCCGTCCCTCCCCGCCATGTTTCCGCAGCAACCTGCAAATGGCATAAGTGCGTTAAAGTGCCTATACACGATTGTTCAAGCTTTCTGGGCGTAACTAAGCATATTCCTATACAACCATGCGTGTAAATCGAATCGCTGGAATGTTATTCAAAATGAAATCCGAGACCTAAAGAGGTAATGCGTAACATGTGCATTAACAGACTTATAGCATTGTATAAATTTATGCACGTTTATATATACAACAAGTGCTATCAAAACGGCATTTGGTTAAAAACGGTTCATGGCTTTCAGATAAAAACTCATTTTGCGTCTACTAAGTTTATCTACTAAATTTATCATGTGCATACTCCAATCTGGCCTATGTACGCCTCTGGAAACGATAGAATACCCTGGAAATACATGGGAACACAATAAGACATCAACGAAAACGGTCCATTGCTGGGTAAATAAAAAAAATAGTCATGAACAAATCTGCATCGTTTATTATTGCTTAATAGCCTAACTCTGGGTTTTTTCGAGTGTACAGTTAAAACAATTTTGGAAATAAATAACTCGCTTAATATGCATCGGAGATTCTTATAAATTAAACTTACTTCCATTTTAATCCAAAACATATTATGACTTAAAGTAAACAATAATCATATCGTTATCCGCACCATTTTTGTTGGAAAATAATAATATTCTATATTTAATAATAAATTGGCATGTCATGGAATGTGCTTAAGATGCCTTTTCTTAAATACACTGCATAATGATTTAGTTTGAGTATGTCGTTTGACTTACTTATGGATTGCGCACTGTTGTTAATTCTTTTATAAACATTTTTGAAACGATGTTTTAATAATGAAGTACATACAAAAGCACCCGAGTTCTCGTAATTTAAAAATAAACACTGTGAACACGTAAGTGTATTAATGTTTTATAGTTTAGTTTAGCCCGCAATGTATCATGTAACTGAGAGTTGAGCTACGTGTTTCAAATTTAATAGAAGCGCTGTATAAACCATTTCAATCTGTTTCGCAAACCATTCTATCATGAATGTGTATTCCGTTCAACTTTACCTGAAAATACCGTCTAGGATCATTTAATAATATCGAAACACTTTGCATAAACCGCATCTGTCTGCACCCGTTACTTTTATATACAACAATATGAGCTCTCAGCAGTCTTTCCAATAACAATAGTTATGAGAAAATAAAATAAATCCAACAGATTTCACATATGAACACACAATTCATAAACATATTTCTTCACGTTCAGACGCAATCAGAAAAAACAACAATAGAAACAATGCCCTAAACTCGCCACTAATCACAACTCGATCATGTGTGGCCGTAATTAACTGTAATTAACTGTATTGGTGCACGGTCATAAATCGGACTTCAACATGCTAATCAGGTTCAAAACATGGGCGGCGATCATCGCTTTGAGTGTTTTCTGTCAGTGAAGGTGTCAACTTGTCAACGTGCGATCATGAGCCGATGTTCAGACGAACGTGTGTAATCGACGTACTTGACGTAACGAACGTAGCATACTCAATGAACGCAATGTTTTGTTATAATTATCGCTTGGGTTTGGAGCATTTAATTTGTGTTAAAATTGTTAATACTGTTCATATGATTTATATTCTGATGTTTCAGTTTATTAAAATCCCTTCATGCGAGTCTTTGCATGCAATGAAAATATAACCGTGATAAAAGTACTGTGTTTTTATCCTGAAACACATTGTATTTAGTTTCGATATTTTCAGTCATTTATCCACAAAATAGATCAACATATCTGTGAATCACTTAAATATCCACGGGACGTGATACATTAACACCTACCTATTGTAAAATGCGTATAAATTTCGCGCATTCTTCTGGAAAACTGTTCATTCGCGCGATCTTAAATCTGCGCATCTTTCATTTGTACATGTATATTTCTTAATATTCATGCGAAAAAAAAATAACGCGTGGTCTTCAAATTGAAAAAAAAAATTGGACTACCGCGAAATACAATCATTTTACCGTATTCACCATTTAAAGTATATTTTGGCAAGTGGCGCGCAACGACATCGATTTCGATTTTATTAATACGTTTTATATACATTCGTGTTTGTCTTTTAATTTAGTAAATCAATTAAAATTCTTTTAATTATTTGCGAGATTAACCATGGATTTACATTGTTTTAAATATGTTCAATTAATATACAGTTTTATCGGATTTACTTTTTTTAATTCGTCAAGGATGTCCTATATATCAATACACATGATTCGATTAATACTAATCAAAGGTATACGTCGAATCAAATGTTTTGTGGCTAAACGTTTAAGACATATGTTAAAGGTGTTACTTCGAAACACAATTAAAAAGAATGAAATACTGTTCGAACTGTTAGAAATAGTGCATGAAACGCTTTAACACAAACCAAATCCGGTAAATACAGTTCTATGAGAACTTTTATGTATGGGGGCACAGTGCATGAAGTGAATTATCATTCTTGTAAAAGACCTTCCCCACCGGGAAAGCAACACGGGAAAGCTGTTGCACAAATACCTCCGGAATTAATCAAAAAGGTATTCCTTTTTTTTTAAAGAAAAAACAAAACAAAAAACAAGACACGATAATTCAGACACGAGAAACAGGATGGTGTCCTGGAATTGCAATCAATGTGTATGCATTTATGTATGACTGCTATAACTGACAGACGATTTGGCAAGACTTCAGTTTGGTTCATGACAAGTCATACCGTTCTGACTCGACAAACGCTGTCTTTATCGTTGTGTAGTTGTTCAAATGCCTAGTTGATTGTCGACAAATTTCATATAAAAAGGGTTTATACAATACAAGTTTGACGACAATTTGCACAATTTTATTTTTTAAAATATAAGATAAATTATTTAATATTCTTTAAAATAATGCACTTCTGTTCTATATTTAAAAGTATATTAATTTCCTGGCTGGACCCAAAGTTGATGAGAGGCATATACACTGGGGGCTGACCGTGTAAACTTAAAGTGTTTCTCAACGACAAAATGTTTGTGTTTTTTAACAAAAAACTAATACAAACAGCGTGTTTTATTTCCTGAATTTTATAATGATTTCTTTGATAAACACACACCAAAGAGTGTGTATGTTTTACAACGAAGTCATTATAAAATTCGGTAAATGAATCACGCTCTATGTATTAGTTTTCGTTAAGAATCACACACATTTTGTCGTTGAGAAACACTTAAAGTTTACACGGTCAGCCCCCAGTGATATATCACAGGTAGGAAATTTTGTTTCATTCATTCATTCATTCATTCATTCATTCATTCATCATTAATTAATTAATTAATTAATTCATTCATTCATTTATGCTTTCTTTCATTCATTTTGTCATTCATTCGCTGGTGCATTCTTCGTCCCTTCTCGTGTTCTATTATACAAATATGGACATTTTAGCTGTGCAGTATCATGCGATGGTACACAGCAAAATCCATATTGAACGAGGCCACAACCGAGTTCAATATGGATTTTGCAGTGCACCATCAAATGACATTGCACAGCTAAAAAGTCCATACTTGTTTTATAATATGAATTATAAAATAAATGACGGCTGATGGCGTTTTAAGAATAAAGAACTACACACATTTATTTGTTTCAATAATAATATCAGAACAAAAATTTATAATTCGGTTACTTCCCACAGTTTAATTATAACGGGAGATCACTGTTTCGCAGCACGAGTATTACCGACTCGTACTTCGGGACAACACGTAATTGAACGAAACGAGCCTCGGCTAAATTCGCACTTTTATTGGGATTCCAAATAAGCTATTTTTAGTTACTGTGCAATATCATCTGATATTTGCACAGGTGAGGTAAAAACTGTGCAACATCATGTATGATTTTCTTTCAAAGGTGTGTCGCCGAGCCAACCAAATAACGTTTATTTATTAGTCATATTATACATTAAGATACTGAAAGCGTTTATGGTTCCATTTTTCTTACAATATCAAGATCTTTGATGTACTGATCAGCAGTTCATATCCATTGACCATCACAAAAGCAATACAATTAAAAACATAGTGTTCATAAATCTAAGAAGCAATTCTTCAAATTTTATTTAACAACCACAACCCTTATTTGAAAAAGAAACGCGTGCAATTTTAAATGGATGATTCTGGATGAATCCGCAGGGTTGGTTTTGTTGCACAGAGACATGGGCTAGTGTATGGGTTTGATTGCGCAGTTGGGTTTCACATTACAGACATGGGCTAGTGTATGGGTTTTGTTGCACGGTTGGGTTTCACATCACAGACATGGGCTAGTGTATGGGTTTGTTGCACGGTTGGGTTTCACATTACGTACATGGGCTAGTGTATGGGTTTTGTTTCATGTTTGGGTTTCAAATTACAGACGCGGGCTAGTGTATGGGTTTCACATTACAAACATGGGCTAGTGTATGGGTTTTGTTGCACATTTGGGTTTCACATTACTGACATGGGCTAGTGTATGGGTTTGTTGCACGGTTGGGTTTCACATAACAGATATGGGCCAGCGTATGGGTTTTTTGCACAATTGGGTTTCACATTACAGACATGGGCTAGTGTATGGGGTTTGTTGCACGGTTGGGTTTCACATTACAGACATGGGCTAGTGTATGGGTTTCACATTACAGACATGGGCTAGTGTATGGGTTTGATTGCTAATGCACAGTGATTATTCAAACCTTCACACTTTCCAGCCTATCTCTAAAGAAAACGTGCATACAGCTGGTCTCACGAATTGTTGTCAAAAATATTCGTGCTTGTTAATACAAAACTACTACATATTCTCTGTTGACCACGTTACACCTGTATGTACTGTCAATATTCAATAAACCACACTCTAGGGTCATGCATAGTTAATTCCAAATCACATGTGTATGGTTTTCCCTTAGCATTAACAGAATTAATCATGCCTTGGAAGGGTTATGTCAATGAAACTTAGCAGGAACGGAATCAGGATTCGGCCACGTCTGGATGTGTTAATGACAGGTAATTATACAATATCGAAACGGCTCGTGCAGATAAAGTACTATAGTATTATGTAATTATATTAGATGTAAAATTATAACAATAGATACAAATGCTACAAACTTTGGGTTAAGACAAGAACATGAGTTTGTGTTCAGTACACAATAGTTGTCAATATGCATTTCCCTATAAAACGCCTTCCCTTTCCCGTACTAACTTATTTAGGTCACGGAATTACTACATAGCTCCACTGGTACTCAAGTGGCCTACATAAGCATGAGGCATTGCAGAGCTTTTATAAGCCTATTCCTAATTGTCGATTTCAAACACATACTTCAATATAATTATGACCTACTTTGACATCATATTACAACCCGCTTTGTGTTCAATCCACTTAAGAGTATAAATCTAAAACGCCTCAGTAAAACATGTGATCTTTATCTGTTTAACAAGCAATTTTCCACATGTGATTGTGAGCAGCAGCGAACGCATTGCATTCTTTACCACGGTTCATGGGCTATGACATTTCATGTCCAATTAATAACTACGGCATTTTGGCAAGTGTTTCCTATTAAATATGAGCACTGCAACGAGAGGAGCTGAGTCTGTGTATCTTACTCGCTGAATCTGTAACAATGAAAACTTGTGTTTCTTTTATATTTGAGGTTTGCCATGGATTACCTAAATAACCAATGACATATTTCCATGATTAAAGCACACATATTAAAAACATTCTTTCGGAAATCTGGTAGCGCAATCAGCGCATGTATTCCCTTTGTTTTCCTTCGTTTGGTATGTCAAATCAGGTGCAATTAATTCAAATGATAGGTTTGGCATGGTCTTCCAAGAATCTACGTTCCCACAGAATGATATCAAAACAATGTTTAAATGTGGGAACAAGACAGCGTTGCCAACAAATCAACTGCAATAAAAACACTTGTACACTCCTAGATTGACAGAGTTCTCGGTAGGCGAACGAAACATTTGGTCACTCTCTTAGATTTCAGCGTTCGTCTGTCAGCGTATTTACGCTCAGCTGCCAACACATCACCTGCAATTATTTCTGTTCTGTATGATTTATATATATATATTAATCTTGTACAAAACCAGCGATTTTGAACGCGTTTTCAAAGACAATAAATGTTTTTTAATGGAACACATTATTCACACGGTGCAAATGATGTATACATAAAACATCTATGTACATTTTGTACCAGTATTACAGGACTTCAATCATCATAATAATATCCATTTTTTAATTGAAAAATGTACAATATCAGACGATTATTTAAAAACAAAGGGTAGTAAGTGAATAATAACATTCCCGAAATAATTTTCTAATGTCGCAGTTGAAAATTCCAGTACATTAATAATTAATTTAGATGACAGGCTCAATAACAAATTATTGTTGCTTTCTACTGTATTATTTGTTCTTTAGGTCATGTCGTTTTATTTTATCGTTTTACCACACATGGAAAAACATTTTTTAATGAAAAATGGTATATATGCAACCAACTGATAACTGTAAAAAAACAAGGCGAAACTCGGGTAAGGCCTCTTCAAATTGACATTGAAACTAGAATGATCTCTTTTTGGTCTAAATTAGTCAATCCATTGTGTACTAAACTATCATATTCTGTATACAACATTTTATTAGAAATGCATGAAAGAGAAAATACTAGTTTCGACTGGATAGAGTGTATACGAAATATTTTTATAAAATGTTGAATAATGAATGTTTGGCAGTCACATAATTTTCCTAATAACCGATGGCTTACTAAAAGTACAAAACAAAAACTATCGGATCTGTTTATTAACGAATGGCACTCAGATGTAAACAATTCTAGTAAATGTTGTAACTATAGATTATTTAAAGATAAATTTTGACTAGAACCATATATTGTTAACACGCCACATAAATTTTTAAAGTGTATGATAAAATTTCGCACAAGAAATAACAGATTACCTGCCGAAACTGGAAGCTGGTATGGAATTGAAGCGAATCAACGATTATGTCCTTTATGTAACTCCACTTGACAATTGGTGATGAGTTTCATTATTTACTTGAATGTAATGCTCTTAAAGACCTAAGTAAACGATTCATTTATAAGAAATACTATAGGAGACCAACTATTTTAAAATAAATAAACTTGTGAACTTGTTGCAAAAGGACAGCGCGCTCGACTATTCGACGTATTTCAGTTGGTACATATTTTGGATAGTGGAAGGGGCATACATTTGTTTAAATACAAAACTTTAAGTGAAGCCTTGTACAGTTTATACATTATTGGAACAACACTTTAACCACAAAATATATGTAAAAAGTGTGTATAACTCTGTCAAAATACAAAACAGAGTTATGGGTAATGTTGCTCCTGATACTAGAGTTGATGACAAAGTTTGTAGCAACCACCACGCACCTTCCCTGCGCATCGATTGCGCAATCGCAGTTTCGTCACAGATCCAACCTCATTTTCTTTCGGGAAACACCTACCTTCTTCAATAGCTTGCTCTGGACATATCCGAGTGTTCCAAAACGAATAATTTGCATCATTTTGTGGCGGGATGTCTATTTTTGTCTACAGTGACCTTCAGGACTTATTTAAGTTGTTTAAACGAAAAAAAAAAAGAATTTAAAAAATTGATATATTATTTTTTCCCCGTACACGCTCATACACTCTTATAGTTTTGAACGTTTATTACAGATAAATATTTGCTCTTTTCAATTATAATCGTCAAAAGGCTGCATACCCACGTAAAATATGTTTTTATGGCCTGTTTTCCGACCCACCGTAAAAGCAGGTGCGCCCGCCAGGGGAGGTAACTGTAACAGCTTCGGACTCCATATTTACGAACACGACAAATTCGACCTGTAATTTTTGCGAATATTGCAGAGAAAATTAAGTGGTCCTAGTGTTCATTGAAGGTTTTCAAAAGTTTATAATGTCGTGCATTTATTGCAATAATGCAATCGATATGCCTTTTCTGCAAATTGGTGAAATCATGGCAATATCGTTCGTACCATGTTAGTTCGTACCGAGTTCGTACACGATTATTTAAGACCAGAAGAATTTACTTATTTCTTTTAGTTTTTATTAGCATCAAGTTGCATTTTGGATATATGTTTATGCATTTGGAATGAGTGAACAAGAAGTGCATGTTCCTCGACTTATGACAGTTTTTTCAAAGCTCTTACTATTTAGCAAATGCAATCCATTTCTTGTTTTGTTTTTGTTTTTTTTTTCACTGTCAGTTTCAGTTAGTAAATTATTCTATGAAAACCATAGTTTTTTAATAGCATGAAAACAACTTATTTGTGTTCTTTATTGTTTTTACCTTTCAGTTTCCTATCCCTTGTCTGCCATTGTCGACCCGATGTCAGACAACCACAAAAGAACCCCACCAAGTCCAGGGTTGGATAATTTGTGTGAACCAATATTGGTACTGGTTTGTAATGAGTCATATTGTTGAAAAAACATATTATATATGTTGATATGGTTAACTCGGACAAATACTCTATGTCAATGTTGCCCCTGGGTAAAACCGCATAATTATGACTCATAAACCTTGTGCATATCAATATTTGTCTTAAAAATGCATATAAAACGTTAGAGAATAAACAGTTTCATGCTGAGTCTTTTACATGTTAAAGATCAGTATTAAAAGCAAGTGAGACCGTCTTAATATGAATTTGTTAATGTTTTTTACATTAATTCGTCAGTTACAATGAGTGATTTTATATTGTCAGGTGGTCGTTTTAAGGGGTTTAAGATCCTTTAGCCGGGTTAAAAATACCCTGGGTATTTCTAGCTAATGACCCGGCTATTTCGTTCTGTTTAGTGTTATTTTTATATGTAAATCATGACACACCGCCTACTTTTCAGATTTCCCATTATACATCAAAACATAATAAAACGCCTGCATTTTAATGTCAATTTAAAAAAAAATAATTGGGGTTGTTTTGAGATGGATTTCAAACCTATTAAGGTATTTTCACTGTATTAGGAATCATACTTTTGTCAGATATCTGATAGTGACGAGACGGAGCAGTCGGAGGGTGAGGAAACCCAGGCACCACCAGAATACGTATGGTCCCTGGAGAGTCAGCCAGCACCTCAGCCAGTCGAAGTTAGGTCAGTGACAAGCCAGACGTTACATTCTGGGGGTATTATTTGCCTTGAAGGAAATATTTACACAGGCCACCACACTTATAATGTTATTGACAACATCAATGCAGGTGATCATGTAATAGGTAATGAAAGCCTGTCCAAACTGACACAGACAATAGAAACGGGCAACACACACTGTTTGGACGTATACTGTGAATATTTAGACCACTAAAATGAGTTTAGGGAAATTTTTGACCCAGCTGAACATTACAATGCAATCATTAATATCTAATGACTTTGTGTCTTCTTCACAAGTTGAGTTTACAAATGGTTTGGCAATTGATTTACTGAACGCATGTGTGTACTTGAAGTTAGTGATAAGAGAAAATATTTTTATTTGGATTTCAATTTTATCAAAAACCAATATTAATGAAATTAGCAAAGAGGCAACATTGAGCAAAATTCACAGGGTCAATCAGAACAGCAAATCAAAGCGTGGACAACAGAAGGAGATTTTTTTGTGTCAGAAGTTTACGATACCAACACAAACCCAATCTGAATCTGCAACCCCAACATTACTTGAACCTGTCATCTCAGACAAACAGAGTATCTCAGACAAACAGAGTGTCATCTCAGACAAACAGAGTGAAACGTTAATATTGAAATTACATGAAAAAGGACTTGTAAAACAAACGAGAGAAAAATCAAAACAATTAAAGAGAAAAATAGAGACGTCAGAGAAAAGAGCTGATGAAAAAAGAATAAAATTGGAATCATTGCAAAATGAGAACAAGAAGTTGAAACAAGAGATGAAGAACACTAAAAAAGTAGAAAAATCTGCTCATATGAAATAACTAGAACAAGTGTAAATAATGCAAAACTAGTACAATCAGTTAAGAATTTGAAAAGTGTTCAAATGACATTAAAGCAAGAATTGGAAGAAAAAAGTTAACAAATCGAAGTTTTTGAAGCTCTTCAACATGAGACTGAGGAAATTGTTGCCACAGCAGAACAAAATGCTAAAGATCTGAAAAATGCTAACTTGACAGTTGACTATTTGACCTCATTGGTAAAAGATGTTCCTGAATGAGAACTTTTTGATAATTGTGAAAAGAAATATACAAACGAAACTGTTCAATGTATAATGAATCTTACTGATTTAAAGGTGCCAACAGAAAAAAATGGAGGTGTCATCAAGGAAGTTGCCAATCTTTGTGGAAAAAATGTCAACCGTGTACCATCAGCAAGTACTGTAAATAGAATTGTGGACAGTACAGTTGCATTAGCAGAGACTCAGATTGGAATTTTGTTGAAAGACAGGCAACACACAACACTTTATACCGATGAAACTCGTAAATACGGGAAAGTTTTGCAGACTTACATCATAACAGATGATGAGCAAACATCCTACATTCTTGGTCTCCGTGAAATGGTAGACAAAAGTGGAAAAAGTACACTGGACACTTTCAAAGAAATATTGAACGATATCACAGATCACTGTCATGAACATGAGAACAACAATGACATGAACGTTGGGTACAAATTGTTGGCAAACATTCGAGACACAATGTCCGACAGAGCATCAACTGAAAAGCAATTCAATAAACTGCTAGAAGAATTCAGATCTCAAATTCTACCAGAAATTGTGGATGGTTGGCAAGACTTAACCACAGAAGAACAGGCACTGTGCACACACATGAACAATTTCTTCTGTGGGCTACATTTACTAGTCGGACTTGCAGATATGTGAATCGACTATCAAGAACTTTGAGAAAAACTTTCTGGATGATAAGGACATTGGTTCTGGAGCAAAACCAGAGTTGAAGAAGTACCATAGGAATGAAAGTGGGACCCTTCGCATAATACGAACAGCATCAAAGTCATTTGCAATAGGAGAAGATGAAAAAAATGGCGTCAGTCTTCCTTGGGGAACATACCTGAAGTCAAAAGGAGACAAAAATTACATTGTCAGATTTAAACACAACCGTTTTAAGTTGGTGTTTAGTTTAGCTTCAGCTATATTCCATCACAGAGATGACATCAGTGTATTTCTTGACCAAGTGCACGGTCTATCAAATGACTTATTGAAAGCTGTGACATTAGACATCAAAGAATCTCTCTACCTTGCAGGATTGAAGTCATTCGGTTTGATCTCTAAACTGATTACGGGTCCATTGTGGAGACTGTTGGAAGCTCCAGGACATATACTCGAAATGAATGTTCATTACAAACATTTGGTAGACTTCCTGATGAAAGGAGCTGATAGTGTTGAAGAAATTCAGAAATTCATAGATGGGGAAGCAAGTCCTTTTGAAACGGATGTTTCAGATGATGTGCAGTCGCGGAAGCTGTTTGAAAAGCATGAGGAACTAAATGAAATTCTTTGTCCAATGCTACAAGCTTTCTTTCTGTCAATGGCGGAACTCCTGAAAAGAATGATTGCAGACCATCTTCCTGGGGGTCAATTTACTGAACCGAGCGAAACGATGATGTCTGAAACTCGATCTGTCATGAAACACAACAAACTTCCAGAGTTTGTGTTTGGTCAACTTGATCAGCTGCTACGTTACCGCCCAAACGCAACTCTTCTTACAAATGAAGCTAATCTCATGTACTCGCACAACAAGACAAGAAAGTGGTTGGAATCATTACCAGATACTGAGAGAAACCAGCTTCTAGACCAAGCAAGGAAACAAGGGAAAAGTATGAGATTAAAATTTAAGCAAAGACTGCAGGCAATAGAGGCAACACGTTTAAAAATTCAGGAAGAGCGAAGAAGGAAGTTAGAGGAAACAGAACGGAAGAGAATACAAGGATTAGAAGATATGACCAATGCTGTATGTTACTATGGTCTCTGGCAAAGCGAAGAGCAAGTTGATGAAGGATTGAGTAGACTTGAATCTGAAAAAGAGAAAAGAGAAGCCCTCCAGAGTCAGCTCAAGTTCAGGAGGAAAGTGCTGAATCAAAAGCACAAAGAATCAAAAGTGTACAATTTCAGTAAGAAGAAGTCAGATGGAAAATAAGAGAAACTGACTATTGATGAATTGAAAGAAAATGTGCTAAGACTCATTCGTGACTGTCTAATTCAGCCAACCCAAGAAAAGGAGAAGCAAAATGTGCCCTTACTTGTTGGGAAAAATGTATCCCACAAATTTGCAGATGGGCAAGAGTACAATGGCCATGTAATTTCTGTAGTGCCCGGGTTTAACGAATGGTACAACATCAAATATGACAATGATGAATCAATATACGCATATAATCTAGTGGAAATTTACAAAAAAGGTGATCTTAAAATTAAGGTGTAAATATTAGTGTAAATGTTCATTACCTTTCATAGTCTTTAGTGTTAGTTAACTTTTCATACTCTTTGAATCACCAGGTATTTTGTATGTGGTTCTGCCTGCTTAAGTGTTATTACAGATTGATAATGTCCGTGTTGACAAAGACCTAAAGATGTTCACTATAATGTAAGATCAGTTCAGACTGTTCCCAGTTCAGTTACCTGTCACCTTGTATGGAGTTTTTCAACATCAGAGCATTCAGTTATAGTTCAGGAAGAATCGCAAATTGTTTCTAAATATATTAGCAATTTTATGTTCATCCTTATTATGGATTTAAGCTCTGATTTTGAAAACTTAGTTTATGCCATTTTTTTTAACTTGTTAGCGTTTTCCGGAATCGGCTGCTTTCTACTAAAACAATAGTTAGAACACTTGTTTTCTTCAGTTCACATTCTGCAGTTCAGCTTAAAACCTTTTGCATGAATGTTCAGTTAATAACACTTGGTGTTGCATGCATTTACATTGTTGTGATTACAATAACAATCATGTTGTTGATGACCGTGAATTTTAACTTTATTGAAGGTGATATTCTTAAAAATAATCATCTCTGTATTCTACTAAAATATCATACTCATATCATTGAAATCACTGCTAACATTTGGTGTGGTTTAATATGTATACCTAATCTTTTCCTATTCACTGCAAACTAAATCAACCAAGCTTTTCTCAGTGTTTCATGTAATGTAATATGTTTTGTTTGTCTATTTTCAGATTTTCGTCTGCCGAAGCCGACCATTCTGCTTGTCAAAGAAGATGTTAATCTGACCAGAACTGTTTAGGAAGTGCTCCAAAGGTTATCCATTGTGTTAAATATATTGCCAGTAACTATTTTTAATGTTTTTGTCTGTTAGAATGCAAAAAAACTTTGACAGACAAAGTGGGGTCAGGATTTTGAAAATATCTGTTTTTTGATGCTTCAGATTTCCATTTTTTCATATTTTTCAAAGTAGTGTATTTTGATAAGTATATGTCCAAATTGAATAAATAAAGCAAATTTGTAAATGGTGTTATGTATATTATTAGGAAATGCAAAGCTTTCAGAGGTGTTGTGGCAAAAAAAAATGTGTGGTGGTTGCTAGACAAAGGTTAGTTCCAAGTTTCAAGTGAATAACTTATGTAGTTTTGAAGTTACAAAACTTTTGAATATAAACTTTAACCAGAAAATCTATGTTAAAAAGGGGCATAACTCAGTCAAAATACAAAAAGAGGTACGGGGATGTTGCCACTGATACTGGAGTTGATGACAAAGGTTAGTTCCAAGTTTCAAGTTAATAACTTATGTAGTTTTGAAGTTACAAGACTTTTGAAAAAAAAACCTGTAACCAATTTAGACGCCGGGGGTAGTAGGATAGCTCACCTATTCTTCGAATAGTCGAGCTAGTAACCAAATAAAAATAAACGGCACCAAGCCTATCAACAATGAATTCGTGTGCATACCAACAAGAAAATCAATGCTGCACTTTCACAACACTAGAGAGTACCTGTAAACGCAACATGTGAATCCCCAGAGATCAGATACATAGAGAATAACAAGTTACTGCCTGGTCTTGTGTAATATATCAGGTGAGGCTTAGAATAATATAACGGCGAGGCTTGCCGAGCCGTTATTTTATTCGTGCCGAACCTGATATATTACACAAGACCAGGCAGTAATCTGTTTTTCTATTTATCATACCACATTTTTTGTAAAATATCACCAAACGAGCTGATTGTTATATATTTAGAAGCTATGGGGCGGCGCTGATTTTGCTGAGCCGACTTTTACACGTTCACGTACATGTAGTTATGGATTTCTAAAAGTTGACTGGATAATAGCTTATTATTAACATTTCGTAATGATAAGTGATCTGTTTTCACTACGAATACATAGATTACACGCATGCTCATTCACAAAATACTGAAAATGCGAACTGAAATGGATTGCAACGATCAATTTCATCGGAGAACACATAACGCCGAAATGTTTGGAGACGCCATTTTGGAGTTGTGTATTGAAATTGACATTTCCAAGATCGTGTAAATATTGACAGTATTTGACTATAATATGTTCATTTTTGGTAATAATGTTTTTCGTTCAACATAAACTGATGCTTTGTGGTGACTTTTAGTGCATTTATAATGAATGTATTGAAATAAATTTGTATGGAGGATTTATTGTGTTCCATAGATGACGTCATCTCACTACCAAAGTGCGGGTTTATGTGAATATTAAAACAAAATAACGTTTTTGTGATTTATGACGATTAAAAATAATAAAATATATACGTTCTTGGTATCAAATTGTTTGTTTTGTTGAATCTGATTCATTTTTACTGAAACTTTGTATCAGGCCGATATCAGCACAGTGGTATGATAAATATTATTCTCAGGGTAAGTATATTTATTATTGTCTGGATTCCAGGGTAAAGTCAATATAAATATCACTGCATATCAATGCAAATACGTATTGTTTCTTTTCCTTGCGGGCATTATTCCAAAACACGGATATTAAATATTTCTTATTGCCTGTTTTCCAGCAATATTTGTGCAGAACTCGCTAACTACCGCATATTTTCGGAAACATAATGCGTCTGTATAACAATATTAAAACATGCATAGTTCCGATAGACGCTTCCACAAATGTCAATCATATTCAAATTAATCTGCAATATTGTGCAATCATCGCACTTGGATATCACGTGTTTAGCGGTTAAACTATTTCATACAAAAATAGCACGTGCATAATGTGTGTTATATTCAAAAGAGCACGTGATAATGTTTGTGATATTCGATGAATGGAAATTAATCCTTTAACAATAGCCGGGGAGGAGTTTAAACTATTCGAGACAAAACCCGGATCTGTCTATTGGAGGTCTTTATTCATAATTAAATTGCATTGTTGCCACATGCACATACACTGTTATTTATGTAACTTTTCCATCATTAAATTGAAAGTATTATATGAATTACGCAATACAAAACGCTGTAATATATATAGCTTTGTAATTCTATGTTATTTTTATGTATTGTGTAGGTGCTGAAATTTTGTACCCACTGTAGTTTTTTAAACATCTCTTGCTGAATTTAATTGCGCAGTAAAGATAATCTTTTATGCTTAATAATTATACTTTGTTTAATAAGACGCGAAGTATCGCATACAAACATACGCGAACAGAGGGACTTAGTGACAAAATGATTATACGAGAAAAAACAACAACAATAAAATTACATGTTACTGTTGACGAAACATTTTAATGCAAAACTCAAACCTAGAACTAGACTCATCAATGTCATGAATGCTTCTAAGGGCCTTAGGGATATGACCAGACTGGTTTACTGAAATAGTGGCCAAATTGACATGTAAAACTACCGATATAGACCTGAAAGAACTGATGGGAGATGGTGAAAACGATGTATTGTTGGGCAGGTGCAAAACACAATGTGCTGTGTTTGTGGCTGATACATTTTTACACAGCACAATGGTATCTGTTTGGATTCTGTCTAGGCAGGTGAAGGTCATTGCAGTTAGGAGCGCGACAGATTGATAAATCATAGCCAATTCTAAGCTTTGCTTCGTTCTGTTTAATCGATTTATTATAATTCAATTAGTATATTACTGCTGTGACAATTAGGAAAATATCCCAAAACTTTTTTTCTGGTGCTATTAATATGTATGTACATGCACGTTTCCTTATCACAACAAATGGAGTTAATTGAATAAGAATTACCAGTCCAGGTAGCGTATGTGTGTTCTAAAGTAGAAATACGAAAACATGTTTTACGTTTACGTACTATTAAGACAGAAATGCCGCTTAAATATATACGGGCAGTAAACAATATTCCTGTTTGGATCAAAACTTAAAGTGTTGTCACAAAAATAAACACTCATTGATATAAACATACATATACGAAAGTTATATTTTTTATGATGACTTAACGAAATACTTTAC
Source organism: Congeria kusceri (assembly GCA_027627225.1). Classification (NCBI taxonomy): domain Eukaryota; kingdom Metazoa; phylum Mollusca; class Bivalvia; order Myida; family Dreissenidae; genus Congeria; species Congeria kusceri. Next base: position 59,978,312 of record CM051028.1, read on the forward strand.
TATTCAATATTGTAATTTTATATACAATGTAGATAAGGAATATTCCACCATAGACGTAAATGTTATGATGCCATAAACCAACTACATGTAATGTTATTTATTCGGTGACTTCATTTTCCTAACAAAAATATAAAATAATGAAATATTTTACCATTCGCAAAAATAAACTATGGATTCCGCATGCACAATTCCCCATGGAGTACACATATTCCATTTTTCATACAAAATTCCTCACGTCAAGACTTTCGAGAGAAACACGGTGGGAACCTTGTAATGCAATCAATAGCAATGTGCAGACGTATCTGACAGATGTTTTGGCAAGGATTTCTGTTTGTTTCATGGAAGAAAGAGCTTTCCGACACTTGTATTATAAATCTTCGAAATTTATTTTCATCGACTGTGAAGTACATGCAACTATCAAGTATAGAAAAATGGGGCTAACATGTTTCCAATGATCGAGATGGCATACACAGCACCGTGATGGGGGTTTTAGATAATGCGAAAATATAGTAGGCATTTTCTCTCTCCCTTTTTTACAAAGAGTTGAGTGCATGCACATCACAGGCTTTATTACAAAAGTAACTCATTTTATTCTTAGAAGGTCATATACATTCACAACCGCAACTTAGTGGTGTATATATACAGCGTTATTCCTGCAAGGCAATTCGCATTAACGTTATTTTAAAAAACAACAGCAGGAGATTCTTAAAAACAGATTGTACATTGTATTATGAGGCACCGTCTGGGCCACGAAATAATACTCTTAACTAGGCTCTAACATTGTGACCAATCTAGACAACGATTATGAGGACTAAATGCAACTCATAGACCATTAAATAATTTATTTGAAAAAGTCCACACCGATTTTGCCTAATTGTGTCATGTCTCCACCCGCGAATTAATGACCGACGCACAACGGTTTGGAATGTTGACTGCCCCAGAATAACCACGGTAACAAACAACTTCCATCATGCAATATTGTAACACATTATATTTTAAGGATCGTGTACAACGACACATAGCAGAAAAATAAATCTACGATAGGTGTTCGAGAGCTTCTTAAACAAGAGCTGCCTCAGGACAGAGCGCTCGACTATTCACTCCAGTTTGATAGTATATATATTCTGTCAGTGACCTGACATAATGGCCATAAAAACGTATGTGAAATTTCAAATGAATATATGTAGTAGTTATACATAGATTATACTTGCACACATACTTTAACCTGAAATTTCTATGTAAAACAAGGTGCATCATTCTGCTAAAATGCTGGTCAAAGTTATAGTCCTTGGCCAGTGATCTTATATTATGACCCTAAAGACATGTGTAAAGTTTCAGCTGAATATCAGTAGTAGTTACAGAGATATTTACGTCCACACAAACCTTAACCTGAATTTTCTAAGTACAAAAAGGGGCATAATTCTGCTAAATTGCCGGTAAAATTTATAGTCCTTGGTCAGCGATCTTACATAATGAGCCCGACATGTGCGAAGTTTCAATTGAATATCTGTAGAAGTTACAGATATATACTTGTTGCACGCAAACCTTAACCTGAATTTTCTTAATACAAAAAGGGGTATAATTCTGCTAAATTGCAGATCAGAGTTATGGGGGTTGGTCAGTGACCTCATATAATGACCCCGAATACATGTATGAAGTTTCAATTGAATATATCGAGTGTTGAGCGTGAAACTGTTGTATCTGCTTAACATTTCTATATCAGATACAATAGTTTAACACTTGACCCTCGATATGTAGTAGTTACAGAGATATGGACTTGTTGCACGCAAACCTTGACCAGAGCATTACGCCGACGCGGACGAACGGGTGAGTAGTAGAGCTCGAACTATTCGGTGAATAGTCGAGCTAGAAATCAGCACTTTTTGCTAGAAGACAAACACAATATAGCAACTCTGACAACAAACTAAAAAAATGCGTTGTCGACATTTTGCCTTGAACGAACAAAGCATAATGAAAATACGAAATAGATCTTTAATCAGAAGCAAATACACATTAATGAAATAGTATTGTGAGCATATCGTCAAGATATTATCGCATACATTTGTAAAATGTAAACAACGTTAAAAGACGATCTTACTTTTTAAAGTGTGTTTACAGTTTGCATATGTCTGGAAGTAAACGTTTATAGATATGAGTTACATTATAACGTTGTAATATTGTTTAAAATTAATATCAATGTTTGTTAACATGAATAAAAAATATTGCAATTCATTTCATTACCATGTTTGCATTTGTAGGAAGATTTCGAGACAGCGTCACTTTGGTTTATTACTTTTATTTTCCTTTAATGAGATCTGAATATATATCATTTATAAAAATAGTGCTGGCGAAACAGACAAAAATAGTTCTTGTATCTTTAACCGTGTATCGATACTCGCGAATATTTTCGATGAACTGAGTTCTTATCATGGATTGAAATATACTGAATGTGCTATTTAGGTGAATATTCCGTTTCCTTCACAAAATGAATCACATTGATAGAGTTCTTTGCATTTCTATTGGGTTCATATGGCGTTCTTATCTCAAAGATATATTGTAGTTTGAATAAATTGTTTTAATAATGACATTAAAACGAGAAAGTTAACCAAGCTGAAATTTACGGACGTTGAAGTAGATAATCATTAATTAAAATAGTTTTATTTTAAAATATTTTAAGACGACACCAACAAACTTTTCCGTTCACATTTACAGTACACATACGATCATACCCTTACGCCCTCTGTACCATTCACCGATAAAGTAAACTATACAGTAAATACCAAAATACTCGTACAAAACCGAATGGTCGTTATGTTTTTCTTAGTTTAAAATGTATTTCATCATTATCTACCAACAACCATCGTGTTTACAATACGTATGACTTAAAACAACATATACCTGACACCTCAAGTACCCCTTCAAAATAATGGCAATAAGCTTCGACACATTAACTACCATCAAAAGTCTTCCAGTTGGATTTTAGCATTCAACAGTTTGCCCTGATGTACCAGATTTACCAAGTTTCGTTAAAAGAAAAGGATAAATAATATCAAATAATCTCACGATATAAACTAGACGGCACAGGCTTATCATCTTATGTGTCTTTATCAACTTTGATAGACAGAGGGTGATAAGTTTTCCTGAGAGTAACTAGTTTGCACATTGGAAAGATATAGAAACTAGGTGTTTTGAAACGGAAAACTCGCGGAAACGTGTTTTCTATGCCACCGATTAACTGAAAGATAGATATATGTATAATAAGTTCTCATAATAAATTCTTGATAAACGAGTCATATTTTGTTTTGTATCATCAGTCCTAGCTGATAAAAGTTTTTTTTTAAATATATGAAATGGACGATTCTACTATGTGTTCAATTCTCGTAAACAAATATAAATACATTCATATCTCGCCAATAATTTAGTTAGTAACTAAAGACAAATTTAGTTGTAGATAATCTGTTTCTGGTTCTTTATGTTATGAACTTTTTACGTGAGCCCTGAGATATTTTCAACCGAAATTTGAACTGGATGTCCTATGCAGCCCTGTGACCACTATTATACAAAAATTTAGTAATCATTTTACTGTTCTAAGGGAGATTGTACGTTACACACAAAAGAATCATTGTCACTTTACAGTTTATTTTCACTCTACGATTATAATATTGACATCTTCAACAAACTAGTGAATACAAATCTCACATTCCGAAATGAACAATAGCAGCTTTTCACTTAACATTGTAGATCCAAGAAAACACCAAAATCTCTAGACCCCCCCCCCCCCCCCCCCGCTCTGTTGTTGTTGCGCGGTGCAGCAACATGTTCTGCACAGACTCAACAACAACCAAAAACCATATATCACACCTAATACAACTGACTGAGCACAAAGGGGTCAAAGACTGTGCATTCTAAAATTAGAAGCACAACTTATACTAAAAATTACAACACCACTGAAGTCACTGATGCAGATATCCCAACTCCAGTCCAAGAGCCAAACTTGGCTGATCGAAAACAAACAATATTGTGACACCAAAAAGTGATATATCAAGACACACCGACTTTCTGCTAAGATCCGTTTGTGGCTCACTATGAAATACAACTTAACCTTGCGATACTGTTTCATTTATCATCGAGGATTTGTCATATATTATATTCATATTTACTTACACATCTGTGTGGTAAACGCACACATAGCATGGGTATACTTTCGGAAATCCGGTAGCGCAACTAGCGGATGTATTATCTTTGTTTTGGTTCTTGTGTATGTCAAATCATGTGTAATAAATTCATATGATAGGTTTGGCATGCCCTTCCAAGAATTCTACGCTTGCTTCCTCAGAATTATCTCAAAACAATGTTTAAATGTGGGAAGGAGACAGCGTTGCCAACAAATCAACTGCAATCAAAACACTTGTACGCTCTCTTAGATTCACTGTCGGCGCACAAATTATTTGTACTCTCTTTGAGATTTATCGTTCTTATGTCAGCGTTGTAAGCCGATCTGCCAACGCATCACCTGCTAATATTTCTGTTTTAAATGATTGTTACATTAATATTAAACAAATACAAAATATTAAATATTTCTTATTGCCTGGTTTCCATGGGGCAGCACTGGCTAATTATAACGTATTTCGGAAACATGATGCGTGTAATTATACACACATAAACGTGGATATTTATAATTGATGCCACCTTTTTTGTAATGTATATAACACTTCTCTTCCATAACTGAATTAATTTTTTTATAAGTTTCTGAGCGCACTTTGTCATAGCAACATCAAATACTGACATAGTTATTCAACTATGTTTTAATGTTTAACTTTTTAGTAAATAATTTTTATGCTTAAGGATTCTGTAATATTGGTAAACAAATTAGATTGAAATTAACTATATCTTTACAAAGATCGTGACATGACTCAGCGTAAGATAAAATGTAGAACGTAGTTTTGAAAATTATTGGAACATTCCGGAGATATCATAATCAAGAGTATTTTATACACGTGAACTGTTATCCCTGACTGGAAGCCATAAATGTCTGCACTTCTAATTCAGAATACAATTGTTATTAGTAGTAAGCAAAATTCTTTTCTGTGATCAAAACTTAAATTGCCATCACAGGCACTGCTGCAAGCACACACGCATTATGATGACACAAAGAAATAACGAAAAATATTTAGTTTATGTTTAAAAAGAAATTTCCAACAAAGCTATATTGTTTGTCATTTATCTTGCCCTAAACTAGTTAATTATTTATTCCTTCGTAACATAATATTAAATAATGACATATTATACCATCCATACAAATACACACTAAATAAACAATGGATTCCGCATGCACATTTCCCCATGGATTACGCAAGTTCCCATTTGTCATGCAACATTCTTCATGTCAAGAATTTCTAGAGGAAAAGGATGGGAGCCTTGTAATGCAATGGATAGCAATGTGCAGTCGCATCTGACAGCTGTTTTGGCAAGGATTTCTGTTTGTTAATAAATCTCTGTGAAGTATATGTAACTATCAAGTAGATAAAAATGGGGTTGAAGCTAAAAAAATGTCTTCACATATTTCCACTGGTTTAATTGGTACAACTAGAACTGTGATGGACGTGGTGGATAGTGCGATTCTATAGTGTGCATTTTATATTTTCCTCATTGAAAATTGTAAAGGTGCTTGATAATGATAGGCTGTTTAACAAAATGAAAATTTCATTCACAGAAGGCCATATACATTCACTACCCCCAACTCAGTGCTTTATGCAGCAATTTTCCTGCAAAACAACGCAAATCAACGTTATTTTAAGAGAACAAATTCTTAAACATTTCATACATTGTATGTTTTATAATGAGGTACCACGTAGTCCACATATTAATACTCTATACTAAGCTTTAATTTACATAGTGACAAATCTAGGCAATGATCATGAGTCCTAATGCGCACTTCAATAGTGGATAGTTTACGTAATACTCTTTCAATGTATAATTGCCTATTTGGTTTGAGTTTTGGCAAGCTGTATAATTTCATTTGTAAACGTCCACACCATTTGCTTGCCTTATAGTATCACGTCTACCACCCGTGACTTAATGACTGGCGCACAGCGGCTCGGAATGTCTTGGCTGCCCTGGACTAACCACGGTAAGTAACGAACAGCTTCCCTCATAACACTTTTCTATTTCACGGGTGGTGTACAATGACAAATGACAGGCAATTAAATCTACAATCGGGGTTTGAGAGTTTCTAAGAATATCGGCACTTGTCCCAGCTTTCGCTAGATGACTAGATAACTATTTTTATGCGGAAACAAAAACGAACTGAACACTGAACTTACAAAACCAACGACACGTTACTATAAATGTGATGATAGCAAAGTTGTCTTAAAGGGACATAACTCATCAATGTCATTGTGAAAATACGAAAATGACACATACACATAAGCAAATAAACTATAAAGAAACCCTAAAGAAATAATATTGAATAAATGTGTATAATACAAACAAACATTTAAAAAGCGACCCTTCTTTTAAACGTTTGTTTACATTTTGCATATGTTTGGAAAATAACCTCAAAAGATACGAGTTACATCCTAACGTGTTTTAGTATTATTGTGTGCGTAAACAAGCAAAAATAAATATTGCAATACATTTTAATATAATGCTTGCGTTTGCAAAATGATATCCAGACATCACGTTTAAAGCTTATTGTCTATATTTTACTGTAATGAGATCTCAGGACATGTTTGCCCGCAAAGGTCTTGTATGTCTAGCTTCGTAACAATAATCGCGCATACGTATTTTCCAAATGCATCGAGTTCTTATCATGGATTGAAATGATTTTATTTCATGTTCATATCAATATTCCGAATCCGAAAATGAATTGCATTTCGGGTTTGATACTTTTTTCTTTTTCTTTTTTTTATGGGGGGGGGGGGGCGGGGGTATTATGATTGCATTCATCTTAGATATAAATAGTAGTTTGATCAAAACATTTAAATAACTAAATTAATACGAGAAAAGGTATTCAGTCAGAATTTATTAAAATACGTGTTTTATGAAAGTTTGATATAGATAACTAGTATTTAAGATAGTTTTATTAAAAATACTACTAGACTTTATGAACAAACTTTATGCGCTCACCTTTGCATTACTCATAAGTTAGTACTTTGAACACAACTTGGAATATAAAAACAATTAACTATACATATGTGTTGAGATATTATCAATATATTCTAGATAAACATTCTATCCTAATACTCTGAAATCACATTGCATAAAAATTACAACAGCAACTGGTTGACTTACTGAACTTTAACACTATTCTCATATTGGATCAGATATTTCAGGAGATTTTGAAAATCAGGAGTCAAATGACCCCTGGCTTGAAATTTCAAGGCGTCAAAATGAAATTTCAGAGATCACAATTTTGAAGCCTAAGGGGTTTTGTTTCTGCATATGTGTTACATGCTCTGCAAATAGTAATTTGTAATAATAAAAGTAAGGAACTTTGCAAAAACCACATTTAATAGTATGATAAAAAATATTATTTTATAGTTCGTATGAAGTTGGAAAATGGAACAACTGCATCAGAATGATGCAAAGCATACTATTGCTCGAGTCAAAAATGAGTAAATTGCATTTTGCTTGCTTCAAAAAGCAGGATTGTGCATTTATTGAAATGGACGGCAATTTCTTCAAAACAAATTGTTATCGTGAATCACAAAAAGCTGTGTATAAACAACAATGGTCACGGTAATAATGATTAAAGGTATCAGGTTTGCAGCAATACATCAGTGATTTATTTGAATGTACGAGACGAAATATTGGGCAAAAGAAGTAGCAGGATGCGCGTCACAAAGAAAATAATTGAACCCACTATACGTACAATATAACAGAGCCATACATACACCGGGTACATGTCATGACATATCAATACCTATGGGTCTTTCAAAAGACAAACGTGTGCTCACAATTTAGTTTTAAAATTGTTTGTGCCATCAATACCACTATTTTCATTATACAATGCAACGTGTTGAAAGAAAATCAATAACACCAATACAGCTGTATTTACTGGTGTATGGTAAAATAAATGTGATTGAAAAAAAAAGTACAGCAAATGAATCCAATAACATTTCGGATAGTAACATTATTATTATGTAGATTTGTAAGCCATTGCATAATAACTTCCAGGACCAATCAGGCCCAGTCAATAAAGGCACACATACTTGTTTTGCTATCGCTTTATTCCCAAAATACTCTTACAAAACCCAGTGGCCATTATTGTCTTTAATTTCAACATTTATTTCCTCATTATCTACTAACACCCATGTTGCTTACAATACGTATGACTTAAAACAACATATATCTGACACTTTAAGTACCTTTCCAAAACGAACACAATAGGCCTCGATACTTTAACTACAAACAAAACTCTTCCATTTTAGCATACAACAGTTTACCAGGATGTGCCAGATACACCAAGTTCGTTAAAAGAAAATGGGGAATAATATCCCAGTAATCTCACGACATATACTAGACACCACAGGCTTATCATTCTGATGTATCTTAATCAACTTTGATAGAGAGAGGGTGATGAGTGTGCCTGAAAGTAACTCGACTGCGCATTAGATCTAGAAAGACGTCTACATAGCACTAGGTGTTGTGTAAGTTTTACAATGGTGGAATTGTGCACACACGTGGTTTTTGTATCAACTGCCATAATTGAAGAACTTTTTAATTCTTAAAAATAAACTAAATGGAAGAGTTTACTATGTTTTCAATTTCGCAAAAATACACAACCACATATCCATTATCTCGCTGTTAGAAGTAACGTAAAAGAAAATTAATTGTATATATTAAGTATCTGGTTCACTAGAGATTCGTGAGCCCTGAGATTTTGTTCATTCAGAAAATTGAAAAGTGATGTCCCATGCAACATTGTGACTTTTTGCCGACACCGATGCATACATCCCGACTCGCGTAAAAGAGCCACACACGGCTGATCAAAACCATACAATATTGTGACACAAAAGAAGACATGCCGACTATCCATGCCGACTATCTTCCAAGATCCTTAAGATATGCAATATATATTTACCTCGTGAGAATGTATCATTTATTATCGAGGTTTTGTCATGGATTATCTTAATAACCCATGCGACAGTTCTGTGATAAAACGCACAATATCATGAGCATACTTTCGGAAATCTGGTACCGCAGTTAGCGCATAGATTCGCTGTTCTCGTTCGTTAAGAATTAAAAATCAAGTAAATTAATTCATACGATAGGTTTGTTATTCCCTTCCAAGAAGCTACGCTTTCTTCGACAGAACGATCTCAAAACAATGTCTGTATGTCTCAAAGGCAGAGTTGCCAATTATCAACTGCAATCAAAACATTTATACAATATTAGAGATTCAGCGATATCCTGTCAACGTATTAATGCTCATATGCCAACAATCACATGCTAATTCAAAACAATCAAGTAAAAAAAATCAGCGATTTAGAACACGTTTTCGAACACAGTAAATGAACTTTTATATAGTACATTGTACACAAGGTGCGAATGATATATATAGAATACATTTTCATCGCAAACATGACTTTAATCGACTGTCGAAAATTCCAGAACATTTTTAATAAACTCAGTAGGCAGACTCAATGGAAAAATACTGTTTGTACAACTTTAAGTTTGTTATTTGTTATTTATTGAATGTTGATTCCTTCCGTGAATGCATCTTTGTAACAACACTATACAATTATGGCATATTTTGGCGACCGCATCAATAAACAATGATTCCGTGTTCACATTTCCGCATGGATTACAAAAATTCCCATTTGTCATGCAACATTCTTTACGTCAAGACTTTCAGGAGAAATACGGTTGCCCCTTGTAATGCATTCGATAGCAATGGGCAGTCGTGTCTGACAGATGTTTTGGCAAGAATTTCTGTTTCTGTTTTGTTTGATGGAAGAAAGAGCTTACTGACACTTGTATATAAATCTCGTAAATATACTGTTACCGACTGTCAAATCGATCAAGTACTATCAATAAATGGAACTAGGGGCTCAAGCTTAACAAATATCTTAACATATTTCCATTGCTTTAGTTTACATAATTAACATAGTGATGGAGGTGGTAGATAGTGCTAAAATGTCGTCTGTATTTTCTCTTTTCCTGACTGCAAAATATAACGGACGGTGCATGCAAGTCATATGATGTATAAACAGTAACACATTTGAATCAAAGGATACGGTAGATTTCACAACTCACAACAGAGTGGGGTGAAGTAAAGAGAATTAGCTCTATTCCCGCAAGACGCCATGGAAACATGCAAATGAATATTACAAGCCAGGTTTTGTTAAAACTTCTAAGCAACGTTATTTTAAAGAGAAGGACCTATTTAACATCTTATATATCTTCCTGAAATACCATTTTAGGCATGGCAACACTGCTCTTTACTACGCCAAACGATACAATGTTAAAAGGCCAATTAGGTCAATGCCTGTAATGCATAGAGGACACAATTCAACCAAGCGCGCTTCTGTAGAGGACACCTTAATCTCAGGCTCTGTCAATGAGTATTTGGTTTTAAATTTGGCAACTCATAAACCGTCAAATAATTTATTTGAAAAAAGCCAAATGGTACCACCCGCGAATTAATGACTGACGCACAGCGGTTTGGTATGTTAACTGCCTCGGAATAACAACGGCAATTAACGTACAACTTCAACACTTTCTATTTCACGGGTGGAGTACAATGACAAATAACAGACAATTAAATCTACGATATGTGTTTGATTCTTAGAAAATGAGCACTTTCCGCTTAATGCTGAATAAATAGTATGTTGGAAAAAAAAGATAATGTATATAAACACTTTTCTCAGGATAAAACAGAAAATGTACTATTGATGCACTGTCTGGATAATGTTTCCAAGAGACATACTAGTACAGAATCATAATGAAAAATGCGAACTTGATGCATACTCGTAAGCAAATGAACTGAAAAACAAATTATGATGGTGTGTATAATGTCAAAAAAAATATAGCATAGATATAAATATAAAATGAAAAAAAAACTTTAACATTCGACCGTACTTTTTAAAATTTGTTTACATTTTGCATATGTCTGAAAGATTACCCCAAAAGGCATAGTTACATCCTAACGTGTTTCATATCAATGTTTATTAATGACCCAAATACTATTACAAAACCCAGTGGTCATCATTTTCTTTTATTTCAACATTTATTTCCTCATTATCTACCAACAGCTACGGTGCTTACAATACGTATGACTTAAAACAACATATACCTGACACTTCAGGTACCCCTTCAAAATAAACGGAATAAGTTCGACACATTATATACCCAACAAAACTCTTCCAGATGGATTTAAGCATTCAACAGTTTGCCATTATGGTCCAAATTCACCAACTCTAGTAAAAAAGGAGTTATAATATATAAGTTATCTCACGATATAAACAAGACAACACAGGTTTATCATCTGATCTATCTTCTTTTTTTGTCGCACAAATTGTATTTCAATCGATATTTGTACAATACAACTTCTTCAAGCACAACATTAAGGGTCATACATATCATCAATTCAAACATAACTCATTCAAGGCGACAATATACATAGGAAAGGAAAGTGCACACAAATATATAAGTATATAAATATACATGTAGATATATCTTAATCAACTGTGTTAGAGGTAGATGATGAGTGTGCCTGAAAGAAACAAGACTACGCATTAGAAAGACAGAGGAACTAGGTGTTTTACAACAGAAGAATCGTGTTTTCTAAGCCACCGATTGATAAAATTATAGAAATATGCATAATAAATAAATTCTCATAATATATTAGTGACATATAAGTGATACTCTGTTTTTGTATCATCTGTCCTAGCTGATGATCTTTTGCGTGAGCCTTGAGATATTTTCATACAGAAATTCGAAACCATCTGCGCAATCAGCACATTTATTATCTTTGTTACGGTTCTTCGGTATGTCAAATAATGTGCAATTAATTCATATCATAGGTTTGGCATGTCCTTCCAAGAATTAACGCTTGCTTCCAAAGAATGATCTCAAAACAATATATGAATGTGGGAACAAGACAACTTTGCCAATAAATCTACTGCAATCAAAACACTTGCACGCTCCGAGATTCACCGAGATTCACTGCATGCGCACAGATTAATTGTACACTCTCTTAGAGATTGAGCGTATTTCTGTCAGCGTATTGACGCTCATCTACCAACACATCATCCGCTTATATTTCTGTTCTGTATGATGGTTAAATTAATATTGATCTAGTACAAAACCAACAAATTTGAACATGTTTTCAAACACAATAAATGTACTTGAATTTAGTATATTGTACACACGGTGCAAAGGAAATCAGAGATCAGATTCCCGGAGGAAATTATATTTATTATTGTATGAATTCCGGGCCACAGACAATATAAATATCACTGCGTAAGTTTCACATAACAATGGAAATAGTGGTTCATTTCCTTGCAGGCATTATTCCAAAACACGGGTATTAAATTCTAGTAAAATCGTGCAGCACTGGCTAATTAGCGCATATTTTCGGAAACATGATGCGTATCTTCACCCATAAACATGTATATTATAAATGAAGTCACCTTTATACAAATGTATGTTTTATTACACTTCTCTACCATCACTGAATTTATTTGTTTAATAAATTTATAAAAGCACTTTGTCATCGCAGCACAAAATACTGACACATTTATTTTACTATGTTTGAAAGTTAACTTCTTAGTAAATACCGTTTATGCTTGACGATTCTGTAATATTTGTAAGCAAATTATATTCATCTTACCTATATCTTTACGAAGATGGTGACAACACTCATGTTCGTTATTGCTGGTATTTCTTTTAACTCATATAGGAGTGTATGGTACGAAATGTAGTTTCCAAACTTAAGCTATATTTTTGTCATTTATCTTGTCAAAAACTAGTTAATTATTCATTCGTTCGTTACAAAATTTTGATTAATTATATATCATACCATCCGTATGAATAAACAATGGATTCTGAATGCAAATTTAACTATGGATTGCGAATATTCCCATTTGTCATGCAAAATTTCTTCTCCAAGACGTACAAAAGAAACACGAAGGGAACCTTGTAATACGATCGATAGCAATGTGCAGTCATGTCTGACAGTTGTTTTGGCAAGGCTTCTATTTGTTTCATGGAAGAAAATGCTTTCTGACACTTGTATATGTTTAGTTTATGTAACTATCTAGACTAGGAAAATTGGATTTAAGCTAAAAACCAAGAAAAAAGTTTGTAGTTTCTTTTTTTCTAGTATGCAAAATAAAGTATAGTGTACATTTAAGCATGGACGTCGTAGGCACTTTTACACAAAACACACAATTTATTTAAAGGAGGCCATAGACATTGACATCTCCCAACTTGGCGGAATATCAAACACTATTCCTGCCGTACGATTTGGAAACATGCAGGTATTATATGTGTGGTTTGGTAGAACGCCCTAGCAACCTTATTTCAAAGAGAAGAAATTCTAAAACATGACATATAGTGTATGTCGTTTATATAAGACGAACCGTGTAGGCCACGGTTATGTTACTCTGGATTGGGATTTACATAATGACCAGCCATGAAAATTTCAGTATACATAAAGTGGACAAATGCTACTAATCACTATTTTGATGTGGGCGATCTGATCTTAGGCTCTGTCAATGTGTATTTGGCAAACTCGTCCACTATTAAAGTATTCATTTGAAAACGTCCACACCAATCACATCCACCACCCGCGGATTAACGACTAAAGCACAGCGGTTTGGATTGTCATGGCTGCCTGAAATAACCACGATAATTGACGAACAGCTTCCTTCATTCAATGTTGTAAAACTTTCTATTTCACGGGTGGTGTACAGTGACAAATGACAGGCAATTAAATATATAATCTGTGTTTAAGTGTTTCTATGAAAATCAGCACTCTTCGCTTAATGCTGGATAGAAAGTATGTTGAAAAACCCGATATAGAAGCACTGATCTCAGGAAAAAAACATAGAAAATCTACTGTTGATGCACTGTCAAGATAATGTTTTACAAGAGTTATAGACCATCAAAACCGTAATGAAAGTACGAAATTGATACATACTCATAAGCAAATCAACTTAATTATTAGTGTGTGTATAAAGTCAAAATAATATTGCACGACAATTTTAAATGTAAACACACTTAAAATTCGACCCTGCTTTTTAATTTTTTTGAAATTGTGCATATGTCTGAAAAATAACACTAAAATATACGAATAATATCATATAGATGTATAATAACAAAACAAACAAAATAATTAGTGCAATGCATTTAATACAACGCTTGCATCTGCAGAATGCCTTCCGGACACTCGTCTTTAGGTTTGTTGTTTATATTTTACTAGAATGAAATCTCAGGACATACCATTGTGAGTTCCCGAAAATAGTTCCGATAAAACAGAAATCGATAGTTCTTATATTTCTGTCGTGTATCAATACTCGAGCATATTTTCCGATGGATCCAGTTATTATCATGGTTTGAAATGTACTCTATATGATATATGTTCTTTGTATATATATATTTTTTATTTTTTTGTTGTTGTTGTTGGGGGGGGGGGGGGGGTTATATTGCGTTCTTATCTCAAGATATATTGTAGTTTGATTACACCTTTTTAAGAATATGATAAGACGAAAAGGTTAAGCAAGTTGGACTTTAAGGAAATACGTGTCTTGTACACACGTTTGATGCATATAATGATATCATTAACTAAAATATTTATATTTTAAAATATTGTAAGACTATATCAGCTTACTTGTCCGTTCACATTTGCAGTACCCATACTACATACGCTTAGGCGCCCCATATTATACAAAAATAACAGTAAATACCCAAAATACTCTTATAAACCTAGTGGTCTTATTTTTCAACATTTATTTCCTCATTGTCTACCAATACCTATGTTGCTTACAATACCTATGACCTAAAACAATATATTTCTGATACTTTAAGTACCTTTTCAAAACAAGCGCAATAAGCCTCGACACATTAACTGCAAACAAAACTTTTCCAGGTGGATATTAGCATTCAACATGTTGCCATCATGTACCAGATTTACCAAGTTAAGTAAGAGAAAAGGAGAGAGAGTATCTAAATAATCTCACGACATAAAGTAGACTGTACAGGCTCATCATCTGATACGTCTTAATCCACTTTTGATAGAGAGGGGGTGATGTTAGCGGCAGAATGCTACTCAACTTGAATACTGCTATACAGAATACATAAGAAGACATTAGATGTAGGTGCTCTGTAGGTTATACAACGGGCGTGATGCTGTACACATATGTGTTTCATGAGAGATTAATACATCAAAGGATAGATGTATGAATGAGAAAGTAATACAGGAATCATAATTATTTATCACATGCTGTACCTTGTTTCCGTGTTATACAGCCATTACGAATATTTGTATCTTACATATGAGCGTTTTCATTGGATACATATTCGTTGACTGACCAATCACAAAACGTTATTTTGGTGAAATGACGTCGACAACATGATATGACGTCACGTCAGTACACAACAGTTAGAATTTATCAACATGTTTTGCTAAAATTAGAAGGTTCTTGTTCGTCTTAAAGCATGTGATAAAAAATATTTCGTCCAGGCAATTCGTTAGTAAGCCTCCACAGGTTCGCTTACTGACAAAATTCCTGAACTCGTTTAATAAAATATGGTATAAAATGACGACTGGTGTCAGATGCTACATATCTGACCTAGCTAACGAGCATTTTGTCTGAACACTATGGTAAGTTACTAGGATAATTAGGTACCGTAGAAATGTATATGTAAAGCATGCGATGAAAACGAAATGGATCCTTCCAATGTAGAAATTCTGAATATCATAAAACAGAAGGGACCAATCAAGCATGTTTGGTGTATATAAACACATTCTTGCGAACTCTTGTGATAATGTGCATTTCAGCAAATAAACCCAAGGCTTTATTTCAATTAATGGCCAGGAGCGTAACTTCCTTTAGGCACTATAGACACGTGCCTATACATTTTTGTTTCAGAGATAAAGAGTTTAAATATGCAATAAAAACAAGAGGGGGGATGGGGGTGAAGTAATATTTCTTGGCTGTGTTGATACTTCATTGTTTAACGAGCCGGTTACGTGAATATGAAATAAATTTCATCAAACACACGCTTATTTTACAATTATTTGGAAGAATCGGGATTTAGCTGAAGTTAGTTATTTGTAGCCACATACGTGTATAAACACTCCTGGCCCAAATTATCGCTTACGGCGTCATTTTGTAGATTCCGCCTATTGTGCCTATACATTTTTTAAAACCCAAGCTACGCCCCTCACGGCAGCTACTGACAACTAGAGATGGAGGTTTGATTTGGAAGATCACGAACAGTTCCAGGATATTACTTGTGGACACACAATTAGAGCAATATAATTCATTGATGATAATATAATGTGACGTATTTCACCATGCATATCACATATTCAAACGCAATAAATCAAATCAAGTATATAAATAATAATAATAAAATCAAACCTAGCTATGAATTCATTTGATTTGTGTTCTAATGTCTTTATAACTGATTAAATACCGAATAATTTCCTATGACGTATAAACATTGATACAACACAAAATCACCCAAACAACACACGTAAAGCAAAAAATCTTGCCGCGATAAATTAAATCGTAATAAGAAATTCATGTACTTCAATTTGTTTACCATACACGTTGTGAAGTTCAAATAGCGTAACTCGCTAATAAACGATTTATTTATTTCACAGGGTTAAATGCATAATCAGTTATGTTCAACATTCTTGCATCCATTCTAAATCAAATAATTTATACGCGTAATGATTAAACATATCAAACTCTACTATGAATCCATATGATGCTTTTTCTCAGGTCCTTTTAACTGATTAAATACCGAATTATTTCGAAAAATGCATGCAACATTTGATACAACAATACATAAACAAAACAACATTCGTAAAGCAAATAATCTTGCCGTACTGTTCATTAGTTATATAAAAGATGATATTTGTAAGCTCGATGTACATGCTATGTACATGTATGAAACGGGAATGTTCATTTACAAGTGGAAATTATACTTACAGTGCAACCAAGGCCAGGGCGATAATCAGGAAACAGGCGGCCCCTGTTAACACTCCTATCATACACAGGTCATTGCATCGGCTCCAGTCCGCTACGACCGGCTGTGACGTCACATTTGACGTCACGTTTTCAGTAAATGTTGTTGGGTAAACAGTTAGTATATCCGTGATATTTCTATTGGATCGAGTTGTTGAACTGAATGGAATGGTTGGATTCACTGTAGACGAATATGTTGACAAACGTGTTGGTCTTTGTGTAGAAGACGTGGAATTATTTGTGTCAGTTGTTGACATAGGTGACGTCACATTATCCAACCGCGTTGTTTCTGTTGACGTGAATGTGGTTGTCTGTTCAGGTGTTGTTGACGGTGTTGTTGGAACAGTAGTGGTGGTTGTAGAGGTTGTGGTTGTAGTAGTAGTAGTAGTTGTTGTTGTTGGAATGTCGATGTTGCATTTCGCGCGAATGAACTCGATCTCGTCTGCTTTGTAATTCAGACTGGAGGCTGTTGTTATCAAAATGTCGTAGACGTCATCAAAAAACAAGGGCGGACATGGTGCACAGGCCAAAGAATCGATGCAGAAATACATCTTGCTTTTTAGTGAGTATCCTTATAGCTGAAATGTAGAAAAAATCTCCTTTATATTGAAAAAAAAGCAATCTGCCCCTTTTTCAACCGAAACCGAAACATATTGGAGGCGTGTCGTGGGAAAACCGGGCTTAATGCATGTGCGTAAAGTCCGTACAGGCTAATCCGGGACGACACTTTCCGCCTACGGTGGATTTATGTTTAGAAGAGACGTCCTTGAAACAGAAAATACCATACAAGCGGAAAGCGTCGTCCTGGATTAGCCAGTGCGGACTGCACAGGCTAATCCGGGACTTCACTTTACGCACATGCATTAAGCCCGGGTTTCCCACGACACGCCTCATTAATTCCAATAAAGTCGATAGTGAGAAAAACTTTTTTTTGTTGTTTTGTAAATTTTGAGTTATAGTAAACTATACTATCAATATACTTATGATTAAACCTCGGCATATGTTTTCATACATTTTCGTTTCTAATCTTGGTGCAACGAAAAAAATAACATTAAAGATCTATAACGTTTTTTAAATGCCGTATAATACGCAGCTGTGAAATATGGATCATTTGATTAAAATAAACATATGATATAAACATATTAATCATACAGTTTGTTTAAACAGAAATAGTTTCATAAAAGTATATAGTAATTTTTACGAAAAAATGAAATAAATAAACCTTAAAAGAAAATATCTAAACAGTATGAAATAACGTAAAGTATGGTTTCACAGTTTTTAATTAATTAACTTTATTACTACTCTTCACATTTCAGCAACTGATTAATAATTCAAAACATAATACACACTGTTCCAACGTACACTAAACGAATACAATGCTAACCAGTAACATAAAATAACATTGAGCGCACAGATGACATTTATATAGCGTAAACATATAGAGTTTATTAGTGTTAAATCCTATAAGCTTGATAAAGGGACAATAATTATGGTGTTCCTGGTCCGATGTGGCCCATCAAACTTCGCCGAGATGTTATGGTCATACACAAACAGTGCAAGTTTGGTCAAGATTGAATGACAAGTGTAGTCTATATCGCGTCCGCAAGTCAACTGTTTACGAATTACGGACGACAGACGACGGACGACGCAGGACTGTCTCTCTCTCTACCAATAGCGAGGGCTCAACGTGTTCAGGTGAGCTAAAATGGTTTATGTCTACTGTTACTGATAATATTTGAAACATAGGCCCCATAAACCCCTCCTTTATGATGACCAGGAAACCGTTCACTGATCCAACATTTATTAACGTTTCCACACAAAAAAACATATTCATATAAGATGATTGATTTTGTCCAGTCACTGTACGTGGATACCACCTGTAAACCTAGTTCACACAACATATGATACACAAAAGGATACGTGGTAAGTTTTGTAATTTTCGTTGTCAATGCAACAAATGAAAATCTATAACAATAGCTTTGGTGATCATAAATTACTAATAGCAAAATCTGGACATGTTTCTTGTCTAAGAGTAATTAAACAGATATATAGTTTTATTTCAGTAAAGGAGTAGATAAAACATGGATTAATAAAACATCATGTGAAGTAATTATAATAATTACAACACGAGCATTAAATAACCATGACATGTACACCAGTAACAAGGATGACACAATAAAGAGCAAGCCCTTATTTCCGTTGTGGTCCTTAACAAACAAAATCATATGTTTGAAGAATAAAATAGAACCAAACATCTCAATTTGAAATTTCCATAGAATTCAGTATCAAGAACGTAAACGAATGTATGAAATAGTAGCTATCCCAATAAACAGCTTCTTCGAAATTTGAATAGGCGAATACGAATAATACTTTTAAAACTCAACATCCAACGAAACTGGCATTATACTTGTCTAGTGATATACTATCTTGATAAAACAGTGACTACACACCTATATTGTAAAATCACAAAATATGTAACATACAATGTGCAGAGTTTTATTAGGTACCTGGTTATTATTTCTTAGACATGACTTGTCGTTATTTCCTTAATTCCTAATCTAGTTACTCCAAGAATAGCCTCCTCACATTAGACAGCACTAAGATCGACACTTTCATTATAAACGCTTATCTATAATTAAAACTGGAACATAACGCAGTCTATTCTTTTTCATAACAAATTTAATTTCATCAGCGTTGTTCAATTTTCAACACAATAGTAAGCACGAGGAAAACGTTCCCTGTTCGATATACAAAAATAACGGAGCGCAAAACTCCGTGCTGAGAATAATTTAAAAGGCTCCAGATTAATTTTTGGTAACAAAAGCCTATTTCATTCCTATTCGTTAACAAAAGTGTACTAAACATTGATACACTGGTAATCCAGCCAGAGCAGTGTTGTTGTTTTTTTACAAGACCACGTACCGTTTACGAGCGCACTTAAAGTACATCTCATTATACGCGTGTCTGGCTCTTTGTATGAACTCGTTGCTCATCGCATCGGTGCTCGGGCAACGTTTTTACTGACAGCAGCCTGGCCCGTAGCAATACAGTGGCAGTGGTATACTAACTTCATAGCAACCTTATAGTTTACGTTAGATCTAATGCTTGTCAGTTTGTATTGTTTTAGCCATTGAATGTATTTATTAATTTACTTATTAATGCTCCGGTTTTGTTTCTGAAAATCATCAGAAATATACGCTGTTAGGCGTCTTGTTTTTTCGGAATCACAAAACGTGTCCTCATTATTTTTGATAAGTTCGCAATGGTTTTCATGTTCCAAAACATCAAATTAAATTAGGATGCGTGTCGTGGGAAAACCGGGATTAATTCATGTGCGAAAAGTGTCGTCCCGGATCAGCCTGCGCAGTCCGCCTACGTTGGATTTATTATTGGACTTCCTTGACACAGAAAATACAAAAAAACAACGGAAATTAAGCCCGGTTTTCACACGATACGCCTCCAAATGCGCTCTACGGACCTGCCATGCTCTGCAATATTACCTGGACTACTCTCAGACTTGACGGGAGCAGGTTTCTGCGAGTGAAAATTAATTAATTGCACAACCCTTGAGGCACTTTGTTCTTGCCATTACTCACTGCTCTACAGATTAGCTAACGATGATGTATGTTTCCAAGATGGCAGGCATTTGCTGAAAACCTTCATGCAATATCCAGATATTTTTGAGTTTACCATGCGGCAGAAATACAGGTATACAACTGTATTTTTCTTCGTCTTTGAGCCGATTGGTAATTGATATTAAATTTTCGGTTTATTCTGCATTTGCGACTTGTTTTATCAACAAATACTACACTCCCATGAGTCATACTAAATAGTGTTTAATATCAAGATATTAAGAATATATGATTATGCTACTGTTTAATCGATTAGACTGTCTAAACTTACGAGAGTTACGTCCCCTATTAACGAATTCGCCTTTTTCATCATTGTCCCACCAAATCTAATCAGTCGTCCTTCAACTCGATGTTTACCTAATAAATCGTAAGTCTGTTCCATCTTGTACTTGTTATCTGCATACATATATGTGCACGTATGTACTATATGTCATAACTGCTTTGATGGAGTACAATCCTTTACTAAACCTTCGTTAATCAATATGTATAGTGCATACTATATTGCTGTTCTATATATGTTGACATGCATTGAACTAGTATTCAGTTTAGTTCATTTTATTTTCAGACGGTGTTCATTGTCGATGTTTAATAAACGAGACAAATAGACCACGATCTTATTTATGAACACCGTGATCCACAGCATAAAGCACGATGCTGACCGTACAATGCCCTATACCCGGATGTGAATACGAGGCAGCACACGCAGAGGCCTCCATCGTAACAGCGTTAATATCTACACACTCCATGATTCACGCACCCGGTGCCGAAGCGAAAGTGGAGAGAGTCAAACGACCTACGATCACCTCAGCGGGCACGAGCGAGGACTGGACGTACTTTCAGGCACGGTGGAATGACTATGCTACAGCCACCAAATTAGTAGGGCGCCCAAAAGTAATCCAGCTACTCGAATGTTGTGATGAAACCCTACGTAGAGATTTACAACGCTCATCAGGAAGCTCACTGACTGACAAATTAGAAGCCGAGGTACTGGCAGCTATTAAAACATTAGCAGTACGTGAGGAAAACACCATGGTCGCCAGGACCGCGATGAAACAGTTCGCAGCTTCGGTGCCCGTATGAGAGGCCAGGCTAGCGTGTGCAAATTTACGATACTATGTCCATCATGCACTAACAATGTAAATTACACCGACGCAATCCTTCGCGATGTTTTGACAAGCGGAATTGCCGACCCTGAAATACAACTGGATTTACTCGGCGACAAAAACCAGGAGATGACCCTCGAGGAAGTCTTCAAGTTCGTTGAGGCGAAAGAGGCAGGTAAACGCTCTGCCTCCAGACTACTGGACTCTCATGCGGTGGATACAGCCAGCAGCTCCTACAAAAAGACTAAACGCCCTTCTCACACTACGCCCAACGACAAGTCCAAGAGCCATGTGGATATTGCGCCAAGAAAGGTCACGGTCGGAGTGCCCCAGCGCGAGTCCGCCGACAGGAATGCACTGCATATGGACACACATGCAGGCAGTGCAACCGTGATCACCACCTTGAAAGCGTATGCCGGAGTAAGGACAAGCCAAGGCAAACGAGAACCGGTGACTTGTCTAATAGTGCTGTCTTT
Organism: Congeria kusceri; assembly: GCA_027627225.1. Classification (NCBI taxonomy): domain Eukaryota; kingdom Metazoa; phylum Mollusca; class Bivalvia; order Myida; family Dreissenidae; genus Congeria; species Congeria kusceri. The sequence goes on from CM051028.1 coordinate 60,000,730, forward strand.
GATGCTCTATGCAATGTTCATGAACACATGTGGAATGTATCCGACATCGAACGTTCACTATGCATTGATCACCATGTATATGATAAACTCAGTGATACATGGATCAGACAGAGATCCGAAGCTCAGCCATTTGTTAGTGTTACTGTAAAGGTCTCACCTGATGATTATACAGCACTTGGGTTCACCTTGAAACATAACCGCTCCATTTCAGCCACAATCCCTGCCATGGCGGACACTGGATGTCAGAGCTGCCTTGCCAGCCTGAAGGTGATATACCGTCTAGGGCTCCGCGAGTCAGACCTCATCCCCGTAACGATGCGGATGCACACCGCCACTAACGGAGGTATCAGGATCATGGGTGCAACAGTCCTTCGCCTAAGTGCAACCAACGAAGCAGGTGAAATCATGGAGACTAGGCAAATGACGTACATCACCGATTCGTCAGACAGACTATTCCTCAGTCGTGAAGCCTGTGCAGCCCTTGGCATCATCCCCAAAACATTTCCCCTCATTGGTGAACATGCCATTGGCGCATTGTCATGGGATGACCCCAACCCAGATTCCCTGACTGCCTGCGAATGCCCCCGTCGCCAGCTATCCCCAAATCCACCCGAACAACTTCCGTTCCCTGCAACTCCTGATAACCTGCCGCGCCTGAAGGCTGTCTTACTTAAACACTATGAGTCTAGCACCTTCAACAAATGCGATCACCAACCACTTCCGTTGATGGTCACACCTCCCATGAAGCTTATGGTGGACCCCACAGTAGAACCCGTTGCCCATCACACACCAATACCGGTCCCTATCCACTGGCGAGAGTCGGTCAAAAACGGATTGGACCAAGACGTACGTCTGGGAGTAATCGAACCCGTACCAATTGGCGAACCTGTAACGTGGTGTCACAGAATGGTTATCTGTGCAAAAAAGAATGGTGAGCCTCGCAGAACAGTTGACTTTCAGGCACTGAATGCAAATGCCACCCGTGAGACTCACCACACGCCATCGCCATTCCACCAAGCCCGATCAATCCCACACGGCAAAAAGAAGACCGTATTTGACGCATGGAACGGGTATCACAGTGTCCCCATACGTGAAGAAGATCGTCATCTCACCACTTTTATCACGCCATGGGGCCGCTATCGATACAAGACAGCACCACAGGGATATGTGGCCTCTGGTGATGGGTATACCCGCCGATACGATGAGCTTGTCTCTGATATCCCAAACAAAACAAAATGCATAGATGACGTCCTCCAATGGTCTGACTCAATAGAGGAGAGCTTCTTCCAAGCAGCCAGATGGCTTGACTTATGCGGCAGGAATGGCATCACATTGAACCCCGAAAAATTTGCATTCGCCGAGGACACTGTGGAATTTGCTGGATTTGAGATAACGCTGGACAGTGTTAGGCCCTGCATAAGGTTCCTCAAAGCAATCATGGACTTCCCTACACCTCGAAATATCACGGACATACGTTCATGGTTCGGTCTAGTTAACCAAGTGGCCTACGCCTTTAGCATGGCGGACAAAATGCTCCCGTTCCGTCAGCTCCTCAAAGCTGATCATGCATTCCACTGGTCTGACGAACTCCAGGAGGCATTTGAGGAGTCAAAACGGGTCATTGCTGACGAAATAGAGATGGGCGTGCGAATTTTTGACCCGAACATATCTACCTGTTTAGCGACGGACTGGTCGAAGGATGGACTCGGCTTTTGGTTGTTACAGAAGCATTGTTCATGTCCATCGACGATTCCTTTCTGTTGCAAAGAGGGTTGGAAGGTCACTCTTGTTGGGAGTCGTTTCACGCATTCTGCGGAATCCATGTATGCCCCGATTGAAGGAGAAGCTCTAGCCGTGGCTGATGCACTAGACAAGGCCAGATTCTTCGTTCTTGGCTGCAGTCAACTAATAGTCGCTGTTGATCACAAACCTTTGTTGAAAATCCTTGGTGACAGGACACTTGAGAATATCTCCAATACTCGCCTCCGGAACCTGAAAGAAAAAACACTCCGTTACAGATTCAAGATGGTCCACATTCCTGGCGTTAAACATAAAGCAACGGATTGTTTATCTCGATATCCAACTGGTAAACCAGTAAAGATGGTCCTGGCCGACGAAATTGCCTGTATGCCTGACATCATACATGCACCAGCGATAATGGACGGTCTCCGCACCATAGATGACACGGAACCAAATCAAGAGGATGCTAGCATGCTTGCAGCACTCCCATCGCTACATGCGCTACAGTCTGTAACATGGGAACGGGTCCGTACCGCCACGTCCAGTGATAATCGTATGCAGACACTTCTGGACATGATTGAATCCGGCATCCCTGAAAATCGTCAGGACGTTCCGGACATGGTCCGAGAATACTTCCCGTTTCGAGAACATCTACACACAACAGACGGGGTGGTCCTTTACAAGGATCGTGTCGTCATACCCCAAGCACTCCGACATGAGGTTCTTGTATCATTACATTCGGCCCACCAAGGTGTAACGGCTATGACGGCTACAGCCGAATCGTCTATCTTCTGGCCAGGCATTACTCCAGCCATAAGCGACATTCGTTCAACATGTCAGCAATGTAATCGCATTGCACCCTCCAACCCAAGTGCTCCACCGACACCACTGTCTAATCCAGAATATCCATTCCAGTGTGTGTGCGCGGATTACTTCCATTACAAAGGCTGCAACTTCCTTCTGGTAGTTGACCGATATTCAAATTGGCCCATAGTCGAGAGAGCCCATAATGGTGCAGAAGGTCTCATCGACTGTCTGCGTCGCACGTTTGTAACATTCGGGATCCCAGATGAATTAGCTTCGGATGGTGGACCGGAATTCACCTCGACCACTACCCGTACTTTCCTACAGAACTGGGGAGTCCATCACAGGCTTTCATCGGTCGCATTCCCACACAGCAACTGTCGCGCTGAAGTTGGCGTAAAGACCATAAAACGTCTCATCATGGACAATACAACATCTGATGGAAGCCTCGACACAGACGCTTTTCAACGGGCTATGCTACAATACAGAAATACACCAGACAGGGACACTAAATTATCCCCTGCCATGTCTATCTTTGGGCATCCGATACGGGACTTCATCCCTATACCGCCTGGAAGGTACATACCCCACAGTTCCTGGCGAGAAACTTTGGATCTACGCGAGGAGGCTCTTCGTAAAAGGCATATGAAAGCGGCAGAGCGGCTACAGGAGCATACACGAAGATTGCATCCGTTAATCGTCGGGAACCACGTGCGAATACAAAATCAAACCGGTCAACACCCCCTGAAATGGGACAGGACAGGCATCATCATAGAGGTCCGACAATTTGATCAGTATGTTATCAGGATCGATGGTTCAGGGCGCGTCACACTACGAAACAGAAAGTTCCTGAGAAAATATGAACCGATATATCCAACAATGCCCAGATTGTCTATTACAATGGGAATGCCAGACAGTCGATCTAGTAAAACCGCTGAACACCAAAGTCGTAGCGATCCGATCGACCCCAACCCCGAACCGCATCTTGATGTGCAAAATACGAATGAACCATCAGGGCAGCCGACACCAACAGAGTCGTCTACACAGCCTATCCCCGATATCATGTCGACCGACAACCCGACAGACCATAGCCCGACGGCCAAGCCTGACGATCTTCCACCTGGTATCCGTCGGTCAGGTCGTCGAGTGCAGAAGCCTGCATGGCATGCTGGTTATGCGATGTAATCTGATTGCAAATGAATCGCCCGCGGACTGTACGGTGTTCTAGTTTGCTGTCGTTTTCTTTCCTTTCCCTATCACGCCCTAATATTATTTTGAGTGTTCAGTTTTTGTTCTATGTTATCACAAAAGACTTGGGGGGAGATATATGATTATGCTACTGTTTAATCGATTAGACTGTCTAAACTTACGAGAGTTACGTCCCCTATTAACGAATTCGCCTTTTTCATCATTGTCCCACCAAATCTAATCAGTCGTCCTTCAACTCGATGTTTACCTAATAAATCGTAAGTCTGTTCCATCTTGTACTTGTTATCTGCATACATATATGTGCACGTATGTACTATATGTCATAACTGCTTTGATGGAGTACAATCCTTTACTAAACCTTCGTTAATCAATATGTATAGTGCATACTATATTGCTGTTCTATATATGTTGACATGCATTGAACTAGTATTCAGTTTAGTTCATTTTATTTTCAGACGGTGTTCATTGTCGATGTTTAATAAACGAGACAAATAGACCACGATCTTATTTATGAACACCGTGATCCACAGCATAAAGCACGATGCTGACCGTACAATGCCCTATACCCGGATGTGAATACGAGGCAGCACACGCAGAGGCCTCCATCGTAACAGCGTTAATATCTACACACTCCATGATTCACGCACCCGGTGCCGAAGCGAAAGTGGAGAGAGTCAAACGACCTACGATCACCTCAGCGGGCACGAGCGAGGACTGGACGTACTTTCAGGCACGGTGGAATGACTATGCTACAGCCACCAAATTAGTAGGGCGCCCAAAAGTAATCCAGCTACTCGAATGTTGTGATGAAACCCTACGTAGAGATTTACAACGCTCATCAGAAAGCTCACTGACTGACAAATTAGAAGCCGAGGTACTGGCAGCTATTAAAACATTAGCAGTACGTGAGGAAAACACCATGGTCGCCAGGACCGCGATGAAACAGTTCGCAGCTTCGGTGCCCGTATGAGAGGCCAGGCTAGCGTGTGCAAATTTACGATACTATGTCCATCATGCACTAACAATGTAAATTACACCGACGCAATCCTTCGCGATGTTTTGACAAGCGGAATTGCCGACCCTGAAATACAACTGGATTTACTCGGCGACAAAAACCAGGAGATGACCCTCGAGGAAGTCTTCAAGTTCGTTGAGGCGAAAGAGGCAGGTAAACGCTCTGCCTCCAGACTACTGGACTCTCATGCGGTGGATACAGCCAGCAGCTCCTACAAAAAGACTAAACGCCCTTCTCACACTACGCCCAACGACAAGTCCAAGAGCCATGTGGATATTGCGCCAAGAAAGGTCACGGTCGGAGTGCCCCAGCGCGAGTCCGCCGACAGGAATGCACTGCATATGGACACACATGCAGGCAGTGCAACCGTGATCACCACCTTGAAAGCGTATGGCGGAGTAAGGACAAGCCAAGGCAAACGAGAACCGGTGACTTGTCTAATAGTGCTGTCTTTGATGCTCTATGCAATGTTCATGAACACATGTGGAATGTATCCGACATCGAACGTTCACTATGCATTGATCACCATGTATATGATAAACTCAGTGATACATGGATCAGACAGAGATCCGAAGCTCAGCCATTTGTTAGTGTTACTGTAAAGGTCTCACCTGATGATTATACAGCACTTGGGTTCACCTTGAAACATAACCGCTCCATTTCAGCCACAATCCCTGCCATGGCGGACACTGGATGTCAGAGCTGCCTTGCCAGCCTGAAGGTGATATACCGTCTAGGGCTCCGCGAGTCAGACCTCATCCCCGTAACGATGCGGATGCACACCGCCACTAACGGAGGTATCAGGATCATGGGTGCAACAGTCCTTCGCCTAAGTGCAACCAACGAAGCAGGTGAAATCATGGAGACTAGGCAAATGACGTACATCACCGATTCGTCAGACAGACTATTCCTCAGTCGTGAAGCCTGTGCAGCCCTTGGCATCATCCCCAAAACATTTCCCCTCATTGGTGAACATGCCATTGGCGCATTGTCATGGGATGACCCCAACCCAGATTCCCTGACTGCCTGCGAATGCCCCCGTCGCCAGCTATCCCCAAATCCACCCGAACAACTTCCGTTCCCTGCAACTCCTGATAACCTGCCGCGCCTGAAGGCTGTCTTACTTAAACACTATGAGTCTAGCACCTTCAACAAATGCGATCACCAACCACTTCCGTTGATGGTCACACCTCCCATGAAGCTTATGGTGGACCCCACAGTAGAACCCGTTGCCCATCACACACCAATACCGGTCCCTATCCACTGGCGAGAGTCGGTCAAAAACGGATTGGACCAAGACGTACGTCTGGGAGTAATCGAACCCGTACCAATTGGCGAACCTGTAACGTGGTGTCACAGAATGGTTATCTGTGCAAAAAAGAATGGTGAGCCTCGCAGAACAGTTGACTTTCAGGCACTGAATGCAAATGCCACCCGTGAGACTCACCACACGCCATCGCCATTCCACCAAGCCCGATCAATCCCACACGGCAAAAAGAAGACCGTATTTGACGCATGGAACGGGTATCACAGTGTCCCCATACGTGAAGAAGATCGTCATCTCACCACTTTTATCACGCCATGGGGCCGCTATCGATACAAGACAGCACCACAGGGATATGTGGCCTCTGGTGATGGGTATACCCGCCGATACGATGAGCTTGTCTCTGATATCCCAAACAAAACAAAATGCATAGATGACGTCCTCCAATGGTCTGACTCAATAGAGGAGAGCTTCTTCCAAGCAGCCAGATGGCTTGACTTATGCGGCAGGAATGGCATCACATTGAACCCCGAAAAATTTGCATTCGCCGAGGACACTGTGGAATTTGCTGGATTTGAGATAACGCTGGACAGTGTTAGGCCCTGCATAAGGTTCCTCAAAGCAATCATGGACTTCCCTACACCTCGAAATATCACGGACATACGTTCATGGTTCGGTCTAGTTAACCAAGTGGCCTACGCCTTTAGCATGGCGGACAAAATGCTCCCGTTCCGTCAGCTCCTCAAAGCTGATCATGCATTCCACTGGTCTGACGAACTCCAGGAGGCATTTGAGGAGTCAAAACGGGTCATTGCTGACGAAATAGAGATGGGCGTGCGAATTTTTGACCCGAACATACCTACCTGTTTAGCGACGGACTGGTCGAAGGATGGACTCGGCTTTTGGTTGTTACAGAAGCATTGTTCATGTCCATCGACGATTCCTTTCTGTTGCAAAGAGGGTTGGAAGGTCACTCTTGTTGGGAGTCGTTTCACGCATTCTGCGGAATCCATGTATGCCCCGATTGAAGGAGAATCTCTAGCCGTGGCTGATGCACTAGACAAGGCCAGATTCTTCGTTCTTGGCTGCAGTCAACTAATAGTCGCTGTTGATCACAAACCTTTGTTGAAAATCCTTGGTGACAGGACACTTGAGAATATCTCCAATACTCGCCTCCGGAACCTGAAAGAAAAAACACTCCGTTACAGATTCAAGATGGTCCACATTCCTGGCGTTAAACATAAAGCAACGGATTGTTTATCTCGATATCCAACTGGTAAACCAGTAAAGATGGTCCTGGCCGACGAAATTGCCTGTATGCCTGACATCATACATGCACCAGCGATAATGGACGGTCTCCGCACCATAGATGACACGGAACCAAATCAAGAGGATGCTAGCATGCTTGCAGCACTCCCATCGCTACATGCGCTACAGTCTGTAACATGGGAACGGGTCCGTACCGCCACGTCCAGTGATAATCGTATGCAGACACTTCTGGACATGATTGAATCCGGCATCCCTGAAAATCGTCAGGACGTTCCGGACATGGTCCGAGAATACTTCCCGTTTCGAGAACATCTACACACAACAGACGGGGTGGTCCTTTACAAGGATCGTGTCGTCATACCCCAAGCACTCCGACATGAGGTTCTTGTATCATTACATTCGGCCCACCAAGGTGTAACGGCTATGACGGCTACAGCCGAATCGTCTATCTTCTGGCCAGGCATTACTCCAGCCATAAGCGACATTCGTTCAACATGTCAGCAATGTAATCGCATTGCACCCTCCAACCCAAGTGCTCCACCGACACCACTGTCTAATCCAGAATATCCATTCCAGTGTGTGTGCGCGGATTACTTCCATTACAAAGGCTGCAACTTCCTTCTGGTAGTTGACCGATATTCAAATTGGCCCATAGTCGATAGAGCCCATAATGGTGCAGAAGGTCTCATCGACTGTCTGCGTCGCACGTTTGTAACATTCGGGATCCCAGATGAATTAGCTTCGGATGGTGGACCGGAATTCACCTCGACCACTACCCGTACTTTCCTACAGAACTGGGGAGTCCATCACAGGCTTTCATCGGTCGCATTCCCACACAGCAACTGTCGCGCTGAAGTTGGCGTAAAGACCATAAAACGTCTCATCATGGACAATACAACATCTGATGGAAGCCTCGACACAGACGCTTTTCAACGGGCTATGCTACAATACAGAAATACACCAGACAGGGACACTAAATTATCCCCTGCCATGTCTATCTTTGGGCATCCGATACGGGACTTCATCCCTATACCGCCTGGAAGGTACATACCCCACAGTTCCTGGCGAGAAACTTTGGATCTACGCGAGGAGGCTCTTCGTAAAAGGCATATGAAAGCGGCAGAGCGGCTACAGGAGCATACACGAAGATTGCATCCGTTAATCGTCGGGAACCACGTGCGAATACAAAATCAAACCGGTCAACACCCCCTGAAATGGGACAGGACAGGCATCATCATAGAGGTCCGACAATTTGATCAGTATGTTATCAGGATCGATGGTTCAGGGCGCGTCACACTACGAAACAGAAAGTTCCTGAGAAAATATGAACCGATATATCCAACAATGCCCAGATTGTCTATTACAATGGGAATGCCAGACAGTCGATCTAGTAAAACCGCTGAACACCAAAGTCGTAGCGATCCGATCGACCCCAACCCCGAACCGCATCTTGATGTGCAAAATACGAATGAACCATCAGGGCAGCCGACACCAACAGAGTCGTCTACACAGCCTATCCCCGATATCATGTCGACCGACAACCCGACAGACCATAGCCCGACGGCCAAGCCTGACGATCTTCCACCTGGTATCCGTCGGTCAGGTCGTCGAGTGCAGAAGCCTGCATGGCATGCTGGTTATGCGATGTAATCTGATTGCAAATGAATCGCCCGCGGACTGTACGGTGTTCTAGTTTGCTGTCGTTTTCTTTCCTTTCCCTATCACGCCCTAATATTATTTTGAGTGTTCAGTTTTTGTTCTATGTTATCACAAAAGACTTGGGGGGAGATATATGATTATGCTACTGTTTAATCGATTAGACTGTCTAAACTTACGAGAGTTACGTCCCCTATTAACGAATTCGCCTTTTTCATCATTGTCCCACCAAATCTAATCAGTCGTCCTTCAACTCGATGTTTACCTAATAAATCGTAAGTCTGTTCCATCTTGTACTTGTTATCTGCATACATATATGTGCACGTATGTACTATATGTCATAACTGCTTTGATGGAGTACAATCAATCCTTTACTAAACCTTCGTTAATCAATATGTATAGTGCATACTATATTGCTGTTCTATATATGTTGACATGCATTGAACTAGTATTCAGTTTAGTTCATTTTATTTTCAGACGGTGTTCATTGTCGATGTTTAATAAACGAGACAAATAGACCACGATCTTATTTAAAGAACGTTCACATATTGAACCAGCAATATTTGTGAACATTTTCGTACCATATCGTTAAATTAGCGTTACAGTAATAACTTAATTCACTTTGGAATGTTGCGCTTGCTGGGAACAGTCATTGCATTGTCAAAATCCTGTAATGACTTCTGAGCAGTTTGATTTGTTTTTCCGTTTTGTGAAGCAAAATTAAATTTAACTGCATTAACAACTGGAGATTCTGTAATTGCCTTGCCACCAACAACTTTGCTAAGTGTTTTCCTTGGTTTTGCTATGTTTACCTGTTTTAAAATTTGCCCACCTTTAGCTTCAAAGAATAAATCAACAGGTGTTTGTTGTGTTGCTTCACTAGCAGACTGACTTGCTTTGTTGTTCTGAAAAACAGTGGATGTTGCTACAGTTGATTAAATAGGTACACCCCTGATTTTTTAAACGCTGCCTGGACATTCAAAGTTGTCAGTGTGCTGGGGTACACCTTGCAAGCAATTCCACAAACATCAAATCTTGTGATGACATTACCACCCCTTTCTCGCATGTGCTTATGACAAGCCGAGTTCCACGCCTGCTCAAGCGGACCATAGCAACTGACATCTAAGGGTTGCAGTATGTGGCTACAATGGGGTGGCAAAACAAAAAGTACAATGTTTTCCTGAATGGCCCATTCAATTAAAGACAATGTAACATGACTTTTATGTCCATCATAAAGAATAAGTACATGTCCATTATTTCTAGAGGGAAGATATTGGATCAAATGTTCTTTCATGTATTTCTCAAATACAAGTGAATTCGACCATCCAGATTCTGAGATAGTGCCAGTGGCACCTGGTGAAACTCCTTGCAGTAATGAGTCCAGCATCCGCTTGCCTGGAAATACAAAATACGGGGGTACTTGTTGGCCCACACTGTTTACACATCCGATCAAGGTGACATTTTTTGATTTCCCAGTTGTGATTGCCTGAGCTTTGTGCAATTTACCAGCTACAATCTTTGGAGGTTTATGTTCACAGTTTAATCCTTTTTCATCAATGTTAAAGATGCGTTCTGGTTTATTTACTAAATCATATTTTTCCAAGATGTTTTGAAGTTCTTTGAAATAAGTGTCAATTGTACTTTTAGTGGCTGATTTTGCTCTGGCTATCTCCAGACTCCTGGGCTTGACCAACTTCAAATCTGGCCATCTTGACAAGAATGCATAAAACCTATCAAAACCTAATGACTGTGTGGCTGGTCTTAAACCTAGATGACTAGCATAGTCAGAAGCCAGGTTCATGGTTTCTTGTCTGGAGTACCCGTATCCCACTTCAGCCATGGTCTTTAGATGGTTGGCTAAGAATGCCTCTTGTTCATGGGAGAAAACAGTTGAGGGCCCAGATTTTACTGTGTCTATTGATACCCTGCCCTTGACACGGTCTTTTAATGTGCTACTGGGCACAGCATACATCTTGGCAGCCCTCTCAACAGGTATGCCCTTCTCCATATATATGAGTGATATGTTAATTCAATACATACCAGAAGTGTTACGACACAGTTTGAATATGTATATATGAGTGAGTAGGTTAATTCAAATACATGCCTGACATTAAGTCCAAGATTATAAAAAAAGTTTAATACATTTTTAAAAAATACAAAATGTTCATGAGTTATCCAAAAAATTCTCAATAAAATTTAATTGCGTAAATAAATTACAATAATTTTAGTATATTAATATTCAAAATTTGCAAACAAAAGAACAGCAAATACACCATTTTCTAACTGAGAGATAAAAGTACGAAAAAAGTTAACCACGTAAATTCAGGTGACGGAGAATTTAATGATTTAAGGATTTATTACGAATAACCCAAGAAGGAATACTCGCTATACACAACGTTGATTAGTTTATAACATTATATATGAGTGTTGTGCACTTACCTTTTTGTAATAGCAACCATGTAAAGCAGCACTTTATTCTGTTCAATTAATCTATAACCCTGAAAATTAACTATCAAATTTCAACAGAAAAAATAACGGTCTATTAGCGGTGACGCAAGTTTCGTTAAACGTTACATCTTGAAAAGCACGTTAGGTCTTAATTCACAAGAACGCAACGCAGACCGTAGATAAAAATAGCTGACGTTATATACATGTATGTTTTTACTGATGATACACGCAACTTAAAAACGTTGTACCATTGTCGTGTGTTACACTGTACAGTAAAGAACGAGAATCAAAACGCTGACAGCGTAGAAAGACTGTTGGCAACAAAAGGAACTAAAAGCATGTGAATTATTAGTGCATTTTTGCTAAAAGGAAACATTTGTTTGAATTTAATTCAATTTCCCACTTTAAAACTTTATAATTTGGCATTTTATTCAATATTATCCGACATCATAATGAAAACCAATTTGTCAGTAACGAAAAAATATTTTGTTCGAGCTTATTTTCTTATGCAAACGGAATTATACATGCCAGTTAACAAGTCAATCTGCAAGGGCCAGAATAACCGATGAAGCGTAGTAGTTAACGCAGCGATTGTTAGTGCTTCGTAGCCAAAGATCAATTTATTTATAGATCTTTGTTCGTAGCCTACTGCGTCAAAGTAGATCATACGATGCAAGCTCTTGATTGTCCATTTTGCAGTTTAATATTAATAAATTGCAGTAATTTGTTGTCAAAATATTCAGAATGAGAATTGGTAACCAGAAAAAACACTTTCGCAAAGAGTCAAAAATAACCGATGTAGCGCATTAATTTGTTGATATACACATTATAATACATATTACATACATTATCTTAAATAATTAAAATGTAAGAAAAACGGGTGTGAAATTTTGCTGTATTGAAGAAGGACCCTTTCTGGTTTCGATTTACTGACTAATAGCATGCAAAGAAAAGAAGTAGTTTTCTGCGATACCTGTTTTAGAAATTACCCTCTCAAAAGACCGTTGGCTTCCGCAAATAGTCTAAAAACTGCGTTATTCTACCGCGAAGCAAGATCGCTTGTGAGAATCTCGACATCAATATATCTAGTGAAACTGCACCATTGGTGAGATAAGTGACGACAGAACATGCATGGTGCAGTAAATCCTAGGCTGAACCTCTGTTGAGAGACGTAGGCGCACGGTGATAGTTGAGCTCAAGGTATAAGATATTTGATTCTGTTCACATCGCTGACTTATGAGCAAAGCAATATTTAATGTGCAGTTGTTGTTTTTTCAATAGTGGATATGCAATTTATTAGAATTTAATTTTTATAAACACGAATTTATAAAATAACAAACAAATGACAACATGATAAGATAAAACAAAATGGCAGTAAATAGTTTGCCATGATTCGTGGTATCATATCTCAAAACATATGTATATGATTTTTTGGTCTACTAAAAAACTAGTTCAAACATTTTAATCGTATATTTGAACAATTGGTGAAATCCATACTTCATTAATTACGATTACGGAGATTTGTTTGTCCAGACGTGTATGCCATCATCTCATCTATACAGCTCCAGCTCGTTCTCAGGTGAACTTGAAAACTGAATGGACCAGAACATGTTTACATACATTGTAAACAAACCTTGCAAAAAGATGTATGTATTTATACGCGATAAGAGACTACATTTACACTTGATAAACTCTTTCGGCGAAGTCAGTTAAAGCAGTGAAAGTTTGTGAATTAAACGCGCTAGACAAACTTCAAACTAACTACTATTATAAAACAAGTGCTGCCACTATACTTTGACATATGCCGCAGAATGCTCTTTTGTCAAAAACGAAAACAGAATGATGGGGATTGCTTTCCCTTGTGGAGACATTGCTGGTAAAGAAGTAGTCTGTGTTTCAATTAAATACCTTTGATAGTAATTAAGATATTTGACTTTAAAAAAAAAAATAACCAAATTTAAAAAGGGGCAAAAATCTTTCAAAACACAAACAAGAGTTATGGGGGTTGCTTCCCTGGCGGAAAGATTGGTAGCAAAAAGTATTTTAAGTTTCAAGTAAATATTTTTAATGATACTATTCACAGTCTTGGAAAATTTGGCTAAAATTTTTCATAAAGTTAAAATGCAGAAACAAATCTGTCCAAAACAAAACAAAGGAATGGGGGTTGCTTTCCCTGGTGGAGAAATTGATAGTGAAGAAATATTTTAAATTTCAAATTAATACCTTTGAAGATATTTGATTTAATAAAAAAAACTTCAACCTTGGCGAGACGGACTAACGGACGGAGGGACAGACGAACGGAAGAACGGTTCAATCTTAATATGCCCACCTTCGCGGAGTGGGGGTATAAACATATTAATTTCACGGCGCTATAAGGACCTGCCATGCTCTGCAATATTACCTGGACTACTCTCAGACTTGACGGGAGCAGGTTTCTGCGAGTGAAAATTAATTAATTACACAACCTTTGAGGTACTTTGTTCTTGCCATTACTCACTACAGATTAGCTAACGATGATGTGTATTTCCTGGATGGAAGTCATTTGCTTTCCTCAATTACATTATCCGGATATTTTCCAACATGCGGCAAAAATACAGATATACAACTGTAGTTTTTCTTGGAATAGCAGCACAACTGAGCCTATTGGTGATTGCTATTTATTGTTCCGTTTACACCGCATGTTCGGCTTACTTTATCAACAAAAGCTCAACTTCATGAGTATTATGTTTAATATTCACTTTATAATGTTAAATATTGAACCCTTTAAAAATGTCAAAATATGGACAATGTTCGTGAACATATTCGTACCATATCGTTAAATGAGAATGACGGTATCATCTGATACAACGGGCGCCATATTTCAGAAACTACCCATATATTCATGATACCTAGTATAGTTAAGTAACAGAAATGTATAATACGTTGAAATTTAGTGAACTCTAAACAGAATATCGTGCATATATAGAATACAATTTAAAAGAAAAATGAAAACTTTAGGGCTAAGGATGATAAGATTTCATCTAAAATGCTTCTCTTGGACTGTAGAGCCTCTATGTTAAATAACACGTTATTACAGATTAGTTTGGTTCAATAACGTGACAACATGCGTTTCAGTTATTGGGGAGACATAGTTTAACATAAATGAGTAAATGTATGTTCCTCACTTGTTACAGAAAGATAACAAAACATGTGGGTTCCTCTCGCCCCAATAAGAAACTGGTTAAAGAAACCAGATACGGGTGGGTTCTAAATCCGTACTTCCGTACTCAGCAAAGCAATTGTTTAAACACTTAATAGTTTTAAAAGAAATCTCATAAGACAACTTTGGTTTGTATTATCAATAAAACCAATAAAACAATAGCCACTATAAAGGTCGCAGTTTGGCCCGCCTTGCTATCGGGACTTCGGGAGTTCGACCCCTACTCAGGGAGCTTTCAAGCAATCGGTCTAAATGACACCAAGTACATTTTCTTCCCAAGAAACCTACTCGAACGATATCCAATCAGCTTCATTCTTTTGAAACAATCGGGCTAAAATGACAAGGTTTAAATTCATAGCCACTCTTATTCAAAGAACGCGATTCTGTTAAACTTGCGTAAGCACACAGCAATAAACAATAAGAGTTTACATATAGAAATTAAGACCAAGAATCAAACGTACTTAATAGTTTTTACAACACGCGTATTTTACCGATTAATTCTGATTAGTGCGAATATGTCTGGCGTGTTCTCAGTAAAATAAAGATTGAAAGCGAGAATATATGATAAAACAAGTATTTATCATAAAAGTAAAATATCAACACAGAAATAAATACATACCTGTAAAGCATGTGATTACTTAAGAAGAATAAGCAGCGATTAGCGTTAAAAGTAACCTCGTATCCAGTTTGCTACTATTGAAATTGAGTGTGCCTTTCATCTTAATGAGTTAGTCTAAAATGAATAAAATGTGTAAATGTGTAGAATTTTATTAAGTCAGTCCAAGTCACAGCTACATTTCCCGGGCTGCGCCTCCTGTTTTACTTTTGTGACACACCCAAAAGTTGGCGTATTTTTAATAATAGCCACAATCTGAAGCTATTCAATTTGACGGAAATCTTAAAATTTAGATATTGGTATTTTACCACGGTGGACACCAGAGTACCAGAAAAATCTCCGCCTGTCCATTATGGATATTAACTAAACTCGCATAAACCGCATGGATTGAAACCACGATTGCTTAGTTGAGAAGTGAGCTGGTTTACTGGTTTATTTGGCAAATCGGCATGAGCAATGCCTTTGGCCATTTACAAAACACATCATGAAAGATGGCCATTAGCAACATTACAAGTTCAAAATACATAATTCCAATTATACAAAGCAGGCTTTATAAAAATATTGTACAAAAACATATCTATCTATAAAGTAGATTTATTAACTTATTTTATAAGTAGGTTAAGAAGCAACACTATCTAGGGTTTGGTAACGTCGTAACATCGCAAAGTACGTCAATTTTGAAAGTCGTCTTAACAAACCAATTTTTTCTGATGACATGAGATTAACAAATTTATTAATAGTACTAAAAGCATTTGAAATTTTATATTTTTGCCTTAAGTCATAATACAAGGGACAGCAGAGTACAAAGTGGAATTCTGACTCAACAACATTGTAATTGCATAGTTTACATAGTCTATTAATTCTATCCACATTATTGTATCTTCCTGTTTCAATCTCAATAAAATGTGAACATAATCGTAACCTAGTCAATGCAATTCTATATTTATCCTGGTCAATAGCATCTAAATATGTTTCATACCTAAAAACAGTTTTGAATTTTTTATAATACTCTAATTTGTTTTGAGAATTCACAGTTTCCGACCATATCTGTATATATTGGTCACGCAACCTTTGCTTTAACATGGGTATATAGCAACAGTTAATATCAAACATATACCATAAGTAGCCATATCCAAGCATATCTAATGCATTATTAACCGCCTTTCCCCAGCTATTTTTGAAATTCAATGAATTAAAACTGTTATCTAAAATATGTTCTATAAATATTTTGCCTGGAAGTGATTCCGGATTTTTCATAATTTTACACCAGTATTTTAAGGCTCTTTCCCTGCAAATGACCGAAAGTGGGAATCTACCTAATTCACCAAGGACGGCAACTGTGGATGTTTGAGTACGCACGCCAAGAATATGCTTACAAACTTTGATATGGATTTTGTCTACCTCCTTGAAGTCATATATGCCCCAAATCTCACTACCATACAAAATAATAGGTGAAACAGTCGAATCAAACAGTAACAATTTTGTTTTAATATCTAAAGATACTCTAGTAAACAGTGATATAAGGCCATTATATGCCTTCAGAGCCTGTTCATTTAGTGCTTTTACAGCATTAGCAAGACTTCCGGTATAATAAAATTTCATACCAAGGTAGCAGAAACTATCAACAATCTCAAGATTAATATTGTTTATACTCCATGTAAAATTATTTCTAGATTTTTTGCGTTCAAATATACATATTTTTGTTTTAGCTACATTTATCTTGAGGCCCCATTTAGAAGAATATTGGTTTACACAATCTAGCTGGGCCTGCAAACTATTGGGATCAGTCGTAAACAAAGCAATATCATCTGCAAATAGTAACATATATAGTGATAACTTTTCAATATCATTTACAGACATTTTAGACACATCAATATAATCCTTGATATCATTAATAAATAAGATAAACAGTAAAGGAGATAGAGGCTCTCCTTGTTTGACACCAAGTGTTATGTCAAACAGTTCAGAATACGGCATGTGTTCAGAATTTTTAACACAAGCTTTAACGTTTGAATATAGAGATTTAAGCATTTTTAATATTTTACAACTTACATGGGAATTAGCTAATTTTATCCACAATGCATCATGTATAACGGTGTCAAAAGCCTTTTCATAATCAATAAATACACAGTATAGTTTTAACTTATTAGCAAGAACTTTCTGTATTATAGTATGCAGGATGAATATACTATCAACAGTACTACGATTATCGCGAAAACCAAATTGAGCATCGTTTAACTTCTGCTCATTTTCGCACCACTTATTCATCCTATTTCTTAGCACAAGTGAGAATATTTTAGCGATTATATTTATTTTAATGTAATTCCTCTATAATTCGAGGGATTTGATTTACAACCTTTCTTATATATAGGTACAATTACACCTTTAGTCCATTCGACTGGATAAATACCACTATCAAATAAAAGATTAAAAATAGTCCTCAAATAGGGAGCAATAAAATCTTTTGCATCAATAAAGAAATCCGCAACATTTCCAGACATATCACAACTTTTATATCTGGACATGTTACCAATATTTTTACAAACCTCTTCTACACTAAATTGGCAGTCTAAACTATCAATATTTATATTCTCATACACATCATAATTGTTTGCATTATCATCTCTATAAGTGCTATTATTTGGATTATTTGACAAATTACGAAAATGATTGGCAAATTCTTCAAGAGAAATGTCAGGTGATCCAGACTTTTTATTACTTTTAAATTTATTAACATGTTTCCAAAATTTGCGTGAACCACTTTTACTTAACACAGACAATTTCTGTTTTTCACTCTTGTAAAAAGATTGTTTAGCCTTACGTTTGATACATTTAAAAGCACTCCTTGCATTCAAAAAATTCAGTCTATTTACATCACTAGAATTAGTTGTATACAGGCGTTTACTTTGATTAAAACTCGACTTAGCATTTCTACAGTCAATATTAAACCAAGGGGATTTCTTACCACTATTTCGATTGTTATTGACTTTAGTGCGAAATGTTTTACCATAAACCTTAAATGACAGATCAAAAATAGTACTTGACAAACTATTCAAGTAGGTATCAATATCTGTTAAACCATCTGAAAAACTTTTCAGCAATTCATCAAAAACTTGTTTATTATCATACAACACGTTTTGCAATTCTTCATTTTTAATTGAGCTATCGTCCCACACTAATTTTTCAACACTAGCAGTATTAACAATAGATGCATTATTGACGCAATTTAATTGGAACTCAATTGGGCAATGATCCGAGAATTCAGTAATATCATGTACACATATACCGTTAAACCGACCAAATATTTCATAATCACATATAACATAATCGACTACACTAGCAGCAAATCTATTTCTGTTAAAATTATAACACGTGAAATTACCCGGCTCTAATCGCCCATTGACTATACATAAATTATTCTCTTTACACAATGACAATAATTTATTGCCATAAGTATTGGCAATTTCGTCAAAAGAACATCGTAACGGCAGTTTATCTACATCAGATGGTATTGTAGGCATAGTCACATATCTATCAAGGTTAATATTTTCTACCAAATCTGATCTCTGACCAATGCGTGCATTTAGGTCACCGGTCAAAATAACATCACCTAGTAAAGAATAGCGAAGTAAATCATTTGAGATATTTTCAAAGAAATCAAATTCAAACAGAGGTGAACTTCTACATTTGTATACCTGTGAATCTTCTGGCAGAATGTAACAATGTATAAAGTAAAGGTCATTAGATGTACCAAAGAATGTCTTGCATAACTTAATACACATATAGCCGTTAAGATTGATGTCCACTAATTCAATTTTGCCAGCGTACTTTTTATTAAAATAGACAATTAATCCACCACTATTACGTTTTGCTTTCTTGTTAGTTAAAGGTCTTGGACACGAAAAGCTATCAAAATTGTTTAAATTAACATTTGAACAATTTGAGTGCCAAGTTTCACAAAACAATAATACATCAAATTCATTAATATAATTTGTAAACTCATTATCATTTAATTTTGAGATAAGTCCTTGAACGTTCCATAACAGGAAACGTAGTTGCTTCTTCGGGAGCTCCTATTCAGCAGTACCGGATGTGTCGATGGCGCGGCCCTGGTGACCCGTCGGAGGGTTCAATGGTACAGACGGGGCGCTGTTTTCAGGCCCGCGTTGCTGGATTGGCACTGGTCGGCTTCCGTTTAGGGAGTTCGACCCGCCGCGAGGCGGCAGATCCGGTGTAACTCGGCCCTGGTGATCCATTGGAGGGTTCCATGGTGCAGACGGGGCGCTGTTTCTAGAATTTCTAGATCCGAGTTGCTGGTTTCGCTCGGTGCGGTTTCCGTTCCGGAAGTTGGAACCGCCGCGAGGCGGCAAATCCGGGGGAGGACCAGGTGGAAGGCTGTCGGCGGTATAGAGTTTCCTGTCGATAAACAGCTTATCAACGCTCAGGGAAGCCTGCTTGTTTTGAGAACGCGCCTGCACTAGATACGGAATTAACTTCCGCCGACGTTCCTGAATCTCACGAGGATATTGGTCAGACACGTGATATGCAGAGTGTTTCAGCTTATCATAGGCGTTTTGCTTCACTGTCAGCTTATCCTGATGGAAGTTGAATTTGGCGACAATAGGTCTCTTCAAACCTTGTTCGAACCGTCCAACACGATGAACACGGTCGATCTTGATTACCCGCGCATCATTCATGCCAAGTTCATTTTCGCAGAAAGAAAGAACTTTTGCCATACAATCTTCATTTCTCCTATCATCAAACGAATTTTCCTCAGCGAAATTTAAAAAAAGGAGATTGTCGCGCATAGAATGGGCTTTCAGCTGGACAACATCATCAGCTAATGTGGAATTAAACTGCTTCAAGTCATTTAAATCTCTCGACAAAGCATCAGACTTAGATTTTTCAGAGTTCAAAGATTTTTCTAAAACAGAATGTTTACGACGCAAGTCATCGCATTCACTACTATCGAAAGCCCGGCTAGTTTCAAGTTCAAGAAGTCGTGTTGTTACCTCAGAAAACTTCGTGTCAATGTCATTCATTCGGGCCTCCACAAGCGTTACATTTTTCGCTATTTTGGATACATCCATCTCAATAAGATCAAGTTTGGCGAGCCTGTTATCAATGCTTGACAACCTAGCAAAAATCGCCTGTATCGAGCCCTGGTCCTGCGTGGCGTTAGGCACAGCTGCTGGTTGCGCTAAATGGATGCTGGCGGGGGATGGAGGTTGCTGGAACATATACTGCAGATGGGGCGGATAATATTGGCCGAACATCTGTTGATTTGATGTGAGCATGACAGGGGAGTTTCCGGGGGCGCTGTTGAGAGGCGTGCACGGCATCCCTGGTCCTGCGGAAACTGCTGGTGGGGTCTTCTCGGACATGATTTGGATTTTATCAGGCTGATCGCTAGATGAACCTGGTGATGCTTGTTCTTTTGTGCGCTTGTTTGTACGCTTGTTGTTACTTTTGGTCATGATACGCTATACATTTCGAGGGTCAGCAACAATAGACTTGATCGTTGAACGGTGAACGGTGATCGAACTTTAATCACTAGACATTTCTTTTCACAATATCTTGCGAAACCGGTTTTGTTACGTTTTTGTTATGGAGTAATACAATTTGAGGTATAATTGGCGAATTCTATGGCTGGTCGTTTTTTATACTAATCCAATTAGGCGAACAATAGAAAACACAAGATTCGTTTGACAAGTGTTCAGTAAATCCCTGTGCAGATTTCAGTCCTGAACGCGGAAACTTAAAATGCATTTTACATTTCATAGAGAACAACACTTTTCCTCATTAAATTTCGCAATAAAAATCCACCAAAATCCACCAAAATCACAGATTAGCTATATAATACTGTATTATCACTTATAATCCAATTTTCATGAAGAAATAACACTTTTGAAACTATGTAAATTGAACTTTTCCTCAGAGCCCTAAAATATACGTCTCACACTCTTGACATTACAAATTGAGCGTACCAATAACTGCGGTAGCCAAACAGTTGGACAGTTTATATCCAAAATACAACGCAGACCGTGAATAAAAATAGCTGACATTTAATACGTACACGTATTATTTACCGAGGGTAAACACAACTTAAAAACGTAGTCATCATTGTTCGTGTATGTCATAGTAATGTCACTGTCACTGTAAAGTAAAGAACGAGAAAAATAGTGTTTTCTCACCACAAAGCAATATCGCCTGTGAGAATATCGACAGCAGTATATCTGGTGAAACTGCAACAGAGCAAATTTCTTTTGGTGAGATAAGTGAAGAGAGAACATACATGACGCAGTGAATCATAGGCTGAACCTTTGTTGAATAATTTTGACTCATAGCGTCATGCAAACGCTTTAATAAGGAAGAATTATTTATTAGCGGCAACATGCAAATGCTTTAATAAATAATTATTCTTTATATAATTTTTCTTTATATAATTATTCTTTATAGAATTATTCACGCGCTACGCAGACGCTTTAATAAAGAATTATTCTTATTAACGGCGCTTGCAAACGCTTTAGTAAATTTTTTTCTTATTCACGGCGCCATACAAACGCTTTAGTAAAGTATTTTTCTTATTCACGGCGCCTTGCAAAAGCTTTAATAAATAATTTTTCTTATTCACGGCGCCTTGCAAACGCTTTAGTAAAGAATGTTTCTTATTCACGGCGCCTTGAAAACGCTTTAGTAAAGAATGTTTCTTATTCACGGCGCCTTGAAAACGCTTTAGTAAAAAAAATGTCTTAGTCACGGCGCCTTGCAAACGCTTTAGTAAAGAATTTTTCTCATTGCAAAGGCTTCACACGCTCTACCACGGTGATCATTTGAGTATAGTTTTCAATATCGACTAGATTAATTGGCATTAATTTTACTATTTATGGACACGTATATTGTTTGAAACCTTGTCTTTCGTCTATAGTTGATACATGCATTTTCCTAGAATGTTATATTTGTATAAAATAATTAATCATCAAAATATGACTAAAGAATATAATAAAACAACAAAGATCTTTTGTTTAAATAACAGTTTTGGTAAGTTTCTTCCATCCCTCAAAGTACGTTTATGAAAGTTCGCGCTCTGTCATGACATAATTGCAAACATCTAAATAAAAATGTCCAACTGTTCAAAACTAGACTTTTTTGCGGAGTGTTTTGTCCAGACTAGTACGCTATTAACTCTACACGTCTAACATTTATGTGAGGATTGAGACTGGATGGATTGGCCAGAACATGTTTACATACATAATAAACAAACCTTGCAAAACGTTTGAATTATTAACGTGCATTAAGAGGCTGCACTCCACATAATTATGCTACCTCATTTCGGCAGTCAGTTAAGGCAATGCTTTTAAAATAATGTTAAATAAATTAATCTTGACGATCATAAAACAACATACGGGTATTATCTGGTGTGAGTTTGCAGTTTTGTTATATCCAACGCCCCATAAACTTTGCTCCGGAAATTTTTTTAAACGAATGTAGCTTTCTTAATAGACTGCGTTTTTAATAAGCGAGTTTTACTTTTAAAAATCATCTTATCACCGAACGAAGCTGGCATTAATGAATAACTGGTTATTTATTATGGAAACAAATAATGACTTTACAAGTATATTGTATATTCACAAAACATGTTACATACCATGTGTAAATTTGTATTACGTACCTGGCTGCTATTTCTTAAGACATGTCGTAATGTTCCTATTTCCTTATCTAGTTATTCAAAGACTACACTCCTCGCACTAAACAGCACTAACAACGAACTTTCATTATCAACGTTATTTAATACTTACAATTTGAACAATGCACAGTCTCTTCCATATCAAATTTAATTTAATCAGCGGTGTTCAATTAACTAAGACAATACATGAACTAAGCACTAAGAAAACGTTCCCTGTTCGATTTACAAGACTAACTTTTGCGGAGAAATCCATGCTGCGCCTAATTCAATAGGTTCCCGCTCTTTACCGTGTAACAAAACCCTATTTCATTATACACATATCCATAATTTGTAAACAAGAGTGTAGTAAACATGGATACACCGGTAATCCAGACCAGAACAGTGGATTTTTACATGACCACGTACAGTTTGCGAGCGCAGTTAAAGTACATCTCATTATATGCGCGTCTGGCACTTTGTATGTGCTCGTTGCTCATCGCTTCAGCGCCTCGAGAAGCGTATTTACTGGAGGCCCCCAGATCCGTAGCAATGATTTGGTTTGCGAGTAATATTTGTTTTATATTTTACATTTGGCTTATGCTAGTCATGGTATAAAATACAGACTTAATGTTTTTAACTTCGGATGAAGAACAAAGATGTTAAAAGTTATCACATAGTTAATAATATAGTGGAAAGTGTTTTTAAGTTCTTAATTTGTGCAGAGAATTACATTCTTCTACTTCTTTTTCTTATTTTTCTTCTTCTTCTTATTATTATTATTTATACCCAAAGCGACTTCCGTTACTTTAATGCCACTAGTTTGGGACGTATTAGTATTTTACGCCATAGCGGCTGATCACTTGTTATATAGACGAGACTCAGATTTCTATCGTTTATCATGATTTATAAACTTTTATAATTATTCAGTCAGATAGGTTTTAACCAGTTAGAATAATATTCACTTGTTGTTTGATTCCGATTAATATCAGATATCCCAATATGTTATTATACA
This sequence comes from Congeria kusceri, assembly GCA_027627225.1. Classification (NCBI taxonomy): domain Eukaryota; kingdom Metazoa; phylum Mollusca; class Bivalvia; order Myida; family Dreissenidae; genus Congeria; species Congeria kusceri. Next base: position 60,024,628 of record CM051028.1, read on the forward strand.
TTCCTTTCATATTACTATGAGTCAGGTCTACATTGACCATAAACATTTTTACATTAACAATAAGACAAGAACTAGCACATCTTTTGTACGCCATTCATTTAGGGACTGTACATAGTAACTTGATTTCAGCTGCAAATGCGGACTTCGAACCTGTTCGACAATATTACCTGGATTACTCTCATACTTGACGGGAGCAGGTTTCTGCGAGTAAAAATTAATTAATTGCACAACCCTTGAGGCACTTTGTTCTTGCCATTACTCACTGCTCTACAGATTAGCTAACGATGGTGTTTGTTTCCAGAATGGAATTTATTTGTTTAACTAATTTCCGCAGTTACATTAACCGGATATTTTCCAATTTAACCATGCGGCAAAAAATCAGGAACTCTCCTGTAGTTTTTTCTATTGGAATTTAAACCTGTTAGTAATTGATATTAACTCTTTCAATTTATTCTGTGTTTGCGACTTTATTTATCAACAAAACTCCACTGCAATAAACCATAAGTAAGTTTGTTTAATATAAAATGTTATATTGTTAAAACATACACATGTTTAACTCCTGATCAAAGACACAATCTTGGCAATATTTGTGAACATATTATTTTAAAATTACTGATCAATTCTGGTATGTTTGATAGCAAAACAATAGACATTTAATCATATTTGTGGACTGTTCTCAGTATTGAAATAAAGATTTCAAGTTCGCGTTTGGCAGGATATCAAAGACAACCAATCTACACGTATAACTGAACTATTAAAAATAAATATCTCCATTTTATTGTTTTATGCAGATCGCTCAAAATTTCAAATAGATATTTTTTCGAGAATCTAATGCAATCGAAATAAAAATAACATATCATCACGTAAGAAACTACATTTTATTGTTATTTTTTATGCAGATCGCTCAAAATTTAAATTCATTATATGGCACGATAACAAAAACATCTATAAACCTATGTTAAATCGCAGGATGGTGTTATGAAGTAATAGGTTCATAAAATGTTTGATGTACACTATTCCATGTAATACATACCTGTAACGCATGTGATTAATTAAGCGAAATTAGCACGGATTAGTGTTAATAGAAACCTCGTATTGGCCATAATACAAGTATAGCAATAAGGCTATGTGTCTTGTTGAGTAAGTGAATATGTAAATATATTAATATGCATTCGACTAAAATGTCATTACGTGTCGAATCAGCAGTAAGTACGGACACGGGGGCGTTCCGTTATATATCTACCTTTTTTTCTGACACATCACAAGTTCACAAGTGACAACATGGGATAAGTATTGTATATACATTTGTAGCTGCAATCTATATTGCAAGCTGTACTAAACCAAGAAGTAACTTTAAGTTTCAATGAAGAAGAGTTTTTAAAGTTTGAACAGATTTCACTAAAATCTTCTGTTTGTGGTTTAAGTTTGTCTTATCAATCTCCTGGGATTAACTGGTCGATTTTACTATGTTGAGCAATTTTTCAATAACCACATGTATTTATGTGTGTACATCTCTTACGTAACCGTGACAATTTGGCGTGTACTTAACGAAAGTTTCTTTTTTGGTTCAGTATAGTTAATTTTTATATTGGAGGCTTGTTGAATATAGCTGTTTCTTTGTTTCCACGAGAGACCTGAGTACCGGAAATAAACCCGCAATTGCTGTATAAACCGAACGTACATAAACTTGTACCCGCACGACCTAAAACTAGATTACCTATAGTTGGGGAGCAAATGTACCAACAACTACGCCAGCCGAACAGTCGGACAGCCGACCAATTGATGTTGTTAAATACAGAAATAATATAATGTTGCAAAATTTAAACATTGTTACTGTATCGATCAAATATACGGTTAAATAGGATAAGTAGACAATTATGTGTGAACATTCCACATGTTTTATAGACACCGACGTCGAATGAATTGTTATTATGTATAGCAATAGAAAAAAAACACGAAGACACATACATAATTATTGATATCTTTCAATACTAATATTTAATTGTGCCGAAAACAGTTATATCTTGTCTAACCTTTCTTATATCCAGAATTGATTAATCACCAACCCTGTGTTCTTACGATGTTCACATTTATGAATCATATATAAATTATATACTAAATTTGAAGTTATATCAACAGGGAAATTATCCATTTTTCGAATATTCATAACTGCACACCTTTACTCCCACCCTCTTTAAGCATATCATGTTTCCTTATTCATAACCACTGGAGTGCATCAGAATCGTTGCTATGAACACACTGAATGCAGTATGTACTTAGGAAAATTAATGACATTTTAGGAGCATATGAAAGACTTTTGCGAAATTTGACACAACCTATCTCGGTATAGAAAATTATTTCTGAATCATCCACGAAATAACTATGGCGAATGCGTTAAAACATGATTTTAATATCATCTTGAAATCAGTATTGATCGAGACAAATCAGATATATACGGATATGAACTCAGTAACAAATTCATGCTTGAATGCAAAATTCTTGTCTACATCTGCAACTATAAGTTATGTGTGGGGTAAATTTTAGCGACTGTACCTCTCCCATTAAGGTTACGGGAAATAGTGCATGATTCAGGAGACAACCGATGTGAAACATAATTATGATAATGATGATGACTACGATCAAGATGAAAATGATGATGACACTGATGATAATGATGATATTTATGATGATGGTGATGATGACGAAAATGATGAAGATGACAAAGATGACGTTGACAATGATGATGATGATGATAAAGATGATGGTGATGATGATGATAATTAAAATGATGAAACTGATCATGCTGATTATCACTATGATGATGAAGGTGACAACCAATATTATAATGATTGTGAAGATGGTGATGATAATGATGTTTATGATGATGATGATTATGATGATGATGATGATGTTATGATGATGAAAATTATTATTATAGTAAACATGATGGTGGTGGTGGTGATGATGATGATGGCGATGATAATGCTGTTGTTGTTATTGTAGTTGGATGGTGATGATGATGTTGAGGTGGAGGATTGGATGAAGGAGGAGAGGAGAAGGAGGAAGGCGACGAGGAGGATGACGATAACAAGACTATTTTCAAACACGTCTCCCATGCTGAGTGCATGAATACATTTAGAAAACAAAATCTACGGATGCTTTTCACACTCAAGTTCTCCAAAACACATCAATTTTCGTTCTGCGGCATATAACCCCAGTCTTGCTCGGGGAGTAATTAGCTCACATTGATGAACACTAATTAGTACTGTAGCATAAACGTGTACAGACTTAAAACAGTATAGTGTATATATAGAATCTGACACGAGTTGTCATTTCTTACCTTATGTTTTTAAACTAGTTCAGGAAATTTGTTAGTTGTCTAAGCGAGACTTTGGCGAGCTTACTAACGAATTTCCCGGACGAGTTTAATAAAATATGGAATGAATTGACAACGAATATCAGATCTTTTTTATCACATGTTTTTAAACGAAAAAAAAAACTTTCACTGTTACCAAAAGATGTTGATAAATCCTGAAAGTTGTGTAACGTCATGCGATTTGTCAGTCAAAGAATAATGTAGCCAATGAAAACGCTCAAAATGTTACAAGATAGAAATATTCGTAATGGCTGTATTACACGGAAAACAAGGTATAGCATGTGATAAAATGCGTTTATCAAACACACATTTTCTAACTGTACAATCAAAGTGTCGAATTTTTAGCTAAACGGCTTAAATTGTGGCGGAAGATCTTCATGTAAAGATGTATCAATGACAAATTAAATGTGAGAATCTCGACAGCAGTATAGCTGGTGAAACTGCACATCGCAAATTTCCTTCGGTGAGATAAGTGAAGATGCGAGTTGCAAGCCGCATTAAATCATGCATTGAACGAAAATGGAGGTACTCAGCAAACGAAAATTGCACTATTGGTTTTCGTATTGTAGCTACATGTAAGGTGTATTTTGTTCGTGACTTATATTTATGGAGAATAAATCAAATTAATTTTACTAATAACTCGTTTCTTATCCATTGTTATATGTTTTTAAACTAACTTATAAATATTAATCCAGAAAATAAATATTATTAAATTTTAACTAAATTGAAGATAATCAGAATTCATTTCGAATCCATCAAAGTGAGAAGTTCATTTGTCAGAAATCGATATTTGTAGTAATATAATTTACAGCAAATGGGATAAACAAATAATTAGCGCATTATACAACGATGATTTTTTTTTTTTTTTTCAGGAAATCTCATGCCAGTTTGTGACCATCCATTAGACATAATATGTTCGTGGTCTATCTAAAGATACAAACAAACATCTAAATAAAACAAAATGTGTCCCTCTGTTTTAAATCCCTTCTATTAATATGATTAAGTTTTTGTTTTGTTTTTTGTCTAGATGTGTAAGCCCTCATTTCTACAGGTCTTACTCTTGCTCAGATGAGTATTGCAACTGGCTGGACTAGGCAAATGTTTACATGCGTTGTAAACAAACCGTGCACAACGCAAAGATGTATTTATGTGCGTTAACAGACTACAATCCACTCAGTTAACAATTTCGGTGAAGTTAGTTAAAGTACACGCATAGTAAAAAAAAATAATGAATTTAAAGGTGAAAGGCCAAGTTTTGACATACTCTTGATATTTTGTAGATAAAAGTTAGTAGATTACAATATTACTGATGTAAACTTCGAAAATTGTAAGTTTGATGCTTAAAAACGATGATGTTCATCGGCAATTTCCGTACGCCGCTCGGTAATTTCCGCCGCCCCTTTCTTGATGACGTATTTAATCCCCAACGCTCCATTAGGTTACGCATGCGCAAATAAATTCCTTCTTTATAACATATAAAATATTCAAAATTTGATCTCACTTTTCACCATGACCAAGCGACTTCCCAATATATCACCATACATTGTTGGAAAGATAAGGCCATAACCTTTTGAAAAAACAGCATGTCAATAATTTCTATACGTTGTAACTCAAAATATTTACCTTAGAATAAACACACCGGTTTTGACAGGCATGGGGGCTGCCATTTTGTGCATGAATACACGGACCAAAAATTATGAAGCTGGGAAACACTAGACACAAAAGTAGTGCACAAAACACCCTTTTTTCTTATTGCTTACATGTATACCTTTAAAATGATACCAAAACATATCATTTAAACTGTATTTTACAAATTATATGCATCCTGCACTCAGCCACATGTGCTTATTATCTAACTGACAGCATGTAACCCTGGGGATTAGATTTCCGTTTTGGTGTAATTTGACCCAACCCTTTCAAATTTGAATAAAAACCACATTTTTCATCAATCTGATCTATTACGAGAAAGAACATGAAGTCCTATTACACTGGTTTAAAGATTTATTGAAAAAAATAATAATTGAAAATGTCACATATAATGGCGTTTTGAGGCAAGAATTAAGACAGAAAAAAATGTACTTGGGTACGTCTGGAAAACATGATGTTAACTCAGAATTAAGCATAAGTTTGAGTTTTAATAGGCATAGCAGATACAATATATAAAGTCAGAAGTGAAAACAATCTTCATTGGCATTCCAAATGTTACAGAATATGTTTTTAGTCAGTTTTGAACAATTTGTTTTTTAAGTTTCTGCATTTTTGGGGGTAAAATCCATACAAATGTAGCATTTCAGATGCCATTTGACCCCAGAAAAGGGTTTGTTTACATAACAATCAACAGATTTGACCTCCTGTCACACAACAAAAAAAGAATTTGACCCCAAAATGTCAATGCCAGATATAAATTAACAGTCTTCTGTCACACCTGAACCTGTGGGTGGGGTCAGCTGCCTGCAATCTTCAATCTGTTCCAGGTACTCTCTGCTGAGTAATCTGTGAAAATAAAAAGGTTTTCTGTTCATGTTTACTCAATATTGTGATTGCTAGTGTAACTTATATACAATAAGTGTACATATACACTAGTCTACTAAGTTTTATTTAATGCGATAAGGCTAGTCGCTATGCCGGCTTCAGATTGTCGAGCTCATGTGCGAACAGTTCAGTTCTAAAACGGGTTCGAGAGTCCCAACAAGGGTTAAACTCTTGCTTTTCCTACTGGTGTTGATAAGAAGACTGCCAGGCGGGAAAAGAAAACATTACATAGTTGAATACATGACAATAATCATGTACAAACCTTGAAAAATACCGATGGTACGGGCACGACTGTGTCAGCTTTACGGCCCCGCCCCAACGCTCCAGTGTAGTTGACAAGTAAAGTAGTTTTGATGACTCGTCACGTCACCCAGACTTGTATACCAATGAGTTGATGGTTCCGGCTAAGGTCCTGGTTCTTTTCAACACTGCATTTAAAAAACATGCTCAAATTAAACCAAACCGTGATGGTGATTTAAATTTTGATGCCGCTATCTCCATCTGGTGGGGTCTAGGTTGGCGTGAGCGGCTAAAGTGTTTTATGTATGCATTTCATGTATTTTTCAGCTGAAAGCCTTACTGAACTACAATTACAAAATTACGTATGAACTAAATAGGATCTGTTAACTTTGCAAATTAGGAAAATTGGTATTATTCAAAGTAGGCAGGTCCGATGGTCATCATGCCAAAGCATCGGCCAGTGCGGACACGACCTTTGCGGCGCATTATTGTCAGTTACAGGTTCTTAAACTAAATATTCAGGATTACAACGCAAGGCATCGTGACATTAATGAGATAATTGTTGGAACTAATGCAAATTAATGTCAAAATGAAACTGAAAAACAACACGATGAACATAATGGGTCTCGGATTGCCACTCCGGGGGACATTTTGCTTTATTTTTCCCATATTTACCCCCCTAATGCCCCCTAGAGCAACCATCCCATAAAATACAGCCCTAAATGGGGTCAAGGTGGCATCTGGCAGTTATTTTTTTCCAGTACGGTGTGTTTGTAAAAGTCCATTTTCAAAATCTTAGCAGAAGGCTAATATTCGTTGAAGTTCTTAAAGGTTACGCATGCGCAAATAAATTCCTTCTTTATAACATATAAAATATTCAACATTTGATCTCACTTTTCACCATGACCAAGCGACTTCCCAATATATCACCATACATTGTTGGAAAGATATGGCCATAACCTTTTGAAAAAACAGCATGTCAATAATTTCTATACGTTGTAACTCAAAATATTTACCTTAGAATAAACACACCGGTTTTGACAGGCATGGGGGCTGCCATTTTGTGCATGAATACACGGACCAAAAATTATGAAGCTGGGAAACACTAGACACAAAAGTAGTGCACAAAACACCTTTTTTCTTATTGCTTACATGTATACCTTTAAAATGATACCAAAACATATCATTTAAACTGTATTTTACAAATTATATGCATCCTGCACTCAGCCACATGTGCTTATTATCTAACTGACAGCATGTAACCCTGGGGATTAGATTTCCGTTTTGGTGTAATTTGACCATTAATAAGATAGGTCGCCATTACTACTTACAAAATTTCTTTAACAAAAAGTGGCATTTAAGAAATTCTTTTACGACAATATTTTGTTTTAAGATATTGTAAGTCGTTGTGCTTGCGTTCTGGTTACTTTTAACATGTCACACCAGCTATTTAAAATGCATTTTATCGTATAAACAATGTCTTGCGGGCGATTAAATGGAATCATTTATTAGTAGATTATGCCCATTTTTAATACTTACCTTTTCGTTGTTCGTCAATCTAGCTTATCCATAATTATTTTGTGTCTTTTATAGTTCTATGCAAGTATAATTATGAAGAAGTATCATTTAAATAGAAAACTCCGATCACTTTTTAGACAGATTACACATCGTATGTTTGGTAGTTAATCTTCCAAGTTGTTTATGATGCTCATTTACATTATATTTTTGGACTGGTTGTTTGGAATATGTCTTCAAAGATATTTTAAAATCGATTGTAATTTAACCGTTGCATATTTTCACTTTTAACTATATTCAAGATGTCAGTTTTCAAAGTGTCATCATGCCTTGAATGAATGGAAGGTTGTACACTTACTATGTCATGTGACAAACAGAATGTTGTTTTGATAATTAGATACCTCTCTTACAAATGTGCGATAACGCTTTCACAGTTTGCTAAGTGTAATGACTATAATTATTGACATCTTCAAAAGGGTTTACGGTCATTTTGTAACATAACCATTTCGTAACCATCCATTTTCGTACACATCGATCGGTCATTTCGTAACCATGTCGGTCCATTCGTAACCACTTAAAAATCGGTTGTCAGTATCGATATAATCTTGAATTGGAAGTGCCCTAATAATTTAAAAGGTTTATGTGGAAAGCGAATATATTTGGTAGCGTAATTGCTTAATTAATAAACGTTTTAGATAAAAAATGAGTGAAACATTTCTGGAATATGTAATTATACTGCAGCAATAAAACACAGAAATTATTATGCTTTGTAATTTGAAAAACTTGTGTCAGCTAAATGGATAACGTTAACAATTCAGTATTGTTATTCAAAACATCATTTCTTAGCTTTTAAACGTAGAAAAAATATGTCATTTTATCTTATTATCTTGCTTCACCGAATATTCAGAAATAAATAATTAAATTAGTTCGTTGTTTGAACTGATATATTTAAATGTGCATTAAACACATGTTGTTGTTTTTTAAATAGATATCCTTTTCAGCATTTATGGAAAGCCTTCGAAAAAACAGAATTGTTTTTAAATAAAGTTTGTTTGTGTTTTAATTTGATATTGATTGCAATTGTGAGGTGTATACTTTAACGTTACTTTAGTAGTTTTTGTAGCGTATACTTTAACTATACTTTAACAACACTGGACTTGCCCAGCTGATAAAGTGATTGAGTGAATGTTTGTACAACACAACACAATGAAATGCGTTAAACCTGTTACCGGTAAAACAATACATGTTAACACCATTAGATGACTGCTTGACAGGCTCCTTTGTAACTAAGTTGACACTTACGCATGTTATTTACGGATCAACAGGTGCCATGTCAATGTGGAAACAAGTAGACAGTTAATGAAACTATCGAAATACATTGAACATTTCGCGATTTTATTAAACGTGTGTTTTATCCGATTTATTTCTGTTTTGATATCATTTTATGTAATTTAAAAGTATGATTTTTCATCTGCTATTAACCGCTTATTTTTTAACAGCACAGCAAAATATTTTAACTGTAACGTTTCATAAATTTTGCATGATTCACATTCAAAATTTGGCATAACCAAACATTAAAAATATTACATACGTTTAATTTTGCTAGTATCAACGCATTATTTTATACCTATTTTTCTGAATATATTATCAGTAAGACACACACAAACAAAGTGGTTACGAATTGACAGACATGGTTACAAAATGACCGATCAATGTGTACGAAATAACCTAAAATGAATGGTTACGAAATGGCTATGTTACAAAATAACCGATACCCTTCAAAAGAAATATATGTGAAAACCCGAACTAGGTATTTAATCATGACTCTATGTTTCTAGACGACATAATAAAGCATAAATCCATTAAACAGAAATGTTTATAAAACTGTGATTTATGTACATTATATAGCTGCACTGAGTTGATAAGTAAACACAAATTGAAAAGTTAAATTGTATTTCAAAAATGTTATTATTCTGCAAGTTCAATCATACCCCATGATCCCAGGATCTGCCTGTATGATCCAGCCTCTCAGCCGGCGTATTTTCTACATGTACATATATTCTGCACCCAAGGGTTGGCATCCATAGTTTCATTGTACCTGAAGTTAACCGCTTTACAAACTCTTCATATTTCAGTTTCAATCACATGAGCACATAATAGTTAATTGCCTTTTTAGATTCTTTTGACTACTTATGAAAGGCGACTGGTTTCATGTAATGATGTTTCTTGAGAAGAATCGAAGTGATCAACTTGCAAACAGATCTAGTAAAGGGAAAGCAAGTTGCAAATATTCATTTGCAGTAATTGTTGAGTTGTTTCCCGTACTACAACTGCATTCAGTTTTGACAGATGACGTAGTAATTACATATCCGTCGTTAGTTAAAAAGAAAAAGAACTTTAAACCCGTTATTTTATATATACATGCATATAAACACAGAATGTCAATTTACAAAAGTGTAGTTCCCATGAAGACAATTGTAAATTTGTGAAGAGCAGTTATTAAATTATTATTAACAATTATTAATATTTGAATACGAAGTACATTGTATATTGCATTAACACTAGTAAACATATCATCATCATCATCATCATCATCATCATCATCATCATCATCATGATCATCATCATCATCATCATATCATCATCATATCATCATTATTATCATCATTATCATTATATCATCATTATATTATCATTATATCATCATTATATCATCATTATATCATCATTATATCATCATCATATCATTAAAATCATCATCATCATCATCATCATTATCATCGTTATTGGTATTATAATAAGTATTATAATAAGTATAAGCCATAAGTATTACGTAATTTACTTTAAAACTATAACGTTTCTTAAATTCGGTACGGGTAAACGGTAAAATACAAACGTAAACTTTGAATAACTAAAAATACGAGAGTACTTGAAGGCCGAAATCATACAATTAAGCAATATTTTAGTTTCTTGCATATTTCAACAATTTCTTGCAATTATTCTTATTTTATTGTTTTCGTTTACATTGTTGTAACAAAACAGGCATTGATCCGGTTAACACCAGCGTACGAGTTAGTTATACATGGGATGGGATCCCTTCAATGAAGTCAGAACTAAAAACCAAATCATTTGTTATCATTCTTATCCATCATTTTGACACACACGAGTGTCCATATACTTTAAACTAGACCAATCAATATCATATCAGGTTTTGGTATTTACACCTGTCTATGGAGATATGCAAATATTTTTTTACCTAAGGAACGACATTTTAAAGTGATTTGCCCTTTTATTTTGCCTAAGGAACGACATTTTAAAGTGACTGTGCCTATGAAAAGGCTTCATGAGGAAAATATAATAAACAAAATCTGGAATTAACACAAAAGTCATATTAATATATGCATATAACAAACATAATAATAAGATGCATGTACTTTTTATGGGAAAATGGTTTCGCATTCTGTGAAAATAATCATCATAATTATTATTTAGAACCTGGTTGGCTGATTGGCACATTTCGTGTTTACATTTTGACGTAAGACTTGTGTATAGAACAATAGTTTTGTTCATTTATTCCTACAAAGCAGTAAATATTAAATGTTAAGAGCGGTGTGTAAATATTTCATCTATCCTTAAGGTAACGTGTTCGATACAAACTTCGTTGTTGTTTATATTTTCAAGTATTTTCGTGTGTTTTTTTCTAAAGATTCTGTGTATTTGTATTATTTTTTATTTAATTCAGATGCCTTTGTAACTACTCATAGTAACGTTTATATTACTATAGGATATCAAGTTTTCGTATATATTTGGTCCCTTATGGTCCTTGATTACCATCATACCAGTGTGTCAAGGTCCAATGCTAAACGCAGAATAGATATTTCATGTAGGGAATTTAGACTTACGTATTTTGGTATTCCTGTCCCTGTCACACGGTCCCGAATTCATACCACGGATGTTTACGGATTACTAGAGCAAGCCACCGTGGCATTCTTACTCGGACACGCATCACCAATGCCCGTGTGTTTCCGCTGAGCTTGTACGCATAATTTTTTTTTTTTAATAGCCAACAATTTGAACGAGAATCTGGTATTCAGACATTCCTTCAAAGTATAACACTATTGATATTTAAAAAAACAACATATGCGGCATTATACACTGACCCAGCAATCATGTGTCGAGCAGCAATCAAGTGGGACAGACAATGTTCGAACCTTATAATTACATAGTTCAGACATTGAACCTCGTAGACCAGGTATGGAACTAAAACCGTGCTCTGGTTTGATACTACTAACCCAGCAATCATGTTTTGACCAGCAATGTAGGAAAGTCACTGTTCGAACATTATATATAGTTCAGTATTTTAGACATTGAACCTTGGTACGGGTGCTTGATACTGTTTATATTATGGTTTAATAGCGACCCCGGCTATTAAGGGTTAAGACTCCTGCTGTTTATATTATGGTTTACTAGCGACCGCGGCTATTGAGGGTTAAGAATCCTGCTAACATCGGAAGAAGAGGATTGCCAGCCTCGGAGCACCAAAAGTCCCTAGTGTGTCACCAATAATATAAGTTGATTACCTTTCTATGCTATCGAGATGCTAACCCTTCGAAGACTGTAGCAGCACTGACTAAATTCACCCAGACTCGCTCTTTCATACTACCTGCACATCCGGGCAACTTAACCTTAAAACTGCTCTTGCGTAACCTACCGAGCTTTCACTTAATTACTAATACGATTATCTAAACGATTATTATTATTGCAGTATGTGTAGACATATACTGTAAAGATACAGAAACGTATATAAAATATTTTTGATTTTTGAATGAAACTCATAATCAATTTGTTTTAGACTTTTGAATATAAGACCGATATTAGATAGATAAGATCCCTAATGTAAGAAACACCATTTCCTCGTGCTAAACTGTACTTGGTGCAATGAGTTGTCACCATTTCCTCGTGCTAAACTGTACTTGGTGCAATGGTAAGAAACACCATTTCCTCGTGCTAAACTGTACTTGGTGCAATGGTAAGAAACACCATTTCCTCGTGCTAAACTGTACTTGGTGCAATGGTAAGAAACACCATTTCCTCGTGCTAAACTGTACTTGGTGCAATGAGTTGTCACTCCTGGAATGGACCTGAACATGGCATTTGTCGGCAGTGGTCTTGTTGAACGTCTAGATTGATTTAAGAGCACAATATTAATTTCATCAAATTTGTGATTTATTTATCTATGGATTATTGCTCTTCACTTTAAAAAACTTTGTGAATGTAAATTAGTAAATTTTATGATACTAAAAACTCTGCGTGTCTTTATCCTACCAGTATAAACGTTGCAAAATACAACAAACATCAACACAACGAAAATGAACCAAGACTTTCAATTTAATAGTTCAGGTAGCAGTTTCTCTGAAGTTACGAAATCCCATTCCAATAAAAGAACATTGTCCATAATGAAATCATGTAAGATATAGAACTTGAAACCCGAGTACAGTAGTGATATGTTTAAGCTGCCATGAATTAAATCTGCGCATATCTGTATTACGTGTTTGCATACCTACTCAATCGTATCTGTATTCGTGTTTTAAAAGGGGATTTCCACCGAATACCGTGTCAACAGGTTTGGTGCATTGAGTCTTTAAAAAGAGATGGGAAACGCACTTTCACACAAGAGAAAGGTTTGTTGATTTCAATTATATTTAATTAAAATGTACATTATATTAATAAACAATCTTATTTTATTTAGTTAACGATGAGATAACCCGTTTGGGGATGCTTGTCGACTTAAAATGTTATCAAACGCATGTCCCTTGTTTTTTCACAATCCAGAATTACAAACCAAACCAACCGGATATCGGAGCATAACAATGTAAGTATTCCTTAATATTCCGGACGAATATCTTAATCGTTTTAGATTAGAATTTAAGTAAAATTAATAAGCGATGAAACGCAATAGGTATTCTTAATCAAGGACAAACCGAAAAACTGTCAGTGGCATGTTTGGTGTCGTTTTATCAAGGTTAATTTGTTATTGTTTGGCATTAAATACTGCTTGCACAATAACAGCTGCGACACTACAAGTATAAAGCAAAACAAGTAAACTTTATTTTATATAGCCTGCAGAAATGGCATGTTGAATTTAGCCAGATAAATATTTAAAATTTGTTTTATTGGTGTATGTGTTTTTTTTTTAATAACCCTGGTCCCATATAACAATAACAATACTGTTACATATCTGAAAGTAAAACATACATATTAATTAAAGGCATGCAAGTGTTTACAGCAGAGTGATAGCGAAAGATAAATGGGTGCGTATTTCCAGCGTTGGCATGTGGATATCGAAAGAAAAACAACGCCAGAGTGCCATTCTTTGGATGCGACACGATCGTCGTCAGTGGTCCAAAAACATGATGTTGTGTGGGTTTTAAGGGACGAAGTCATGCATGAAGACATAAGGTGTTTGGAAACGTCTGTTCCTCACCCGATTATTATTTCTGTGGAAACTGTACTCTCTGGTCCCCTAACGGAAGACTTAGATGGCCACTTGAAAGATGACAATTATGCACGCATTTGCGGTAAAATATTCTTTAATCGATTCTTTAAATGAAAATGTACTTTTAAATCGTAACTTTAAAAAATACTTGCTCTGAAGTAGGACATTAGAGAAACAAATGGTGGTTCAAGTTTCATCATCACATTTTTTGTTTTGAAAATTGCAAACTATATTGTGTTCTTATGTTTCAGAGGAAAATCTCCTTCCTGCACATGAACTATTTGAATTAGTTCTTTTTGAAAAGAAACTGAGGCTGTTCAGAAAAGTCGTTGTTTTTACAATTGATATTTACAAAATACTGCCGCATTTGTATTTTGTAGGTACGTTCCGGTTATATATATTCTGTCACACCACCTTGGATCTATTGTTAGAATGACGCAATGTCTATTTTTAGAATCGAATGAATAGAAGGATTGATTAATAGATCCAAGATGGTGCTGACTCCAAACCGACCCCTATACTACTAATGATAACACCGCGGCCGTTTTCTTTATGCTGTACCATAACTATTGATAAGGAAACGGACTAATTGAAATATCGGGCAATGGTCTACTTGTATGCAAATTATTTTAAATATTATAGTTCGCCGACGAAGAACTATTATGTAATGCATTATACATTGTATAGTAAACGTATGTTTGTTCATATGTATTAAAAACATGTATAATGTTCAGTATCCAATGTCAGAATACCCTGCTGATTTAAGAAACATTGCTAAACATGACGTGACCGCTGCTCTGGAGCTTCTGCTGAAACAACTTGGGGAGTCCGCTGTTCCAAAACCCTGCAGAATATTTATGTCGGCACTTAATCAGTGTGGTATGTGTAGCAAACACGAAATTCGAAATTAAGCTGCACTCTGTAGAACTTTTATATAGTTTTATTCATCGGTCACCAATTAACAGAAAACATGTAAATCATATTCAGTTGTTATGCGAATTAGATTCGCTTGATTGAAATAGAATGCACGTTCTTTATTTTCAGGTTATGAACACATTGCCCAACGTTTGAATGAAACCTGTAATATTGACAAAGCTTTGAAAATCGGTACATTTCAAATATGGCAGATAGCATTAAAACGTTCATAACACCAACAACTGTAGCGGAGTACTTGATGGACCACGGTGTTCTCAATGAGGACGACGTCACGCTTATAAACAGTGTGCTTTTGTCAAACGGCGACGGAGAAGCTTCCCTGATACTCTTGGAAAAAATCAAAGACAGACATGTGCGTTGGTACAGCCACTTAGTAAATGCACTTAAACACACAGGGCAAGCCTGCGCTGTTGAAATACTCGATATTCCAGAGCTTCTATCAGGTCAATATTTCTTTGTATAGTGTAAACGTTATTAATAATACATTATATTTTTTTAATGTTTCGTGTTTACTTGTTGAATTGGGCTTTTTTGTTTGATTACTTGACAGGATCATTTGAAAAATAAAACAGAACCAACTAAATATGATGTGTGAAAACGCTAACTTGGCGAAGGTCAGTGCACTCCGAGTGCCTTCAGTTCTTAATGTTTTGATACGGCTTCATTATTTTGTATTCAGCTACACTACCATTACAAAAGACTCATTTAAGCATTTGTAACTGAAACAATGAAATAAAAATGGAAGCCTAAAATAGTATTGACACAAATACACTCATTTGGTAAAATCAAAGCATGATCCTTAACTAATTTACGTTGATCGTAACCACTAAAATAATACTTTTTTTTGCTATTGTTTTGACTGGTAAATATGCAATACATATCACGAATCGACAATAACTGTTTCCAATAGAGACAAACGAGACTGCCTATGAGATCGACCTATCAGAGCTACGAGTACCTATGTCTAGAGGTAGCTCCTCGTCATCAATAACACGGTTAACGGACGATACCATGTATTCTTTGTATGGACCAGAACACAAGAAGGAGAATTTCGAGTCAACTACAGGTACTTTTAGATTAGATTCGACGTACATGCACAGCTGCACAAAGTGGTGTAACAAACAAATATAAGTGGGTCTTTAAAACATTATCCAAAAAGTCGATTTTTTTTTCAAGATAATACAACAACGCAGGCAATTCTTTGCATTTGATTTGTTCCATGTTTTATATTTGTACTTTTATACCGAGTCGTTATGTTTGAAAGTGTGTTTTTGTTATAGATACCATTACCGATTTTCGGTGAATGGCAAATAGATGTAGATTCATTTAAATGGATATTTTGCTTTGCAAAGGGCCCCGAGGATGATGTATCGTAAAAAGTATGAAATTATTTTATGTCCAATGCGGAATTAAAGGCTTTAAGATTGTTTTGTCAGCCCCTTTTCCTATTTTCATTACGAAGTCAGAAGTGTGAGTAGATAGTACAACTTCACACGGCAAAATGGCATTGGTACTTACGGCTCTTAAGTTTTGAGTTCCATATAAATATATACATTTTGACGTTATGATATATTGTATTATGCCTTGAAGAGCTTTGTCGAAACGCGTTGGCTATATTTTTAATATACATTGATAATCCCATGTAACGTGTTTGTACTTTTCATTATATAAATTTCTCAATCTGGATTATCATGGGTTAAACAATTGCATTTATTTCAAATGTGCCAAGCAGCTAATCAGGGCATATCACACATAAATAATAACGTTGAAATTGTCAACGACGTCAATTAACAACGTCATTATGACGACAAATGTCACAAATAGTATAAGAAATTTAACAACGGCTTAAATAAAAAATGAATTGTTCTTTAGCTAACCTAGCTGAAACAGCGTCCGAATATAGCTTATAAAAAAGAAATATTTTAAATGTTGATTCTAATTTTGAACATTCATCAAGATGTTTGCTTAAAGGCATTTGTCTTGTAGAGGGGTCCCGCATTTGTTGTTAATGTATAGTATGCCGATGACGTAATTTATCACCTGTCTGTCCAGTGTAATATTTTTTACAACCACTACACACTAAAACATAACATTTTTTTTACATCACATGACATGTCTGTTTTTATTTTAAATATTTTGCCATTAAAGTCAAAAGTATTTCCTTTTATAATGTAACTACACATCTCGGATCATTACACTTTGTAACAGTAGGCTCCTTTGTAGTAAAAGTGGATTTGGTAAGTAATTGTTATAAATTTGACGGTTGTCGTTTACCCTTTATTATTTTTGTATTTTGTATAATATTATTCATTCCTGGATCAGTTTTTAAAATGTCAATGTTATTTTTTAGTACGCCAAATACTTCTTTATTTTCCGGATTGTGAGTAGAAATGAATGGAATTATATTATTATTTTCCTTAGGTGTCTCTGTCAGTAACTTATCACGTGGAATAGAAAGAGCTTTTTGGATACCTTGCATTATGACAGTTTTCGGGTATTGTCTTTGTAAAAGTGATATTTGAAGATCTGATAGTCGCTTCAGTTTAAGCTCGTGATTGGAGACAATGGTACAAATTCTTTTAGCCAATGTACGCGGAATATTAATTTTAGTGTGTTCATTATGGCATGATGTAAAGTTAAGATATTGTTCAATCTAAATTTGTATTGGTTCCCGCAGATAAAGCGGCGAAGAACATAATTATAATATGACGAATATTTTTGGTTCCAACTATTTCAAGGGAACTATCTCATCGACATCATACACTGAATACAAAAAAGACTTAAATGAAATTATTTCCGAACATATTACTGAATGCAGTAAATTTAATGTTAAAATCAATAATAATAACATGAAGTTACAATCACTTTACTGGATTCTTAAACTCCATAAAACTCCATACAAAAGTCGTTTTATAGCAAATTCAGTGTCATGTACCACTAAACAATTATGAGTTTGCCTGACTTCTGGTCTGAGTGCTATTAGGAATCACATTACTAAATACTGCAATAAAGCTAATGAGAATACAAACATTAACTTATTTTGGTCAATAAAAATTCCTCTGAAGTTATTAATAAAATTGAAAGCATATATTACAAAGCGTCCTCTATGAAACCTGAGCACAATTTGCTCATGGTGAGCTTTTATGATCGCCTTTTTGTCCGTCGTGCGTCGTCCGTCGTGCGTCGTGCATCGTCCGTGATGCGTCAACATTTTCCTTTAATCGACATCTCCTACTAAACCGCTTAGCAGATTTTCACGAAACTTCACAGGAATGATCCTTGCGTGAATCTCTTTCAAAGTTCTTCAAATCGTTTCGGTCCGCTGCTTATGTATGTCACCAGAGCTAAAACAGATTTCAAAACTGAAAACTTTAAAAAATCTTCTTCTCTGAAACCACAAGGCTTGGAGCTTTCGTATTTGATATGTGACATCCTCTAGTGGTCCTCTACAGAGATTGTTCTATTTATTCCCCTGCGATCAAAACTGGCCACGCAAAATGACTATTTTTAAAGTCATTTTGCTATACAAGTCTATATAAACCCCATGGTTTATATAGACTTGTATAGCAAAATGACTTTAAAAATATTATCTGAAACCGCAAGGCCTGGAGGTTCCATATTTGGTATGTAACATTGTATAGTGGTCCTCTACAAAGATTGTTAAAATGATGACACTGGGGTCAAAACAAGCAACACCCCTGGGGTCACATGGTTTGTATAGACAAATAGCAAAATGACTTTAAAAATATTCTCCTCTGAAACCGCAAGGCCCAGTGGTTTCATATTTGGTATGTAACATGGTATAGTGGTCCTCTAGAAAGAGTGTTCAAATGATGCCCCTGGGGTCAAAACTGGGCACTCCCCGGGGGTCACATGGTTTATATAGACTTAAATAGCAAAATGAATTTAAAATTCTTCTTCTCTGAAACCAGAAGGCCCAGAGGTTTCATATTTGGTTTGTAACATTGTATAGTTGTCCTCTAGAAAGATTGTTCAAATGATGACCCCAGGGTTAAAACTGGTCACACCCCGAGGCTCACATGTTTTATATAGACATAAATAGCAAAATGACTTCAAAAATATTCTCCTCTGAAACCGCAAAGTCCATATGTTTCATATTTGGTATGTAACATTGTATAGTGGTCCTCTACAAAGATTGTTCAAATGATGCCCCTGGGGTCAAAACTGGCCACACCCCGAGTGTCCCAATGTTTATATAGACTTAAATAGCAACATGAATTTTAAAATCTTCTTTTATGAAACCGCAAGGCCCAGAGGTTTCATATTTGGTAAGTAACGTTGTATAGTGGTTCTCTACAAATATTTTTCAAATGATGCCCATGGGGTCGAAACTGGCCACACCCAGGGGCTAACATGGTTTATATAGACGTATATGGCAAAATTATTTTTAAAATCTTCTCCTCTGAAACCACAAGGCCCAGAGGTTTCATATTTGGTTGGAAACATTGTATAGTGGTCCTCTACAAAGATTGTTCAAATAGTTCCCCTGGGGTCAAAACTGTCCACATTCCGAGGCTCATATGGTTTATATAGAAATAAGTAGCAAAATGACTTTAAAAATTTTCTCCTCTGAAACCGGAAGGCCTAGAGGTTTCATATTTGGTTTGTAACATTGTATAGTGGTCCTCTAGAAAGATTGTTCAAATGATGCCTCTGGGGTCAAAATTGGCCTCACCCCGAGGCTCACATGGTTTATATAGACATAAATAGCAAAATGATTTTTAAAATATTCGCATCTGAAACCGCAAGGCCCATAGCTTTCATGTTTGGTATGTAACATTGTATAGTGGTCCTCTACACAGATTGTTCAAATGATGCCCCCTGGGGTCAAAACTGGCCACCCCCAGGGGGTCACAATGTTTATATAGACTTAAATAGCAAAATGACTTTAAAAATCTTCTTTTCTGAAACCGCAAGGCCCAGAGGTTTCATATTTGGTATGTAACGTTGTATAATGGTTCTCTACAAAGATTGTTCAAATGATGCCCATGGGGTCAAAACTGGCCACATCCCGGGGCTAACATGTTTATATAGACGTAAATGGCAAAATTATTTTTAAAATCTTCTCCTCTGAAACCACAATGCCCAGAGGTTTCATATTTGGTTGGGCGTAGCACTTTTCGTATCCGCTCTCTAACTCGAGAACGGATTGAGCTATTGTAATGAAACTTCATACACATATACCTCATAGCGAGACCTTGCTTGGGATTGCATATAGGGTGGGTTGGGTCAAGGTCACTTTTACTAAAAAATAGAAAAAAGGTTTCCGCTCAATAACTTGAGAACGCATTGCGATATTTTAATGAAACTTAATACACATATCTTATATCGAGACCTCACTTGGGTCTGCTTATACCCCTGGGGTAGAAAAAGGCCATGGCCTGTGGGTCACATGGTTTATATAGACTATACAAATCTTCTCCTGAAACTGCAAGGCCCAGATCTTTATACTCGGGTTAGTGCTTTTGTGCCATTTGGCTCTCTTGTTTTAAGCCATTATGATGCCTTAAACTCAGGTGAGCGACCTAGGGCCATTGTGGCCCTCTTGTTTATGTTTTGTGTTATGTTTTGCGTATTGTCCTGTATTGTATAGGCAATTGGCCACTTGCCTCCAATAAAAGACCAAGGGATGTTAATAAAGGTTTATCTCCTGGTGATATGTCTGGAGTTTCATTATTCTTATATTTGCATGATTTCAACAATGTTTTATGTTGTTCTTTAAGGTATTGTAACAGATGAAGACGACGTTGAAAACCGAGATGTATAGCCATCCACTGGAATTTATTCTGCCAAACAACTGGAAATCGACAATAAAAACGGAACTGGTGGCATTAGAACCGTACCTAATGCTAGCGTTTTGGAGGCTGATTCGGCCTTACCGGAGAAAAATGGTCAGCATACGAGACAAAAATAGGAGGCTGTCTTCCAAAGATTCGGCTATTTACAGCTGTTCGCAATCGCAGATGTATCCTATAATGAAGGCACACGGTGCTGAGTAACCCTCACTTTCTTAAAACGTTCTTTTATTAAAACTCTTTAGCACTGATTAACATGGTTAATCTAATTTACTTCTGGTCCTTATTCAGCAGAGGATGATACCGTGTCATCGAAAAAACATTTTTTAATATTGAGTTGCCTATTTACAAATTGTTATCCACCGGATATGGTGTATTGGATCATAACGCGAACGTTATTTATGTTGCTAATGTGGTGCAAACAGTTTCATAATTTAATTATTTTATATTCGACACTCTTTAAGCATTAGTAATTTGCATTTCTAAAAGGTGCCGCTGATAGCAATGTCAGGGTTAGCAAAGTAATTTTAACATTTGGTATACTATCTGTCTATATACTTATAGCTATTTATATAGTGGTTGCCCTTAAATACATATTCGAACACCAAGCTGATAACATTACTTTTTTTCTTTTCTCCAAGTGAAGGACGCGTGTAATAGTGTGCATCTTATTCAGATGCAACTGGAAATTAGTTTCACTCCCTTTTCGGTTTTCTAATATTCATTAATCTAAAACCGATTTGTTTTCTTGCTTTTGTCGTTGTTATAATACTTTATGGTGTTTTCTACTGTCAACACAAAGACTAACAATAATCTTGCATAATGTATTCAATTAGCTTTTTCTCTCTAGCAATGCGACTTATCGGTGAACAATAAATTACGGGCATTAAGTCATGATTTGTTTTATGTCTTTGCTTAAACTTCAATCCGTTATTCAGGAAGGAGTATTTTAAACTGAAAGCTGTGTGTTATATTTTCATTTTAAGGCAGATGTTGCAGTTATGATTACAGAACTACTATTTCTCTAGGTTATCTATAATTTAGTTTCGTATAGAGACCCAACGTATGGGATAGTAATAATAATCACAATTTATTGCAATTACAATAGAAGTTTTTGCCACCAACATTTTACCTCCTCTCCAGCTTCTGTTTGCTGATTTGTTTCCATTCACCGAGCTTCACTAACATTTCAAAAGCTATGCCACGTGCCCTCGTGTTTAAAATAGGTTAACCGTCTAACAAGTGATATCGAAATTCAATGATTGGATAGAACACCAGATTATCTTGCACGTGATTGACATTAGAGGAAACGTCTGTATTTTACAAAATTTATCCAGGTGTAGTTGTGTTATTTTGTGATATAAACTAAATCTTCCACAGGAACGGGTGTGTAATAATAATAAAATAATAATAATAATAATAATAATAATAATAATAATGGTTCATAACGTTTTACTCGGTTCAATGCCCTCTTGTCTCAATGATGTAATTAATTATTATTGTTCATAACGTTTTACTCGGTTCAATGCCCTCTTGTCTCACTGATGTAATTAATTATTATTGTTCATAACGTTTTACTCGGTTCAATGCCCTCTTGTCTCAATGATGTAATTAATTATTATTGTTCATAACGTTTTACTCGGTTCAATGCCCTCTTGTCTCAATGATGTAATTAATTATTATTGTTCATAACGTTTTACTCGGTTCAATGCCCTCTTGTCTCAATGATGTAATTAATTATTATTGTTCATAACGTTTTACTCGGTTCAATGCCCTCTTGTCTCAATGATGTAATTAATTATTATTGTTCATAACGTTTTACTCGGTTCAATGCCCTCTTGTCTCAATGATGTAATTAATTATTATTGTTCATAACGTTTTACTCGGTTCAATGCCCTCTTGTCTCAATGATGTAATTAATTATTATTGTTCATAACGTTTTACTCGGTTCAATGCCCTCTTGTCTCAATGATGTAATTAATTATTATTGTTCATAACGTTTTACTCGGTTCAATGCCCTCTTGTCTCAATGATGTAATTAATTATTATTGTTCATAACGTTTTACTCGGTTCAATGCCCTCTTGTCTCAATGATGTAATTAATTATTATTGTTCATAACGTTTTACTCGGTTCAATGCCCTCTTGTCTCAATGATGTAATTAATTATTATTGTATAATTATGTATATGCACACCGTCATATTTTTGCTGGCTACATACAAAAAGACTAAAACTTTGACAATGTTGACTTTTTGATAAACATAATATTTTAATCATTACTCTTTAACATAAAACTTAAAAGTTGTCTTATGCCAACCTGATTATAACCTTCGGAAGTGATTAATATTACATTTATTGTATTTATCTTTTAAGTGTTGTTACATTTACATTCTAATTTCAGACCAATATCATATGTATAGACATTACATGAAATGTGTTTTAGTTTACTGTAAATATAAGTTTGAACGATATTTTTTGTACATAAGTTATTATTTGTAAAAATGATAAGGTTGTGTTGTTATTTGTTAATGTATCTAAGACATTGTGTTGATAGTATCGTGAATGAGTAATTAATGTATAGTGTGCCATCGCTTGTTTTATTTTATTGTGAAATACGCGTTTGTTGTATTTTTGCTATTGTCCATGTTCAACAATATGCCCTGATCAGCTAGCCCACAATAACGTGTATACACGATGTACGATCTGTACGACTTTTTAGATATCCTACAGACGAGGAATTCAAAGGAGGATTCTGAGAATTATCCGCAATATGTATAAAAAGACAATGTTTGTGTTAAGTCATTTGCATCATTTTCCGATGATTTTTTTCTTATGCTGTCGGGTTGCGCCAAGGTGAAGTTATATCCGTTTATTATATGTTTGCGGATATCCTGCAAAAGTATGCTAATTCAGGGTTGTATATTAAGAATTTGCCCTTATTCGTTGGTTATTTGCTGATTATGACCACTGTAGTCTCAAAATTTAATGAAGAAAAGACACAATCGTGGTATTTCGTGAGCGAGACGGATTATTTCCTGATGAAATGTGGTCATGACCTACAAATTTTTATTGATTTTAATAAGCTAGGTGCTGTTTTAACTACACTGGAAATTTTACCTTGAACCACTGCCATTTATTTGAAAAAGCATTGAAGGCGTTCAATGGTTTACTAAATAAATGTCAAGAATGTGATTAAAACCGTAATACTAACTGTACATTCGTTGGGTCCATTTTAAATTATGCATTAGAAGTCTTCGGGTATACTATGTCAAAAGAATTGAAAATAAATAAATAAAAAATAATAATGCATTAAAAGTAAACTTATACAATGCAGGTGTTTACGTCGAATTATGTAAATATCCTTTATTTATAATTATATTAATGGGATTATGTAAATGAAAAGGGCCTTAAGGGGTGGGTGCAATTACTTTTAAACAAGGATATCAGTAACATTGATGAATGCTCCCCTATGCGCTTTGTCAGGCAATATAAATGCAACGATAAGGGCAGAGATATTGATATATATATATATTATATTAAAGGTCCAACTATAAAACAAATCAAAGCAATGGATAATTACAGTAATATGGTTATTTCATCCTTAAGCTAGCAATTTAACTTTCCATCAAGTATCATTGAATTTCATACAGCAGTTCCAGAGCAGTTCTAGAGAAATAGAGTTTAGACAATTTAAATATTCAAAGTCTCATAACTCTGAGAAAAATATTGGAAGCGGAACATCCTAGTAATATGCATACCTCTTCATTGCAATGAAGCTTTCCATAAAGTTGTATTGATATATGAACAGTAGTTGCTGATAAACAGCCCAGGCATGAATGAACTATGAACTACTTTCAGAAATCGCCCATTACTTAGAGAAAAATCATTGAATTGGAACATCCTGATAATATGCTCACCTCCTCTTGGTAATGAAGCTTCCCATGAAGTTTCATTGAATCTGGCCAGTAGTTGCTGAGAAATAGCCCGGACAATAATTTATGAATTCCAGCCAGTAGTTAATGAGAAATAGCCCGGACAACCAAGTCAAGAATTGCAGACTATATACTAAATTTCTTAAATTTTCGAAGTCACATAACTCCAAGAAAAATCACTGATGCTGAATATCCTGCTAATATGTACACCATCTCTTGACAATGAAGCTTCCCATAAAATGTCATTGAAATCTAAGTCAGTAGTTGCAAAGAAATATCCCGGCGAAGAATTTATATACTATATTCTAATTTCAAAAGTTTTGAAAATCCCATAACTCTGAGAAATATTATTGAAGCGCAACGTCCTGGCAATATGCAAACCTCCTCTTGGTAATGAAGCTTTCCTTAATGTTTTGTTGAATTCCAGCCCATGCAGTAGTTGCCGAGAAATAGCCGGGACAAGCAAGTTAATAATAATTGTGCACCATATACTAATTTCAGAATTCTTCAAAGTCACATAACTCTGAGAAAAATCATTGCATCAGAAGGTCCTGGTAATATGCAAACCTCCTCTTGAAGTTACCCATAAAGTTTTGTTGAATTCCATCCAGTAGTTGCTGAGAAATAGCCCGGACAAAAAAAGGGGGCGGAAGGACGGACGGACGGACCAAGCGGCGACTATATGCTCCCCCCGAAATTTTCCGAGGAGAATAAAAATCAGAAATTATGAGTTTAATACTGTCTAATGATATGGGTTAAAATGAGGTATATATTATAGGAAAATAGTTTTGGCATTCTGAGATAAAAATCAGTTTATGATATAGATTGTATATACCGGTATTTGGCCGTTTTCATATTTACGTTTTAACACCAGAATTGGGAGTATTTTTGGATAAACATCGTTTACACACTTTTTCTTACAAAGCAGAGAAGGGCGGTTGGTTAAAGCGCTGTCTACTGTCATTCTTTATATAACACCTTAGTCGTGAGTTCAATACCCACTAAAGTTCAAACATTCCTTTATTTGTTTGATCAAATATCTCGTTTATCTATTATATTTTTTATTTTTTATTTACTGTACATGTCTTAGTATACTGCATTTTCATCATCTAAGACCATTTTTACAGAGCAAAAGGAAATTAATGTTTCGTTGACATAGTCCCTTTAAGGTATATATGGTTAGAAAAAAAACTGGTATAAAACAGCCTCGCCTGATATAAAACAGCCTCGCCTAATATAAAACAGCCTCGCCTGATATTATGATTATTAGAGCTTTATATCATTAAGCATTATCTAATGAAAACAAAGACGAGTTTGACTTTGTGTGTGTGTGCTTGTGTGCGTGTGCCTGCGTGCGTGTGTGTGTTCTTTTTCGTTTAACCCAATTAAACAAAAATATTTATGAATATTTTTTAGAACACCAGTTATGTTTAAGTACATTCGGTTGCTATTGACACAATACAAAACAACCAAGCTTATAAAATGGTGCAGGTTTGACAATAAATAACTTCAAGAAAGACCAAACATTCTAACTGAAGTGGCATATGTTTTTGTGTTGTTATTTTTCATATATATAATTTAATTGTCTCTTACATTTCTTCATATCTGTTAATAAATGAATTGTCATGTTTTCTTTTCTATTACTATGTGTGTGTATATCCACCTTGACATTTTTATTTAAACTTGCACTTTGTACAAGTTGTAATAAAATTATGTATTCCTGTCTTTCAATACCGTGCGCCTTAGTTAGTTCAACAGCGCCAACTGTTGGGCAGGTTTAACGGGCTTACGGTGGATGCAGTACTTTAATGACACATATAGCGATATGCTAAGCAGTAACTGTACATTTGTATATTCTGTATGTTGTTATGTTTGGAAATAAAATATGTTTAAACTCCTTCATTCAAACAAATGTGTCCCCGATATTCTGCAATATGTTATGAAATATTGCTTCTACTATTACAGCCAGGTATTAACAATTACAATATATAATTTCACTTAAATATTAATAATAACAATAATAGTTATTTTTATTTAAAAAGAAGATTGTTAACACTTTCGGCGTAGACTGAGGGTGTTCTGTCTCTTCTTACTTGGTCTTGTATACTAGTAATCCAATTATTAGATATTTCATTGATGTAATAATTGACCTTGGAACACGGATCCAGCTGTGCCCTAAATGATGCGGCCAGTGGAATCCCCCTTCAACGTTTCATAGCTTTAGCCCAACTTTCTGCAAGCAATGTAATATCAAGAACATTTATTTAATATTTGAAATGTTTTGTGCTGGATTTAAACACCGAAAGTGCGGTCTAATTTCAAGAGCTTTTTCCCTGGCAAGTGCGTCATTAATTATTATTGTCATGTGTTGTTCTCTGTAAACAAGGGTAACAAAGGGGCATTACCCTTTAAAATCGTTATTCAGTTACAAAGGAATGGTATAATAGTTAGCACATTTAGTTTTTATGCCCCCACTTTCAGAGGGCGGGGGCATATAGATTTGCCTTCGTCCGTCCCCTCCGTCCCGTCCGTCCGTCCATCCGTCGGATTTTTGTGTCGAGCGTAATTCAAAAAGTATAACTGCTAGAGTTATTAAACTTTATAGACATATTCATCAGCATGTAATCTTGTGCACCTGGGTATTGTGGTTCAGGACCTTCCGACATCAGCGGAGTTACGGCCCTTTTTATTTAAAAAATGACATTTTTGGACTTGTGTCGCGTAAAACTCAAAAAGTATAATTGCTAGAGTGATGAAATTTTATATACTTGTGCACCTGGGTATCTTGGTGTAGATTTGTCATAGATTAGCGGAGTTATGGTCCATTTTTAGCAAACACTGACATGTTTGGATTTATGTTGCATGTAACTCAAAAAGTAAAACTGCTAAAGTGATGAAACTTTATAGACATATGCATCAGCATGTCAGCTAATGCACCTGGGTATTGTTATTTAATAGGTTTGTTGACAACCAGTGGAATGTGGGGGCATCCGTGTCCTTTAAAAACATGTCTAGTTAGTAATATCATTGTGCGTATAAAAGTCAAAAATTTCATAAATATAACTTTAGTTTAATGAAAACAAATCACATTACTTGCATACTTATACACTTAGTCACTTATATACTTTTTAAAGCAATTTTACATTTTGCGTATAATTATCACAGATTGTTGTATATATATATAATATCTTTGTATACGTTTGACTTCATAGACTTCTTTTAACAACATTTGGTTTTAAAAAAAATTAGTATGATTCTTTAGGGTACTCGGGCTTAAAGATTGTTACGGCTACCCTCCTTCGAATGTATCGCGGTACAGTGGCCGCGATATATTACGTATTTCAATTCATATTTTATCACGTATACCGTAAATAAATATATTCTAGTTTAAATGAGATTGATACTATTAAGCCCGCATATACTTGAACTAAGTGTACAACTCAAAGCCTCAAATTTGTATTCAATTTTGAACGTTAATACTGACGAATGTATTTTTTACGGATGTGATGTGTAGTGTCGTATCACGTAGATTAAAGAGTTCACTGTAGTAATGCATACCCGATTCGTGTGTTTCAAACACAAATTTTACTTTTGACTTATTTTCAATTTATGTTAAGAACAACATAAAGTAACTTTATAAATATGGCCCCTGTGAATTTACGATTTTGTCAGTATTTTTAAAGAATCTTTGTAAAAGAAAAAAAATCGTTCTGAAATAGTGTTTTCTGAAAAAAAGAAGCTCTGTTTATAGATGTTGACACAGAGGTTACAATATAATTCTAAGTGTATTACTATTTAGTGTATAACTATTTAATGTATTACTATTTACTTAGTATTTAGTGTTTACTATTTAGTTTATTACTATTTAGTGTTTGGCATGCACAGTGTTTCAGACACACATTTTACGTTTGGCTTATTCTCAGCTAAAAGTGTGTATGTACGATCTTATAGCAGACATAGTTGCATAAATACAAATAACGAAATCAAGCTTGTTAACATATTTCTATTTAAAATGGAATAAAAATTAAATCCAAATTTTGCTGTAGAAAGCATAATGTTAACTCAAATTGTTTTCGGCTGTACAGCCGGAAACTCAAATACTTGTACATGTATATACGTTGACTGGACTGTTGTTTAAGGTTACACAACGCTAATAAATTATGCAAAAGTCGACACTCGTAGTTGTTGATTTATTCCATATTTTAGTGATTTTGTTACTTTCATTCTATTTTACTACTGTCTGTTGACAAAGTTCAGTATACTCATTCCTTTATATTACTTAGGTTAAAGAGATTTAGTGGCGACTGACTATGGCCCGTTATATATTTCGTATCAAGCAAATGTCGTATTTGTACATTGGCTATTAATGCGCATATGTCATTTTCTGTGACACTTCAATGCCCCACTATTTGTAAGTCAGACGGATTATAACAGATGCATAATATAAATCAGGATTTGCTATTTTCTCGGGTGTCAATATGAACTTATAAGTGCGCTAATCTAATCTAATTAATCTCTGGTCTAAATACATAACTTAATCGGGCGATCAAATGACAAAAACTTAGAGCAATATCAATAGTTTGATCAATAGTTTCGATCAAAACAAAACGCTGTTTTGCTCTCCCCAGCGTTCTATATCAATAACCTATTAATATAACGTTGTCATAAACAAAAGAAGTGCGAACACCGCGTTGCAACATTTTACAATAAATGCCCGCAAAAATCATAATTTTAACAGCTCTTGCACGCGTTTAAGTTTTGCGTTCGTTTGTTAAGATTCTACAATGTTTTCAAAGGACTATCGTTTTATATCAAGTAAAATGTAAACATGGTATTTAATGTGTACCGCTAAATACTTGATGAAGAAAATATAGACCATAAAATAAGTTTATGGTCCATCATTTGGTGCTACTGATCGGACATAATATCAAGAGGGCTAATACTGTTAAACAGTGAATGAAAGTTACTTTTCCAAATTTGCACAAGGCCAGTGTTTGTCGGATGTGCAAACAATGTTCCATTGACACTATCCAACGGCAAAGTTGAAGTATCGTAGAATAATTTATTGCGAGCTGTTGAAAATTCTCATTTACACGCGAGTAGCGGATTAGTGGTGAAGTAATGGTAAATATTAATGTCGATTATTTCATTTTGATTTTTTTCTCACTTTGCTTGAGTTGTTAATTAACTGAAAATGATCTTGTAGAATCAATAATTAAGCCATGTATTTTAGCGTCTACTTACTGTTTGGGTGATACATGTCAAATACAAGTATTACAACAAATATATTGAAATATTATAAACTGACAAAATGATGGAGCAATAATTTATATAACGGTGCAGGTTTATGATATATAACAGTGCAATCCTTTATATATACTGAATAAAATGCCGGTTTATTTCAGGATCCGAATTCTCTCACAGACAAACAAAGGCAAGGTTGGTTGTTTATTTCTTACGCTATTAGGATTTTAGTAGTAGTCGTATTAGTAGTAGTTGTGGCAGTAGTATTCAGAGTAGTCATAGAAGTAACAGTAAGGGAAAGATCTAGTATCAAAAAAGGTACATGGTGCTGCTAAAAGTAGCTAGGAGGAAATCCGGGCCAGTTCTCAGATATTTTCTAATAACTTGCTAAATCCAAGGTTGTTATCGATTGAATGCTTCCCATTAAGCAGGGGGGGGGATCAAAAAGGCACAGGGTGCAGCACCTTGTTATTTTGCCTAAATAGTAGTTGTTGATGTAGCAGTAGTTATGGATGTGGTGGTGATGGTGGTGGTGGTGGTGGTGGTGGTAGTAGTAGTAGTAGTAGTAGTAGTAGTAGTAGTAGTAGTAGTAGTAGTAGTAGTAGTGGTGGTGGTAGTAGTAGTAGTAGTAGTAGTAGTAGTAGTAGCAGCAGCAGTAGTATAAGTAGTAGTAGAAGTGGTAGTAGTAGTAGTAGTAGTAGTAGTAGTAGTAGTAGTAGTAGTAGTAGTAGTAGTAGTAGTAGTAGTAGTAGTAGTAGTAGCAGTAGTAGTAGAAGTAGTAGTAGTAGTAGTAGCAGCAGCAGTAGTAGAAATAGCTGTAGAAGTAGTAGTAGTAGTAGCAGAAGTAGTAATAGTAGTGACAGTAGTAGCAGTAGTAGTAGTAGTAGAAGCAGCAGCAGTAGTAGTACTAGTAGTAGCAGCAGTTGTAGTAGTAGTTGTTGTTGTTAGTAGTAGTAGTAGAAGTAGCTTTAATAGTATCCGTAGCAGCAGCAGTAGTAGTAACAGTGTTAGCAGTAGCAGTAGTAGTAGAAGTAGTAGTAGTAGATGTTGTAGGTAGTAGTAATAGTAGTAGTAGTAGTAGTAGTAGTAGTAGTAGTAGTAGTAGTAGTAGTAGTAGTAGTAGTAGAAGTAGTAGTAGTAGTAGTAGTTGTTGTTGTTGTTGTTGTTGTTTTTGTTGTTGCAGTAAAAGAAGTAGTAGTAGTAGTAGTAGTAGTAGTAGTGGTAGTACTAGTAGTAGTAGTAGTAGTAGTAGTTGTTGTTGTTGTTGTTGTTGTTCTTTTGTTATTGTTGTTCTTGTTGTTGCAGTAGAAGTAGTAGTAGTAGTAGTTGTTGTTGTTGTTGTTATTGTTGTTGTTGTTGTTGTTGCAGTAGAAGTGGTAGTAGTAGTCGTAGTAGCAGTAGAAGTAGGAGTAGTAGTAGAAAAATGGTAGAAGCAGCGGCTGCTCCTGTTGTTGTTGTGGTTGTTGCTGTTTTGTTAAAGTAACATGTATGGGGATTGCCTAAACATTTTTACGATGTGCACTATACCCATGCGCGAGTGTATATAATTTCATTTTCTCCCACTCCTTCTACACAGACATCCAGAAAGCCTATGACCGGCACGTGACGCCCGAGGGCCCGGGGATCTCCCAGGTGGAGGCTCGCACCGCTCTCTTCTCTCTGGGTCTCAAACCGACAAACATAGATGTGGCCAAGTTCTGGGCGGACCAGGACAAGCCAGGTGGGTGACTTAAGTTAAAGATGTCTATGCAACAAGAGTATTGTATTAAAGGATTAATGGACAAGACGTAAACGCGCTCGGGTAAATTATTTGAGATGTAGTATTATTGGGTTATAAAATAATATGTTGAGAAATATATTTACTTAATGCCCAGTAAATTATATGTTAGATAAATTGAGTATATTGAAGTGACCCCACTAAAATAACTAAAAATGAATAACTGTAAATCATTCAAACATTAAAGCATTTCCCGCTGTTTTACCACATGAACTTTCTCAGAGTTGTTCGTGCTTTCCCTCTGTCCACATTGAAAATGGTTTAAAAACAAGAAGGTTTACAAACTCTTTAATTCACAAAATAAGCAAAAATTCTCGACATATTCAATATCTGTATGCATTGATGATAACGTAAGTGACCCTTATTAGAACGTAATATATAACTAATATGTAATGTTTCGATTGTGATTTAGTCATTGACGTATGGCTTATTTAGCGTAGAAACAATAATATGTTGATACTGAATGTAAACGACAGTACATTTTGCAACCAAGTAAGTTTAATCAAACACGGGTTATACGTACGTAATATAGTGACACCTGCAAAAATTAGTGTCACAAAAACTGCTAATTGCATTAAAAATCCACTTTGTTTATCAAAATGTTAGTTAGATCTATAAACTTTTCGTAGGCTTTATAAAATTTAACATTTCAAAATGACACGTGAAACAAAACGCAGCATATATCGATTTTAGTTACTCGTTGACAGAATAGAACGAAACAGTTACGATCGAAGACTCTGGATAAAGGTTGATTCATGTTATCGTTGTAATTGCCCGTGCTTATAGATACAAAATAACAATTCTTACATGATACTCGCTAATTTGCCTAAAGACAAAGAACAAAATTATCGTTGTTAAACTACCCAATAAACAGCTAACGCTCTCTTAGTTTTAATTCTACGCATCATTGTTTATTGGCCGATAAACAACGATAAATCGAAAATTATTTCTTAATTATAAATATGCAATCATTGTTTACGGACTTACAAAAACACTTCGTAATTGTTAGTAAAATTAATACATGTTGAAGTAAATAGTTTTACGTTGATGAATTGGTTCATGCCTCATAATAAAAATTGACGTTTCCACAAATGTCAACCAACTTCACATGATTGATGATGGTTGATTGGTTTATCCAATTATGTTATCTGCATATCACCTAATAAACTATTAACCAAATTTATAATTCCATACATGTATTTTGCATCCATTAAAAATGCAGTATCAATACGTAATGAAGAAAAAAATACGCAAAGTAAAGATGTACCGGTAAATAACGATAAAAACATATAGGGCCCACACGTACGTATATAAGTACACATAATGTAGTGTGAAATATAGGGCTACCACGCTCATACAGTGAATTCTTACAATGAAATTATATAATATAACCGAGTAATACATGTATAATATTTCCTGCAGACGACAGTCTAATGGGTCTCGAGGAGTTCGTGACGCTGCGCTGTACGCTGGATGAGGACCATCGAGAGACCTCTAGTATATGCATAACCAATAGTTAAAAATGTCTTGTATTTGCTACAGACGACGGTCTACTGGGTCTTGAGGAGAAGGTGACGCTGCACTGTACGCTGGATGAGGACTCTCGAGAGACCTCTAGTGTATGTACTAGTACGTGTATAACCAATAGTTATAAATGTCTTGTTTTTCCTACGGACGACGGTCTACTGGGTCTCGAGGAGTTCGTGACGCTGCGCTGTACGCTGGATGAGGACCATCGACAGACCTCTAGTATATGTACCAGTATAACCAATAGTTATAAATGTCTTGTATTTCCTGCAGAAGACAATCTAGTGGGTCTCGAGGACTTCCTGAAGCTGCGCTGTACGCTGGATGAGGACCCTCGAGAGACCTCTAGTATATGTACCAGTATAACCAATATTTATAAATGTCTGGTATTTCCTGCAGACGACGGTCTACTGGGTCTCGAGGAGTTCGTGTCGCTGCGCTGCACGCTGGATGAGGACCCTCGAGAGACGCTCCGCTGGGCTTTTAACAAGTTCGACACCAACGGGGACGGCGTCATTGACAGAAACGAACTCAGGTAGGGCACTTTGTTAAATTATTTTTCTTTTGTTAAAGAGAGAGCAACTGAACGCATTCGACTATATACGTTTCTGCAACAGATCTGTCAATTTTTGGCCACTGACACTTAAACTCCTCCCAGCTATCGTCAAATGATTAATTCCCATTTGTCGATTATCACAAACACATCACAAGCTTTGGCACATTCTTTTTTGTGTAAAATAGGTTAACCTTTTTAAACACGTGATATTCGAGTACGATGATTGGATACAAAACCAGATTGATTTGTATATACTGACATTTGTGGCCAAACGTCTATAAGTGTATATGATATGCAAATTAATGCAGTGTTTCATCAAATCATTGCACTCAGATATGCCATGTTTAAATGTTAACCTACTTTTACAGAAACGAGTACGCGGAAAGCCTGTGTAAAGAACTTGGCAAACAGCATTTGTCGAAAACGGACAAGTGAGGCAATATCAGATTTTGTCAACCGTGTTAAGTATAATCATTAGATAAATAATTGAAGTAATTTGAGTATAACTTACTCTTGTGGTGATGTCCATTATGTTCCTGATTCTAGGCGCATTCTGACGGCCATCTATGACGACAGCGACGGCGACATCGTGGACGAAGCGTTCGTGGACGACTGTCTCAAAATGGCGGACGTCAATGATGACGGCGTCCTTCAAATTGAAGGTAGCGTGGCAGCTTTATGGTGAACAAGTCAAAGCACTATTCACATGCATCTACCAAATCGTAGTTTAATAATACAGTCAACTCTTTGAAGTCATCTTCCTTTTAATTTCCATGTAGTCATGTGCTTTGCGAAAAGCTTACATTTGCGCTTCTCCAAAATCTAAGAAAGTCGCTAAGGCGACTTAAAGAGAAGCATGCAAGACTCTGGCTCGAAACACTTTCCCCTTCTAAGCAGTCACGTAAGTTTCATGTTAACACAAACATTAAGTTTTTTTTTGAACATTTGCAACTTGTCAATGTAAATTGCTTGTATGCATTTGATTTGTTTATATCTCACGGCAACATGGAAACCACAGAATATACAATGCGATGCATAAAGGCTTTTGTTAAATGA
This sequence comes from Congeria kusceri, assembly GCA_027627225.1. Classification (NCBI taxonomy): domain Eukaryota; kingdom Metazoa; phylum Mollusca; class Bivalvia; order Myida; family Dreissenidae; genus Congeria; species Congeria kusceri. The sequence continues at coordinate 60,059,630 of CM051028.1, forward strand.
AAACCAAACTTTAAAGTCGATTATTTCAACAAGTGTTTTAACAAAATAGGCCTCAGTTATGAATACATAATAATGATGATATTGTTGATTTCAGAGTTTGTGGACATGTTGATGTTGAGGACAGGAAAAGACGGAAGTTCGGCAGCATCTTCACCGGTCACGTGACACGCTGCTTCCGGTCTAGCTTATTTATTAATATTTTGCTTTTCTTGATATTTAGTAACGTTAAGTTATAGTTCTCGCATGTGTTTGCAAGACGTTTATGCGCATTTGTTTATGGACTTCACTGAATAACATCGAATCTTTTTTCTTTTTTTTTTTCTATACGTAAAGTTATTGACGGTTGTCTTGTAGATGGATATAATATATCGATAGATAAAATATAATGTTGTTTCGTGTGCTGCTTTTTATTATGCCACCAGTGCACATTAACGTTGAAGACGATGACCTAATATTTTTAAGCGTTATTATACCACTGACCGATAATACAAATTAACTCCTCACACTTTCTGTAATATCATGTCACTGACTGATAACGCTTTTTAGCTCCGCCCACATTCACGAATATCATGCTACTGTGCACGTGCTTTAGTCCCGCCCACGTCTCGGAACTACTTTTTGTAGGTGTGGAATGTCGCTTACGTCGTTAAAATGTAAACAAACAATAGATCTCTACAATGACAACATTTTAATTCACAAAAATAAAATTTACTGGAACAAAACATTCAAACATTATTCAATTAACAATAATTAAGTTAGTACGACAAATAAGCATTATGCAAAAACACGCAATAAAAACCTGTCAATAAAATCTGTAAAAGCTGATATTTGTAAAAGCTCAAACAAATACAATCACCATGAAAGAATTTGATGACATCTTGTGCCAGTTTGTTCTATGTATAGAGAAAAAATACACAATTACATAGGTTCAGGGAAACAATTGTCGTAAGTTACAGTACAGTGTAATTGTAAGTCTTACTAAATAAGCTACTAAAATCATGTTGTTTGTGTCATTTTAAGTTTAATGCTTGTACATGAAATGTTTTAGGTTTGTGTGTCTGTTTGGATTTTTCGCCGTATTCAACAGTATTCAGTCATATAACGGCGGTCAGTTAACCTAGTCACACTTTTCCTGGGTAAGCTGAGTTACCAGTACTAAGTGCACATACTTATGCCAGTAACTGATAACTGCCTACTTGAATCAGAGGTAGGGGAGAATGGCCGTAGAAATAATTGCACGACCAATCCCCACACAAGTGATGTGGCCGGGCTGGGAATCGAACCCGCGATCGTCGGATTTGTAGTCCAGCGCTCTACCAACTGAGCTAGCTGGCCCAGCTAAATGTTTTAGGAAACTGCTAGCAAGAACAGTTATTTTTAATAGATGTAGACAATTGAATTTAAATGTTATAATCATAAGAAATCTAACAATCTAGCCAGGTTAAAATTTAACAATTATTGTGTTTGAAATGAAAGGTAAAAAACAACAACATGGTTTTATAAATTATGGCCAATTTAACAAAAATGAACTCTTACTTTTCATCAGAAATTCAAATACATACTCAGTACTAGCCTAAGTTGATTCACAAGAAATAAATTTACTTCTAAATGAAAAGTAAAACTTAAAGAAAAAAATGTGGCTTTAAAAATTAAACATAATTAGCTTTAGTGAAATAAAATGCAGAAAGGTCAAAGTGTTTTAAATTAATTCAGTCCGACATAAAAAAGGGAAATTAATGAGAAAAAAGAAAAGAAGGAAAATGATGCTCAACCAATAGAACAACATGGAAATGAAAAAAAAAGATGGTCAACAAGAAATTATTCAATTTACAGTAAAAACAACTAGTTCAACTCATAGTTTGTAACTCGTAGAAAAGATAATCTGCCTATTAATACAGTAACACATGTCCACTAGAAAGTGTCTAAAATGTCACATCGATAATTCTCAGCAACAACTTTCACATGTCAATTCTTTGCTTTCACTGGCTGTCAACCTGAAAATATTAAAGAAATTCAGTCATCATTTGAAAACAACAAAAATGTATAAATGATTTAATTAATACTGTAAATATAAAAATATTTGGCTCTATAATGTTTACTGAATAACCAAGTCCAAGGATGATGTGCACTCAAGTCTCAAGATGGTATTATACCAGGACACTCACTAATTGCTGACTCTACCAGGATGCACATGATACAGGAGCTTTGTGGTGCCCGTCCTTGTCCCACGACTATTTTGCAGCTCAAGACACCATGCGAGCCCACACCACCAGCAAGCTGCAGCGCTGAATCTTGCTGTTGCGTTGCCCACCCACTTTGACATCTCAACTTTGAACGCATTATGCACTGATGGAAATGTTGATAAAAAACACATTTGCTAATTAATCCACTGATTGTTTACTTTTAAATCCGCTGTTGGTTTTTTGGTTATACCTAACTTACTATGTTGAATGTTCACATAACACACATAAACTTTTCAAAAGTCGTTCATGTCGACTGCAGTCTGCTTCTTGTCTGTGTTAATAGATATCATGATGTAAATGTATCTGTATTGTGTTAAATGTTACAAGGAGTAACAATTTCTCGCTTCAATTTTTTTTGTATTGATTAAATGTTTGTTAAAATGTTATTGTTGATGATTTTATATAGAACTAATTTTCATGCGTAACTAAGCATCGTCGCAAGTAGACGTCATCAGGCTGTCTCATTTGCATATTGTGTTGTACTGTAAATTGCTAAATGTTTGCGATTATTTGTTTATTTTATTTTTATTATGAAAACAACATTTGCAAAAACGTGGCATAAACTCGTCCGATATGGCTAAGAAAAGGCTCGGCAAGCCTCGCCTTTCCCTACGCCATATCGGACTCGTCTGATATCACATGATATCAAAAGTCACCAACCACATTTTCTCTATTTATCTACCCACAGTTCCATATTGTCTGTATTGTCTTAAAAAATTTACAATTTAAATTTAAATTTTTATAACAGGCTTAAGTATTTTACTTCATCAATAAAAAAAAAATTATTTTACAAAATGATGTTTCAACACGAAATATTATCTATTGTGATGATCTGACTTACACTTTTCAATCAAAATGTAACAAAGTGATTTATGCGATTCTTTTGCAATATGAAAACAGTTAGGCTATCACATACTTAATTTGTTAGAAATCGGGTTCTTACAACTCAAACCCTTTCGACAATGTTGACTTCGGAGGTAATCTATATATTCTGAAATATGCAGGGGGTCAAGTATGTAAGTAATGAACGCCAAGCATTAACATAAGCCAATATGCATTTTCCTACTATAAGCCAATATATTGGGGCTAGCTGCCTGCCTACTGATTAGGTGTAAAAAAAAGTTGTTGGTTTCCGCTTAAAAATTTTCCCGCCGACCCTTGAAGTTTTTTTGCCTATCGATCATTAACTTTTTTTGACTTTCGGTAAAAAGAGCAGTTTTCGCTAATATGCGGCTTTTCGGTAATTAGAAAACATTTCGAATTAGTCTGTGTGAGACAGACGCTCCTGGTAATGACATACCGTAAGGTAGGCCTACAGGATTTAGTAGTTTTATTCTGAAATCGGTCTTGAACGAACTACTTCTTTACTTTGCAGGCTACGAGTCAGTAAATCGATAAATTACTGCGCTTCGCTCGCTGAGCAGTGAGGCTTCCTGTTATCGATGCTACTTTCTATGAATAGATGACAAGAAATAGATCCGACTTAAACACTACTAAGCAATAATAATAATTAATTTAGTCCACATCTACAAGTGAATGCATGTTATGTCTATTCACATAGGTATGATAGCGTATCTGTTTGTGCTATTGACTGGTTAACTGCGTATTGCATCATATTGCGTAAGTTTAACAACAGTGTATTGAATCAGTACATATAGCGGAGCGATCGTAACCACTCGATTGACGATTGCTATTGTTTTTGACGTAAGCATAAGAATTATGGAAAAGTATTGTACTTCGAAAGAGAGTTTAAATGTCTTTTACACAATAAACTTATTTGTATTCAAATTGCTATTTACCGAACATAGCGCTTGTGATAAAAAGGACTGAATATTGATACGAACTTATACGGTTCATCGACTATTTTTACCCGTAGTAGAATACCGTGTATCATATAAGTCTGTTTGCTTTTTAAATAGTTTTCAAAAAAAAATATTTGCCTCCCACGAATTACAAAAAATAATGATGAGAAAGTCGTAGATAAATAGCATTGAATTAGACGAGCGCTATATTAGTTTTAATTTTCAAAAAACAGTGGCCTTGATCTCCATCTTCCATTATTTCAAATACCAGCTTATACCTATATATTTTATGTGGAGTGTATAGTTATGAGTTCGAAAAATTTTGTAGAAATGATATAACGGACAGGTGACTTACTTCAATAAATGTTCCTTATTATAAAAAATACTCTAATTATTCATTTGCTCTTAGTTTCTTTTCTCGCCAACAGTCTGTTTACGCTGTCAGCGTTTTGATTTTTGTTCGGCCTAACTGTCTAAGATCACTTTTGACCTAAATTTCTTGCGATAATTTTATGCAGCGGGAACACTGAATGCCACTAAAATTGGGCAAATTTTCTAATTTAAGCGAATGCAAACTTACAACAATGGTTTGATGTCTCATATGGAAGAATAACCGCCACTCTGGTGCGCTATTGAAAATCCAATAATCCACTTAGCCGCTTCGGCGATTGCAGCCGATCATTGCAGAAACCCGGCGTTGTTTTACGATGTTTTATTGCTTTCAATCGATAGGGGTCATAAAATATAGCCCTTAGACAAGCACATAAAATAGTTACTGATAAGTTACATTACAATGTTAAGTCGCAAGAATCTTCTTAAATCTATAAAATTAAATTGATTCCTAGAATTCTGAGAATAAAAAATAATACATAATGTGCGTTAATCAATTGAACGTTATTTAGTTAAATAAAGGAATCATACTTCAGCATGATGAAGCTGCTGAAATCAGCTGAATAAGTTGTTACTTCTAAATTGAATGTCGGACACTTGCCCTCCCGGACATATGCCCTCCCGATTAATGTTAGTCAGGTGGGCATATGCCCTCCCGGACATTTGCCACCCGGACACATGCCCTCCCGTTAATACACCACCCGGACACTGGCTCTCTGTAACTCGTCTTTCGCTTGAGACGTTCAACCTAGGTGCAGTGCACTAGATGCTTCACATCGGACACTAAAACACTTAGGCCGCCTCTGGAGTAGAGTGCCTCCTGTATCCCCAGTCTTCTGGGGACGATGGCCACATCGATAAATATTCATCGCACACACGTCTGTCCCACTACTGGCGCAGTGCTTAAATCCGCCACTTGCCTAAATCCGCCACCCCATCCGAATAAGCGTTTTTTTTACCGGCGATTTCTATTTTGTTGATCTCGATCAATCATATGCATTCCCTTAACAACGCTGACGAGTTTTCATCTTGATTTGTGCATAAATGAATATTGTATCCAATTACTTTGTACATAACCCCTAAATGCAAACAAGCTGCATGCGGGGAATCTATTTCATACTGCGCATGCACAATTTTGTAGCCCCGCATGATGTCCATGATAAAATTAAATTATCGTGTTTTAATATTATGTCTATGGGAGCATGTGCAGCAAATAAATAACCATTATTCATTAGCATTACATACAATAAAATGCGGAAAGAACTGCATAGTAAGAGCGCAAATGTCTCATTACTCAAAACCCTAATTATTTGTCCAACGTGCACGCAGGGCCTCGAACAATTTCAGAGCTATTTTTAGAAATACAAATGAGTATTTGAAGAAATTGAAACATTGTATTAACAACACACAACGAGCTGCTTAATATAAAAAATTAAATAAGAACAATAGTCAAATGTGGAATAAGAATGTCACGGTTCCTGATCTACGATTTTCACCAAGCAACTTCGGATCACCGTGTTTATTTTAAACACTAGAAAATGAACCTTAAAGAAACAAAAGTGGGAGTTTTGTCAATAGTCAATAGAAGTTGCATTGAAAACAGAATTCATAAAAGAATATTATTTCGAGCAATTTGAACATTTTTAAGAGGGGTGGCGGATTGACGCTCATTTTTTTACACTGTTTTGGCCTTCAATTTGAATAGATATTTTTCATTTGCCAAGTATTTGAAATGTAACCGTAACTTGCCAGTAAATGCACATTAAACCTTACTTGATTTATGTGAATTTTTATGTCAATCGGTAAACAACTTTTGAAAATAACGTTAAAATACCCCCCAAATATGCGCTGGCAAAAACATAATTGTATTTAAATGTTTTGATAAAGATATTCGGTCGTCTTGATCAATTTGTTTAGAAATACATAAAAGCAACCAGATAGATGTAAGAATGAATGTAAGACAACTAAATTAGGTCTACTTCATTTTGTACGATCCTCTTTATTTCAATAACTTTTATTATTATGCAACAACTTATATAATTCCCATCGTATTGTTGACTTGGTATCTTTCTTTGTATACATTAATTTAGTAGCACATCTGAAGACATTCGCGTTTGCTACCTATAATTCCATTTATGCAGTTTGACCTTATGAGTAACCGACCATCAATAAATTAATCAAAGACTTTTGGTCGGAACATTATTTATGTCACTACTTCTTAATGGTTAAATGTGTTAATAAGAGCAATATTTGTCAAACTGTGAAAGCGTATTTAAGGAATTAAAACACACAGTAAACATAGCAGGAGGACCAGTGTCCGGGTGGCATATTAACGGAAGGGCATGTGTCCGGGGTGGCAAATGTCCGGGAGGGCATATGTCCGCCTGACTAAATATAATCGGGAGGGCATATGTCCGGGAGGGCATGTGTCCGGATACCTTCTAAATTGTATATAAAAGGTGTCTTATACTCAGAAACAATAGACCTCAATACATGTAATGTAATTGCTTTGTATTTATGTTCAAAACAGTTTATACTTATTTAAAAGAAACGCCAACATCGAAATTATATAGTTTCAAAAGAACAATCATGTTTTAGTAAGTTTTAAGTTAGTTAATTTTTATATATTTAATTGCTTTGTATTTATCTTCCAAATATTTTTTAATTTAATAAAAAGAAACGCCAACATCGAAATAATATAGTTTTAATAAAACAATCATGTATTGTTGTTTGTTGTTGTTGCTTTTGTTTTGTTTTAAAAAAAATGTAGACATGCGAATTTCCTCATGTTCCTGTTTGACCATTGGAGAGGTAATGTTTGTTAGATAAAATGTTGTATATAGATACTGTTAATTGTTTAGGTTTGATAAAAAGAAGCTTCTTCGTTGATTTAGTTGTTAATCATCGAAAGTGTTCACCGCTTTCATAACAACCAAATGTATTTCCCTCGCATTATAAAAGTTTAATTAATTAATAAAGTTATGTTCATCTTAATTAATAAATGTTATCCATCCACAAAGGACACGATTGTCCCTGATAACAGTCGGGGTATTCAGATAGCCATCTTTATGATACCGTCATAAAATCGGATTAAGTTGACCACGGAAGTGGAGCAACAACTGGAGAAGATTCAAACTATCAGCTGATTATGTTACTTCAAAACAGTATATATGCTGTAATAGGAAGACTTTACGAATATTTTTAATCCGTGCACACTTTATCTTGAAAAAAATCGTAATTATTTTTTATTATTTTAAAATCAAACAAATATCCGTTAAGCAAATAAATAGAAAGTTGAAAAAAAGTTTTAATAGACAAAATGAAATAAACATAGTCCATTTTATAAAGCAATCAAGAGTTTTCCATTCACATGTACTGACTCCACATGTGCTCCATTTGTAAAAGTTTGTTGGTTTATTGTTCGACTATAATTTACTATTTGTTCAATTTGTAAGAAGAAAAAAAAGCACAGAAATCTACATAATGCAATAAACAACGTTCAAAATAAAAAGGTTCATAAAATACATTTTTAAATAATATTACTTTTTTCGAATATATTTAGATATATTCGCTAGTTCCATTGAACTCATGTAATTTTTTTATTGATGTTTGTTTAATACGTGTAAAAAAAACTCGTATAAAGAGACCAATATATTCTTTATTTAACAACGTGAAAATATTGTAAAGGTTCAGATTTCATTTAATGTCGGTGTGATCTTCTATTTTCCATTAAGTCAAACCCCTTTCGGGGACTTAGACTCGATATATGATGATGAAACTGGTAAGAAACCTCAGTTTCCACTATACATGGTCCTTGTTTTATTATGCCCATAAAACCAATATTCCCGAGACAAACACAGATCTTATCAGTCGATAGTGGTCATCCCCGAGCAAAAGTCGCGGAATATCCCGAAGTTTGACGGAAACCAAACAGGTATAACACCAACTAATTTTAAACGCAAAAAGGACTAAAAGAATATTTGTTTAAATTTATGAAATTAACATATTGTATGATAGCATATTATATTTTGTGAAACCATTTGCACCTACGCTTTTGGTAGAATACTTTTCGAACATTGAACCAAAACCTTCAGAAATTTGGCGTACAAAATCAACAAAAAAATCCCGATTTTCAGTAGAAATATATAGTAAATTGAGATGGTAACCTATTTCAAACTTAAAACGATAATAAAGGTATGACGAGTTAGAGATTTTTCCCCTATGTATTTCTATATACAGCTGTAGGCTGGATATCGATTATCTCGTGGCGGTTATTTTCCATATGACCAATAACTGTTGCATATTTTGGGGGAATTTACAAACATTTACATAATTGTTTACATAAGCGGTTAAAATAAAGTTATAAACATATCTTCGACATACACTCTAGAACTGAACAATTTTACTCATTGTATGTCATGAACAGAATGTAATATTCATTCACATAAATGAAATAAATATTTTGTTTAGCCTACATGTATGTATGTATTTTCGAAGTTTATGAGGTCCTTCCGCGCCTGAGACTGCATTATGTGAGGACCCGGAGTGTATCCCAGCACCCCTGCCTAACTTACTTTTAGACTTCTCGAAAGTTGGGACGAATTTTAAATTATAGCTGCAATTTCCAGCTATTTTTTTTTTTTAATGAAATATTTTGAATTGTGGTGTGGTCTTTTGCTGTGGGGGGGAAGCCGGTGTACCCGGAGGAAACCCCCAAACTCACATGCGCCGAGTGGGAAACGAACCCGAGACGCCTAGGTCAGAAGCGAGTGTACCAACCACTGTGCTAGCTGGACAGAATACATTAGCGGCACGCTCTATAAACAGCAATTACAATGGTTGACCGATATCAGACAATTATTGTGCTCTGAAACGTTTCGGAGCCATACGTAGAAATTCGGTGAAGATTGGTATGAAATGCTATCATCTAGCGTATTCAACACACTACAGAGAAAGGGTGCATTATTAAAAAAAATTGCGCGGTATAGCTATGGTAATATACATTCATTAATGTCCGGAGAATCATAAACCCGAGAATTTCAATAAATGGGTAATTTATATTTATACACTTATTGTGCATGCTAATTTATATTTGAATTGCGGTCGCGTTTTATTTTTTGTTTGTAATTGCACCTTTCTATCAACTTTATCAGTAGAGGTTATTCAATCTCTAAAAATATGTAACATTTGTCAACAAATAAAATGTGGTGAAATAAGTCTCATAATACGTCGAAATGTTCTTACTTTTACTTCATTTGCGTAGCATGAATACACTATTCGCAAAACTAATGATACGTATAGTATATTTTTTTTTTTTTATTTACCATAACTATTTACACTCCTCTGATATATAATAATTTTCATTCATTCCCGCAACTATTTGCTGACAATGCTAATTTGTTAAATTTGCCGACAAATTCATGCAATAACAATTATATTAACGTAAATTACTAGCATTTAGGTTATTCATTTATCACCGGTGAAAACTATGACGTACCGTTTGTGTCAAAAGTAGATAAACGCACAATAGATATGCCTGTAGGTAGCACACTGTATTTCTTACAAGCAAATTGCGTCTTACAAACTTATAATTTACAATATTTGATGCGGTTCTTACAATATGTCCGTCTCCATGGGAACGATATTTATATTTCAACGCTGATTTTAAAGCAAGTAAAACAAACAACTATGGATGTGATCAGACAACTTGTATAACTGTTATTGAGTTAAAATTGGCACTTATCCCCAATAATATTCCAAGGTATAACTTCGGGTCCATAATAAAAAAATAATTCTCGACGTAATAATCTAAATAACTTAAATAAATTCGATGTATATTTTGGTTTAAATTAACCAAAAGCGCATAGAAACTGACCGAAAGCCACCAGAAATACATAAAAATAAACGCATAAATTAATTTACTTCTTTGTAAGTAATTTATGATTAAAAGTAACTATGAATATTTTATCAATAATAATAATTTAATTAATAAACCCGGCTACCTCTGTTGGGATACCGATAGTGCTAGACTGTCATTCCAGGGATCGTGAGTTTGAGCCCTAGCCCGGCAAAATAACTTGTGTGCGGATTGGTCATGAAATTACCTCTGATTCAAGTAGGGCAGTTGTAAGTTACTGGCATAGGTATGTGCACTTAAGTTAGTACTGGTAAACCGCTTAGATCAGCAAAGCTTGCCAATGGAAAGAGTGAGTAGGTTAACTGACCGCCGTGATATGACTGAAATACTGTTGAAAACAACAACAAAATCTAACAAACAAGCAAACAAATTAATAAACAAACATTTGTGCCGACATTTGGTGCTGTGTCTGTGTAACTCCAGTAACACAAGTATGTAGTAATCACAATGTTTGCCCATCTCACTTAGTACAAAGTATACACAGTATAAAAGCTTAAACGTATAACTTCAATGTTTATGGCATAATCAAATTGGTTTAATATTCTTGCACACCATGTTTGTTTGTGTGGAAGTGTTGTTTTTTTCGGGGAGATTCGTCTCGAAATACCAGTATAAACTTTCTATTTCACGTGGACACAAATTTAGCCTTTATTTAAGACATTTTATATACACAATAGATATTCCTATTTTCAAAAATGACATTTTATGTCTTAACTGAAAAAACCCCAACCAGTTGGACTAACCAAAACAAATATTTTTTTTATAATAATAAATACAAACATAATTAAATATTTGCCTTCACCGGGACTCAAACCAAGATCAAAAATCTGTCGCACGTACCACTCGGTCATTCTCACTTACAATCATGGTATTGAATTTTTAACGCTGTATACATGTACATACACATGTTTTTGCAAAATACTGATGAAGAGCGTTACAAACATAATAATTTCAATTGATGATTTTTCATGAACGACATATATTTTAAATATATTTCTTTGTCAGTAGTGTTATTTCGCTTGTTAATATATAATGTAGTTTTCTTTTTGGGGTCTATAAAAAGACATTTGAAAATGGTCAATTTGCCAGTTTGTGAACTGGTCCCTTGAACAGATACCATACATTGTAAATGACCAAACAACAAACGTGTAATATACATTCAGCTAGATTGTGACGTGAGTCACCGGTAATACACTTTATATGTACATGTTCCACAAGCTGGTTCTCGTGCAATACTAGTCTAACATAAATCGTGCACTATTCACAATGAGCTCGCTGTAATGTTGCACTTTCTCCTCTGGAGTGGTCAGGTCCAAAAGCGCTAAGGTTACCACCAGGGCGCAAAGGTTACCACCAGGGCGCAAATGTTGACGCGGTTGTGGGTCCCGAACTCCACGTCTATGTTCTTGTGGAATCACACTGTCGGCATCGTGCTGGACCCAGTGAGCCACATGAGAACGTCCTTCAACCGCAAGCCATTCACGGATGCTGAGGAGCCTGCAAGTAATTTGTCAGGTTAATTGATTATTGAAGGGCTGCGAAGGGAGGCCTCTTTGGGAAAAAAAATTAACAAAACAGTTAATGAATATTGACGATTCTTGGAAATTTGATTTACCTTTAGTGGCCTGCAAAAAAAGTGAGGAAGGCTTGCGCAGTAGCCTGGTCAGCTATGCCGTCATTGCCCTCCCGGTATCGGACCTGAAGCAGACTTCTAATTCCGAATGCCGTCACAGGCCGCAGTCGTCCGCTCAGCAATGGCCAGGCGTTGCCCGGATTGTCTTTAATTAAGTCTAAAACACCATGTGTCTTAAGACCTGCAAGGAACGCACGGATGATACAGGATTTTCATGAAAATTGTTCTTTATATATGTAGTGTAATACATGTTTTTGTATGCACGACCTACAACAACCTTTTTGAAGGTGTGTTGAAAAGGGAGCTAAATTTACTTCCGAGGCGGGGCTCATGGATGAAATGGATGGAAAATATTTACATAAGAAGAAGCTGAATTGATTATTTATTGATAATTTATTAAAATAATAGTAATAATCCGACATTCTAGTGCCGTTCTGAAAGTAATATTCTCAAAAATGTAGAATAATTTGAAATCAATGCGTATTTACGAATGTAAGATGTTCTAAACGTTGTGACATAGTGTCATAAATTCATTTAAATGTATGTTCAAAGAAAACAAATACAGTTACAGTCTGTCTGAATAAACGAAACTGCACAAATTCCTACCTTCCAAAACCTGATCCAGTTCTTGTCTGCTGGAACTCACAAGATCGTCCACGAACTTCAGAAGCGCCACATGCTGCCGCGTGAAGGCTGAAACCGGGACGACGAAACCGAGGTCCATGGCCTCGCTGACTAACTCGCCGTAACGTTGTCGCCGCACGCAGTCGTCATCTGCAATATTGTTTTATGTAGCTTAAAATGTTTGTATTTATGTTCTTACGAATTCAATTCGTACTGTCTTTTTTATTACTGAATTAAGTCCTCAAAAGAAACCGATAATTCAAGAAATCCAATTCTATATTTTGCAAAACTTTTTAGGGTTGTGGTATGTAGTCGTATAATCACCTTATCAATTGTACTGCGTATCCGGTCTTCTAAGTCGCCTGCATTGACGGCCGCGCCTTCCTGTCTGGTTATGTAGTTCACCACCGTGTTAGCGAAAACAGGCAACCCAGGTCCGTCCTGTAGTACCGATAGGGCCGCCAACTGCCCGAGATGCCGGAACGTCCCCTTCTTCAACTCGATGTAGTTCCTCTGGAATGTCAGGTGCCTTGGTTTACCTGTTACAATGTATGCCTTGAATAATATAAGATGCACATTGAGCTTTAACGGGCAATCGGTTTAGTGCTTATACACGTTATCATTTATAATTGCAAGAAAATGCGTGATGTTATTGGAGTCCATGTTAAAAAAGTATTTAATAACAACAACTATATTGCATTTAAAACAAATGCAGTTTCTCCATTTGAGTCTATTTCCAAAGATAACAAATAAAAATTAAATAAAAGCATTGACAGTGCATAGAGAAAGGATCTGTACCACCTTTTCAACTCTACTGTTTGATGTATTTGTGATTTCAACAAAACAGTTTGAATGTACAGTTGTAAAAAGTGGCGCGAGCCATTTTAATGTATCAATAACGCTCATTTTTTATTTTGCAAATATTACCTCTCATCAAAGAACTGTGGGTCAGTTGATGATACAAGACTCCAAAACTCTCTCCGCAAGCCTCCCAGGTCAACCCCATCTTCCCCAATAAATCTGATCTGTAGTGGACTGGCTAAGTCCTCCTGGGAGATCCCTAGGAGAAGCAAGGCGTCCATCAGTGCTGAGCCAATCCTGAGTTCCACGAGGAACAGGTCCTCGCTCATCCTGTCGATGACTGCCCCGCTGTGGGTACGGATCCGCTCACGGAACTCCGCTGACATTGATGTAGAACTGAAACGCAAAAATATGCAATATACTAATTACTGTCGAATACCAAAATGTTCGTGCCAGCAAAATATAATGAGCTTGTTCTAATCATGTTATTGCAACCTTCACCAATATCACATGATCGTGGTGAACAGATTTCCATCCAACAGGGTTGGCAGAGCGCTGGACTGTCAATCCGGGGATTGTGAGTTCGAACCCCAGCCCGTCCACATAACTTGTGTGGGGATTGGTCATGAAATTATTTCTACAGCCATTCTCCCCTACCTCTGATTCAAGTAGGGCGGTTGTCAGTTACTGGCATAGGTATGTGCACTTAGTACTGGTAACCCACTTTGATCGGCTAAGCTTGCCCAGGAGAAGTGTGAGTAGATTAACTGACCGCCGTGATATGACTGAAATACTGTTAAAACGGCGAAAAAAAATCTAAATAAACAAACAAATAAAATAAACAAACCTAATTTTCATGTATCGCAAATTGAGTTGTAAGATAATTACGAATATTATCATGATAAATATCTTACAACGCAAATTTTAACTAATTAATATTTGTGATACCACATAAGCTTTTATTAACTAAAATTCTGATTTCAGTTCTGGCAGTTTTAGGCCTGTTTTTCATTAAGCAAATATATATCTTACGTTGGTATAAAAATTCGTACACGCTATTAATAAAATTAATAAATATACATAACACTAAACTTTTCGCGAAACTCAAGAAGTAATCGTAAGGAGATCTATGCCACCATAATAAGAGTATATAAATCAAAGTAGTATAATATATACGTACTACTTCATTCAGGAATACGCCCTGTTGCTAAGGTAAAGTAACGACTCGCCCAATTGACGACGCGCCCCATAACGACTCGCCTCATCTTTAATAACGACTCGCCCGATATGTATAACGACTCGCCCGTCAAATGTAATTGTAGGAATCTGTTATATTTTGATGTTTTGTAGCTTAATTTGAGTGTATATTGACGTGTAAACGTATAAATATGGTATAATAAGACGATGTGGTTTAATTGTGTAATATCATTAAATGTGTTTACTGCCTATGTAATGTAATAAAATATGGAATTGAAAGTTGATTTGTGACTGTGTTATTAATGTATATTATATTCAATTCAATATATATATTTTGTATAAAATAGTTATGTATTCTTACAAACATACACGTTAATATATTTAGTAATATGAACTATTTGCTATCTTTTTGCCTTTAAATAATAATTATCATCGTTGACGAAAGTAGTATTGAATTATGATCTATAATAATCGCCGACCTTTAATGTTGGAACAATTAAAGTAGTATAAATAATGTTTTTCACACCCAATTGGACTTAATTTGCACTCGACGGCGGTTCTTTTAATTCGTATGTGTGATCAATTTACATGTAAGGTTTGCAAGGGCTTCGAATAAACTATACAAAAAAAAAACAACCTTATGTGTGTCTTACGGGTAATATAAACAGAAAAATAGGTACAAAATAAAGCGTTGATACAATTTAACATATGTTTATGTAACATCTAAATGTTTAAATGTTTGAATGGTTATGCCAAATTTTGAATGTGATCTTGGTCACTTGCAACTTAAATGCTTTAGAAAAAAGCACGCAAAGAAGTAATATTTTGATATTCTGTTGAAGGTTTAGCGTTTAATTGAAAAGAAAAAATCATACTTTTAAATTACAGAAAATGATATCAAAACAGGAGTAAAATAGATACAAATAATACAAATATATTACAAAATGTTTCTTCTTGTATTTGATTCCGACTATTAGAACCGAACCGAACAGATCTTTATTATGTTTCACAGGTCACATATTTTACAGGTTTAAATTAAAAATGTATTTCGGATGTTTCACTATGTATTTTTTCCACATTGACAAGGCACCTGTTCATCAAGTTAAAATAACTTGTGTATGTGTCAGCGTTGTAACAAAGGTAATGTCACGACCCGCCCCATTAACGACTCGCCCCAAAACGACTCGCCCTATGTCACAGATAATAGTGTTAATACGTGTTGTTTTAACAGGTTTCACACGTATCATTGTTTGTATTGTACTAATCCCAATCACTTTATCAGCTGGACAAGTCCAGTTTTAAACATAATTTAGCTCCTCAGATGTTTGTACTTTTGTGTTTTTGCATTCTTTAAATTTAATTTCAAAAAGTACTCGACCTCTTGTATGTTGTTTATATGTTTAAAATATAATATAAAAAAACACATTATAAAACTGTAAATGTTTAGTTAAAGTATACACCATGGCAATCGATATTGTGTAATGTTCAAATGAAAAAAAATATTCAAAAACAATTCTGTTTTGCGAAGGCTTTCAATAATATTGGACTAGGATTTCCATTGAAAACGTATTTATTACACATTAAATTTATAAATACAAAAAGCGTACTTTTTCTTATTATTCAGTAAAATGACACATTTTCTCTATGTTTAAAAGCTAAGAAATGCTTGAATAATAATGCTAAATTTTAAGATCATTTGCTTTACCGATTGATTGGAGGAACTATATTCTGCAAATTTCTACACACCAAAACCTAATAAACATTAAACTGTACAACACACATATTATGATGGGCGAATCGTTATACATATGTGGCGAATCGTTATAGTTATACATATGTGGCGAATCGTTATACATATGGGGCGAGTAGTTATTAAACATGGGGCGAGTCGTTAATGGGGCGAGCCGTTATATATTCGTTGCTAATGTTGATTTAATTTTCGCGCGGTTAAAAAATCTATGCAGTAATTTACTAAGATGCGATCGCTTCAAAATTCGTCTTATATTTCTTAAATAGACTTATCGCGAGTAATTTCAAACATGTATACAGGTACTTAACATAATATCAATATTATCTTATATCATAACACATTTTGTTACTGACGTAATTTTCATTCCCATTCTGACTTAACAAGACTTCTAATGAAAGGAAGTTATTAAAATTAGTATGAAAATGTATGTAGTAAAATCCAATCGAGTTGTTTCTTTACTGGTGTATATACTTATTTTTCTATATAAACCAATTGTATTTATATCTAACGTTTGATTCAAAATGTGTGTGTTTTTTAAATTATGTTTGACAATTTAGAGTTTACTCGTATATAACACTGTGTAGATCTATATCGACATCCGCAAATACTCTTTGGCAAAAGTTTAATTTCAAAGTTTTGCTACATGTATTATATGATATAGTTATACAGATATAGAATTTCCACTGGTTAAAAAGTACAACTAGAATGATCCTGCCTACAAATAATAAAACTCACTTACCTGAATCGTGTAGTCAGAAACACAGACTGGGTATGTAACAATTTTCAGTTAATAAAGAACACAGTCCTATCAGAAGCAAATGCCAACTAATGTTGTTGTTCAAACTTTATTTACATGCATAAAACATGAACAGGTCAATTTTATAGGTGTATCTGTCTAAGTTGTTGATGTTTTACTAACAATTTCGTCAATAAATACAAAGTGTCATAGAAACTCGGGCCTCATTCCGGTAAACAACAGAAGTACTGGTTCACTGCCACTATTGGTCCGGCTAATTGTGGGACCACCTCCACTTTGATACTAGTTAGGGCCACATCCACCACGGCGCTAGTTAGGGCCACATCCACTGTGACACTTGTTATTTGCTTCCAGGTGTCAGCTTCTGACCCACCACGTAAACATCAACTTACGTAAATGGTATACACATTAAGTTTATGCTTTAGTTTTTTAAATTGTTTGGTTGATCATTCTCCAAAAGTGTTAATAGGTTACGATTAGTGAACAAATATGTATGCCATGATTTTTTATCATTTATTTGCAGTCAAATAACTAGTCTATTAAACAAACTGGAAGCACATCATTTTTGTAACCAATAATATTTTAACAATAATTATAATGTATTATTCTGTTTTTTCGTACGTTATAAATTGAGAATGTTCTGCCCTGATGCTGGAGTTGATGACAAGGGTATATTCCAAGTTTCAAGTGAATACCTTATGTAGTTTTGAAGTTACTAAACTTTTGAATAGAAACTTTAACCAAGATCAGACGCGGACCCCGCCGCCGGGGCAGTAGGAAAGCTGATCTATTCTTCAAATAGTCGAGCTAATAAACTGCATTGAGTGACTCATTATTTCTACTTAAACAAGAGCACCGGTATTATTCAACTTGGTAAATGAATGTTCAGACATTAAATCAGATTTCAAAATTCCGAAAGGGGTACAGGTTTTCATGCCTTATTATCATTACATTATCTGAGGACCGTGAATACTTTCCCAAATGAAGCGAAGGGTGTGGGAAGCTTTTCAATCAGTTATGCAAACATCTCAGAGAGATCTCCTCTGCTGACCAGTAATGCAGCTTAAAATCATGTTTGGATGCAACAACATATGGTAGAGTCTTAGTTTGTTTTTGTTGGGGTTTTTCGCCGTTTTTAACAGTATTTCAGTCATATCGCGGCGGTCAGTTAACCTACTCACACTTTTCCTGGGCAAGCTTAGCCGATTTAAGCGGTTTACCAGTACTAAGGGCACATACATATGCCAGTAACTGACAACTGCCCGACTTGAATCAGTTATGTGGTCGGGCTGGGGTTCGAACTCACGATCCCCGGATTGACAGTCTAGCGCTCTACCAACTGAGCTCTCCGGACCCGGCTAGACTCTTAGTATTTAATAATCAAAATCAACAGAATGTACATGAAATGGTCCATGTCAGCAAAATTCGCTTTCTCTCTGGGGGAAAACCGTATTTTGTTATTCTATTATATAGACAAAGAATAAAATTATTGTTGTTAAATTACCCAATAAACAACGCAAAATATAATCCGGGGACCTGTCTCATTAAACATAGTAGGGCATATTGACATTACGATACAATTTTCGAAGAAGAATAAATGCTATGCACCAACATCTATGATTACTTCATTTCAGTAATTCTGTTCATTTCCTTGGTATCTTTCACATGTCCTTTATTTCAGGAACATACTGATCATAAATGTATATTTTTTAAAACTACAAAATTCTGTCGTAACATAAATTTGTCGTAAGATCTGTGATAAGACAGGGTCCAGATTCTGAGCTGAGCATAGTAAAATGCAGCTCTCATTAGAATTGCAATCAAAACGCTGACAGCGTAGAAAGACTGTTGGCGAGAATAGAAACTAAGAGCAAATGAATTATGATATTTTTATTATTAGAAAGATTGATTGAAGTAAGTCACCTGTCTGTTATATCATTTCACACAAAAAATATCGAAAGTCATAACTATACACTCTACCTAAAATAAATTGGTATAAGCTGGTGTTTGACCTAATTGAAGATGAAGATCCAGGCCACTGTTGTTGTGTTTTTTTTGCAAATTAAAACTAATATAGCGCGAGTCTAATTCAATGCTATTTATCTACGACATTCTCATCATTATTTTTTTGTAATTCGTGGGAGGCAAATATTTTTGTGCAAACTATTTAAAAAGCAAACCGAGTTATATGCATACACGTCAATCTACAACAGTAAAAATAGTCGAAGAGCCGTATTAGTTCGAATCAATATT
The DNA here is from genome assembly GCA_027627225.1 of Congeria kusceri. Taxonomy (NCBI): domain Eukaryota; kingdom Metazoa; phylum Mollusca; class Bivalvia; order Myida; family Dreissenidae; genus Congeria; species Congeria kusceri. Next base: position 60,078,997 of record CM051028.1, read on the forward strand.
CAGTGCTTTTTATCACAAGCGCTATGTTCGGTAAGTACCAATTTAAATAAAAATAAGTTTAATTAGTAAAATAGATTCAAAACTATCTTTAGAAGTACAATGCTTTTCCATCATTCTTATGAATACGTCAAAAACAATAGCAATCATCAATCGAGTGGTTATGATCTCACCGCTATAAATACTGACTAGATACACTGTTGTTAAATTTACGTAATATGATGTAATACACAGTTAACCAGTCAATAGCACAAACATCTATCATACTTACGTGAATAGGCATCACATGAGTTCACTAGTAGACGTGGATTTAATGGATTATTATTATTGCTTATTAGTGTTTTAAGTCGGATCTATGTCTTGTCATCTATTCATATAAAGTAGCAGCGCTAACAGGAAGCCTCACTGCTCAGCGAGCGAAGCGCAGTAATTTATCGATTTACTGACTAGTAGCCTGCAAAGCAAAGAAATAGTTCCCTCAAGACCGATTTCTGAATACACCTACTAAATCCTGTTGGCTTGCGCCAGCAGTCTAAACATATTTGTCAAATCCCGTTAGAATCTACATAATTTTCGCATTATCTTTGTTTATCGGCCAATAAACAACGATTTGTCGTTCTGATGCGTGGCTATTAAACCACTCGGGCTAACACACTCGTGGTTTAATTCCTACGCATTAGAACTCCAAATCGTTGTTTATTCCAGGGGCGTTGGCAACTTTTTAACATTGGGGAGGCAAGGCGGGGGCCTACAAGATTGAATTTTTTTCTTTGCATTTCAATTAGTATAATATTGCATTGTAGACTGTTCCAGGGATCGTATTAAGGAATATTGGGGCGCAATAACTACATGAATATAATATTATCTGATTTATTTTAATGGTGCAATTACATAATTGTATAAATAATCATATTTATCAACTGGTAAACAATATCAAGAGTTATCCGATGTCAGGTATAGCACAATGCCAAATCCTCGGACTGGTCATTGTGCAACCGTTTGTTAGTTGCAAACCACTAATGGTTGAATCAACCTTGTTTTGGATTTTCCTTCCGAACGAACGTTTAGGAAAGTTGAAATTAGCTAGCTGATTTTGTACATTCATATTTAAAGAAAATAATAGAATGGGACATGAAATCTGTTTTCTAAACAAAAATCGAAGTTATAGTTATAATTAATTTATAATAAGCATTTTTCAAAGCCTTTTTAAAATTGCCTACAATGATATTTTCTGTATATTGTATACAAACACTTACTTAACGCATCGTCTTCCTTAATAAGTGGCCTCTACAAATATAGAGGCGCTAATCTGCATCGCTAATGATCAATGTCATGATTTATGACACATAGGACGTTGATTGCCGCGGATTAGGGGCCAGCATGATGGTTGATAATTTAATTGACCATGCGCAACGGCGACTGTCTGACAACAGTGGAGGTGCGATTTTTCAATTTCAGAGAAGGGGCGGCGGATTTTATACATGACGGTCACTTGCCGAAATATTGGGGCGGCGGCCGACGCCCTTGTATTGGCCGATAAACAACGATAAATCAAAAATTATTTCTTAACTAACACACAACAATTTCTATAAGTCACGGGCGAGAGGACACCCTCATATTACAATCCCAGCATACACCTCAGACAGACAAGTTTTTTTTTTCCAATCATTTATTAACGTTTCCGCATCACAGTTATTGTTAATCACACAAAATGACAGGAACTCAAACGAACACAAATATAAATAATAAAGATCATTTGACATGTATGCAAAATATACACAATCTCAAGATAATATAGGAATTTTTGTACTAACATGGCAATTCTATACACTGAAATGATAATCATAGTAATATCTAAATACTGAATATTTGTAAAAATGTGTACGTGGTGTATTGCACATTAAACAACTATTGTCTACTACACTTCATCAAGCCTAAAATGTAATATGCAATAATAAATTAACAACAAAGTCAACAATGGAAACTGAAAACAATACAAATGTAAATATAATGCAGAGAAAATACATGAATTACACAATACACCCTCCGGGCCTACTTTATGTTATTAAATAGTTTGCTTTATTTGGTAGATATTTGAAGTAATTATAAATTAATGTAAATATTCGCATTGAAGTAATTATAAATTAATGTAAATATTTGCATTATTTTTTTGTTTAACAAATGACATATTATGAATTAAAATAGCAAACTGTTTGATGTTAAAAAAAAGAATGTAAAAATACATTTAGTAAGTATCATTTTCATCTAAACTAACAAGCTATGTTAATCATTTACAAAATCACGAAAACACCATCAAGGTTTGTTAGCCCATTCTATACAATTAAATGCATAAAAATAATATGCATAAAACGTATATATTGGTCCACAAATATATTTAAATATTAGAAAAGTTTATGTGAAGGTCTTATAGATAAAACATACTTCACTGTAGACAATGTTACAAATAGTTTGTGATACCAAACCATGGCCCATATACACAAAGCTCCTTAGTAAAGCCTTAACTAAGTTTCTCAAAATAATATAATTTCTTAAGTCTGTGGCTGGCTCTTTTAAGTTTATTTTGTCTTAAATTGGATTAATTCTGAACAATATAGAGAATACTAGGTAAGTGTTGATTACAGGTAAGTTTATTTAGCCAGGCGTAGAAAACCTAGGTATCTCACGATAAAATATCAATTTTTGTACTAACATGGTAATTCTATACACTGAAATGATAATCATAGTAATGTATAAACACTGCATTTCGCATCTGTATTAATTACTTACCTGGTATTCTATTTATCCCATCATTTTCTGTCTTTATTTTAAAATTAACGATAGAAAATCACTAAATAACACGAAAAACATCGAACGATATCACGAAAATAAACAACATGACGTCATTATAATGCGCCTGTTCAACAAGGTGGAATACAGCTAAGTTTATCCCAGGGGTGTTATTTCGTCAATGCAGGCGTGATGATGGAATAAAATTAATTGATCCTTATTTTTTTTAAAATATTTGAAATATAAAATAATGATTTTCACAAGGACAATTGTATTTGATTTTGTTTAACTTTAATACAAGTTAAGTTTGTCCTTAGATTCTTCATGGATAGGGCACCATGCCTTTATCATATAAACTTAGTTTGATATATGATCATGTATCACACAATTAATGGCAAACAATAATGGTACATAAACAAGAGGGCCCTCAGGGTCCTAGGACGCTCACCTGAGACCTTGTAACCCAATTGGAATTTGCATCCCAGAGGTGTGGCTTATTTTTATCCCAGGGGCATAAGTTGAACAACCTTGAACAAAATTCGGGGCCTTGCAGTTTCAGGTAACGATTTTTTAAGTCATTTTGCTATTTAAGTCAATATAAACCATGTGACCCCTCGGGGGATGGCCAGATTTGACCCCAGGGGCATAATTTGAACAATCTTTGGCGATTACCACTATGTAATGTTACGTACCAAATATAAGAAAGCAGTGGGCCTTGCGGTTTCAGGTCAAGTCATTTTGCTATATAGGTTTATATAAACCATGTGACCCCCTGGGAGTGGCCAGTTTTGACCCCAGGGGCATAATTTGAACAATCTTTATAGAGGACCACTATAGGATGTTACATACCAAATATAAAACCTCTGGGCCTTGTGGTTTCAGAGGAGATTTTAAAAGTCATTTTGCTATATATGCTATATAAACCATAAGACCCCCTGGGAGTGGCCAGTTTTGACCCCAGGGGCATAATTTGAACAATCTTTATAGAGGACCACTATAGGATGTTACATACCAAATATAAAACCTCTGGGCCTTGTGGTTTCAGAGGAGATTTTAAGTCATTTTGCTATATATTATATATCAACCATAAGACCCCCGGGGCGTGGCCAGTTTTGACCCCAGGGGCATAATTTGAACAATCTTTGTAGAGGACCACTATAGGATGTTACATACCAAATATTAAACCTCTGGGCCTTGTGGTTTCAGAGGAGAAGAGTTTTAAAGTCATTTTGCTATATATTCTATATAAACCATGTGACCCCCGGGGCATGGCCCGTTTTGACTCTAGGGGCATAAATTGAACAAACTTTGTAAAGAACCACTAAAGGATGTTACCTACCAAATACAAACCCCTGGGCCTTGCGATTTCAGAGGAGAAGAGTTTTAAAGTCATTTTGCTATATATTCTATAATAAACATGAGACCCCCCGGGGCGTGGCCAGTTCTGACCCAGGGGCATAATCTGAACAATCTTTATAGAGGACCACTATAGGATGTTACATACCAAATATGAAACCTCTGGGCCTTGTGGTTTCAGAGGAGAAGAGTTTTAAAGTCATTTTGCTATATATTCTATATAAACCATGTGACCCCTGGGGCGTGGCCCGTTTTGACCCCAGGAGAATAATTTGAAAAATCTTTGTAGAGGACCTCTAGAGGATGTCACATATCAAATATGAAAGGTCTGAGCCTTGCGGTTTCATAGAAGAAGATTTTGAAAGTTTTCACTTTTTAAATCTATTTTTAGCTCTGGTGACCTACATATTCAGCGGACCGGAAAGATTTGAAAAACTCTGAAAGAGGTCCACCCAAGGATCATTTCTGTGAAGTTTGGTGAAAATCTGCCAAGCGGTTTAGGAGGAGATGTTGTTTGAATGAAAAGTTGACGACGCACGCACACACGCACGCATGATGGACAACGGGAGATCACAAAAGCTCACCATGAGCACTTTGTGCTCAGGTGAGCTAAAAACAAAACAAAACAAAACATGTTTGCAGGATCCTACTTTGCCTAGCCCTACCATACAAGCTTCAAAAAGGGATGACCAACATTTGAATAATGCATTTTCATATCAACTGATACACTTAACAAGAAAGTATTATGCAACAATAACAACAGTGACAGCAACAACTACAACAATGAAAGTATGGCCAAATGGAAAGCACATTACATCAAGAAATGAAAATATACAAATGAAAATGTACTTGTCCATATTATAACTCAATTAATGAAACTAAACTACTAAATGCAAATATCATTTAGTTTAGATATGAACTTTATATGTAACAAAAAATAAACAAATCTTTTATGTTTGTTTATTGTAACCAAATTTAAATACAATTTACCTTAATGTAAGAAAAACTAACAAAATCTTTTGATTGTTCTGCTAATAGAATATAGTTACCTAATATAAACTTCAAAATACTTGTGTTGAAAATGCTGCTTATGAATATAAATTACTGGTAGAATTTAAGATTTGAAAGAAGTACATGCTGATTATTTAACAATCATTAATTTTGTTCTTGTAGAAACATATTTTTGCTTTGTGTTGAAAACAGCAGAAATGAAGGTAACAGTATTTCAACGTTTAAGTTGATTAATTGATCAATAGTGAATGATAAAGGGACACAACTCAGGGTGCATCATTTCTTGTACCACCTTCATTGACTCATATGTGGAAACCAGCAATACATGACAGGGTTATTTCCCTTAATTAATTGTTTCAAATATAACTGTAACATAGATAAAACTGACAACAATAATAGGTTGGCCTTGCTATTTCAACTTATTTTTTTTTGCAAATTGCACATGGATTGTATTTTAAAACACACTTTTTTTCTGCAAAAGCACAATGTAGCATTACTAGTAAATGCTCAAACAATTTAAAATCATATTCTGACTTGATGAACATAGTTGTATATAAATCACCTTCTTTCCTTTTTTTTATAAGATAATGCCACTATTTAAATACAGCATCAACATACCCATACATACAAGCACATATGTGTTAGCTTGAATTACCAGTGTATATTTTACAAATCCCTTATCTAACAAGAAGAAAATGAGACCTTGTATAGATAAAATATTACAGGCTTTTAAAACAGTCGACCATGTTTCTGGCCTAGTATTATAACATTTTATTATAGACAGGTATTTATGAAAAGGCGCAGAATAGTCTCTCAGTATTATTCTACAGTATATTGTAGACTGTATTTGCTTTGATCTGTAGAACTTAAATTAAAACATAAAATGTCTTACATTACCAATTATGTATGCCTTCCATCCTATATATATTATAATTATACAGACTAAACTTAGTAGTTAATGTACGAAAACTTCTTTAGGTGACTTTCCAAATTTCATTTGAAAACAATAAAATATTTAATATAATTTCTGTAATAACTTAAGCTTCACTTTTTTCCACACACGAGTCAATATCCTCATATCATACGTACCACTCTTTAACATCCCGCTTTTTACCACCCGCTTTCCCATTACCCACGCTCGTGACTGACCCCCCATTACTCTGTTGCTTTTTAGCCTCTAGATACGCAAAGTTCTGACTCTCGTCAACGCGATACGTACCCTCATCGCGACTTCGAAACCTATACAGAGCTACCGCAAGAATAATGAAAGCCACTAAAACTCCAGCTACTATTCCTATAATTAAAAATATGTTCAAATGGCCAGTGTCATTTGAGCTTCGATCAGCGATTGGTCCATCTTTCTTGGTCGTTTTCCCGTCGGAACCCGGAGTGACTGGCAGGATGTCGGTTGTGTTGCTACCTGTGTTCGGAAATAATCGGGTGCCTTCCGGTTTGCAGTCCTTGCAGTTTTCTGTAAAGTTCACACTGCTGTCACTGAAAATAGTATTGTTCAGTTTAATGTATATGAAGCTGTTTTTTTTTCAATATGATTATTTAAGCTATATATTTTTGAACAGAGAACAAAGATAGAACTTCTTACAAACAAGAGCTGTCAGAGGACAGCGTGCTCAACAATTTGAAGTATTTCAGTTGGTTCATATTTTGGATAGTGGAAGGGGCATACATTTGTTAAAATACAAAACTTTTAGGTGAAGCCTTGTATAGTTTATACATTTTTGGAACAAAAACTTTAACCACAAAACCTATGTAAAAAGTGTGCATAACTCTGTCAAAATACAAAACAAAGTTATGCGTAATGTTGCCCCTGATACTAGAGTTGGTGACAAAGATTAGTTCTAAGTTCAGGTGAATAACTTATGTAGTTTTAAAGTTAACAAACTTTTGAATATAAACTTAAACCAGAAAATCTATGTGAAAAGGGGGCATGACTGTCAAAATACAAAATATAGTTATGGGTAATGTTGCTCCTGATGCTAGAGTTGATGACAAAGGTTAGTTCCAAGTTTCAAGTGAAAAGCTAATGTAGTATTGAAGTTACAAAACTTTTGAATATAAACTTTAACCAGAAAATCTAAGTGAAAAAGGGGCATAACTCTGTCAAAATACAAAACAGAGTTATGGGGAATGTTGCCCCTGGAGTTGATTCCTGAGTTTGATGACAAAGGTATAGTCCAAGTTTCAAGTGAATAACTTATGTAGTTTTGAAGTTACAAGACTTTTCAATAAAAACTTAAACCCATTCAGACGTGGACACCGAAGCCGGGGGTAGTAGGATGGCTTACCTTTTCTTCGAATAGTCGAGCAAAAAAACTACTAGGTATTTGCATGTAACTGGATTACTTACCAATTTTAGGTATTAAACATTATTATTATTACATTCATTATTAACATTATTATTGTTATTACAATGCATAACAATTATAATGCTTCCACTTATACATAACAGTAACTAGAGCTTTGTCACAGGAGTGGCAGCGGGACCTGAATGATAGCATGTTTGAAGGCGAGGAACAGTTTTTCTATTTTTAGTAACGGTGATCTTGACTTTGATCCCACCCACCCCCTATGCAATCCCAAGCGATGTCTTGATAAAAGGTATCTATGTATGAAGTTGAATTACAATAGCTCAATTCGTTCTCAAATAATTGAGCGGAAACCGTTTCTCTATATTTTGTAACGGCGACCTTGACAGTGACCCCATCCACCCCCTATGTAATCCCAAGCCAGGTCTCGATATAAGGTATGTATGGATGAAGTTTTATTAATATTTCAATTCATTCTCAAGTTAGAAGGCTGAAACCAAAAGTTGACCGCCTGAAAATGAAAAATTAACAAAGGGCAATAACTCCAGAATTATGAAGTGCAGACTAATGGTTCTTGTGCATTGCACTTCTCCTCAATGAGATCTATCCAGCTATGAAGTTTCAAGTTAATATCTCTTATAGTCTAAGAGTTATGCTCCAGGCAAGAAAAATTAACAAAGGGCAATAACTCCAGAATTATGAAGTGCAGAGTAACGGTTCTTGTGCACTGCACTTCCCCTCAATGAGATCTATCCACCTATGAAGTTTCAAGTTAATAACTCTTATTGTCTAAGAGTTATGCTCCAGTTAAAAACGAAGTATGAGAAATTAACAAAGAGCAATAACTCCAGAACCATGAAGTGCAGAGTAATGGTTCTTGTGCACTGCACTTCTCCTTAATGAGATCTATCCACCCATGAAGTTTCGAATTAATAGCTGGAACGGTTTTGAAGTTATGAAAGAAAAACATGAAAAATGTGGACGGACGGACGGACAGACAGGGTGATTACTATAGCGCACCCGCAAAAAATTTGTGGGGCCCTAATTAAAATTAAAATTAGATATTATAAGGCCTGAATTACCCTTAATACTCAAATAATTGCAATGAACACCAAATTACATGAAAAACACAATACAATCCAAATTATACCATAAAAAACCCCAACACACATAGAATCTGGTTAAAAAAAAGTAATTATAGTAACAACAAATATCATAACAAGAGGGTCATGATGGCCCAAAGTGCTCACCTGAGAACTGGTACAGATGAAGACCATACTGTTGCAACAGGTTTGAAAATTAAGGTATCTAAATATGAGGGGATAGGATCGATTTGATTTAAAACATCAGTTAGTGCAATGGGCTAACTAAAGAACCAGTTGGGTAGTGGATGTGCGGTGTTTTAGCTAATGGTTCTCGAATCATTTTTCTCGATATTCTTACCTGACCCTTTTTCATTAAGTCAGTGGCAATTCTGGAAAATGCAGAAACAGTAGATTTTGATGTCTTTTTTGCAGACAGTTTTGGAGAACTAGTTGCAATGCGATAATTGCGATGGCTGTACTATAAAGTCAAGTTTTGCTTTTTCTTTGATAATTTTCTGTCCAATGATGATAAATGATGTCAATGCAGGCTCTGAAGCCATCAATGTTGCATGTACAAATAACTGCATGCAAGGTTTGCAAATGTTTGAAATCAAATTCTATCGATCAATTTTTATGGTCATATGCAAACTGTGAAAGTTTGGTCAACATAAAAAACCGTGTGTGCAAGCCAATCATTGATAACTTGTTGATGTTTTTTTCCACACACAAGGGACAATAACTCTGGTGTTTCAGGTCTGAACATGCTTATATTTGTTTTCACCTTTAATATTACATTCATAGACAAACTGTGCACAATTGGTGAAGATTGGATGAAATATGTAGTCTCTATCCTGAATAATGTCCATTTTTGTAATAAAAATTCACAAACAAAGGACTATAAATCCAGTGTTTCTGACCTGATTTTGCTTATATTCTACTTCACCTTTAATGTTATGGTCATTGACAAACTGTGCACGATTGGTAAAGATTGGATGAAATATGAAGTCTCAATCCTGAATAATGACCATTTTTGTATATTTTTTTCACAAAGGGCAATAACTCCGGTGTTTCTGGTCCGATTTTGTTTATATTCAACTTGACCTGTGATCTTATGGTCATAGACACACTGTGCAAGATTGATGAAGATTGATGAAAAATTAAGTCTCTATCCTGAAAAATGTCCATTTTTGCATTTTTTTTTTCACAAACAAAGGGCAATAACTCCTGGTATTTCTGGTCCGATCTTGCTTATATTCAACTCCAACTGTAATCTCATGGTCATAGACAAACTGTGCAAGATTGGTGAAAATTGGATGAAAAATGAAGTCTCTATCCTGAATAATGTCCATTTTTGTATATTTTTTCATAAACAAAGGGCAATAACTCTGTGTTTGAAACACGATCTGGCCCATTTTTTGGTGTCTGCTGGGATCTGATGGTCATACACAAACTGTGAAAGTTTGGTTAAGATTGGATGGCAAATAAAGTCTATATGTTGGAAAAAGTCATCTTTGCCCTTTTTTGCATGAAAAAGGGGCAATAACTCTAGTGTTACTGGTGTGATCTGGCCCAATAACAATCCTGTTTGAGATTTGATGGTCATACACAAACTGTGCAAGTTTGGTTAAGATTGGATAATCATTTGTTGAAGGTACACGGACGACAGTCGATGCAGGAGAGGTCCCCTATACCAATAGCTCACCGAGCTTTTCGTGCTCAGGTGACCGAACAATACAATAAAAACAAGAGCTGTTTGTTTAACAGTTACACCCCTCTAGGTCCAAAGCAATCTTTAAATTATTGGTAAAGATTGATGAAATTTGTTGCACTTAAAGAACGGAAACCTCTAAAAAGCCCAATTAAAGATAATTCAAGGACCATAACTCTGCAGTTTCTGTGTGATTTGGTTGATTATAAAACTTGACCGAGATATAATGTCCACAAACATTGCCCAAATAGTTTGGTAAAGATTGGATATCTTCTTTGATGGTGGGAATAATTAAACAGCAACAAAACTCAACATACACGGGAGGATCCGGTTTCGGAGTTGAGAGCCGGGTGATCGTGATGGAGGGCGTGATGATGTCATCCTCAGAATCTGCGTTGTTCGTGATGCACTCATCCTCATCATCATCAACACAGTCGGGGCCCTCCCCGGAGAAAATGATGTCATCAGTCACTGCCTGGCGGGGCGTGGTGAACTGCAGGAACACACGGAAATGTTCACATACAGCACTGATATTGCAGAAAGTACAAATGTGGGGTAGGTACATTATGTGACAGGTAGGATAAGTATGATATAACAGTAAATGGGTAGGTACATTATGTGATATTACAGTAGACGGGTAGGTAAATTATGTGACATTACAGTGAATATATAGGAACATTACATGATATTACACTAGACAGGTAGGTACATTATCTGATATTACAGTAAACGGGTAGGTAAATTATGTGATATTAAAATAGACATGTAGGTACATTATGTGATATTACAGTAGACAGGTGGGTACACTATGTGATATTAAAGTCGATGGGAAGGTAAATTATGTTATATTACAGTAGACCGGTAGGTTAATTAAGTGATATTACAGTAGACAGGTAGGTAAATTATGTGACATTACAGTTGACAGGTAGCAGTAGACAGGTAGGTAAATTATGTGACATTACAGTTGACAGGTAGCAGTAGACAGGTAGGTAAATGTGATACTGCCGAAGTTATGTGATATAAGGTGAGATAATCAAGCTATCTTGCAGTATATGGCCTAAATAAAAAAAGATAGATTAAGGTAGCATATATTTTTTAATGATATACATAAATACTCGCAAGAACCTTCAGTTGGAAAATTACATTGATACAATGTAAAAAACAATTACCAGTTATATCATAGTACTTTGGTTTCTTAGTTATTAAACAAAAGTACATAAATTGCTGGCCCAATAACATGATTTTGGTATAACAGCCTAATACTATCAGTGAACCACATTTTAACATTTCATTCATTATTATTCTTATTGTCAAGATGTAAAGATAATTACAAGAAGAATCCAGAGAGAAATTAAAGAAAATAATTATGTCAATATCTATGTTAGTGGAGTAACGGCAAAATAGTACAGTGAAATACTGTTTTCCATGCCTTTACTAAATTAAGAAGGGAAAAGCATAGTATTAAAACAATAAAAAAAATGTTAAATTTAGCACTATTTTAATAGTACAAGGCACACTGTACCAATGCACTCAGTAACAAAGACGCAATTGCAATGACCATGGTTTTCACCATTCTTTATTGGAATACCAATGATTGCTAAATGAATGTTTTCAATTATTATTGACACAAAATATTATAAAAAGGATCTTGTTTCATCAGCTTTAGCCATTAACTGGGTGTTCGAGTAGTCATCCCAGGCCTTAGAAGTGAAGAAAAATGCTTCATTCTTGCTTGTAGTCCCAAAATATGACTGTTGAACTATCATGTGCATCAGTTTGGATGTTTGTTTGGATTTTTCGCCGTTTTTAACAGTATTTCAGTCATATCACGGCGGTCAGTTAACATACTCACACTGTTCCTGGGCAAGCTTAGCCGATCTAAGCGGTTTACCAGTACTAAGTGCATGTACCTATGCCAGTAACTGACAACTGCCCTACTTGAATCAGAGGTAGGGGGAGAATGGCTGTAGAAATAATTTCATGACCAATCCCCACACAAGTTATGTGGCCGGGCCGGGGTTCAAACTCACAATCCCCCGATTGACAGTCCAGCGCTCTACCGACTGAGCTAGCCAGGCCCGGCATCATGTGCATCAGCTCACACAGTTCATATATTGCTTAGTACATAAAGGCCACTGTGCTACTTTTTTGATTGCATGTATTATTCCAGTACTTCTGGGGCATGCATATGAGCATGTATCAAACAAATATCAATGAGGCGTATAGTGGGAAAGCTAAGCTTAATGCATGCGCGTAAAGTGTCGTCCCAGCTCAGCCTGTGCAGTCCTCACACGCTAATCCAGGATGGCACTATTTGCTTTTATGGTATTTTCTGTTTCAACGAAGTCTCTTCTAAACATTCATCCACTGTAGGTGGAAAGTGTCGTCCCCGATTAGCCTATGGGGCCTGCACAGGCTAATCGGGGACGACACTTTACGCACATGCATTAAGCCCGTTTTTCCCATGCCATGTCACAAATATATTTAAATGAAGCCATATAAACAGTTAAGTCATCTGCTGGGTCTCAGCATTCTGTCAATACAATGGGATTAGTAGGCATGAATAACTACAGTCAGCAACAGTCAGAGATCTACAAGTATACATGTACTACTAACAATATCTGATAAGGCAGATAAAATGGCTTGTTCAGTATAATAATTCAACCAATGAAGGATCTGGATAGCATTTTTGTAAATAAAATAAGAAATATAATTTTTGTTAATCAAATAAGACATGTTATGAATAGATATTGTTGTTTGCATGTAAACAATCGGTACTGTTCACATTCAACTGGGTTAATATCCTTAGAAGGTGAAAAGGTTGCTGAAGTATCGATCAATTCATGCTGTCACCATTTCATTCCACTGAAATATCGGTTTATGCCTATTGAAATATCAGTTCATGCTGGCAACCATTTGAAGGCTTTCTATTCCTCGGAAATATCGGTTCATGCAGTTCTCCATTTCAAGCCATTCTATTCCAGTGTATATGAGTTCATGCAGTCAACCATTCCATGCCATTCTTTTCCACTGAAATATTGGTTCATGCAGTTATACATTCCAATCCATTCCAACTTACTTTCGAATGTTTGCTGCTACTGATATGTTGATCTCCACTTTGCTTCTTGTGATCTATATTTCTGTGAACTGATTTTTTAACATTTCTGTCATCCATGGCCAATGGTGATCTTGAAAAATACCCAACCTGGACTTGTGTCATGCCACTGGTAGTCTCAGAAATAGTTCTTTCATTATCAGGGACAGACACCATGTTACAGAATTTAAATTTTTGTTTCTTTCCGCTCTTCAATACTTTCCTCTTTCTGAAGTTCTTACACTTGGAAAACCTCCTAGCTGGCATCGTTGTTAATCTAACACTGGAATATCCTGAACCAGGAAAGTCTGTGTCATCATTGTCTACTGCAAGTTCTAAAGGATATCTTGAGCTAAAAATAGCCTCAATGTTTCCACCAATGGTATGGTCTATTACATTTCCACCAATCACATGCCAGGATTTCAACAATGGACCAATGGATGGAATGGGGGTTCCCTGCAGGGAATTTGTCACTGAATATTGAGCAGAGTTTTCTATCACAGGATAATTTTGCACGGCTGGTTCCGGAGCACTTTTTTTAACATTTTTCTTTGGAATTTCATTTGAAATATTAGGTTTCCTGTATTTTATTTCAATGTTATTTTGAGCTAAGTTTGGTTTCTGGAAATAATGTTTGTAATATTCACTCATATCATATGGTTTTTCACTGTTCTTTCGATGTCTGGGTGAATTTTCTTTTCTCTCAAGATGTCTTTTGCTTCTGCTTTGAAGAATTCTTTTCACCTATTCAAATGTGTTGAAAAATACAGTACATCTACATCACATAATTTTATAACCAAATGTTTTCACAAAAAATGAATTTGGTTTAACTCAATCAACACTTGGTGAAGCTAATGTGCAGTTTTAGCATTTCAAAAACGTAAGAATAATTTACAGAGTTTACCCAAAAACCTTTGTGGAAATGGTTTTCCAACATACTACATACTTCTGTCTACTGCCTGCAAATGATTTTCAATAAAGGGGTATTTTTTCAGAGGATTGGGACAGGGTCATGGCCCTAGGTAAGGTGAACCAAAACTTCAGGTCTAAGGTGAATTTCTGGAGAAAAATGCAAGATAATGAAGAAATTTGGCAATGGGAAGACACCTATATGTGGTCCCCGCTATATAAGGTAAAAATCTCAGGAAAGTTAACCAACTAGACCACCAACTGCCAATCTGACTTCAGTGCACTAAGTCTTCCTAAGATCAGATGATGACCTCAACCATCTTCTAGTAAGGGAATAATATAAGGCATGTCTTGGGAAAACTGGGCTTAATGCACGTGCGTAAAGTGTCATTCCCAATCAGCCTGTGCAGTCACTTTCCACTTTTATGGTATTTTCTGTTTCAACGAAGTATCTTATGAACATAAGTCCACTGTAGGCAGAAAGTGTTGTCCCGGATTAGCCTGGGCACTTTGCACTACAATCTTACCTCCCTTTGACCAGGTTGGATCTACATTAAAATAGATTGGCAAAACTGGCACTGATGACTTTTGGTCCAATACGACGACTTTCTGAATACTCATTATTGATTAACATGTGAATGAACTTAGGATAAAGTTTAAGTACCCTAACCGCTATGTACATGTATGTTTTATAAAATAAACGAAATGTTTTCTGTTATCAAATTCATTCTAAAATCACGAAATAAAAATAATTAGAAATTTATGCAGTCGGCGATGATGGCATATTAATGATATAACAGGCAGAAGTTACTGAGCCAACAATGAGAGTGAGACCGCGCCGATTGCAAACAGTGCCACAGACTGCCCACCAGACCTAGCACCTGCTGCGCTGGAGTGTTCATTGACACCTCGCAAAAACCGCAAGTTTGAAGACTGCTTTACGTATGGTACCAGTGTATGCGAGCTTATGAACAATATCATGCATAGGCTGGTGTACGCTGATATACACTAGGTGTACGTTAGGCATACATTAGGCATTTGTTGTATATGTTGCAAGCACCTTTACATACGATTGTATACGCTGGTATACGTTGAGGCAGAATAAAAAATTTTGAGCATGCTTCAATATTTTGTGCATATTCGGAGGTATGGTTTATACATTAAGCATACATTAGGCAAACCCTGAAAACGCGAGAGGTACACTAGAGGTACGTTACTCATAGGTCGAGTACTCTTGTCATACGTTTGTCATACGCTGACATGAAGGTGTGCCGTACATCTAGCGTATTCAAAGCACATGGGTAACATACATCCAACGTATGTCTAACATAGTTGACGTATATGTGCTGGTCATATGCTTCTCATACGCTAAACATACGCAGACAACGCTGGCCATATGTTGGCCATATGCTGGACATACGCTGAGATTGGCTGGCATACGCCGGCCATACGCTGGTCAAACACTCCATACATCACTCAGAGATCAATACGGTAAGTATACACACAATTTTATGTTTTCAAGGTCTTTTTCTGTGCGTATGAAAAATATTTTACTAATTTTCATGAGCAACTAATACGTTTCTCCCATACGAAATAGTGTGACAGGGCCATTAAATCTTATGACGACAAAACGTCGGTGTGAAGTTTATATTTTAATGATCCAGTTTTAAATCACTATGATATATGTTAATAATACAAGAGTTTGAATTGTTTTGTTTTGTCTAACGTGACAATTATAAAAATGATCGATTTGATTGACTTGATATAGCTTATACATTGTTATAATTATGTATGATTGTATAGGTTTACAACATGAATTATTTTGTTTTGTGAATTCCATGTTGTTAGAAATTCATTACGATTTTAATTGTTAAAACAATTATAAAAATATTATAAATTATTATTAAATTATTATAATTAAAATTATAAAAGTTATAAAATGTTTAGGATGCATTGTAATTCGACTGACTTGATTATATAGGGAAACAACATGTAATTATTTTGTTTTGTCAATTCTACGTTGTTAGAAATTCATTATTTTGGGGTTTCAATTGTTACAGCAATTATTACAATGTTAAGAAAGCATTGTTTCTTTACCCTTCTTTTCTTAAAAAAACTCGTTGAAATGACGACTTTAGTCTTTAAGTACACATGGCGACTTTATGATAATTGACGACTTTAAGGTCTGTGAAAGCAAAATTCGTGAGATCGACCCATGCTCCAAACACCTTGCCATTTCATTGCAATAAACCATTATGAGATCGACCCTTGCTCCAAACACCTCGCTATTTCATTGCAATCGACCCTTACTCCAAACACCTCGCTATTTCATTGCAATTGACCCTTGCTCCAAATACCTCGCTATTTCATTGCAATTGACCCTTGCTCGAAACACGTCGCTATTTCATTGCAATCGACCCTTGCTCCAAACACCCCGCTATTTCATTGCAATCGAACCTTGCTCCAAACACCTCGCTATTTCATTGCAATCGACCCTTGCTCCAAACACCTCGCTATTTCATTGCGATCGAACTCATGATCCCTGGATTGACAGCCCAGCACTCTACCAACTGAGCTAGCCTATAGAGACTGCATACCTTCAATCCCTGCGTGGACTGAACATCCTGTTCATCCTCGACAATCACGCCCGGTAACTCCACGTGCTGCGGGGGCGTCCTCTCCTGTCTAGAACACACAGACATGTAACTTAATGTGCATATATGATATTATTTTAGTTGTTTTAGTTCCTTAATGTAACAACTATTTTCTTAAGAATTAAATTCAATGCTTTAACCCTATGTTAAACAGTTAGACAATTGAATTAAAATGCAACGAAGAAGAAGGTAAGAGTAAGGCTGAACAGGAATTAAAAATGATTTTGTTATCAACATTCCGAAGATAAGAACATTATTTTTAGTGATAAATAGAAAAGTATCCCAATCAATGACCTTTTCTCACATTAAACCATGAAGTATTAACCTTGCAACTCACTCTTCTTTCTGTACCAGAGTTACATCTCACTCCCTAGGAACTTTGATGTCATAAATCATTACAGTATAACTGCTATAAATACTCTTGTATCTGCACCAGAGTCACGTCCGCCTCCATTAGCACAACAAGTTAGGCCCTGTGTGCCAATATTTAGATACTTTTTATATGGGCAATATTGCCCCGAAGGTTCCAGTGAATTTAGCCCCATTTAAAAAGTAGCACTATATTCGCGTTAAATGTCTAATTTATTAGACTACCGCCTCCCTATGAACCCTAATGTCTTTAATCAGTAAGTATAATGGCTACAACTCACTCTAGTTGCTTTACCAGAGTTACGTTCCCCTCTCTATGAACCAAGGGGAATTCATCAGTAAAGTATTATGGCTACAACTCACTCGAGTTGCTTTACCAGAGTTACGTTCCCCTCTCTACGAACCAAGGGGAAGTAATCAGTAAAGTATAATGGTTACAACTCACTCTTGTTTCTGCACCACAGTTACGTGCCCCTCTCTACGAACCCGGGGGTCTTCGTGCTTCAGCTGGTCCAAGATACGCATCCCGTTGAAAACCAAACCTACAAAACATCAAACCGTACACACTAGCCCATGATATTTTACAAATATTAAACATAGCCATAACATTGAGGCATTTATTTGTTTTGTTTGTCCCAGCATTCTGTGATTTGTATAAGATTTTGTAGTTGCGTAACTACTTACACATATTTGTGCGTCCTCAATGCAGTAATTTTGTAACTGCTTATAATAACATTCTCATGGGAAACTTTTAACAACTATGAACATAGCTTATAACAATTTTTCGATTTCTTACATTGCAATCAAATTTTGAAAGGGTTAAGACGAGACACATGGAAATTCCACGAAAACCAAATTTTTCTAACGAAATGCATAAAAGTCAACACAAAAATAAAATTTTTGGTAATGGTGACCTTGACCCCACCAACCCCGTACCCAATCCCAAGCAAGGTCTAGATATAAGGTATCTCCATATGAAGTTTCATTAAAATATCTGAATGTGTAATCAAGTTATTGAACGGAAACAGTTTTTCTATTTTGAGTTACGGTGACCTTGACTTTAAACCCACCCACCCCAAATGCAATCCCAAGCGAGGTCTCAATACAAGGTATCTATGTATGAAGTTTAATTGAAATATCTCAATGTGTTATAAAGTTATTGAGCGGAAACTGTTTTTCTATTTTTAGTAACAGTGACCTTGACCCCACCCACCTCATACACAATCCCAAGCAAGGTCTCGATATAAGGTATCTATGTATGAAGTTTCATTAAAATATCTCAATGCGTTCTCAAGTTATTGAGCGAAAACCATTTTTCTATCTTTAGTAACAGTGACCTTGACCCCACCCAATCCATATGCAATCCCAAGAGAGGCCTTGATAAAAGGTATTTTATGTATTAAGTTGCATTAAAATATCTCAATACGTTCTTAAGTTATTGAGCGGAAACCGTTTTTCTAATTTGAGTACCTTGACCTTGAACCAACCCACCACATACGCAATCCAAAGCGAGGTCTCGATATAAGGTATTTATGTATTAAGTTTCATTAAAATATCTCAATGTGTTCTAAGTTATTGAGCGGAAGTTGTTTTTCTATTTTTAGTCTCGGTGACCTTAACCCCACCCACTCCATATGTAATCCCAAGCGAGGTCTCGATACAAGGTATTTATGTATTAAGTTTCATAAAAATATCTCAATGCGTACTCAAGTAATTGAGCGGAAACTGTTTGTCTATTTTTAGTAAGGATGACCTTGACCTCATTCACCCCATATGCAATCCCAAGCGAGGTCTCAATATTAGGTATCTATGTATAAGTTTCATTTAAATATCTCAATGCGTTCTCAAGTTATTGAGCGGAAACCGTTTTTCTATTTTTAGTAGCAGTGACCTTGACCTTGACCACACCCATCCCATATGGAATCCCAAATGAGGTCTCGCTATAAGGTATCTATGTGTAAAGTTTCATTAAACAAGAGCTGTTTGTCAAACAGTTATGCCCCCCTCTAGGTTAAAATAGCTAAAAAGACTAATTTTAGATAATCATGGGCCATAACTCGACAATTCCGGGGGCCATTTGGCTGATTATTAAACCTGGCCAAGATATCATGCCCACAAACATGTTCATGAAGTTTGGTGAAGATTGGATAAACAGTGTTGGACTTAAAGAGTTCTAACCACAATAAAGGCAAATTTCAGATAATTCAAGGGCAATAACTCCACAATTCCTAGGCTGATTTGACTGGTTATCAAACATGGCCAAGATGTTATTATAACAAACATTTTCATCAAGTTTGGTGAAGATCAGACGAAAACTGTTGGACTTCTGAAAAGTGCTACGCCCAAACAACTGCGCGCCCGCCTGCCCGCCCAACGACATACGCCAAACTAATAACCAAAATTTTTCTTTGAACAATTTGGTTAAAAATACATGTAGTTCCTTATTTGTTACAAAACACTGTATTGTTGTAAATACTAGGCAAACCATGTTCCTTAAAATAAAAATATAACAAGAGGGCCACAATGGCCCTAGGTCGATCACCCGAGTTTAAGGCATCCCAATTTTGACCCCTTGGGCATCATTTGAGCAATCTTTGTAGAAGACTGGTATGCAATGTTACATACCAAATATGGGCTTTGCGGTTTAAGAGGAGAAGATTCTTTAAGTAATTTTGCTATTTAAGTCTATACAAACAATGTGACCCCTGGGGCATGGCCAGTTTTGACCCCAGGGCATCATTTGAACAATCTTTGTAGAGGACCCCTATACTATGTTACCAACCAAATAACAAACCTCTGGGCCTTGCGGATTCAGAGAAGATAATTTTCAAAGTCATTTAACTATTTAAGTCTATATAAACCATGTGACCACCGGGGCGTGGCCAGATTTTACCTGAGGGGCATCATTTGAACAATCTTTGTAGAGGACCACCATGCAATGTTACATACCAAATATGAAACCTCTGGGCCTTGCAGTTCCAGAGGAGACGATTTTTGCAGTAATTTTGCTATTGATTTAAGTCTATCCATGTGACCCAAGGGCGTGGACAGTTTTCACCCCAGGGGCATCAATTGAACAATCTTTGGGCCTTGCGATTTCAGAGGAGAATATTTTTAAAGTCATTTTGCTATTTAAGTCTATATAAACCATGTGACCACGGGGCATGGCCAGTTTTGACCCCAGGGGCATCATTTGAACAATCTTTGTAGAGGACCACTAGAGGATGCCACATAACAAACATGAAACCACTAGGCTTGGAAGTTTCAGAGAAGATTTTTGCAGTAATTTGCTATTTAAGTCTATATAAACAATGTGACCCCTGGGGAATGGCCAGTTTTGACCCCAGGGGTATCATTTGAACAATCTTTGTAGAGGACCGCTATAAAATGTTACATACCAAATACCAAACCTCTGGGCTTTGGTGTTTCGGAGAAGATTTTCAAAGTCATTTAGCTATTTAAGTATATATCAACCCATGTGACCACCGGGGCGTTGCCAGTTTTAACCCCAGGGGCATCATTTGAACAATCTTTGTAGAGGACCACTATGCAATGTTACATACCAAATAGGAAACCTCTGGGCCATGCGGTTTCAGAGAAGAATACTTTTACAGTCATTTTGCAATTTAAGTCTATATAAACCATGTGACCCCCAGGACGTGGCCAGTGTTGACCCCAGGGGCATCATTTGAACACTCTTTGTAGAGGACCACTATGCAATGTTACATACCAAATATGAAACCTCTGTGCCTTGCAGTTTCAGAGGAGATTTTTACAGTCATTTTGCTATTTAAGTCTTTATAAACCGTGTGACCCCCGGGGCATGGCCAGTTTTGACCCCAGAGGCATTATTTGAACACTCTTTGTAGAGGACCGCTATGCAATGTTACATACCAAATATGAAACCTCTGGGCCTTGCGGTTTCAGAGGAGAAGATTTCTACAGTCATTTTGCTATTTAAGTCTATATAAACCATGTGACCCCACGGTTGTGGCCAGTTTTGACCCCAGGGGCATCATTTGAACACTCTTCGTAGAGGACCGCTATGCAATGTTACATACCAAATATGAAACCTCTGGGCCTTGCGGTTTCAAAGGAGAAGATTTTTACAGTCATTTTGCTATTTAAGTCTATATAAACCATGTGACTCCCGGGGCGTGGCCAGTTTTGACCCCATGGGGCATCATTTGAACACTCTTTGTAGAGGACCACTATGCAATGTTACATACCAAATATGAAACCTCTGGGCCTTGCAGTTCCAGAGGAGAAGATTTTTACAGGCATGTTGCTATTTAAGTCTATATAAACTTTGTGACCCCCGGGGCGTGGCCAGTTTTGACCCCAGGGGCATCATTTGAACAATCTTTGTAGAGGACCACTATGCAATGTTACATACCAAATATGAAACCTCTGGGCCTTGCGGTTTCAGAGGAGAACATTTTTACAGTCATTTTGCTCTTTAAGTCTATATAAACCATGTGACCCCCGGGGCGTAACCAGTTTTGACCCCAAGGGCATCATTTGAACATTCTTTGTAGAGGACCGCTATGCAATGTTACATACCAAATATGAAACCTCTAGGCCTTGCGGTTTCAGATGAGATGATTTTTAAAGTCATTTTGCTATTTAAGTATATATAAACAATGTGACCCCCGGGGCATGGTCAGTTTTGACCCCAGGGGCATCATTTAAACAATCTTTGTATAGGACCACTAGAGGATGCCACGTACCAAATATGCACCCACTGGGCTTTGCAGTTTCAGAGAAGATTTTTGAAGTAATTTTGCTATTTAGGACTATATAAACAATGTGACCCCTGGGGCGTGGACAGTTTTGACCCCATGGACATCATTTGAACAATCTTTGTAGAGGACCACTATGCAATGTTACATACCAAATATTAAACCTCTGGGCCTTGCTGTTCCACAGAGAAGATTTTTACAATCATTTTGCTATTTAAGTCTATATAAACCACGTGACCCCCGGAACTTGGCCAGTTTTGTCCTCAGGGGCATCATTTGAACAATCTTTGTAGAGAACCACTATGCAATGTTACATACCAAATATGAAACCTCTGGGCCTTGCGGTTTCAGAAGAGAAGATTTTTACAGTCATTTTGCTGTTTAAGTCTATATAAACCATGTGACCCCCGGGGCGTGCCCAGTTTTGACCCCAGGGGCATCATTTGAATATTCTTTGTAGAGGACCGCTATGCAATGTTACATACCAAATATGAAACCTCTGGGCCTTGCGGTTTCAGATGAGATGATTTTTAAAGTCATTCTGCTATTTAAGGATATATAAACAATGTGACCCCCTGGGCGTGGCCAGTTTTGACCCCAGGGGCATCATTTAAACAATCTTTGTATAGGACCACTAGAGGATGCTGCGTACCAAATATAAACCACTGGACTTTGCGGTTTCAGAGGAGGAGATTTTTGAAGTAATTTTGCTATTTAGGACTATATAAACCATGTGACCCCTGGGGGCGTGGCCAGTTTTGACCCCAGGGGCATCATTTAAATAATCTTTGTAGAGGACCACTATGCAATGTTACATACCAAATATGAAACCTCTGGGCCTTGCAGTTCCAGAGGAGAAGATTTTTACAGGCATGTTGCTATTTAAGTCTATATAAACTTTGTGACCCCCGGGGCGTGGCCAGTTTTGACCCCAGGGGCATCATTTGAACAATCTTTGTAGAGGACCACTATGCAATGTTACATACCAAATATGAAACCTCTGGGCCTTGCGGTTTCAGAGGAGAACATTTTTACAGTCATTTTGCTGTTTAAGTCTATATAAACCATGTGACCCCCGGGGCGTGGCCAGTTTTGACCCCATGGGGCATCATTTGAAAATTCTTTGTAGAGGACCGCTATGCAATGTTACATACCAAATATGAAACCTCTGGGCCTTGCGGTTTCAGATGAGATTATTTTTAAAGTCATTCTGCTATTTAAGTATATATAAACAATGTGACCCCCTGGGCGTGGCCAGTTTTGACCCCAGGGGCATCATTTAAACAATCTTTGTATAGGACCACTAGAGGATGCCGCGTACCAAATATAAACCACTGGACTTTGCGGTTTCAGAGGAGAAGATTTTTGAAGTAATTTTGCTATTTAGGACTATATAAACCATGTGACCCCTGGGGCGTGGCCAGTTTTGACCCCAGGGGCATCATTTAAACAATCTTTGTAGAGGACCACTATGCAATATTACATACCAAATATGAAATCTCTTGGCCTTGTGGTTTCAGAGGAGAAGATTTTTACAGTCATTTTGCTCTTTAAGTCTATATAAACTTTGTGACCCCCGGGGCGTGGCCAGTTTTGACCCCATGGGGCATCATTTGAACACTCTTCGTAGAGGACCGCTATGCAATGTTACATACCAAATATGAAACCTCTGGGCCTTGCGGTTTCAGATGAGATTACTTTTAAAGTCATTCTGCTATTTAAGTATATATAAACAATGTGACCCCGGGGCGTGGCCAGTTTTGACCCCAGGGGCATCATTTAAACAATCTTTGTATAGGACCACTAGAGGATGCCACGTACCAAATATGAAACCACTGGGCTTTGCGGTTTCAGAGGAGATTTTTGAAGTAATTTTGCTATTTAGGACTATATAAACAATGTGACCCCTGGGGCGTGGCCAGTTTTGACCCCAGGGGCATCATTTGAACAATCTTTGTAGAGGACCACTATGCAATGTTACATACAAAATATGAAACTTCTGGGCCCTGCGGTTTCAGAGGAGATTTTTAAAGTCATTTTGCTATGTAAGTCAAAATAAACCATGTGACCCCCGGGGCGTGGCCAGTTTTGACCCCAGGGGCATCATTTGAACAATCTTTGTAGAGGACCACTAGAAAATGCCAAATACCACATATGAAAGCTCTCAGCCATGCAGTTTCAGAGAAGATTTTTAAATTTTCACTTTTTAAATCTATTTTTAGCTCTGGTGACCTACATATGCAGTGGACCGAAATGATTAGAATAATTTTGAAAGAGGGACACCCAAGGATCATTCCTGTGAAGTTTGGTGAAAATCTGCCAAGCAGTTTAGGAGATGTTGTTCGAATGAAAATGTTGACGCAAGACGGACTACGCATGACGGACAAAAGGTGATCACAAAAGATAACAATGAGCACGTTGTGCTCAGGTCAGCTAAAAATAAATATGTATTTTCTCACCAGAGATCATCCCATGGAATGGCTGAGAGATGTTTCCCGTGCTTTCCCGTCGGCCACCTATCATAATACGAGTCTGGTTGTTGAACACAGTCATCTTGTGTCCTGTAATCCCACAAACATCACCATAATGCAGTCCTACTGCACCAGCACGAAAAAACAATCTTAATGCAGGAATCAAATCACCATTGTAGTTAAAGCATGCATTACTAAAAACTTAATTTGAGTGCTAGTAAATATAGATATTACGCAAACTGTTGTTGTGTACTACCAGTATATAGCAACGAATTTAACCCAAATGGTTGTTGTTGTTAGATATGGGATTTCAAATAAAATGTAGCAGGCTGTCAACAAAGATCCATAGAAAATATAGCAACAATATAGAAATATTTTCACCAGAAATATATGACTTTTTGCTGATTTTTTGGACAAAATATAGGAATTTTATAGTAAGTATACTTCATCGTTAGGTTAATATGGGATCATATTCTAGCCTGATCAGTCTTACAGCTTGAGTTTTAATTAACAAACTATTTTCAAAATATATGATTTCTTTCCAAAATAGAGGAAAATAGGAATTGGTTGACAGCCTGATAAATAGTATCTATTATTTTTTTATACTGTATTAAAGATTAAAAGAAATCTATATTTAAAAGAAAAGTGATCCAAATAAAGCTTGAACAATATTGAGTTTGGGTAGTCTTGGTTTACCTATGCCATAATAACAAGAGCTGTTTGTAAAACAGTTATGCCCCCCTCTAGGTTAAAATAGCTAAAAAAAGCAAATTTTAGATAATTATGGGCCACAATTCCTGGGGCCATTTGGCTGATTATTAAATCTGGCCAAGATATTATGCCCACAAACATGTTCATGAAGTTTGGTGAAGATTGGATGAGTAGTGTTAGACTTTGAGAGCGAAAATCGCCCAAAAGGCAAATTTCAGATAAATTCAAGGACAATAACTCCACCATTCCTGGGCTGATTTGACTGGTTATCAAACATGGCTGAGATATTATTATAACAAACATTTTCATGAAGTTTGGTAAAGATTGGATGAAAACTGTTGGACTTAGAGAGTGGAAACAGATAAAAGGTCAATTCAAGATAATTCAAGGGCAATAAATCCACAACTCCTGGGGCGATTTGGCTGATTATCGAACTTGACCTAGATATTATTATTACAAACATTGTCATTAAGTATGGTAAAGATAGGATGAAAAATGTTAGAATCAGAAAGCGGAAAAGGCAAAATACTAATTTTAGGTAATTCAAGGGCCATAACTCCACAATTCCTGGGGGGATTTGGCTGACTATCGAACTTGACCTAGATATTATTATTACAATGCAGGCTGTCGAGCCACCTTCCTTAAAAAAGTAGGGCAAAAGTAGGGTCAAAATGTTCAGAAAAATAGGGCAAAAAGAGGGATTTTAAATCCAAAAAGAAGGGAAAGTAGGGATATTAGTTACCTTTAGAAAGGAAGATAAAAAGAAGTAAACCCTGTATTACACAGTATATGAGACATCAGTGCTTCATGCAAAGCTGCTCTTGTGCTGGAGAGAACCATAAGGTCCTCTTGTTCAGGGTTGCCACTAGTAAACCATAATTTTCACTGACCAATACGACCATATTTTTTCGGCCTCATCTTCCCCGACAACCGTCTAATCTACACTTTTATATTTTTTTTGGTTTCAGATCTATCAAACTTTCATTAACAAATACCAACAATATATGAGAGAAAACATTATAATGATGATATTAGTCAGTGATGACAATTGACTGAACTGGACTTGGCTATAAACACACATATTCACATATATAACTCTGCTGTCTGTTCGACACCATGGGTGCTACTAGGGTTAATATCATTTACAAAGGCAGAAAACATGTTCTTCTCTGTTTTCACCTTTGATACTCGTGGAAACTTATCTCTGTGCTTCTGTCCTTTGGCATGGCTTCTAAGAGCCCGCTTCCCCGTAAGCAAAATCCCTCCCCCACACTCAAGAAAATATGTTTTTTGACATTTGTTGAGTCCTTTTCTGCCCAGAGAGTCAACATCATTAAATATTGTTGTTTACTAAAGTTTGAAACAAAACTTTACTCCGGAATATAGATCTTTTTCTTATTTCTTTATTAGTAAGTTATACCTGAATATACATGTAGAAGCATGCTTATTTGATTTATAATATATAAAACCATTTCATCATCTGTTTGATAACTTATTGACTTAATAACACACTGTAGAGTAAGCATGTGCAGTGATTTCAGTAGATTTTGAAAACCAAAAGTCAAATAACTCTTTACTTGAATTGTTGAGGAGTCAAATGAAGATATCAATTTAAAACATTGAAATCACAAGGATTTTGTTTCTGCATATTTGTTGTGTGTATATAAAAATGATCTGCGAATGGTAGTTTGTGTTAATAAAGATTAAGAACTTTGCACAAAACACCATTAGTATAATAAAATTAATGTTTACTAGTGGTTTTGAAGTTGGCGAATGGAGAACAACTGCATCGAAATGATGCAGAGCAGATTATTTGCAGATTGCTCGAGTCAAAAATGAGAACATTGCAAGTTTCTGCATCTATTGATTTGTGCACTGCCTCAGAAAAAAATCAACGCAGTTTGAAATACAGTCAAAACGCGATACTGCGAATCGCGATACTACGAAATGACGGAATACTACGAATAAAGCTGCTGGTCCCCTACGTTTTCCTTATATATTTAACTACAAAAAGATGCCATACTACGAATTCGCGATACTACGAAAGATGCGTTACTACGAACAAATGTTACAGTCCCATCATAATGTTTGTATTGTAATATTAACGCGATACTACGAATTGTATTGCAATGGAGCCTTTTGTACACCTTTTCCACGAAGATTTCACACCTCTGCCCAGTCAGACACCTAGCCAGTTTGTTTGCATCATGGACAAAGATAGTCGTTAACAAGTTTAGTTACCGTTTTAAGCCAAGCATTGGTGCAGTGTGAGATTTACGTTTGACTAAATGACTTACGTATTTGCGGCTAGTACGTGATTGCGAATTTGAGTACTATGCGTGGATTTTATGCTTATTTATTTATAATGGAATACATACACAAGTGTATTGTAAAATGCATTTACTTTAATAGAAGTGTGCTGATATTCGTAAACGCTACGACATTAAATTAACACTTAATATAATAATATTACACTACTACTGTAATTTCCGAAAGATGCGATACTACGAAAAACGCAATACTAAGAACAAACCAGTGTCACCCATGAATATTTGTAGTATCGCATTTCGACTGTATTGAATACGTCATGAAAGCACTGCAGATGCCTCTAAAAAGCAAGAAAAGTATAGGATGAGTCTGCACTGCCTTTCAGTCTTCAAAAGTCTAAAGTTAACATAAAAACAAAATTGATTAAAACACATTTAAATTATGTTTATACACAATCACATCAAAATATTTTGGAAATACTAATAAATACTGCTTGAAGACTGCCATAGCCACTGAACATTTTACTGGCCACGAAAAAAACAAATTCCCTGACTTTTCAAGTTAAGTGGCAACCCTGTTGTAGCTTGGTCAGGTTATCTTCAACACACAACAGCTGCATGCTTCA
Source organism: Congeria kusceri (assembly GCA_027627225.1). Classification (NCBI taxonomy): domain Eukaryota; kingdom Metazoa; phylum Mollusca; class Bivalvia; order Myida; family Dreissenidae; genus Congeria; species Congeria kusceri. The sequence goes on from CM051028.1 coordinate 60,107,108, forward strand.
AGCACTCCATATGTCCGCTAAATTAGCGGTGACTGTCACATACAGAGGTCTAACATATATTTAAGATAGGTAAATTCCGCATAAAAACAGTCATAAAGACAGTTAAAAACTCAAATATTCACAATGATTAATAATTGAACAGGATAAAAGATTAAAATTAATGTGATTTTACGAAAAAAAAACACATTTTGACAAATAAAAAGTAGGGATAATAGGGCATTTTAAAGAAAAAGCAGGAGATGGTAATAAAGTGGGAAAAAGGAGGAAAAGTAGGAAAAGTAGGGCCCGCTGGACATTTTCATTAAGTTTGGTGAAGATTTTATGAAAACTGTTTGACTTAGAGAGCGGAAACGGCTAAAAAGGCCAATTTTAGATAATTTAAGAGCCATAACCCACAATTCCAAGGCCGATATGGATGATTATTGAACTAGATATTATAGCTATATTTTCATGAAGTTTATTGAAGATCAGATGAAAACTGTCAAGTTTAGAGAACGGAAACGACACTAGAAAACCAATATACCCCGCCATCTTCTATGGGGAGCATAGTAATTAGAGTATTATTTTGTCTAATGGTAAAATGAAAAATATGAACTATTCGTAAATAAGAATATTTTGGCAATGCACTTTACTTTGACCATCAAACCATAAAGATGCACAAAATGAAGATAACAATTTTTTTTAACTTCTGTTAAATTTTGAACTGTTGTAATGTTTTTCCTAATATCAACAAATAGTTTTATATATTGTTATACACTGACTACTAATAACGACCTAAACTCTTGCATTATATTTGAAATTTCTGTCATCCTGCTAAACATTGATACTGGAACTTAAAAAGTTAATAATAAAATAATGCATTTAGTAGCTTTTAAACAAAATCCCATTTTGTGCAAGGGTTCGAACGCGTGCCCATTGTCATTATAAAACTGTGATTTAGCATGAAACAAAAGTGCCAGTTGATTAATTCTTAATTCTTAATCTTAGGAAATGTTTATTTGGTGAATTTTGACCATCGGCACAATGCTTTACCTGAATAACTGAATTGAATATTTATACATAGGTAGATGCCAAAAGCATTTTTGACATGCAGGTGTTAGAAATATGAACTGGGAAACAAAATTACCTGTGATATCATTTAAGTCAGGATATAACTGGAGAATTGTGTCTGTTTGCGGCAGAATTAATAACAAAAACAGATTACATGGTAAACTCTTACATAGTAAAAATAAGTATGTGCAAGGATCTTAATCTTATTTTACACAGAAGTCCTAATTTTAGGGAACGATCCAGAGTAAAAATATCACAGTGCTGCACCCAACTCCTTTTTGGTTCCCCCATGCTGCCCCTCTGGGCTGGTCAACACTTTAATATTGCAATGAATATCTTTTAAAATTCCACAATTTCTTTGCAATTTTTTGGATCATGTTCAAAAACCACAACGAGAAGCTTAAAAGCGCTAAAATCCCAGAACTACCAAATTTTTAGAAAATGTCAAAGATCTGATCCATCTTTCCACCCATAATTGTTGATGTTGCTGCTGCTGCCACTGTTGATTTGTTGACAAAATAATGAACTGGTAAAGATATAAAAAATAGTATAGACAGTCTGCTCTCGATAAATCATCTGAATATAAAACATTTTTGTCACTCAAGAAACAAGACTCCTTGTACATACTTTACAAATATTAACAAATAATTTACTAACAGTGAACAAGAATGTACAACATATTATGAACAAAATAAAAACTCAACAAATGGTTTCAATGAAATTTTAATAAAACTCTGACTATATTTGCTTGGTATATATTCTTAATAAATCACTGATCAAAAATATGAAATTATATATTTACATTTAATGAATTAAATGTTCTTATAATACAGTATAAACATCAAGCATTTTACAGAACTGGTCTGTATGAGATGCAAAAGTAACCTTACAAAAATAATTAAGTCTTTTTAGAAACTAATGTATTTATAATCTGAACTCTAATTCAACAACTTTTATTAACTTAATTAAAAAAAACATCACAATGGTAAAAGTAACAGTTGAATAGAAGCAATCGTATGTAAATAAATTGAACAAAGTCTAAAAAAACTTACAGAAATTTGTAACATTAAATATAATTTAATGTTTACAATTTTAGTGATAAATTAAACTTTATTGAAGCCAAAACATTAGACGATACAGTAAGGTTCTCATCATTGACAAAAACAATAAACAAGAGAAAAATGCAAAAACCGCATTAAAGCCAGATTTTTTATTTTGCCGATTTTGACTTGTTCATGTACCCCACATGTACAAGTCAATGTTGGTGAAGACCATCCAAGGAAATTTCTGTAAAGTTTCATGAAGATTGACCAAGAACTTTTGAAAATATGACAGGAAAACTAAATTTTAATGCAAATTCTATTTTTAGCTCTAGTGGCCATTTTGTGCAGTGAGGCAGAACTATTTGAATAAGTTTGGTAGAGTGTAAAGTTTCATCAAGATTGATCAAGAACTTTAGAAAATCAGACAGGAATATAAAACTTTAACGCAAATTCTATTTTTAGCTCTAGTGGCCATTTTGTGCAGTGAGGCAGAACCATTTCAATAAGTTTGGTAGAGGAACACTAAACGAATATTTGTGACAAAATAATTTGAAAATCTAGCCATAGGTTTAGAAGAAAATGGCGTTTAGACATATTATATTTTTAGCTCTGGCGGCCACCTTGTGCAGTGAAACCGAATCATTTTCGCAGGTTTGGTAGAGGACCATCCAAGGAACATTTCTGTAAAGTTTCCTGAAGATTGACCAAGAACTTTTGAAAATATGACAGGAATACGAAACTTTACCGCAAATTCTATTTTTAGCTCTAGTAGCCATTTTGTGCAGTGAGGTGGAACCATTTGAATAAGTTTGATAGAGGAACACTAAAAAAACATTTGTGTAAAATTATTGAAAATCGAGCCATAGGTTTAGAAGAAAATGGTGTTTAAACATAATTCTATTTTTAGCACTGGCGGTCCATCTTGTGCAGTGAAGCGGCACCATTTTCACAGGTTTAGTAAAGGACCATCCAAGGAATATTTCTGTAAAGTTTCATGAACAGCGACCAAGTACTTTTGAAAATATGACAGGAATACAAAACTTTAACGCAAATTCTATTTTTAGCTCTAGTGGCCATTTTGTGCAGTGAGGCAGAACCATTTAAATAAGCTTGGTAGAGAAACACTAAATGAACATTTGTGTAAAATAATTTGAAAATCTAGCCATAGGTTTAGAAGAACATGGCGTATAGACATAATTCTATTTTTAGCTCTGGTGGCCATCTTGTGCTGTGAAGCAGAACCATTTTCACAGGTTTGGTAGAGGACCATCCAATGAATATTTCTGTAAAGTTTCCTGAAGATTGACCAAGAACTTTAGAAAATATGACAGGAATACAAAACTTTAACGCAAATTGTTAATGACCGCGAAGCCCAGCCGCCCAATCGGCCAGTTTTCGCTAATCTATAAGCCGTGAAAAATCCGACTAAAAATGATCTTGTAATGGTTTATAACAGTTGGCAGGTATAATGTACTACACAGGTTTTCATTCTTCATCCAAGGGAGGCAACCATCCATGCTGCAGTCCTAGATTAGTTCCCTTGAAACTCTGTGCATTCAATGACACAATGAGCGTTTCGGAGCAAAACAAAATGATAACATAAATAAATGTACTGGAACATTGATAGTTACCAGCATTTAAAGTTTGTTCATCAAAGTGAGCCCTGACAAAATTTAACAAATTAATAATAACTAATAAAGTTTCATAGGAAAGATAGGCATTGCATAGTAAAATTGTGTTGTCATTGTTTACCTTGTAATTTCAAATATGTGTCAGATCATGTTAGAATTAAAAAAAAATACACAAATATTTGTCAATCTGATGCGTGCATATCAAATTCCTACATATCAAAACTCAAACTTGTTTATTAACCAATAAACAATGCTAAATAAAAAAAAAAATCTTATTATAAATAATCAATTAAATTACAGGCTAAAATGGAAGCATTTGTCACTGGTAAATGTCATTCTACGCTCAAATGTTATAGGCACTTATATTTGTTCAGGTTTGAAAATTAAGCTTATAAAGACAGTCAAGAGGATTCTATTTATAGAATCTGAAACGCAATACTTTGATTCATATTCAAGCAGAAAAGCAAAAACAACAAGTAATATTCCGATACACATCAAATTGCAATAACATTCGGAATACAATATGTCTCGTTTCAATGATACTTTGCACTACATCTATCAATAGTGGCTTCTGATATATAGTTAACCATTCAAAGCAGAATGTTAGAAAACACGGGAAAATAAATGTCAAAATCACTATAATGCATCTTTTAAACAGCAAAATTGAACATGATTATTTTTGTCAGTATACGAAAAAATCAACATTAACAATCAACACATAAATTGTTTTGAAATAACAAGTGCTAATTAACAGATAAACATTAAAATAAAATAGTTTAAATGGATTATTATTAAATGTAAATGTAATAGACATAGATTCAAATTGTGGTTATTGACATTATACAAAGTTACAGAACATAACACACATCCTGTATGTCAATATAGTTATAATTATGTACATAAACCATTGCATGCGATAATCTAACTGTATCCTCAGCATGTATGCACAATATAAAATGAGAAGTGTCAATGAAGGAGTCAACATACAAACAAACGCAAATACCGAACAATAAACACAGATGAAATCAAAGACTACATTTTTGTATTTTGTCTATTTTGTGATTGTTATATGAATATCCTTATGTATTATTCTAATTTTCTATACCACAATGTTTGAGCCAATATAACATGTATATAGGTGTAGGTGTTAGATCTGACGTTATATTGGGAAGAAAGTCTGCCATTATCTAATTCATTACTATCACTAATTATCTGCCCACACACAAACTGTTTCCATTAACTGAATATATGACAAAAATGGTAATTTATATGTATCGTAAAGAAACAAGCACTCAATGTGTACACAGCAAATGGATAGATGACATTATATACCAATGCAGTCCTTGAAATATTAATAAATCTCCAACAATGCAATGTTTAAATGTTTGTTTGTTTGTTTGTTCGGATTTTTCGCAGTATTCAACAGTATTTCAGTCATATAACGGCGGTCAGTTAACCTACTCACACTTTTCCTGGGTAAGCTGGTTTACCAGTACTAAGTGCACATACATTTGCCAGTAACTGACAACTGCCAACTTGAATCAGAGGTAGGAGGAGAATGGCCGTAGTTATAATTTAATGACCGATCCCCACACAAGTGATGTGGCCGGGCTGGGAATCGAACCCGCGATCCTCGGATTTGTAGTCCAGCGCTCTACCAACTGAGCTAGCCGGCCCGGCACAATGTTAAAATACTTTGGCCTTTAAATATTACTCGAACAGCCATTCTTTAAATTAGAAGAATCCTATATAAATGGTGGTGGCCGCATACCTTGGATTTATTTTATGCAGTGCAAAATTCCCACTAAGATATGCCCTAGAAGCGTATTTTTTCCTATTAGAGCCAAAGAAAATCAAAGCTGTAACAAACATTTTCATTTGTCGCTATTTTAGAGTCAAATGTAACAACCATTTTCACTGGTTGCTATTTTAGAGTCAGACAGCGTTCTCAATCTCAAACATGCGTAGTCATCTGAGGGCAGTACAGCAAAATTCGACTCAAATATAACCCAAATTCAAGAACAACGACACGCTTTAGACCTTTCCAGGTTTTTGCCACTAACATCAAAACTCTTCCCTTACTATTGTTAAAGAATTAATTACCAGTAAACGTTAATTAAAAACACATTGCAAGCTTTACCACATGCTCTTTTGTGTAAAAACGATTGACAGTTAAACAACATGATATTTGAGTATATCGATTGGACTGAGCACTAGATCAATGTGCATATGAGTATATCGATTGGACTGAGCACTAGATTAATGTGCATATGAGTATATCGATTGGACTGAGCACTAGATTAATGTGCATATGAGTATATCGATTGGACTGAGCACTAGATCAATGTGCATATGAGTATATCGATTGGACTGAGCACTAGATCAATGTGCATATGAGTATATCGATTGGACTGAGCACTAGATCAATGTGCATATGAGTATATCGATTGGACTGAGCACTAGATTAATGTGCATATGAGTATATCGATTGGACTGAGCACTAGATTAATGTGCATATGAGTATATCGATTGGACTGAGCACTAGATCAATGTGCATATGAGTATATCGATTGGACTGAGCACTAGATCAATGTGCATATGAGTATATCGATTGGACTGAGCACTAGATTAATGTGCATATGAGTATATCGATTGGACTGAGCACTAGATCAATGTGCATATGAGTATATCGATTGGACTGAGCACCAGATCAATGTGCATATGAGTATATCGATTGGACTGAGCACTAGATCAATGTGCATATGAGTATATCGATTGGACTGAGCACTAGATCAATGTGCATATGAGTATATCGATTGGACTGAGCACTAGATCAATGTGCATATGAGTATATCGATTGGACTGAGCACTAGATCAATGTGCATATGATTGACATTTGTAAAAATGTCAATTCCTTTTCTTACCTGCCGGATTCTTAAAATGTTGTTCCCAGTCCACCTGCAGACTCGCGTTTTCTCCAAAACGTACAAACTTGATCACATGGTATTGCCCGTCATTCACTTTCTGTTCCAGCGTTACTACCGGAACGGACTCTTGGCCCATATTGTACACCATGAATATGTTGCCATTCACCTGAAAGTTGTCAGATGCATTTTGCATCATATTTCCGAATGAAAGCTTGGAAGAACACTTTGCTATGACACAGTCTAAGGATTTATTCCCATATCTGACCTTTGACCTTGAATTGTGATCTTCACCTTGGACCTTAGTGACCTGGGTCTTGTGAGCTTCGCACTGTCTCATAATGCTCTTTGCTTCTGCCAAGTTATTTGAAAATCCTTTCATGGTAGACAAACCTGTGCTCCGGACAAAGTCTAAGGATCTGTTTTTTATATTTTAACTTAAAATTGCGACCTTGACCCTGGAACCACACAATGCTTTTCCCTTCTGCCAAGTAATTCTGAAATCCTTCCATGCTGGACAATTTTATGCTATGGACAAAGTCCAAGAACCGATTTCTTATATTTGACCTTTAATGTAGGCTAAAAAAAGGTCAAACAAACACAATTTAAATTAAAATATTTCTTTCTCAAAGTGAATAAACTATTTTCCCTACATTTATATATACCCCAGTACCTTATTTTTACCTGTATAGTATGCCAATATCAATAGCGTACTTTCAGATTATTTATGATATTACCCCCATGAGGCCCATTTCATATGCATTGTCCCTGTACGATGGAATGGTAAGACTAGTTCTATCAACAGTTAAAGCAAAAGATTAAACCAAATACCAGTTCCATTTCAATGAAGTCTTGCGTAACTGCGCTGTCTATGCGGAGGATCATGGCACGCTGCTGGATGGTCCGGATTCCAAGTGCGAGGTAGTCACTCTTGGTATCGGGTCTCGAGTCTCTCGGATACTCAAACACGATGAGGCCGTTGCCTAGCCCAATCTCATAGGATATGCTCTCTATGTGGAGGAGGAATGTGGAAATAAGGAAGTACTGAATTCAAGTCATGCCTCTTTCATATACAGTGAGGTAAATATGAATGTAACAGTGTGGTTATAAATGAAGAGGATGAACTGAATTCAAGCGACGCATGATTCACACATTCTCAAGAAAAATCGTTTTTGTCAATATAAGAAGGAACAAACAAAAAAAGCACACGATTACTTTGTACTTTTCATTGGCAGCTTAATAACTCAGTACCAAAACATGACAGTAATAATTCTGCCATTTTTGTTTTTTATTATTGCCCCCATGCCTACCATCATTTCAATCTACAACTTTATCGTTACTCATTTTTAAAGTATATCTGTAATAAACATCCCCAGCTAAAATGTGAGAGTAACAATTCTTTGCTTTTTAATATGGCCCCCAAACCTACCATCAGTGCAGCGAGGCCCAACAAAGGTGGTCATGTCACAGTTGCACACGTAGGAGTTCCACTGCTGCTCACACTGACCGCCATTGGCACAAGATTTAGAGTGGCATGTAACCTCAGAACCTGCACAATACAATGAGGTCTTGCTTATGCATATGATGGGAGTGCTATAGGTAGCAGTTGATTGTTTTAGAGAGGTCATGTGTGTCATACACCCATATGCATGCATCTAGCCAGAAGTCATTTTTAAAAAGTAGAGTGTTCCTTTCCAATCTCAGTAGTAAGTACACCATTGCACTAAATAATGAAAAATACTTAGTGCATCTAAATCAATTCGCATATAAATAACACTGCAGTATCAACTGTAGTGCAATAAATTAAAACAGTTAAAACATGACACCAAATGCTAGAAGTGCACACAAAAATGGCATTTAGACTTAATTTTTATGAACAGTTACAAATGCATACTTTATCATACTTCTAGTATGAACAACAATAGGAATTGAGTAAACTAAAAAACTGATCAAGTCAATCTACCTGTACATCCTTCACAATCCTCATGAGGATTCAGATTACTCAATCCTCTTGACCTACTTGAGACATATATACTTTTGACCTACTTTACGATCCTCTTGACCTTCTTGAGAAACCCTATGACCGATATTACAATCCTCAAGACCAACTTAAGCAACCTTATGACTGCCATGTGCATCATCATGACTTACTTAAGAATCCTCATTATAACCTACTTTACATCCTAATAGCCAACTTGAGAATTCACATGACCTACTGAAATATCCTTGTGACCTACTTGTGCATCTCTGTGACTAATTTGTGCTTTCATGTTACCTTTTTTACAATCCTCATGACCAAATTTACAATTCTTATGACCTACTTTACAATCCTCATGACCTACTTTACAATTCTTATGACCTACTTTACAATCCACATGACCTACTTTACAATTCTTATGACCTACTTTACAATTATTATGACCTACTTTACAATCCTCATGATATACTGAAGCATCCTACCAAATTGTACATTCTCTTTACCTTCTTTACAATCCTCATGACCTACTTTACAATCCTCATGACCTACTTTACAATCATCATGAACTTATTTACAATCCTCATGACCTACTTTACAATTATCATGACCTATTTTACAATCATAATGACCTACCTTACTATTATCATGACCTACTTTACAATCCCTATGACCTACTTTACAATAATAATGACCTACTTTACAATCCTCATGACCTACTTAATGATCCTCATAATCTAGTTAAAGCATCCTTATGACCAATGTGTGCCTTCTCGTTACCTTCATTACAATCCACATGGGCTACTTTACAATGCCCATGACGTACTTCAGCATCCTATTGATCTACTTTCCAATTCTCATGACCTACTTGTGCATCCCCGTGTCACGGTGTGAGCACCGGACGTCTCCACAAAGTTTGCCGCGTCCAGAATGTCAATCCTCTCACTGTTGATGTCAAGAGCCGCCATGCATCCCAGAAAGCCATAGCGCGAAGATATCTTTGTAGACAGCGTGTTAAACCGTGTCTTGAAACAGCAAGGGAAGGTTTATATCATAATTATATGAAATTAGAAACATAGCTAGAGGATTGGTTGGGTTCAAAGAAAGTTCACATACCTTAAATGAGTTATTTAAAAGATGTAAAAGGTTTTTAAATAAAAGTGGAATAATTACTAGTTCATTTTTTCTGTTATTACTAAAGACACTTCAGAAATATTTTTAGTTTCCCCTTGAAACAAAAATGATGATAGCATGTAATTACACCTTCAAACTAAATACTTTTTAAGCTAAAAGCATTATATGAGCACGCAATTAGTTGCATAGGTCTCTCATTTTCACTTAAACTATGCCTCATAAAAACCAGTTCAAAGAAACATTTAAAACAAATGTCATAACCAGGGGTGGCAAAATTGTATCTTGCTTTACTTGTCTGTTTTTGACAAATGCTGTTGTACATCTTTCCATGTACATTTTATAATTACATAGTAAATTCTGGGAAGATTTCACATGTCCGTACATACTCTGGGACAAGCTGGACAATATACAGCTGAACTTCGTTATCTCGAACTCGCTTAGGTCGAAGTTCTTTGGTAAGTCGAAGTAAAAACTAATTCCTGACTTTCTTGTTTCTTATTGTATATAAAACAAGAAACGTGGAAATTCCACGAAAAACCAAATTTTTCAAACGAAATGCATAGAAGTCAGCACAATAATGAAAGAAAGTGCCATATGCATTCCTAAGCAAGATCTCGTAATAAGGTATCTATGTATGAAGTTTCATTAAAATATCGCAATGCGTTCTCAAATTATTTAGCAGAAACCGTTGTTGAATTTTTAGTAACACTGACCTGACCTTGATCTCACCCACCCATATGCAATCCCAAGCGTAGTCTAGATACAAGGTATTTATGTATTAAGTTTCATTCAAATATCTTGATGCATTCTTAAGTTATTGAGCGGACACCATTTTTTCTATTTTTAGTAATGGAGACCTTGACCCCATCCACCCTATATGTAATCCCAAGCAAGGTCTCCATATAAGGTAAATATGTATGATGTTTCATTAACATTTCTCGATGCGTTCTCAAATGATCGAGCAGAAACCATTTTTCTATCTTTAGTAACGTTGACCTTGACCTTGAACCCACCAACCCCATATGCAATCCAAAGCGAGGTCTCGATATATGGTATCTATGCATTAATTTTTATTAAAATATCTTTATGGATTTTAAAGTTATTGAGCGGAAACTGTTTTTCTATGTTTAGTAACGGTGACCTTGACCGTAACCCCACCCACCCCAATTGCAATCCCAAGCAAGGTCTCAATATAACGTATATATGCATGAAGTTTCATTAAAATTACTTGATGCGTTATTAGGGTATTGAGCGGAAACCGTTTTTCTATTTTTAGCAATGGTGACCTTGACCTTGACCCCACCCATCCCATATGCAATCCCAAGCGAGGTCTCCATATAAGGTATCTATGTATTAAGTTTCATTAAATATCTTGATGCCTTCTCAAGTTATTGATTGGAAACCGTTTTTCTATTTTTAGTAATGGTGACCTTGACCCCACCCACCCCATATGCAATCTCAAGCGAGGTCTCCATATAAGGTATCTATGTATGAAGTTTCATTAAAATATCTCGATGCCTTCTCAAGTTATTGAGCGGAAACCGTTTTTCTATATTTAGTAATGGTGACCTTGACCTTGACCCCACCCATTCCATACGCAATCAAAATCGAGGTCTCAATATAAGGTATCTATGTATGAAGTTTCATTAAAATATCTTGATGCGTTGTCAAGTTATTATGCGGAAACCGTTTTTCTATTTTTAGCAACGGTGACCTTGACCCCACCCACCCATATGCAATCCAAAGCGTGGTCTCGATATAAGGTATCTATGTATGAAGTTTCATTAAAATATCTCAATCAGTTCTCGAGTTAGACAGCGGAAACGAAAAGTTGACGCCGCCACCCCGCCCGCCCGCCCAACGACATACTCCAATCTAATAACCAAAATTTTCTTCAAAAATTTGGTTAATAAATACGGTTATCTCAAAGGTTTCACTCAAATTTTTGGAGATGTTGAAGTGGTTTCCTATCCCAAATAGATTTTTCACACTTGTTTCTATGCATTTGTCTCGTGTTGACGTCTGTTGCAAGATGTATGCGACCATAGTAGAAGTTTGTCACACATTGCGAACATCTTACCACTTCTAATCACAGGTTCATTGATAGCATGTCTTTCAATTGAGTGTAAGATTCTTCATTGACCGTGCAGTATATGCAAACACTACTGCTAGTGTATAGTGTAATTTTTCAATCATTTGGACCCAGTATTTCTATAGTCTGTATTCGGATAAGTCAAACTTCTGATATGTCGAAATCATTTCAAATTGCCCGCAACTTCGATATAACAAAGTTCAGCTGTAACAAATTATTTTGCAGCTCCTAGGAAGAAAGAATTACCTTGACCAATCCACCAACATACAGCGGCCCTTTCAAGTCAAAGTGTCGAGCTGAGTAACCCTTCATATCCTCCACAGTGGAGGGGTTACTGTCCACACGGATCTGCTGTTGGTCCATCTGCGGTCGAAACAGCGACACATCGTGCCAGTTGTTATCGTTTAATGGCTCAGGGGTGTTCACATGTACCCTCTTAGACCCTCCGCCCATGTCGTAAATGTAATACAAGTATCCGTCGTCAATTTCCAACGCCAGAAAGTCCGGTCCGTTGAGACCACTGTACAGAATGAGCCCAGAGTTCTGGCGGGTTTTGAATTTGAACGAGAGGGAGAAATGTGGGGTGTGGGACTGCAGCAGGTGGTGGGGTAAGGTCACATAGGACTCCTGGGACTTGAAGGTGACTGCGTCTTGTATCAGAGAGCCACCAGGGTCAAACCTGAAAGACAGAAATAATACTGAAATAATTTTAATTATACAATACCAATTAACAGTTTTTAATCTCAGCAATATAACACTTTATGATTTGGAGCACCCTACATTTTGAAAACACACTGTCATAAACAAAATTTGTATAAAGTTAATCAAAATCCATTCAACATCTTATAAGTCCAGACAAGCAAATAGCCAATTTTGACTTTTAAGTATGACCTTTGACCTACAGTTCTGGTTCATATGCATGACATGCTGTCTCATTTAGGCAAATATTTGAAGTAATTTGAAAATCCTTCAATTCATGGCCAAGTCATAGTCCGGATAAGCAAATAATGATTTTGAACTTTGACCTATAAATGTGACCTTGACCTTTGACCTACATACCTGGTTCATGTTCACCTCTTGCTGTCTCATTCAGGTTCACATTTATGCCAGGTAGTTTTAAAATTGAGGGCAAGTGAACGCACAGACAAGGAAAGTGCCAATTTTGACCTCTGACATCTTGATGTGACCTTGACCTTTGATCTTGAGACCTGATTCATAAGTGCTAAACAACAACTCATGGCAGCACACCTTTGTGCCAAGTTCTTTTAAAATCCCTCCATCCATGGCCAACTTATAGTGAAGAAAAGCACCACAGCCAATGTATAAAATCAAAGGGCAATAACTCCAGGAAACATAATCAGACTGGAACAACCTGGCAACATGCGCATGTCCTCTTGGTAAGGATGCTGCATATAAAGTTTCATTGAAATCGGATTCTGAGTTTCTGAGATCTCGCGCAGAAATGAAAATGTCCTAATTAAAAAAATCCTGTTTATAATCAAAGGGCAATAACTCACTGAAAATCATCAGACCGGAAAGACCTGACAATATGCACATGTCCACCCTATAGGGATGCTGCATATAAAGTTTCATTGTATTCGAGTAATTAGCTCCTGAGATCTCGCACAAAACAAAATATCGAATGGATGGAAGGATGGACGGAAGGACGGATGGACGGAAGAACGTATGGACATCAAGTATAATGGATAAAATTATAAAATTTCGTTTCACACACAGACAAAGTGAATCGCAGTGAAATTTGAATTTGGACGGATGGACAAAGCGGCAACTATATGCTGCCCCCTTTGGGCAGCATAAAAATCTCCAACAATTTTACGTTTATATGTATCTTTTTATGATGATTTTCATTTTCAGATTACATCAAATCATGGGATGATGAAACATGAATATAAAATACTTATACTATTTGTGTATGGTCAATATGGAGATACATTTATTTTACAGAGAAAACTAATTTAATCAATAGTCAATGAATTTATAAGTTAAAATCTTTTTTTTAGCTTGATTGCATCAAAAGGTTGGGGCTAATTGAGACACGTTCCTGTCCATTTCCTGGGTAGAACTAATATTTGGTGTCTTTTGAGAAAGATAATTTGAATGCTTCCCGAGTAGGGATCCAGCTCACGACCTCCCGTTCGCAAGGCGACCACCAAATATGAATTCATTAACACAGGATCAAGCAGAAGGAAGCATGAACACCACTTTTCAAATTCACCAACCTGGCTGTGACTTCAATGCTCTCCACACTTTTCTCCTTGGCCATGTCGAAGAAGTGGTTCCCATTGTAGATGAACTGCTGCATGTCGCCCACGAACCATGGGTGGGACCTCACAGGCATGTCCAACTGCACCCCTTCCTTCAAGGGGAAAGCTGCTGGACCTGCAACAGAATCCATAGGCAGTGCTGCAATGTACAACAGAAAGGGGGGTTAATTTCTTGACATATCACAAATTTATGTCTAAATTAAATATGCTTTCTGAAAGCATTAAATTTTTTCATTATATTCCTAGGTTACTTTATTTCACCAATTCCTTGAATGATTCATGGCCTCTGAAAATAAAAGATCTCAAATGATCCAAGGTTTTGACTGACCCATGGTCTTAAATAATTCAATGGCATAATTGATTTAAAGTCTTGAATGATCTCAGATCTTGAATGATCCATTAAGTCTCGAATGATTCAATTTTAGATTGATCTTCAAGTCTTGAATGATCCAAGGTCTTGAATGATCCAAAGTCTTGAATGATTTAAGGTCTTTAATGATTTAATGTCTTAATTAATCTCAGGTCTTGAAAGATCCAAGGTCTTAAATAATCAAAGATTTTAAAGTCATTGATCCAGTCCAAGTATTACATATATAGCATTATGTTACTATCTTTCAGAACAACAGACATCCACTTGTTTTATTTAGAAACTTCTAACTCATTCTGTGTACAGCTGGTAACTTACGACTCAGCAGAAAGGAAAATTGATCTATTTCAAATAAATGTACAGCAGCCAAATATGGCACATAAAAGCACAAGTTTCTCACCTGACAGAAGGGGTCCCATCGAACCAACCACAATCTGTTTCACACGCAGGGTGATTGCTATCAATGGGATATTGTCTGCAAGTAGATATAATATATGGGCTTATTAGTAATGTAATGAGCAAAATGTGAATAACGGTTAATAGGCCAAATTTTTATTCAAGAAAACCAGCAAAAACGGTATGGTATTGAAAACCTTGCATCAATTTCTAGTAAAAACAATCCTAAGAATATAAATTATAAAGTATAAAATCTGCTTTTGTGTTCTAATTAAGGAATATTCATGGGGATAAACTCCAAACTGCCCTTTTTCCTATAAAAGTTTTAGTTGGTTTAATGCGTTATGTTACAAAGTACATTGTGCATAATAGCCTAATTACAGTATGCAATTTACACCTAGAACAAGTACATTAAAACCTCTGCCAAGAACCTGACCTGTAGAGCAAATGTACAGTTAACTTCAGAAAATGATAAGTCAGACAAGTATATGGAATAGTACCATAACCCATGGAGAAGAACATGATAACATGGGATACACTTTGTTAAAGTACATGACCTTTTCTGCAAGAACAAAACACCTTCTGTAGGTATATATTACGGGACGCGATTTTCTGCGTTGAATATGCATATATTGTCTGTCAGGACTGTCATTTTTTTAACTCCGTCTCATCGGACACACAATTTTTCTAATGTATCGGTACTCTGATCATTACAGTAAAGACAACTCCTGTTTGTACAGCGTTGTACGAGTTGTGTTTCTTGTTGAGTATTGACCAATTTTCTAGGCACATAATTGCTTTTTCGGAATACTTCAATATTTATCTTGCAAATGTAGTGTGTTTCGTTGTAAACTATATTGGGTGCTAAATTGAAGAAAGAACAAAAGGCAATCAAAAATTTAAACGATGGCTCTACTTTTGACTCAGTTACCAATCATTCATATTCCTAATGGTTCAACTGGCCTGCAAGAATATATTTCCGCATTTAATTTGCTTCCCCAAACTGCAAATTGTCATGTTTAATTATTCTAAAGTATGTTTCAATTGCACTAAGTCACAAAACAATTTTACAGTAAAAACAAGCAAACACAATGATTGGGACCCCCACTTTTATTGACAGGACCCCTGAAAATCATCCACACGAGTGCTGGGGACCCATAAAATTTCACATTGATGTAAAACCCTGCACTAAGACTTTATTTGTATCTGAATTTGGCAAAGAAAAGAACAAAACAAAAACAACTAAATAAGACAAGACAATGCAGCACATGGCTACGACATCTGTAGGTTACACTCCACTCTTACCTGTGACATGTCTCAGGGCGTCCACCCAGAACCAGATGGCCTGTCCACGGCGCTTGATGTAGGCCGTGTGCCACTGGTTGTCGTTCAGGTTGTGACCCACTGACAACGTCTGTAAATAAAATAATTTAATGTTAGTAAAGCTTTCTGTAGGGCCTTACTGACTATGCTCAGAATGTAAATGTTAGTATCACTTTCTGCAATACTTACTGACAATGTTCTAAATGTAATGTTAGCAACAGTTTCTGTCCTGCCATGCTGCTAATGTTCAAAATATAATATAAGTAACACTTTCTGCAATGCCTTGCTGCTAATGTTCAGAATATAATATAAGTAACACTTTCTGCAATGCCTTGCTGCTAATGTTCAAAATATAATTCATGTACAAGTAACACTTTCTTCAATGCGTTACTAACAATATTCAAAATATAATACATGGATAAGTAACACTTTCTGCAATGCCTAGCTGACAACGTTCAACATGTAATATAAGTAACACTTTCTGCAATGCCTTGCTACCAATGTTCACAATATAAGTACCATATCTATTCTATGTTTTCAGTAGCTTATAAATAAATATTTTTTTCAGCGTCTGAATACTTAGATTCACAAAAAAGTTCTGAAAAATGTTCTAGTCTTAAAAATCGCAAATAAGCTACGCACTTTTTTGTATAGTTGACTGCGGTGGAGATTCTGAAAAATGTTCAAGTCGTAAAAATCGCAAATAAGCTACGCACTTAATTGTATAGTTTTCAGCGGATTTGGACTTCATTTTAGCCGGAGATGTTAATTTTTGACACGAGGTTGTTTATTGAAGCCATTATATTGTCCCTAACTTGATAACTGACATGCAGAATGGTGCTGCAAATTTTTCGCAAGATGAAATTGGCAAACAATAGGAGAGACGTCTGTGATAAAACCTGTCGCTCCCTATGAAAGGTTTTAGTATAATTGATGTTAATTGCCAATACTTATATAGTTGACATAAATTATCTGTCTGAAAACATAGAATCAAATTTTAATTCCTTTTCTGAAAGTGTCTGAATATATATCGAGGCGCAAAAAATAATTATTTCGACAGATTTTGTGGGTGCCGAAAACTTAGTGTGTCTGAAAACATAGAGTAAACAGGGTGTTCATTTGACCCGAGCTCCCGGGTTTTGACCTGTGATTTTCATTGAAATCATGAAATTGACCCATGGTAAAATCCCCAAAAGAGTCATATTGACCCTTGGTAAATGTCTGGATTATGTCATCGCTTCCTTTACAACTGAATCCAATCAAGACACTGTCTGTTATTAACACATTAGGCCTACCTTATCTTAATCCATTTTGCATTTACTGATAAGATCTTCCATGCCTGGAATGTATCAGTGTATGTAATTGACCCTTCCACCAATGAAAACACAGACATTTTTCATTATGCACCTTTAATCTTGTTGTGAACTTCAGTTTGTTACACCTTTGTTACGGCATTTGTGTACTGCCAACCTGGATAATTCTGATGTTTACATGTTCAAATGTAGATGAAATGACGTTTAAAATGTTAAATAATAACAATATTTCACATTAAATATAATAATCTAAAAACAATACTGATTAAAAATACCAAAAACACTTACAAAAAAATCGGCCGAAAATTTAGAATTGTCAATAATTTCGGACAACACTTTCGGATATTTGTTGATAAAACAAAAAAATAGCAGCATTTAGTTTTGTCTTTCATTCACATCGCTCAATTATTGCAAAATCTTACCTTTTTAGGTCTTTCTAAATAATTATACATTGAATGAAAAAAAAACAACAACAACACCTAACACAAAAGTACAATGTTTCACAGTAACAAAGGCTAATTTTTAGTATTATGATCCTACCAGGTTGATTTTTTATTTAAGTAATATTTTGTAATTTATTATATTTATTAGTATAATGTGAACCTTAAGTTTGTCTGTTTTTGTTTTGGTGACTTGTGAATATTTTTATTTCACTCTTCAATATTGAATTTTGACCCTTGAAAATTTTGGTCAAAGGGTCAATGACCCTTGAAATTTACAGTCTACTGAACACCCTGATACATACAGTAACATTTTCTGCAATGCCTTGCTGAAAATGCTCAAAATATAATATAAGTAACACTTTCTACAATGCCTTGCTACCAATGTTCAAAATATAAGTAACACTTGCTGCAATGCCGTACTGACAATTTTCAAAATATAAGTAACACTTGCTGCAATGCCTTACTGACAATGTTCAAAATATAAGTAACACTTGCTGCAATGCCTTACTGACAATGTTCAAAATATAAGTAACACTTGATGCAATGCCTTACTGACAATGTTCAAAATATCATTCATGTAACGTAATACTTTCTGCAATGCCTTACTAACAATATTCAAAATATAATACATGGATAAGTAACACTTTCTGCAATGCCTTTCTGACAATGTTCAAAGTATAATACATGTATAAGTAACACTTTCTGCAATGCCGTGCTGACAATTTCAAAATATAACTCATGTATACGTAATACTTTCTGCAATGCCTTACTAACAATATTAAAAATATAATACATGTGCAACACTTTCTGCAATGACTTACTAACAATGTTCTAAATGTAAATGTTAACTACAGTTTCTGCAATCCCTTTCTGAAGATATTTAAACGACAATGTAAGTAACGTGTTTTTCAATGCCAGGCTGGCAATATTCAAAATGCAATGTAATACAAACTTTCTCTAATGCCTTGCAAACCTAATTTTGTCATGGACTTTCATGAAAACAAGCATGCACTCCTATAGGCAATAGCATCTGACAAATTACATACATATTGCAATTGTACTTTACCTACAAATAACTTTTTAAAACATAGTTTCCTGATACTTTCAAATAATAATAATAAATGTAAATGATCGTGAAACTTCAGAGTTAAGAAACTCTAAAATATGCAACAAAATTGAAACAAACAAAAGTGCTTAAAACTGGGATCACCACAATGGACCCATCAATGCAAAACTGTTTGGGTTAAAAGCATTTTAAAAGACGTAAAACATCACTATTGGCACAAAATTAGTCAATAAAAATTCAAAGGTAAATAGATATGAGGTGTGTAGTGGGAAAATCGGGTTGAATGCATGTGCGCAAAATGTCATCCCGGATTTGCCTGTGCAGTATGCACAGGCTAATCCGGGATGACACTTTCCACCTACGGTGGATGACAGTTTAAAAGAGACTTCCTTGAAACAGAAAATACCATAAAAGCGGAAAGCGTTGTCCAGATAAGCCTCTGTGGGCGGCACAGGCTGATTCGGGCTGACACTTTATGTATGTGCATTAAGCCCAGTTTTCCCATGACACGCCTTATATAAACATTTGCATAATATTCAGAAATGGTTATAATATTACAGTTAAGATCCATGTAGTGTTGTTGCAGTTGATATAACATTTTCACAAACTAGATGAGAAAAAACTGGCCAATATTTCATGAAATCTAAACCCCAGACAGCCACTAAAGATTGTATTTGTGTGTTACCATGGCAACACAAATGTCAAATGATCTTTGATTGGAAAGATTGAATGTTTTCCTATTTTCCTATTTCTTCCAGGCAAGCATTGAACATTGGCGTCAACTAATGAACTCAGAAAGCAATAACACTGAGACACATTTATGTATGATACAGAAGACAAAATTCTTCAAGAACTAATCTTACTTAATTGGAATATAGCTCAGCTCTCCTAAGCTATGCTTTAAGAACAAACACTTACAAAGTCAATTTTCTCTATTTTTTTTCATATGACTATATTGTATGCAATAAATGAAACATTTGAGAGGAACCAACTTAGGTTTAGAGCAGCCACATCATAAATATTGGCCACACTCTTGGGAACAGAACAAGGCTTTTTAGAACTTAGCTTGAACCACTGTTATCTATGACATAACTTGAACCACTGTTATCTATGACATAACTTGAACCACTGTTATATATAACAAAACTTGAAACACTGTTATTGATGACATAACTTGAACCCTGTTATATATGACATGACTTGAACCACTGTTATCTATGACATAACTTGAACCACTGTTATATATGACAGAACTTGAATCACTGTTATATATGACAGAACTTGAATCACAACTTGAACCCTGTTATATATGACATAACTTAAACCACTGTTATTTCTGCAATAACTTGATTCACTATTTTGTATGACATAACTTGAATCACTGTTATTTATGCAACAACTTAAATCACTGTTATTTTTACATATATGACCTAACTTGATCCATTGTTATTTATAACATAACTTGTACTACTGTTTTTTATGACAGAACTTGAATCACAACTTGAACCACTGTTATTTATGCAATAACTTCATTCACTATTTTTTATGACATGGCTTGAGTCACTGTTATTTATGCAACAACTTAAATCACTGTTATTTTTACATATATGACATAACTTGATCCATTGTTATTTATGACAGAACTTGAACTACTGTTTTTTATGACAGAACTTGAATCACAACTTGAACCACTGTTACATATGACATAGCTTGAACCAGAGACCAAGGTTACTTATGACATTTCTTTAAAACTGCTGATATATTACATAATTTGAACCAATGTTATTAAAACATAAAACTTTAGTTACATGTTTTCCATACTCTATCCAACATAACAAGGTTACATAACTGTTGTATTTATGACATAATTTCCACTGCTTTTATTTATTAAAAACAAAGCTCTGCTATTCAATTATAACTAGGGATGGCAACGAATACCAAAACGCTATTGGAATATTCGAATTCAATATTCGAATAATATTCAAATATTCGTTCGTTTTTTTTAATGTCCAAGTCTTTGTTTATTTATCCAGGATGTATAATAGGTAAACGATATATTGTGTCATTAAAAACCGTTCTTATCACTGTCGACTCTATTAATTTAATACAAATTTTTCCATCATCATCATCATCAATCATCATCATCTGATTCATTGATTTCATAATAAAACAACATAGAAAACAGTTCTTAGATTTTATTTCGAATCATTTACTTTGTCATACATCTTGTATTGTAAGACATGACCTCATTTCATTGTACAAAACAAAAACATCAAATCATTCCACAGCTGTACCTATAGTCGTATACACACATTATATAACTAAACATAGACCAGTCTATTTGCTGACAGTCACATATCACACAGGTGCGAGCAGATCAAGCAACACAACTCGTTATTGTCTGAACTTGATTTTTGTTCAAAAATATGATTTGGTCAACAAGCTCACTTGATAATCGATTTCTGAGCTTACCGTATTCACTAATAGTCCTGCAGACGAGAACACTCACTCTGATGGTACAGACGATGCTGGTACGGCTAGTACCTTCTTGGCGATAGCAGCGTAATCCATTCACTTTCACTTTTTGACACTGATTTAGTCGGCGTACTCACAAATGAATCAAGAGACACTTGCTTTTGTTTGCTTGCAGATTCCAGCGACTGGTGCTTTAAACGAAGATGATTGTTGAGATTTGAGGTTGTACCCCCAGATGTGTACACAAACTGCTGTGATTTGAGGTTGTACCCCCAGATGTGTACACAAACTGCTGTGATTTGAGGTTGTACCCCCAGATGTGTACACAAACTTCTCATTGCATAGCTGACATGATGCTGACATTTTATCGGCTGACCGTGACAAATGCTTCCACACAGCTGAAGCCTTACTAGGAGGCATGATGATTTGTAAATGCAATCTGACAATTTAATAAATACTTTAATGAAAAATGACAATTTAATAAATACTTTAATGAATGAGAAGACTTTTGAGATTAATCGGGAAACACATAGAATATATACCTGTGCTGTTTTACTCATTTTTGTTTGTAATATTGAGCGAATAAATGCTTTAAAGTCGGCATGAAAAATGTTGTTGTCAATGCACCGCTAATTAAAGGACTGAAATTAAAATAATAGTAACACCTAAACCGCATAATGCACCATATATTGTTCAAACATTGGTTTCCAATTAGCATCAGTGTGAAAACATCGGTATCCAATTAGCTTCAGTTTAGCACCCAAATATAAAGTTACGTACAAACTGCGCAAAAACCGTTTACGACTCGATTGTCACAGTTTGCTTAATCTGTTATCTCCCACTGCGCATATGGGTATCAATGGTGTTTAATAACATGTCAACGTGTCAAATTAGGTACCTGTGAAAACATAATGATCATGGATTATAGAATTAAACTAGTTTATTATGGAGATTTTTTTTTTTTTTTTTGCTATTCAAATACTCATTTAATATTCAAATATGTGGTCAAGTATTCAAATATTCAATTTTTCGTTGACATCCCTAATTATAACATAAGGCACCACAGTTTAATGTCTAGCAGACAGCTTGATATTTGGATATTTATGACATAACCTGTAATTATGTCATAACTTGCACTGTTGGGAAATATCGACTTGATGTTTACCACAAGCAAAACAAGCAAACAAGGCATTCTGCTGATCAGTCACTTTCATGTGACAACATCTGTATTTATAGTGCGAAATTATTAACCTGACACTCATTAATCTTCGTGAACAACCGTGTGTTTGGTTGTTTGCGTTATTTTGGATGAGTTTCTGTTATAGGAATTTATTTTGATATCGATTTAAATACAGGATAGCGAGAGTGATATTTAATGGTCATGTGGTATAAGTGCTAGCGCTTCAAACCATCGAACCGAGTTCCATTCCGTCTGACAGTGAACTTTTTTATAATGTTACGAGTTATTCTTAAAATATGCAGATCATGAGATATTAATAAAAAAATGTGGAATATTTTATTGTGTTACTGTTATGTTTGAATTATTTTTATAGTACATTTACCACTGTTTCAATTACAATCACACACTCAATGGATAAATCGTGAAAAAAACGTGAGTACTAACCCGCAACAAAATGTGTAAAATAACATGTGTATACAATGTCGATGCCGAGACTCAAACTCAAAACTTGACAACGCAAGCACGGCATCTGTTCCACTACACCATTTGCACTGTACAATATCGAAACCAATACAATATCAATTTACATTGTATATTGCCTATGCTACGCTCGATACATGTCGTGGTATCCATAAATAAATCCCGATTGCATACGGAATATTCATGAGTGTCAGGTTAATAATTTTGCACTATATTACTGTCTGCTGCAATAAAAACATCCCACATTGGTCTGTGCAGTGTGTGTTTGTAATGTAAAGGTAAAGTGTTACATAAATGAGGCATCTGCGTCAAGTGTCTTCCTGGTTCAGCCTGTTTGATTGTTTAGATTTTTTTTCGCCATTTTAACAGTATTTCTGTCATATACCGGCAGTAAGTTAACCTACTCACATTAGCCGATCTAAGCGGTTTACCAGTACTAAGTGCACATATCTATGCTAGTAACTGACAACTGCCCTACTGGACTCAGAGGTAGGAGAAATAATTTTATGACAAATCCCCACGCAAGTTATGTGGCCGGGATGGGGTTCAAACTCGCGATCCCCAGATTGACAGTCCAGATCTCTACCAACTGAGCTAGCCGGGACCGGCTGGGATGGATCAGCCTGTACAGGCAGCTGATCCTGGACGACACTTTCCGCCTACAGTGGATTTATGTTTAGAAGAGACTTCATTGAAACAGAAAATATCCATAAAAGCGGTAAATGTCTTTCTTTACGCACATGCAATGAGCCCAGTTTTCCCATGACATGCCTCAAATGTAGAATTATTATGATGAAATACATAAAACATGAAGATACTGGATCTTTAGCTGTAGTATCCGGATACAGGCTAAGTGTAATGCAACTATCAATATTTATCCTGGAGGGTGAGTAGTGGGCATATATGGGACTATAGACTCCGAGCGATTCCCAACAGGTGGGAATTTGACTTGCCGAATGATTCCGGGTCCCGACAAATATGCATAATACAATACTGATTGGGTTACAGTTATATGTATAGGTTGGAATCTGTAATGTAAACAGTGTATAAAGCAATTGGTAATACAATAAGACTATGTTTTGCCTAGTTTGCAGTGAAATACTAATGCAATTATTGTAAGTTGTGCACACTCATTCCAATGTGTAATGAACTGTTTAAGACATGGATGCTGATGACACACAAAAAAGGCGATAAGATTATATAATCATTTGATAACTCACGTTTGATAACACATGTTTGCATTTATATACCTTACGACATGTTAACATAGTCTACTGTACAATTAATAACTTTACATTTAAGTCACATTAAAACTATTACATCAAATATATACAGGATATTTGTTGATTTCAGTGTAAGATCATATTTTATTTCACGAGTGTTCATAGAAAATGATCTTTTCACGAGTGGCTCAGCCACAAGTAAAAATATATTTTTTCTATGATCACGAGTGAAATAAAATACGATCTTACACCGAAATCAACAAATTTTCTTTTTATTTTATGCTTTTGGACAATAAATAAATAAAATTGCACGAGATAAGCTTAAACATCATAAGTTAGTGTATTCTGATGTCATAAAAATGATGTCATAAATGATTGAAAATATATAATCTTATATTTTCACTGCTCGAACAGTGAAAATATAAAATTTTATTCCTCCAATGAAGGTCTATATTTCACTGAAAAGCATATAATAAATACCAGGCGCGGACACAGGATTTTGAGTTCGAGGGGGTGGAAATACTAAGTAACTGAAAAAAGCTGCCAACAAACTGCTTTTAGCCCCTTTTACATGTTGGGATAGATATCGGAATGGTGCGATATCGACAGTAAAGGCCTGTCACACTGTGGCGAATTTGAGCAAGAAGTTCTGGCGAGTTGTAACTCGCCACAACTGCACAGGCTAATCTGGGATGACACTTTATGCACATGCATTAAGATCAGTTTTTCCACGACGCACCTCATATGTTTTAATACAATTCGCCACCATAGGATTATAAGGGCCTGTCTAACATGTGTTAAAGAAGCAGACAGGCCCTTGTATTATGTGAGTTTTAAATACCGAATGTTGGACAATTTTAGAAGAGGGGGCTTAGGCTGCTATTGCTCCCCTCTAATTCCGCCTATGTATACAGTCTCAAATCACATTTATGGGGTAATCATGTCATCATTAATTACCAGTCTCCTATCAAATAGCATGACATTCCGAGTGAATGACAAGGCAAACAAGAACTATCCCTTGGGTACACAACCGAACCACAACTAAAAATGATGAGAATGGGTTGAAATGGTGGTGTTTGCCTAGCAAGTGGGAGATCTGGGCCCTGTCTTATCAGTCTGCCTAGCAAGTGGGAGATCTGGGCCCTGTCTTAATGGTGGTGTCTGCCTAGCAAGTGGGAGATCTGGGCCCTGTCTTAATGGTGGTGTCTGCCTAGCAAGTGGGAGATCTGGACCCTGTCTTATCAGTCTGCCTAGCAAGTGGGAGATCTGGACCCTGTCTTAACAAAGATCTTACAACAAGTGTAAGTTACGACTGAATTTTGTATTTAAAAAAAATTAGACATTTATGATCAGTATGTTCCTGAAATAAAGAACATGTGAAAGATACAGAGGAAATGAATACAATTACTGAAATAAAGTAATCATAGATGTTGGTGCTTAGCATTTATGCTTCTTCGAAAATTGTATCGTGCTGTAAATATGCCCTACGATGTTTAATAAGACAGGTTCCTTGAGTATGAAACCTACTCATGGAATGTTCAAGTGATCTTTCTCAAACTGTACATTAAGATTTAGTTCTGTCCCAGAAACATATGAGTCTTTAATCTGGACATTATGTAATTGACACCTACATAGGGATCGTTTATGTGATGTTTCCAAAGCTGTAGATAAGTACTCTTTCTAGTAAGGAAACAGTCCCAAGATTCTTCCATCTCAGGTAGTCATAAGATTGAAACTCACTCTGGGATCATTTGAATGATCTTTCCGAGACAGGGTTGGTATTCACAAAGTTATTTTTTTATCCTTATCCTTAAATGATCAAATATTCTTATCTGTGTAATTCCATATAAACACAGTTTAGCACTAAATAACATGTTGAAATTGCATCTTTATTTGTATATGTTTTGACAAATTTAAACAGCATGCCAATGTGTTAATTGTAATGAAACAAATACAGTGAATCTTAATTTGGCACTTAAGTTAAAATAATTAAGAAAGTACTTAAAATGTTTTGTGAATACCACCCCTGTACATCAAGTACCTGCACTACCCAGGAAATGTACTCAAACAGGACACAATCAGCCTCTGGCTTTCAACATAATCAATTTCTTTGTTTATTTGGGTTTTACGGCAACTCGACACATTGTGGTTATATCGTGCCATTTACGTATGCTGATTTCTATGTAGAGTAGGAAATGTGAACAAAATTTTGTTATATGTGTTTATTTCTTTCAAGTAATGGATTAATGTATAAGATGGCATTTGGAAAAGTTCTTTTAATGAACTTACTTGGAAATATCTATCGCAAATATCAGCGAGGTCTGTGCAATTAATTAGCATATGTTTGACAGTAAAATGTTTTTTGCAAGGTATACAATGAGGTGCTTCTTCTCTGTTTAGAAGGTGCAAATGTGTTAATCTGGTATGCCCTATTCTGCAGTGAGTTAAAACAATTTGATCACGTCAGTCTGAATCTAGACTAATCAGGTAAACGTAGATAGGAGTTGACATTTAAATTAAATTCACAACCCTTAAAGAGTGTTTGTACTATCTTACAACAGCCACAGTGACATCAAAACAAAGTTAATTACCAGATAAAGTTAATTACAATATACTATGATTTAAAATGGAAGAAAAGTAAATAAGAACCATTTTAATAAAATGAACAATTGGTTACTTTTTAATCACTAGTTTTCAGCTGTACAGCCGGAAACTCCAATACATGTATATATGTTGACTCGACAGTTGCTTTAAGTTACTCAACACTAATAAACGATGTTAAAGTCGACACTTGTATTTGTTGATTTAGTCGATATTTTATTTCATCTGCTTCTTTTGAAAAGAATTGATATGAATGATTGTACATACACACTTTAATGCTGGTCAATGACCTCTACAAAAAGGTTCAAGGTTCAGACCCATGATAAATTGCCTGCTTTTCAAGGTTTGGGACAGCTTCCAATGACACAAAGCCCAGAATTTCACTGAATTGTATCTTTTTTGATCTGCTTGATCTATTGACAGATGAACAGATAACATAGCTGGTGAACTAGGAATCTGAAAGTCACACTCAATTTATTAATTAACTTTGTCCATTCACTTATCTACTGTGGGGATATAAATTTACACTAGCCCAGTCACCAATAGCATAGCAAGTTGTATGCAGCTGGGGAACTGGATCCAACAAGTAATTTAGCGGAGTTGGCAAACTACATACCGAAAATACACATCCATAAGACAAGCAGTTAAAATACATAATTAGTTTGTTCTGTTTGGATTTTTCGCCATTTTAACAGTACTTCAGTCATAATTTAATACAGTCGAATCGCGATTATAGGAATAGTACCCGACCGGTATATGCCATGCGAAAAGATGCTTCTCCGATAACACCTTAATTTTGTGAAACAACGAATGGAGGCTATTAGTAACCACTGTCACTCGAGAAGATGTGAAAAAAACAGCCATTCGGTGATTCGTATAATCGCATCTTTCTTTATCACATGAATTTAAATGTTATTGGACCATGATAATTGTTTGTAAAATTGCATTTTTCATCAAATCTTGATTCGTACGATCGCATCTTTTTTAAATTGAATAAAGATGGAAAAATGATGGAACCGCAGCATTTGTTTGTTGTACGCCATCATTTCATATAAAAGTTATTTCTATAATCGCAATTTGACTGTACTATATAATTTATACACAAATTTATGAACAAACCAATGGCTGAAAAGTTTGTGTCAGTAACGTGAATTAATCCTCATTTGCTTAAATGAGATAAAAATTGTAGGTTGGAATGAGGTTTAGTGGCTAATGTTTCAGGGTTGCCAACCCAGTTGGCCGGTAACCCAGTCACCGCAGAATGTTTATTTATATCCCTGCTTTGTTGGATCCACATGCCATGTGAACAAACAGGATACTGGACAGGTTGGGTAAAGCATAAACTAATGTTGATTTATGTTCAATGACAAGCTGTGATATTTTTGAAAACATGCATCAGCATCTATATAAAGAAAGGTTGAGCATTTAAGGCCTATCAATGTCTATAAAATTGCTGGATAGCCCATTTCTTAGTCCAAATTAGGTCAAGGTCAAGGTCAAAGTGAGGATGGGTGATATGGGTGGATTGGGAATGGTCATAAGTAACAAATGTGTAAATATCCTAGTGTTGTAGTAAGCAGTGTTGGTGCTAGACAAAACAGTAAAATCTAGTTAACCAAGAAATGGCACTTTAAAATTATTATAAGTCCAAGTTAGAACAAGGTCAAGGTCAAAGTGAGGTTGGGTGATATGGGTGGATTGGGGATGGTCATAAGCAACAACTGTGTAAGTATCCAAGTGTTGTAGTAAGCGCTGTTGGTGCTAGACGAAACCGTAAAATTTAGTTAACCAAGAAATGGCACTTTTGATTTATTTTAAGCCCAAATTAGATAAAGGTCAAGGTCAAAGTGAGGTCAGGTGACATTGGTGGATTGGCGATGGTCATAAGCAACAACTGTGTAAGTATCCAAGATTTGTAGCAAGCGGTATTGGTGTTAGACAAAACGGTAAAATCTAGTTAACCAAAAAACTGCCCATTAGAATTATTCTAAGTACAAATTAGGTCACGGTGAAGGTCAACGTGAGGTTACGTAATATGGGTGGATAGGGAATGATCATAAGTAAAAACTTTGTAAGTATCCAAGTGTTGCAGTAAGCAGTGTTGGTGCTAGATTAAACGGTAAAATCTACTTAACCTTGTCACGGATGGACGGACAGAGGGATGAAGGGACGGACGGGACAATCACTATATGCCTCCAGCATCAAGATGCCCGGGGCATAAAAATCATGTTTACACAAAAAGCTTGTTATAGACCTTCAAAACGTGGCCTGGTCAAGCATCAATCTAGATGAAATATCGAAATATCAAGTGACTCATAGAAGGCGCAAATCTACCAGAAAATGTTGTGTCTAAGCATGGAGCCCTTTCCCCATTTGTTTTATGGCATTTGTATACACAGGAATCACAAAATATAGCTGATTTCAGACCGATAACAGCACTGATTATTGCGGAGCCAGATTATATTTGACACAATATTTGAGTGATATTATATATTGATACTATATAACAAAATTTGATATTTCCATAACCATTTTGAGTCTTTTTATAAACGTCAATTATAAATATTTCATATACCCGTACTTGCATTTTTAAGCATACAGACACAGTTAAAAGACATGATAAACAAGGATATCAGTAAAACTGATGGATGCTTCCCAATGTGCTTTGTCAAGCAAATAAATACAATGTGATGGGCAAAGATATTAAAATGACTAAAAATCAATAGAAATGCGTACTATATACTATATTTCAGAAATTTTCAAAGTCCATAACTCCAAGAAAAATCATTGAAGTGGAACATCTAGCTAATATGCACACCTCGTCTTGGCAATGAAGCTTCCAATGAAATGTCATTGAAATCTGGCCAGTAGTTGCTGAGAAATAGCTCGGACAAGAATTGCACACTATATACTACATTTCATAAATGTTCAAAGTCCCATAACTCCAAGAAAAATCATTGACGCGGAACATTCTGCTAAAATGCACACCTCCTCTTGGCAGTGAAGCTTCCCATAAAAGTTTATTGAAATCGGGCCAATAGTTGCTGACAAATGGCCTGGAAAAGAATTTATGAATTTCAGAAATCGTCAAAGTCCCAGAACATTGAGAAAAATCATTGAAGCGTTACGTCCTGATAGTATGTGCACCTCCTCTTGGTAATGAAGCTTCCCAACAAAAATTGGAATTCCAGGCAGAAGTTGCTGAGAATAGTCCTCTTGCTTGGTAATGAAGCTTCCCATAAAGTTTTGTTTAATTCCGGCCCTTAGTTGCTGAGAAATACTTCGGACAAGAAAGTGGGAGGAAGGACTAATGGACGGACAAAGTGGCGACTATATTTTCTCCCGAAATTTTTTGGGGAGCATAAAAATAATGTTTTAAACACCATATAATTATTTGTGTATGGCTAGTGGCAAATAGATTAAATCAGTGGAAAAATATACAATGTTTTTTTTATTACAGAACAGAATATTTTAATTAATAAATATGACACTTTTCAATACAAATAATTTCAAATTATCTAATGGTAAAACATTAAAAGAATTTAATTGACTAGTATCACCCCACTTTGTTTAAGAAAACAAGCGTTGTAACTGTAAAGGCCCTGTCACACTGTACAAGTTCTGGTGAGTTATAACTTGCCGTAAAGTGGACGAGTTGGTCGCGGAATTGTTTGAAGACAAAATTTGTTCGAGTTCTATTCAACCTTGACACAACATTGACACGACACTAGTACGATAATCGGACGAGCAGATCTCGTAGGCAAGTCTCCCAAACTTGCAGCAAACTCATGTTATGTCGTAGAACGATAATATACAGTGAAACGCTACGACGAGGGAAGACATGTATATGGAACGTGTTCGATTGTGTTTGAGAGTGCGCGAGATTCCTTTCGACATGTCTTTGACACGTGTACGAGAATAAAAAGTCGCTGAGAACCGGCAAGAATTTTAAACTGTTTAAAATCCTCACCGCTACTTGGTAAGTTCTGGCGACATAAGGAGACATAAGAAGACATCACTGCGACAAAGAACAACATGTGTACAAGATCTACATGTCACCAGGCGAGTTGTGGCGAGTTACAACTCACCAGAACTCGTAGCTTAAATTCGCCAGTGTGCCAAGACCTTAAGTGCTGAATGCCCCAGAAGATGTGTTTTGTCAGAAGAAAGAATTATCATCCTTGTACTCTGTACTTTCTCTCAAAGGTCTCTATCATTATATGAAGTATCATTTGAAACCCGTCAATACTTCTAGAGCTATGGAGTTATGCTCCGCTCAAGAAAATTAACCAAAGGGCAATAACTTTATAAATATTGAAGAAAGAGTTATGGTTCTTGTGCTCTGCACTTCCTCTCAACATCCTCTATCAATGTATGTGGTTTTATTTGAAATCCCTTCAATACCAATGGATTTATGCGGGGGCATAAAAAAGTACTGGTATATTGACTTGTAAGTCATTTCAAACAACATAACAGCATTAAACTCAATCATGTCAATAATTTCCATAAAATTGCTTAAACCATGTATACCATAAATGTCCTTATTAATGCCCATTCCCTAATAGACGTGCATGGGGTATTTTTGGTCCCGAAATATTTTTTGCCGATCTATTTTTTCCAATATTAACGAAAGATTCAAGTAAATTTCGATAGAAACGATTAAATAGACCGCCGTATTTATGCATCTGGAATCACCTGTATATATATACCTATGCCCCACTATACGGGTTACACGCAACCATATATGACGCAAGTGAATGGGACCACGAAAATTCATTACGATATTATGAATATCTATTATAAGAACATGTAATAACAGTTTGCGCACGTAAAGCAAGTTTCACACTTCCCACGTGGAGGTTTCAACAACAAGCGCTGTTATGCTTTTCAACCACTTTCCATGTGCGTCTGCAGTTTCACAGCTCATCACGTCGACCATGTTAATAATTAAGACTGTACCATTGTGCATTACGTCGTGCGAGTCAGCTCGTCGTGATCAACGATATTAATTTGACAGTACCATCGTGAATTTTCTCATGCGGACAAAGCCCATCGGCCGTATTTAGACTGTACCAATGTGTATTACGCCATTTGAAAGTGCGCATACATGAAACCTTGATTTCTGGATAATGGCAGAATTAACAAAAACTGGCTCCACTTAAATGCGCAGGGGTGCTAAAATGACAAGCGCCCTGCTCATCAAAAAGGACATTTACGGTAAATTAGGTTTAAATAAACAAGTGCAAATTTATTCATCAATTTGACACAGGTCAATTTCACACATGCCAATGTATCTAATTCCCATCTTAAAAATTCCAAGTGTTATTATTTCTGATCACACACTGCCAATGGCTGCCTCATAATGACAGTACATTCCAAGGGGAAATAACTGTGACAGCCCATAATTACACAGAATCTCTTCCCCGATGGGAAAACCGTTCGATGCAATAACCGGGACAACATTAGAAGCAAGAGGATATAAGTCAACTAGGAGAGAAGTGTAGGACATTATACTTCTTAGAAATTTGTAATTGATTAGTCTGAAAATACATGGCTTTCAGCAAGACATAAATGAATCGATAACAAATGGAGGTCGAAAGGTCCCGTTTTTGTGATAATTGCTGTCTCCTGAATGCTATATACAGCTAGATTTCTATGGAACTGGTAATGTAGTATGTGATAAGGCTTAGGATGAACATGATTATGATCTTTTGACTTACACTAGGGAGTCGTAGTTAATACAATTGGCCACCATAGGATTACAAGGGCCTGTCTAACATGTGTTAAAGAAGCAGACAGGCCTTGTATTATGTGAGTTTTCATACCGAATATTGGACAATTTTAGAAGAGGGGGCTTACGCTGCTTCTGCTCCCCTCTAATTCCGCCTATGTATACAGTCTCAAATCACATTTATGGGGTAATCATGTCATCATTAATTACCAGTCTCCTATCAAATAGCATGACATTCCGAGTGAATGACAAGGCAAACAAGAACTATCCCTTGGGTACACAACCGAACCACAACTAAAAATGATGAGAATGGGTTGAAATGGTGGTGTTTGCCTAGCAAGTGGGAGATCTGGGCCCTGTCTTATCAGTCTGCCTAGCAAGTGGGAGATCTGGGCCCTGTCTTATCAGTCTGCCTAGCAAGTGGGAGATCTGGGCCCTGTCTTATCAGTCTGCCTAGCAAGTGGGAGATCTGGGCCCTGTCTTATCAGTCTGCCTAGCAAGTGGGAGATCTGGGCCCTGTCTTATCAGTCTGCCTAGCAAGTGGTAGATCTGGGCCCTGTCTTATCAGTCTGCCTAGCAAGTGGGAGACCTGGGCCCTGTCTTATCAGTCTGCCTAGCAAGTGGGAGATCTGGGCCCTGTCTTATCAGTCTGCCTAGCAAGTGGGAGATCTGGGCCCTGTCTTATCAGTCTGCCTAGCAAGTGGTAGATCTGGGCCCTGTCTTATCAAAGATCTTACAACAAGTTTAAGTTACGACTGAATTTTGTATTTAAAAAAAATTACACATTTATTATCAGTATGTTCCTGAAATAAAGAACATGTGAAAGATACCGAGGAAATGAATACAATTACTGAAATCAAGTAATCATAGATGTTGGTGCTTAGCATTTATGCTTCTTCAAAATTTGTATCGTGCTGTAAATATGCCCTACGATGTTTAATAAGACAGGTTCCTTGAGTTTGAAACCTACTCATGGAATGTTCAAGTGATCTTTCTCAAACTGTACATTAAGATTTAGTTCTGTCCCAGAAACATATGAGTCTTTAATCTGGACATTATGTAATTTACACCTACATAGGGATCGTTTAAGTGATCTTTCCAAAGCTGTACATAAGTACTCTTTCTACTAAGGAAACAGTCCCAAGATTCTTCCATCTCAGGTAGTCATCAGATTGAAACTCACTCTGGGATCATTTGAATGATCTTTCCGAGACAGGGTTGGTATTCACAAAGTTATTTTTTTATCCTTATCCTTAAATGATCAAATATTCTTATCTGTGTAATTCCATATAAACACAGTTTAGCACTAAATAACATGTTGAAATTGCGTCTTTATTTGTATATGTTTTGACAAATTTAAACAGCATGCCAATGTGTTAATTGTAATGAAACAAATACAGTGAATCTTAATTTGGCACTTAAGTTAAAATAATTAAGAAAGTACTTAAAATGTTTTGTGAATACCACCCCTGTACATCAAGTACCTGCACTACCCAGGAAATGTACTCAAACAGGACACAATCAGCCTCTGGCTTTCAACATAATCAATTTCTTTGTTTATTTGGGTTTTACGGCAACTCGACACATTGTGGTTATATCGTGCCATTTACGTATGCTGATTTCTATGTAGAGTAGGAAATGTGAACAAAATTTTGTTATATGTGTTTATTTCTTTCAAGTAATGGATTCATGTATAAGATGGCACTGTTTGGAAAAGTTCTTTTAATGAATTTACTTGGAAATATCTATCGCAAATATCAGCGAGGTCTGTGCAATTAATTAGCATATGTTTGACAGTAAAATGTTTTTTGCAAGGTATACAATGAGGTGCTTCTTCTCTGTTTAGAAGGTACAAATGTGTTAATCTGATATGCCCTATTCTGCAGTGAGTTAAAACAATTCCTCAGTCTGAAAGAATAAAAGGTGTTGCTGAATCTAGACTAATCAGGTAAACGTAGATAGGAGTTGAAATTTAAATTAAATTCACAACCCTTAAAGAGTGTTTGTACTATCTTACAACAGCCACAGTGACATCAAAACAAAGTTAATTACTGGATAAAGTTAATTACAATATACTATGATTTAAAATGGAAGAAAAGTAAATAAGAACCATTTTAATAAAATGAACAATTGGTTACTTTTTAATCACTAGTTTTCAGCTGTACAGCCGGAAACTCCAATACATGTATATATGTTGACTCGACAGTTGCTTTAAGTTACTCAACACTAATAAACGATGTTAAAGTCGACACTTGTATTTGTTGATTTAGTCGATATTTTATTTCATCTGCTTATTTTGAAAAGAATTGATATGAATGATTGTACATCGACACTTTAATGCTGGTCAATGACCTCTACAAAAAGGTTCAAGGTTCAGACCCATGATAAATTGCCTGCTGTTCAAGGTTTGGGACAGCTTCCAATGACACAAAGCCCAGAATTTCACTGAATTGTATCTTTTTTGATCTGCTTGATCTATTGACAGATGAACAGATAACATAGCTGGTGAACTAGGAATCTGAGAGTCACACTCAATTTATTAATTAACTTTGTCCATTCACTTATCTACTGCAGGGATATAAATTTACACTAGCCCAGTCACCAATAGCAAAGCAAGTTGTATGCAGCTGGGGAACTGGATCCAACAAGTAATTTAGCGGAGTTGGCAAACTACATACCGAAAATACACATCCATAAGACAAGCAGTTAAAATACATAATTAGTTTGTTCTGTTGGGATTTTTCGCAATTTTAACAGTACTTCAGTCATAATTTAATACAGTCGAATCGCGATTATAGGAATAGTACCGACCGGTATATGCCATGCGAAAAGATGCTTCTCCGATAACACCTTAATTTTGTGAAACAACGAATGGCGGCAATTAGTAACTACTGTCACTCTAGAAGATGTGAAAAAAACAGCCATTCGGTGATTCGTATAATCGCATCTTTCTTTATCACATGTATTTAAATGTTATGGGACCGTGATAATTGTTTGTAAAATTGCATTTTTCATCAAATCTTGATTCGTACGATCGCATCTTTTTTAAATTGAATAAATATGGAAAAATGACGGGACCGCAGCATTTGTTTGTTGTACGCCATCATTTCATATAAAAGTTATTTCTATAATCGCAATTTGACTGTACTATATAATTTATACACAAATTTATGAACAAACCAATGGCTGAAAAGTTTGTGTCAGTAACGTGAATTAATCCTCATTTGCTTAAATGAGATAAAAATTGTAGGTTGGAATGAGGTTTAGTGGCTAATGTTTCAGGGTTGCCAACCCAGTTGGCCGGTAACCCAGTCACCGCAGAATGTTTATTTATATCCCTGCTTTGTTGGATCCACATGCCATGTGAACAAACGGGATACTGGACAGGTTGGGTAAAGCATAAACTAATGTTGATTTATGTTCAATGACGAGCTGTGATATTTTTGAAAACATGCATCATCATCTGCATAAAGAAAGGTTGAGCATTTAAGGACTATCAATGTCTATAAAATTGCTGGATAGCCCATTTCTTAGTCCAAATTAGGTCAAGGTCAAGGTCAAAGTGAGGATGGGTGATATGGGTGGATTGGGAATGGTCATAAGTAACAAATGTGTAAATATCCTAGTGTTGTAGTAAGCAGTGTTGGTGCTAGACAAAACAGTAAAATCTAGTTAACCAAGAAATGGCACTTTAAAATTATTATAAGTCCAAGTTAGAACAATGTCAAGGTCAAAGTGAGGTTGGGTGATATGGGTGGATTGGGGATGGTCATAAGCAACAACTGTGTAAGTATCCAAGTGTTGTAGTAAGCGCTGTTGGTGCTAGACGAAACCGTAAAATTTAGTTAACCAAGAAATGGCACTTTTGATTTATTATAAGTCCAAATTAGATAAAGGTCAAGGTCAAAGTGAGGTCAGGTGACATTGGTGGATTGGCGATGGTCATAAGCAACAACTGTGTAAGTATCCAAGATTTGTAGCAAGCGATATTGGTGTTAGACAAAACGGTAAAATCTAGTTAACCAAGAAACAGCCCATTAGAATTATTCTAAGTACAAATTAGGTCAAGGTGAAGGTCAACGTGAGGTTACGTGATATGGGTGGATAGGGAATGGTCATAAGTAAAAACTTTGTAAGTATCCAAGTGTTGCAGTAAGCAGTGTTGGTGCTAGACTAAACGGTAAAATCTACTTAACCTTGTCACGGATGGACGGACAGAGGGATGAAGGGACGGACGGGACAATCACTATATGCCTCCAGCATCAAGATGCCCGGGGCATAAAAATCATGTTTACACAAAAAGCTTGTTATAGACCTTCAAAACGTGGCCTGGTCAAGCATCAATCTAGATGAAATATTGAACAATCAAGTGACTCATAGAAGGCGCAAATCTACCAGAAAATGTTGTGTCTAAGCATGGAGCCCTTTCCCCATTTGTTTTATGGCATTTGTATACACATGAATCACAAAATATAGCTGATTTCAGACCGATAACAGCACTGATTATTGCGGAGCCAGATTATATTTGACACAATATTTGAGTGATATTATATATTGATACTATATAACAAAATTTGATATTTCCATAACCATTTTGAGTCTTTTTATAAACGTCAATTATAAATATTTAATATACCCGTACTTGCATTTTTAAGCATACAGACACAGTTAAAAGACATGATAAACAAGGATATCAGTAAAACTGATGGATGCTTCCCAATGTGCTTTGTCAAGCAAAATAAATACAATGTGATGGGCAAAGATATTAAAATGACTAAAAATCAATAGAAATGCGTACTATATACCATATTTCAGAAATTTTCAAAGTCCATAACTCCAAGAAAAATCATTGAAGTGGAACATCTAGCTAATATGCACACCTCGTCTTGGCAATGAAGCTTCCAATCAAATGTCATTGAAATCTGGCCAGTAGTTGCCGAGAAATAGCTCGGACAAGAATTGCACACTATATACTACATTTCATAAATGTTCAAAGTCCCATAACTCCAAGAAAAATCATTGACGCGGAACATTCTGCTAAAATGCATACCTCCTCTTGGCAGTGAAGCTTCCCATAAAAGTTTATTGAAATCTGGCCAATAGTTGCTGACAAATGGCCTGGAAAAGAATTTATGAATTTCAGAAATCTTCAAAGTCCCAGAACATTGAGAAAAATCATTGAAGCGGAACGTCCTGATAGTATGTGCACCTCCTCTTGATAATGAAGCTTCCCCAAAAAAAATTGGAATTCCAGGCAGAAGTTGCTGAGAATAGTCCTCTTGCTTGGTAATGAAGCTTCCCATAAAGTTTTGTTTAATTCCGGCCCTTAGTTGCTGAGAAATACTTCGGACAAGAAAGTGGGAGGAAGGACTAATGGACGGACAAAGTGGCGACTATATTTTCTCCCGAAATTTTTTGGGGAGCATAAAAATAATGTTTTAAACACCATATAATTATTTGTGTATGGCTAGTGGAAAATAGATTAAATCAGTGGAAAAATATACAATGTTTTTTTTATTACAGAACAGAATATTAATTAATAAATATGACACTTTTCAATACAAATAATTTCAAATTATCTAATGGTAAAACATTAAAAGAATTTAATTGACTAGTATCACCCCACTTTGTTTAAGAAAACAAGCGTTGTAACTGTAAAGGCCCTGTCACACTGTACAAGTTCTGGTGAGTTATAACTTGCCGTAAAGTGGACGAGTTGGTCGCGGAATTGTTTGAAGACAAAATTTGTTCGAGTTCTATTCAACCTTGACACAACATTGACACGACACTAGTACGATAATCGGACGAGCAGATCTCGTAGGCAAGTCTCCCAAACTTGCAGCAAACTCATGTTATGTCGTAGAACATTAATATACAGCGAAACGCTACGACGAGGGAAGACATGTATACGGAATGTGTTCGATTGTGTTTGAGTGTGCGCGGGATTCCTTTCGACATGTCTTTGACACGTGTACGAGAATAAAAAGTCGCTGAGAACCGGCAAGAATTTTAAACTGTTTAAAATCCTCACCGCTACTTGGTAAGTTCTGGCGACATAAGGAGACAAAAGAAGACATCACTGCGACAAAGAACAACATGTGTACAAGATCTACATGTCACCAGGCAAGTTGTGGCGAGTTACAACTCACCAGAACTCGTAGCTTAAATTCGCCAGTGTGACAAGACCTTAAGTGCTGAATGCCCCAGAAGATGTGTTTTGTCAGAAGAAAGAATTATCATCCTTGTACTCTGTACTTTCTCTCAAAGGTCTCTATCATTATATGAAGTATCATTTGAAACCCGTCAATACTTCTAGAGCTATGGAGTTATGCTCCGCTCAAGAAAATTAACCAAAGGGCAATAACTTTGTAAATATTGAAGAGAGAGTTATGGTTCTTGTGCTCTGCACTTCCTCTCAACATCCTCTATCAATGTATGTGGTTTTATTTGAAATCCCTTCAATACCAATGGATTTATGCGGGGGCATAAAAAAGTACTGGTATATTGACTTGTAAGTCATTTCAAACAACATAACAGCATTAAACTCAATCATGTCAATAATTTCCATAAAATTGCTTAAACCATGTATACCATAAATGTCCTTATTAATGCCCATTCCCTAATAGACGTGCATGGGGTATTTTTGGTCCCGAAATATTTTTTGCCGATCTATTTTTTCCAATATTAACGAAAGATTCAAGTAAATTTCGATAGAAACGATTAAATAGACCGCCGTATTTATGCATCTGGAATCGCCTGTATATATATACCTATGCCCCACTATATGGGTTACACGCAACCATATATGATGCAAGTGAATGGGACCACGAAAATTCATTACGATATTATGAATATCTATTATAAGAACATGTAATAACAGTTTGCGCACGTAAAGCAGTTTCACACTTCCCACGTGGAGGTTTCAACAACAAGCGCTGTTATGCTTTTCAACCACTTTCCATGTGCGTCTGCAGTTTCACAGCTCATCACGTCGACCATGTTAATAATTAAGACTGTACCATTGTGCATTACGTCGTGCGAGTCAGCTCGTCGTGATCAACGATATTAATTTGACAGTACCATCGTGAATTTTCTCATGCGGACAAAGCCCATCGGCCGTATTTAGACTGTACCAATGTGTATTACGCCATTTGAAAGTGCGCATACATGAAACCTTGATTTCTGGATAATGGCAGAATTAACAAAAACTGGCTCCACTTAAATGCGCAGGGGTGCTAAAATGACAAGCGCCCTGCTCATCAAAAAGGACATTTACGGTAAATTAGGTTTAAATAAACAAGTGCAAATTTATTCATCAATTTGACACAGGTCAATTTCACACATGCCAATGTATCTAATTCCCATCTTAAAAATTCCAAGTGTTATTATTTCTGATCACACACTGCCAATGGCTGCCTCATAATGACAGTACATTCCAAGGGGAAATAACTGTGACAGCCCATAATTACACAGAATCTCTTCCCCGATGGGAAAACCGTTCGATGCAATAACCGGGACAACATTAGAAGCAAGAGGATATAAGTCAACTAGGAGAGAAGTGTAGGACATTATACTTCTTAGAAATTTGTAATTGATTAGTCTGAAAATACATGGCTTTCAGCAAGACATAAATGAATCGATAACAAATGGAGGTCGAAAGGTCCCGTTTTTGTGATAATTGCTGTCTCCTGAATGCTATATACAGCTAGATTTTTATGGAACTGGTAATGTAGTATGTGATAAGGCTTAGGATGAACATGATTATGATCTTTTGACTTACACTAGGAAGTGGTAGTTAATACAATTGGCCACCATAGGATTACAAGGGCCTGTCTAACATGTGTTAAAGAAGCAGACAGGCCTTGTATTATGTGAGTTTTCATACCGAATATTGGACAATTTTAGAAGAGGGGGCTTACGCTGCTTCTGCTCCCCTCTAAAATCCGCCAATGTATTCAGTCTCAAATCACATTTATGGGGTAATCATGTCATCATTAATTACCAGTCTCCTATCAAATAGCATGACATTCCGAGTGAATGACAAGGCAAACAAGAACTATCCCTTGGGTACACAACCGAACCACAACTAAAAATGATGAGAATGGGTTGAAATGGTGGTGTTTGCCTAGCAAGTGGGAGATCTGGGCCCTGTCTTATCAGTCTGCCTAGCAAGTGGGAGATCTGGGCCCTGTCTTATCAGTCTGCCTAGCAAGTGGGAGATCTGGGCCCTGTCTTATCAGTCTGCCTAGCAAGTGGGAGATCTGGGCCCTGTCTTATCAGTCTGCCTAGCAAGTGGGAGATCTGGGCCCTGTCTTATCAGTCTGCCTAGCAAGTGGTAGATCTGGGCCCTGTCTTATCAGTCTGCCTAGCAAGTGGGAGACCTGGGCCCTGTCTTATCAGTCTGCCTAGCAAGTGGGAGATCTGGGCCCTGTCTTATCAGTCTGCCTAGCAAGTGGGAGATCTGGGCCCTGTCTTATCAGTCTGCCTAGCAAGTGGGAGATCTGGGCCCTGTCTTATCAAAGATCTTACAACAAGTTTAAGTTACGACTGAATTTTGTATTTAAAAATAATTAGACATTTATGATCAGTATGTT
This sequence comes from Congeria kusceri, assembly GCA_027627225.1. Lineage (NCBI taxonomy): Eukaryota > Metazoa > Mollusca > Bivalvia > Myida > Dreissenidae > Congeria > Congeria kusceri. The sequence goes on from CM051028.1 coordinate 60,148,434, forward strand.
CCTGAAATAAAGAACATGTGAAAGATACCGAGGAAATGAATACAATTACTGAAATCAAGTAATCATAGATGTTGGTGCTTAGCATTTATGCTTCTTCAAAATTTGTATCGTGCTGTAAATATGCCCTACGATGTTTAATAAGACAGGTTCCTTGAGTTTGAAACCTACTCATGGAATGTTCAAGTGATCTTTCTCAAACTGTACATTAAGATTTAGTTCTGTCCCAGAAACATATGAGTCTTTAATCTGGACATTATGTAATTTACACCTACATAGGGATCGTTTAAGTGATCTTTCCAAAGCTGTACATAAGTACTCTTTCTACTAAGGAAACAGTCCCAAGATTCTTCCATCTCAGGTAGTCATCAGATTGAAACTCACTCTGGGATCATTTGAATGATCTTTCCGAGACAGGGTTGGTATTCACAAAGTTATTTTTTTATCCTTATCCTTAAATGCTCAAATATTCTTATCTGTGTAATTCCATATAAACACAGTTTAGCACTAAATAACATGTTGAAATTGCGTCTTTATTTGTATATGTTTTGACAAATTTAAACAGCATGCCAATGTGTTAATTGTAATGAAACAAATACAGTGAATCTTAATTTGGCACTTAAGTTAAAATAATTAAGAAAGTACTTAAAATGTTTTGTGAATACCACCCCTGTACATCAAGTACCTGCACTACCCAGGAAATGTACTCAAACAGGACACAATCAGCCTCTGGCTTTCAACATAATCAATTTCTTTGTTTATTTGGGTTTTACGGCAACTCGACACATTGTGGTTATATCGTGCCATTTACGTATGCTGATTTCTATGTAGAGTAGGAAATGTGAACAAAATTTTGTTATATGTGTTTATTTCTTTCAAGTAATGGATTCATGTATAAGATGGCACTGTTTGGAAAAGTTCTTTTAATGAATTTACTTGGAAATATCTATTGCAAATATCAGCGAGGTCTGTGCAATTAATTAGCATATGTTTGACAGTAAAATGTTTTTTGCAAGGTATACAATGAGGTGCTTCTTCTCTGTTTAGAAGGTACAAATGTGTTAATCTGATATGCCCTATTCTGCAGTGAGTTAAAACAATTCCTCAGTCTGAAAGAATAAAAGGTGTTGCTGAATCTAGACTAATCAGCTAAACGTAGATAGGAGTTGAAATTTAAATTAAATTCACAACCCTTAAAGAGTGTTTGTACTATCTTACAACAGCCACAGTGACATCAAAACAAAGTTAATTACCGGATAAAGTTAATTACAATATACTATGATTTAAAATGGAAGAAAAGTAAATAAGAACCATTTTAATAATTGGTTACTTTTTAATCACTAGTTTTCAGCTGTACAGCCGGAAACTCCAATACATGTATATATGTTGACTCGACAGTTGCTTTAAGTTACTCAACACTAATAAACGATGTTAAAGTCGACACTTGTATTTGTTGATTTAGTCGATATTTTATTTCATCTGCTTATTTTGAAAAGAATTGATATGAATGATGGTACATCCACACTTTAATGCTGGTCAATGACCTCTACAAAAAGGTTCAAGGTTCAGACCCATGATAAATTGCCTGCTGTTCAAGGTTTGGGACAGCTTCCAATGACACAAAGCCCAGAATTTTACTGCATTGTATCTTTTTTGATCTGCTTGATCTATTGACAGATGAACAGATAACATAGCTGGTGAACTAGGAATCTGAGAGTCACACTCAATTTATTAATTAACTTTGAATGTTATGGGACCGTGATAATTGTTTGTAAAATTGCATTTTTCATCAAATCTTGATTCGTAGGATTGCATCTCTTTTAAATTGAATAAAGATGGAAAAATGACGGGACCGCAGCATTTGTTTGTTGTACGCCATCATTTCATATAAAAGTTATTTCTATAATCGCAATTTGACTGTACTATATAATTTATACACAAATTTATGAACAAACCAATGGCTGAAAAGTTTGTGTCAGTAACGTGAATTAATCCTCATTTGCTTAAATGAGATAAAAATTATAGGTTGGAATGAGGTTTAGTGGCTAATGTTTCAGGGTTGCCAACCCAGTTGGCCGGTAACCCAGTCACCGCAGAATGTTTATTTATATCCCTGTTTTGTTGGATCCACATGCCATGTGAACAAACAGGATACTGGACAGGTTGGGTAAAGCATAAACTAATGTTGATTTATGTTCAATGACAAGCTGTGATATTTTTGAAAACATGCATCAGCATCTGCATAAAGAAAGGTTGAGCATTTAAGGACTATCAATGTCTATAAAATTGCTGGATAGCCCATTTCTTAGTCCAAATTAGGTCAAGGTCAAGGTCAAAGTGAGGATGGGTGATATGGGTGGATTGGGAATGGTCAGAGGTAACAAATGTGTAAATATCCTAGTGTTGTAGTAAGCAGTGTTGGTGCTAGACAAAACAGTAAAATCTAGTTAACCAAGAAATGGCACTTTAAAATTATTATAAGTCCAAGTTAGAACAAGGTCAAGGTCAAAGTGAGGTTGGGTGATATGGGTGGATTGGGGATGGTCATAAGCAACAACTGTGTAAGTATCCAAGTGTTGTAGTAAGCGCTGCTGGTGCTAGACGAAACCGTAAAATTTAGTTAACCAAGAAATGGCACTTTTGATTTATTATAAGTCCAAATTAGATAAAGGTCAAGGTCAAAGTGAGGTCAGGTGACATTGGTGGATTGGCGATGGTCATAAGCAACAACTGTGTAAGTATCCAAGATTTGTAGCAAGCGGTATTGGTGTTAGACAAAACGGTAAAATCTAGTTAACCAAGAAACAGCCCATTAGAATTATTCTAAGAACAAATTAGGTCAATGTGAAGGTCAACGTGAGGTTACGTGATATGGGTGGATAGGGAATGGTCATAAGTAAAAACTTTGTAAGTATCCAAGTGTTGCAGTAAGCAGTGTTGGTGCTAGACTAAACGGTAAAATCTACTTAACCTTGTCACGGATGGACGGACAGAGGGATGAAGGGACGGACGGGACAATCACTATATGCCTCCAGCATCAAGATGCCCGGGGCATAAAAATCATGTTTACACAAAAAGCTTGTTATAGACCTTCAAAACGTGGCCTGGTCAAGCATCAATCTAGATGAAATATCGAACAATCAAGTGACTCATAGAAGGCGCAAATCTACCAGAAAATGTTGTGTCTAAGCATGGAGCCCTTTCCCCATTTGTTTTATGGCATTTGTATACACATGAATCACAAAATATAGCTGATTTCAGACTGATAACAGCACTGATTATTGCGGAGCCAGATTATATTTGACACAATATTTGAGTGATATTATATATTAATACTATATAACAAAATTTGATATTTCCATAACCATGTGGAGTCTTTTTATAAACGTCAATTATAAATATTTAATATACCCGTACTTGCATTTTTAAGCATACAGACACAGTTAAAAGACATGATAAACAAGGATATCAGTAAAACTGATGGATGCTTCCCAATGTGCTTTGTCAAGCAAAATAAATACAATGTGATGGGCAAAGATATTAAAATGACTAAAAGTGGAACATCTAGCTAATATGCACACCTCGTCTTGGCAATGAAGCTTCCAATGAAATGTCATTGAAATCTGGCCAGTAGTTGCTGAGAAATAGCTCGGACAAGAATTGCACACTATATACTACATTTCATAAATGTTCAAAGTCCCATAACTCCAAGAAAAATCATTGACGCGGAACATTCTGCTAAAATGCACACCTCCTCTTGGCAGTGAAGCTTCCCATAAAAGTTTATTGAAATCGGGCCAATAGTTGCTGACAAATGGCCTGGAAAAGAATTTATGAATTTCAGAAATCGTCAAAGTCCCAGAACATTGAGAAAAATCATTGAAGCGTTACGTCCTGATAGTATGTGCACCTCCTCTTGGTAATGAAGCTTCCCAACAAAAATTGGAATTCCAGGCAGAAGTTGCTGAGAATAGTCCTCTTGCTTGGTAATGAAGCTTCCCATAAAGTTTTGTTTAATTCCGGCCCTTAGTTGCTGAGAAATACTTCGGACAAGAAAGTGGGAGGAAGGACTAATGGACGGACAAAGTGGCGACTATATTTTCTCCCGAAATTTTTTGGGGAGCATAAAAATAATGTTTTAAACACCATATAATTATTTGTGTATGGCTAGTGGCAAATAGATTAAATCAGTGGAAAAATATACAATGTTTTTTTTATTACAGAACAGAATATTTTAATTAATAAATATGACACTTTTCAATACAAATAATTTCAAATTATCTAATGGTAAAACATTAAAAGAATTTAATTGACTAGTATCACCCCACTTTGTTTAAGAAAACAAGCGTTGTAACTGTAAAGGCCCTGTCACACTGTACAAGTTCTGGTGAGTTATAACTTGCCGTAAAGTGGACGAGTTGGTCGCGGAATTGTTTGAAGACAAAATTTGTTCGAGTTCTATTCAACCTTGACACAACATTGACACGACACTAGTACGATAATCGGACGAGCAGATCTCGTAGGCAAGTCTCCCAAACTTGCAGCAAACTCATGTTATGTCGTAGAACGATAATATACAGTGAAACGCTACGACGAGGGAAGACATGTATATGGAACGTGTTCGATTGTGTTTGAGAGTGCGCGAGATTCCTTTCGACATGTCTTTGACACGTGTACGAGAATAAAAAGTCGCTGAGAACCGGCAAGAATTTTAAACTGTTTAAAATCCTCACCGCTACTTGGTAAGTTCTGGCGACATAAGGAGACATAAGAAGACATCACTGCGACAAAGAACAACATGTGTACAAGATCTACATGTCACCAGGCGAGTTGTGGCGAGTTACAACTCACCAGAACTCGTAGCTTAAATTCGCCAGTGTGACAAGACCTTAAGTGCTGAATGCCCCAGAAGATGTGTTTTGTCAGAAGAAAGAATTATCATCCTTGTACTCTGTACTTTCTCTCAAAGGTCTCTATCATTATATGAAGTATCATTTGAAACCAGTCAATACTTCTAGAGCTATGGAGTTATGCTCCGCTCAAGAAAATTAACCAAAGGGCAATAACTTTATAAATATTGAAGAAAGAGTTATGGTTCTTGTGCTCTGCACTTCCTCTCAACATCCTCTATCAATGTATGTGGTTTTATTTGAAATCCCTTCAATACCAATGGATTTATGCGGGGGCATAAAAAAGTACTGGTATATTGACTTGTAAGTCATTTCAAACAACATAACAGCATTAAACTCAATCATGTCAATAATTTCCATAAAATTGCTTAAACCATGTATACCATAAATGTCCTTATTAATGCCCATTCCCTAATAGACGTGCATGGGGTATTTTTGGTCCCGAAATATTTTTTGCCGATCTATTTTTTCCAATATTAACGAAAGATTCAAGTAAATTTCGATAGAAACGATTAAATAGACCGCCGTATTTATGCATCTGGAATCACCTGTATATATATACCTATGCCCCACTATACGGGTTACACGCAACCATATATGACGCAAGTGAATGGGACCACGAAAATTCATTACGATATTATGAATATCTATTATAAGAACATGTAATAACAGTTTGCGCACGTAAAGCAAGTTTCACACTTCCCACGTGGAGGTTTCAACAACAAGCGCTGTTATGCTTTTCAACCACTTTCCATGTGCGTCTGCAGTTTCACAGCTCATCACGTCGACCATGTTAATAATTAAGACTGTACCATTGTGCATTACGTCGTGCGAGTCAGCTCGTCGTGATCAACGATATTAATTTGACAGTACCATCGTGAATTTTCTCATGCGGACAAAGCCCATCGGCCGTATTTAGACTGTACCAATGTGTATTACGCCATTTGAAAGTGCGCATACATGAAACCTTGATTTCTGGATAATGGCAGAATTAACAAAAACTGGCTCCACTTAAATGCGCAGGGGTGCTAAAATGACAAGCGCCCTGCTCATCAAAAAGGACATTTACGGTAAATTAGGTTTAAATAAACAAGTGCAAATTTATTCATCAATTTGACACAGGTCAATTTCACACATGCCAATGTATCTAATTCCCATCTTAAAAATTCCAAGTGTTATTATTTCTGATCACACACTGCCAATGGCTGCCTCATAATGACAGTACATTCCAAGGGGAAATAACTGTGACAGCCCATAATTACACAGAATCTCTTCCCCGATGGGAAAACCGTTCGATGCAATAACCGGGACAACATTAGAAGCAAGAGGATATAAGTCAACTAGGAGAGAAGTGTAGGACATTATACTTCTTAGAAATTTGTAATTGATTAGTCTGAAAATACATGGCTTTCAGCAAGACATAAATGAATCGATAACAAATGGAGGTCGAAAGGTCCCGTTTTTGTGATAATTGCTGTCTCCTGAATGCTATATACAGCTAGATTTCTATGGAACTGGTAATGTAGTATGTGATAAGGCTTAGGATGAACATGATTATGATCTTTTGACTTACACTAGGGAGTCGTAGTTAATACAATTGGCCACCATAGGATTACAAGGGCCTGTCTAACATGTGTTAAAGAAGCAGACAGGCCTTGTATTATGTGAGTTTTCATACCGAATATTGGACAATTTTAGAAGAGGGGGCTTACGCTGCTTCTGCTCCCCTCTAATTCCGCCTATGTATACAGTCTCAAATCACATTTATGGGGTAATCATGTCATCATTAATTACCAGTCTCCTATCAAATAGCATGACATTCCGAGTGAATGACAAGGCAAACAAGAACTATCCCTTGGGTACACAACCGAACCACAACTAAAAATGATGAGAATGGGTTGAAATGGTGGTGTTTGCCTAGCAAGTGGGAGATCTGGGCCCTGTCTTATCAGTCTGCCTAGCAAGTGGGAGATCTGGGCCCTGTCTTATCAGTCTGCCTAGCAAGTGGGAGATCTGGGCCCTGTCTTATCAGTCTGCCTAGCAAGTGGGATATCTGGGCCCTGTCTTATCAGTCTGCCTAGCAAGTGGGAGATCTGGGCCCTGTCTTATCAGTCTGCCTAGCAAGTGGTAGATCTGGGCCCTGTCTTATCAGTCTGCCTAGCAAGTGGGAGACCTGGGCCCTGTCTTATCAGTCTGCCTAGCAAGTGGGAGATCTGGGCCCTGTCTTATCAGTCTGCCTAGCAAGTGGGAGATCTGGGCCCTGTCTTATCAGTCTGCCTAGCAAGTGGGAGATCTGGGCCCTGTCTTATCAGTCTGCCTAGCAAGTGGGAGATCTGGGCCCTGTCTTATCAGTCTGCCTAGCAAGTGGTAGATCTGGGCCCTGTCTTATCAGTCTGCCTAGCAAGTGGGAGACCTGGGGGGCCCTGTCTTATCAGTCTGCCTAGCAAGTGGGAGATCTGGGCCCTGTCTTATCAGTCTGCCTAGCAAGTGGGAGATCTGGGCCCTGTCTTATCAGTCTGCCTAGCAAGTGGGAGATCTGGGCCCTGTCTTATCAAAGATCTTACAACAAGTTTAAGTTACGACTGAATTTTGTATTTAAAAAAAATTAGACATTTATGATCAGTATGTTCCTGAAATAAAGAACATGTGAAAGATACCGAGGAAATGAATACAATTACTGAAATCAAGTAATCATAGATGTTGGTGCTTAGCATTTATGCTTCTTCAAAATTTGTATCGTGCTGTAAATATGCCCTACGATGTTTAATAAGACAGGTTCCTTGAGTTTGAAACCTACTCATGGAATGTTCAAGTGATCTTTCTCAAACTGTACATTAAGATTTAGTTCTGTCCCAGAAACATATGAGTCTTTAATCTGGACATTATGTAATTTACACCTACATAGGGATCGTTTAAGTGATCTTTCCAAAGCTGTACATAAGTACTCTTTCTACTAAGGAAACAGTCCCAAGATTCTTCCATCTCAGGTAGTCATCAGATTGAAACTCACTCTGGGATCATTTGAATGATCTTTCCGAGACAGGGTTGGTATTCACAAAGTTATTTTTTTATCCTTATCCTTAAATGCTCAAATATTCTTATCTGTGTAATTCCATATAAACACAGTTTAGCACTAAATAACATGTTGAAATTGCGTCTTTATTTGTGTATGTTTTGACAAATTTAAACAGCATGCCAATGTGTTAATTGTAATGAAACAAATACAGTGAATCTTAATTTGGCACTTAAGTTAAAATAATTAAGAAAGTACTTAAAATGTTTTGTGAATACCACCCCTGTACATCAAGTACCTGCACTACCCAGGAAATGTACTCAAACAGGACACAATCAGCCTCTGGCTTGCAACATAATCAATTTCTTTGTTTATTTGGGTTTTACGGCAACTCGACACATTGTGGTTATATCGTGCCATTTACGTATGCTGATTTCTATGTAGAGTAGGAAATGTGAACAAAATTTTGTTATATGTGTTTATTTCTTTCAAGTAATGGATTCATGTATAAGATGGCACTGTTTGGAAAAGTTCTTTTAATGAATTTACTTGGAAATATCTATCGCAAATATCAGCGAGGTCTGTGCAATTAATTAGCATATGTTTGACAGTAAAATGTTTTTTGCAAGGTATACAATGAGGTGCTTCTTCTCTGTTTAGAAGGTACAAATGTGTTAATCTGATATGCCCTATTCTGCAGTGAGTTAAAACAATTCCTCAGTCTGAAAGAATAAAAGGTGTTGCTGAATCTAGACTAATCAGGTAAACGTAGATAGGAGTTGAAATTTAAATTAAATTCACAACCCTTAAAGAGTGTTTGTACTATCTTACAACAGCCACAGTGACATCAAAACAAAGTTAATTACCGGATAAAGTTAATTACAATATACTATGATTTAAAATGGAAGAAAAGTAAATAAGAACCATTTTAATAAAATGAACAATTGGTTACTTTTTAATCACTAGTTTTCAGCTGTACAGCCGGAAACTCCAATACATGTATATATGTTGACTCGACAGTTGCTTTAAGTTACTCAACACTAATAAACGATGTTAAAGTCGACACTTGTATTTGTTGATTTAGTCGATATTTTATTTCATCTGCTTATTTTGAAAAGAATTGATATGAATGATGGTATATCCACACTTTAATGCTGGTCACTGACCTCTACAAAAAGGTTCAAGGTTCAGACCCATGATAAATTGCCTGCTGTTCAAGGTTTGGGACAGCTTCCAATGACACAAAGCCCAGAATTTTACTGCATTGTATCTTTTTTGATCTGCTTGATCTATTGACAGATGAACAGATAACATAGCTGGTGAACTAGGAATCTGAGAGTCACACTCAATTTATTAATTAACTTTGAATGTTATGGGACCGTGATAATTGTTTGTAAAATTGCATTTTTCATCAAATCTTGATTCGTAGGATTGCATCTCTTTTAAATTGAATAAAGATGGAAAAATGACGGGACCGCAGCATTTGTTTGTTGTACGCCATCATTTCATATAAAAGTTATTTCTATAATCGCAATTTGACTGTACTATATAATTTATACACAGATTTATGAACAAACCAATGGCTGAAAAGTTTGTGTCAGTAACGTGAATTAATCCTCATTTGCTTAAATGAGATAAAAATTATAGGTTGGAATGAGGTTTAGTGGCTAATGTTTCAGGGTTGCCAACCCAGTTGGCCGGTAACCCAGTCACCGCAGAATGTTTATTTATATCCCTGTTTTGTTGGATCCACATGCCATGTGAACAAACAGGATACTGGACAGGTTGGGTAAAGCATAAACTAATGTTGATTTATGTTCAATGACAAGCTGTGATATTTTTGAAAACATGCATCAGCATCTGCATAAAGAAAGGTTGAGCATTTAAGGACTATCAATGTCTATAAAATTGCTGGATAGCCCATTTCTTAGTCCAAATTAGGTCAAGGTCAAGGTCAAAGTGAGGATGGGTGATATGGGTGGATTGGGAATGGTCATAGGTAACAAATGTGTAAATATCCTAGTGTTGTAGTAAGCAGTGTTGGTGCTAGACAAAACAGTAAAATCTAGTTAACCAAGAAATGGCACTTTAAAATTATTATAAGTCCAAGTTAGAACAAGGTCAAGGTCAAAGTGAGGTTGGGTGATATGGGTGGATTGGGGATGGTCATAAGCAACAACTGTGTAAGTATCCAAGTGTTGTAGTAAGCGCTGCTGGTGCTAGACGAAACCGTAAAATTTAGTTAACCAAGAAATGGCACTTTTGATTTATTATAAGTCCAAATTAGATAAAGGTCAAGGTCAAAGTGAGGTCAGGTGACATTGGTGGATTGGCGATGGTCATAAGCAACAACTGTGTAAGTATCCAAGATTTGTAGCAAGCGGTATTGGTGTTAGACAAAACGGTAAAATCTAGTTAACCAAGAAACAGCCCATTAGAATTATTCTAAGAACAAATTAGGTCAATGTGAAGGTCAACGTGAGGTTACGTGATATGGGTGGATAGGGAATGGTCATAAGTAAAAACTTTGTAAGTATCCAAGTGTTGCAGTAAGCAGTGTTGGTGCTAGACTAAACGGTAAAATCTACTTAACCTTGTCACGGATGGACGGACAGAGGGATGAAGGGACGGACGGGACAATCACTATATGCCTCCAGCATCAAGATGCCCGGGGCATAAAAATCATGTTTACACAAAAAGCTTGTTATAGACCTTCAAAACGTGGCCTGGTCAAGCATCAATCTAGATGAAATATCGAACAATCAAGTGACTCATAGAAGGCGCAAATCTACCAGAAAATGTTGTGTCTAAGCATGGAGCCCTTTCCCCATTTGTTTTATGGCATTTGTATACACATGAATCACAAAATATAGCTGATTTCAGACTGATAACAGCACTGATTATTGCGGAGCCAGATTATATTTGACACAATATTTGAGTGATATTATATATTAATACTATATAACAAAATTTGATATTTCCATAACCATGTGGAGTCTTTTTATAAACGTCAATTATAAATATTTAATATACCCGTACTTGCATTTTTAAGCATACAGACACAGTTAAAAGACATGATAAACAAGGATATCAGTAAAACTGATGGATGCTTCCCAATGTGCTTTGTCAAGCAAAATAAATACAATGTGATGGGCAAAGATATTAAAATGACTAAAAGTGGAACATCTAGCTAATATGCACACCTCGTCTTGGCAATGAAGCTTCCAATGAAATGTCATTGAAATCTGGCCAGTAGTTGCTGAGAAATAGCTCGGACAAGAATTGCACACTATATACTACATTTCATAAATGTTCAAAGTCCCATAACTCCAAGAAAAATCATTGACGCGGAACATTCTGCTAAAATGCACACCTCCTCTTGGCAGTGAAGCTTCCCATAAAAGTTTATTGAAATCGGGCCAATAGTTGCTGACAAATGGCCTGGAAAAGAATTTATGAATTTCAGAAATCGTCAAAGTCCCAGAACATTGAGAAAAATCATTGAAGCGTTACGTCCTGATAGTATGTGCACCTCCTCTTGGTAATGAAGCTTCCCAACAAAAATTGGAATTCCAGGCAGAAGTTGCTGAGAATAGTCCTCTTGCTTGGTAATGAAGCTTCCCATAAAGTTTTGTTTAATTCCGGCCCTTAGTTGCTGAGAAATACTTCGGACAAGAAAGTGGGAGGAAGGACTAATGGACGGACAAAGTGGCGACTATATTTTCTCCCGAAATTTTTTGGGGAGCATAAAAATAATGTTTTAAACACCATATAATTATTTGTGTATGGCTAGTGGCAAATAGATTAAATCAGTGGAAAAATATACAATGTTTTTTTTATTACAGAACAGAATATTTTAATTAATAAATATGACACTTTTCAATACAAATAATTTCAAATTATCTAATGGTAAAACATTAAAAGAATTTAATTGACTAGTATCACCCCACTTTGTTTAAGAAAACAAGCGTTGTAACTGTAAAGGCCCTGTCACACTGTACAAGTTCTGGTGAGTTATAACTTGCCGTAAAGTGGACGAGTTGGTCGCGGAATTGTTTGAAGACAAAATTTGTTCGAGTTCTATTCAACCTTGACACAACATTGACACGACACTAGTACGATAATCGGACGAGCAGATCTCGTAGGCAAGTCTCCCAAACTTGCAGCAAACTCATGTTATGTCGTAGAACGATAATATACAGTGAAACGCTACGACGAGGGAAGACATGTATATGGAACGTGTTCGATTGTGTTTGAGAGTGCGCGAGATTCCTTTCGACATGTCTTTGACACGTGTACGAGAATAAAAAGTCGCTGAGAACCGGCAAGAATTTTAAACTGTTTAAAATCCTCACCGCTACTTGGTAAGTTCTGGCGACATAAGGAGACATAAGAAGACATCACTGCGACAAAGAACAACATGTGTACAAGATCTACATGTCACCAGGCGAGTTGTGGCGAGTTACAACTCACCAGAACTCGTAGCTTAAATTCGCCAGTGTGCCAAGACCTTAAGTGCTGAATGCCCCAGAAGATGTGTTTTGTCAGAAGAAAGAATTATCATCCTTGTACTCTGTACTTTCTCTCAAAGGTCTCTATCATTATATGAAGTATCATTTGAAACCCGTCAATACTTCTAGAGCTATGGAGTTATGCTCCGCTCAAGAAAATTAACCAAAGGGCAATAACTTTATAAATATTGAAGAAAGAGTTATGGTTCTTGTGCTCTGCACTTCCTCTCAACATCCTCTATCAATGTATGTGGTTTTATTTGAAATCCCTTCAATACCAATGGATTTATGCGGGGGCATAAAAAAGTACTGGTATATTGACTTGTAAGTCATTTCAAACAACATAACAGCATTAAACTCAATCATGTCAATAATTTCCATAAAATTGCTTAAACCATGTATACCATAAATGTCCTTATTAATGCCCATTCCCTAATAGACGTGCATGGGGTATTTTTGGTCCCGAAATATTTTTTGCCGATCTATTTTTTCCAATATTAACGAAAGATTCAAGTAAATTTCGATAGAAACGATTAAATAGACCGCCGTATTTATGCATCTGGAATCACCTGTATATATATACCTATGCCCCACTATACGGGTTACACGCAACCATATATGACGCAAGTGAATGGGACCACGAAAATTCATTACGATATTATGAATATCTATTATAAGAACATGTAATAACAGTTTGCGCACGTAAAGCAAGTTTCACACTTCCCACGTGGAGGTTTCAACAACAAGCGCTGTTATGCTTTTCAACCACTTTCCATGTGCGTCTGCAGTTTCACAGCTCATCACGTCGACCATGTTAATAATTAAGACTGTACCATTGTGCATTACGTCGTGCGAGTCAGCTCGTCGTGATCAACGATATTAATTTGACAGTACCATCGTGAATTTTCTCATGCGGACAAAGCCCATCGGCCGTATTTAGACTGTACCAATGTGTATTACGCCATTTGAAAGTGCGCATACATGAAACCTTGATTTCTGGATAATGGCAGAATTAACAAAAACTGGCTCCACTTAAATGCGCAGGGGTGCTAAAATGACAAGCGCCCTGCTCATCAAAAAGGACATTTACGGTAAATTAGGTTTAAATAAACAAGTGCAAATTTATTCATCAATTTGACACAGGTCAATTTCACACATGCCAATGTATCTAATTCCCATCTTAAAAATTCCAAGTGTTATTATTTCTGATCACACACTGCCAATGGCTGCCTCATAATGACAGTACATTCCAAGGGGAAATAACTGTGACAGCCCATAATTACACAGAATCTCTTCCCCGATGGGAAAACCGTTCGATGCAATAACCGGGACAACATTAGAAGCAAGAGGATATAAGTCAACTAGGAGAGAAGTGTAGGACATTATACTTCTTAGAAATTTGTAATTGATTAGTCTGAAAATACATGGCTTTCAGCAAGACATAAATGAATCGATAACAAATGGAGGTCGAAAGGTCCCGTTTTTGTGATAATTGCTGTCTCCTGAATGCTATATACAGCTAGATTTCTATGGAACTGGTAATGTAGTATGTGATAAGGCTTAGGATGAACATGATTATGATCTTTTGACTTACACTAGGGAGTCGTAGTTAATACAATTGGCCACCATAGGATTACAAGGGCCTGTCTAACATGTGTTAAAGAAGCAGACAGGCCTTGTATTATGTGAGTTTTCATACCGAATATTGGACAATTTTAGAAGAGGGGGCTTACGCTGCTTCTGCTCCCCTCTAATTCCGCCTATGTATACAGTCTCAAATCACATTTATGGGGTAATCATGTCATCATTAATTACCAGTCTCCTATCAAATAGCATGACATTCCGAGTGAATGACAAGGCAAACAAGAACTATCCCTTGGGTACACAACCGAACCACAACTAAAAATGATGAGAATGGGTTGAAATGGTGGTGTTTGCCTAGCAAGTGGGAGATCTGGGCCCTGTCTTATCAGTCTGCCTAGCAAGTGGGAGATCTGGGCCCTGTCTTATCAGTCTGCCTAGCAAGTGGGAGATCTGGGCCCTGTCTTATCAGTCTGCCTAGCAAGTGGGAGATCTGGGCCCTGTCTTATCAGTCTGCCTAGCAAGTGGGAGATCTGGGCCCTGTCTTATCAGTCTGCCTAGCAAGTGGTAGATCTGGGCCCTGTCTTATCAGTCTGCCTAGCAAGTGGGAGACCTGGGCCCTGTCTTATCAGTCTGCCCAGCAAGTGGGAGATCTGGGCCCTGTCTTATCAGTCTGCCTAGCAAGTGGGAGATCTGGGCCCTGTCTTATCAGTCTGCCTAGCAAGTGGGAGATCTGGGCCCTGTCTTATCAAAGATCTTACAACAAGTTTAAGTTACGACTGAATTTTGTATTTAAAAAAAATTAGACATTTATGATCAGTATGTTCCTGAAATAAAGAACATGTGAAAGATACCGAGGAAATGAATACAATTACTGAAATCAAGTAATCATAGATGTTGGTGCTTAGCATTTATGCTTCTTCAAAATTTGTATCGTGCTGTAAATATGCCCTACGATGTTTAATAAGACAGGTTCCTTGAGTTTGAAACCTACTCATGGAATGTTCAAGTGATCTTTCTCAAACTGTACATTAAGATTTAGTTCTGTCCCAGAAACATATGAGTCTTTAATCTGGACATTATGTAATTTACACCTACATAGGGATCGTTTAAGTGATCTTTCCAAAGCTGTACATAAGTACTCTTTCTACTAAGGAAACAGTCCCAAGATTCTTCCATCTCAGGTAGTCATCAGATTGAAACTCACTCTGGGATCATTTGAATGATCTTTCCGAGACAGGGTTGGTATTCACAAAGTTATTTTTTTATCCTTATCCTTAAATGATCAAATATTCTTATCTGTGTAATTCCATATAAACACAGTTTAGCACTAAATAACATGTTGAAATTGCGTCTTTATTTGTATATGTTTTGACAAATTTAAACAGCATGCCAATGTGTTAATTGTAATGAAACAAATACAGTGAATCTTAATTTGGCACTTAAGTTAAAATAATTAAGAAAGTACTTAAAATGTTTTGTGAATACCACCCCTGTACATCAAGTACCTGCACTACCCAGGAAATGTACTCAAACAGGACACAATCAGCCTCTGGCTTTCAACATAATCAATTTCTTTGTTTATTTGGGTTTTACGGCAACTCGACACATTGTGGTTATATCGTGCCATTTACGTATGCTGATTTCTATGTAGAGTAGGAAATGTGAACAAAATTTTGTTATATGTGTTTATTTCTTTCAAGTAATGGATTCATGTATAAGATGGCACTGTCTGGAAAAGTTCTTTTAATGAATTTACTTGGAAATATCTATCGCAAATATCAGCGAGGTCTGTGCAATTAATTAGCATATGTTTGACAGTAAAATGTTTTTTGCAAGGTATACAATGAGGTGCTTCTTCTCTGTTTAGAAGGTACAAATGTGTTAATCTGATATGCCCTATTCTGCAGTGAGTTAAAACAATTCCTCAGTCTGAAAGAATAAAAGGTGTTGCTGAATCTAGACTAATCAGGTAAACGTAGATAGGAGTTGAAATTTAAATTAAATTCACAACCCTTAAAGAGTGTTTGTACTATCTTACAACAGCCACAGTGACATCAAAACAAAGTTAATTACCGGATAAAGTTAATTACAATATACTATGATTTAAAATGGAAGAAAAGTAAATAAGAACCATTTTAATAAAATGAACAATTGGTTACTTTTTAATCACTAGTTTTCAGCTGTACAGCCGGAAACTCCAATACATGTATATATGTTGACTCGACAGTTGCTTTAAGTTACTCAACACTAATAAACGATGTTAAAGTCGACACTTGTATTTGTTGATTTAGTCGATATTTTATTTCATCTGCTTATTTTGAAAAGAATTGATATGAATGATGGTATATCCACACTTTAATGCTGGTCAATGACCTCTACAAAAAGGTTCAAGGTTCAGACCCATGATAAATTGCCTGCTGTTCAAGGTTTGGGACAGCTTCCAATGACACAAAGCCCAGAATTTTACTGCATTGTATCTTTTTTGATCTGCTTGATCTATTGACAGATGAACAGATAACATAGCTGGTGAACTAGGAATCTGAGAGTCACACTCAATTTATTAATTAACTTTGAATGTTATGGGACCGTGATAATTGTTTGTAAAATTGCATTTTTCATCAAATCTTGATTCGTAGGATTGCATCTCTTTTAAATTGAATAAAGATGGAAAAATGACGGGACCGCAGCATTTGTTTGTTGTACGCCATCATTTCATATAAAAGTTATTTCTATAATCGCAATTTGACTGTACTATATAATTTATACACAAATTTATGAACAAACCAATGGCTGAAAAGTTTGTGTCAGTAACGTGAATTAATCCTCATTTGCTTAAATGAGATAAAAATTATAGGTTGGAATGAGGTTTAGTGGCTAATGTTTCAGGGTTGCCAACCCAGTTGGCCGGTAACCCAGTCACCGCAGAATGTTTATTTATATCCCTGTTTTGTTGGATCCACATGCCATGTGAACAAACAGGATACTGGACAGGTTGGGTAAAGCATAAACTAATGTTGATTTATGTTCAATGACAAGCTGTGATATTTTTGAAAACATGCATCAGCATCTGCATAAAGAAAGGTTGAGCATTTAAGGACTATCAATGTCTATAAAATTGCTGGATAGCCCATTTCTTAGTCCAAATTAGGTCAAGGTCAAGGTCAAAGTGAGGATGGGTGATATGGGTGGATTGGGAATGGTCATAGGTAACAAATGTGTAAATATCCTAGTGTTGTAGTAAGCAGTGTTGGTGCTAGACAAAACAGTAAAATCTAGTTAACCAAGAAATGGCACTTTAAAATTATTATAAGTCCAAGTTAGAACAAGGTCAAGGTCAAAGTGAGGTTGGGTGATATGGGTGGATTGGGGATGGTCATAAGCAACAACTGTGTAAGTATCCAAGTGTTGTAGTAAGCGCTGTTGGTGCTAGACGAAACCGTAAAATTTAGTTAACCAAGAAATGGCACTTTTGATTTATTATAAGTCCAAATTAGATAAAGGTCAAGGTCAAAGTGAGGTCAGGTGACATTGGTGGATTGGCGATGGTCATAAGCAACAACTGTGTAAGTATTCAAGATTTGTAGCAAGCGGTATTGGTGTTAGACAAAACGGTAAAATCTAGTTAACCAAGAAACAGCCCATTAGAATTATTCTAAGTACAAATTAGGTCAATGTGAAGGTCAACGTGAGGTTACGTGATATGGGTGGATAGGGAATGGTCATAAGTAAAAACTTTGTAAGTATCCAAGTGTTGCAGTAAGCAGTGTTGGTGCTAGACTAAACGGTAAAATCTACTTAACCTTGTCACGGATGGACGGACAGAGGGATGAAGGGACGGACGGGACAATCACTATATGCCTCCAGCATCAAGATGCCCGGGGCATAAAAATCATGTTTACACAAAAAGCTTGTTATAGACCTTCAAAACGTGGCCTGGTCAAGCATCAATCTAGATGAAATATTGAACAAAGAAGTGACTCATAGAAGGCGCAAATCTACCAGAAAATGTTGTGTCTAAGCATGGAGCCCTTTCCCCATTTGTTTTATGGCATTTGTATACACATGAATCACAAAATATAGCTGATTTCAGACCGATAACAGCACTGATTATTGCGGAGCCAGATTATATTTGACACAATATTTGAGTGATATTATATATTGATACTATATAACAAAATTGATATTTCCATAACCATTTTGAGTCTTTTTATAAACGTCAATTATAAATATTTCATATACCCGTACTTGCATTTTTAAGCATACAGACACAGTTAAAAGACATGATAAACAAGGATATCAGTAAAACTGATGGATGCTTCCCAATGTGCTTTGTCAAGCAAAATAAATACAATGTGATGGGCAAAGATATTAAAATGACTAAAAATCAATAGAAATGCATACTATATACCATATTTCAGAAATTTTAAAAGTCCATAACTCCAAGAAAAATCATTGAAGTGGAACATCTAGCTAATATGCACACCTCGTCTTGGCAATGAAGCTTCCAATCAAATGTCATTGAAATCTGGCCAGTAGTTGCCGAGAAATAGCTCGGACAAGAATTGCACACTATATACTACATTTCATAAATGTTCAAAGTCCCATAACTCCAAGAAAAATCATTGACGCGGAACATTCTGCTAAAATGCATACCTCCTCTTGGCAGTGAAGCTTCCCATAAAAGTTTATTGAAATCTGGCCAATAGTTGCTGACAAATGGCCTGGAAAAGAATTTATGAATTTCAGAAATCTTCAAAGTCCCAGAACATTGAGAAAAATCATTGAAGCGGAACGTCCTGATAGTATGTGCACCTCCTCTTGATAATGAAGCTTCCCCAAAAAAAAATTGGAATTCCAGGCAGAAGTTGCTGAGAATAGTCCTCTTGCTTGGTAATGAAGCTTCCCATAAAGTTTTGTTTAATTCCGGCCCTTAGTTGCTGAGAAATACTTCGGACAAGAAAGTGGGAGGAAGGACTAATGGACGGACAAAGTGGCGACTATATTTTCTCCCGAAATTTTTTGGGGAGCATAAAAATAATGTCTTAAACACCATATAATTATTTGTGTATGGCTAGTGGAAAATAGATTAAATCAGTGGAAAAATATACAATGTTTTTTTTATTACAGAACAGAATATTAATTAATAAATATGACACTTTTCAATACAAATAATTTCAAATTATCTAATGGTAAAACATTAAAAGAATTTAATTGACTAGTATCACCCCACTTTGTTTAAGAAAACAAGCGTTGTAACTGTAAAGGCCCTGTCACACTGTACAAGTTCTGGTGAGTTATAACTTGCCGTAAAGTGGACGAGTTGGTCGCGGAATTGTTTGAAGACAAAATTTGTTCGAGTTCTATTCAACCTTGACACAACATTGACACGACACTAGTACGATAATCGGACGAGCAGATCTCGTAGGCAAGTCTCCCAAACTTGCAGCAAACTCATGTTATGTCGTAGAACATTAATATACAGCGAAACGCTACGACGAGGGAAGACATGTATACGGAATGTGTTCGATTGTGTTTGAGTGTGCGCGGGATTCCTTTCGACATGTCTTTGACACGTGTACGAGAATAAAAAGTCGCTGAGAACCGGCAAGAATTTTAAACTGTTTAAAATCCTCACCGCTACTTGGTAAGTTCTGGCGACATAAGGAGACATAAGAAGACATCACTGCGACAAAGAACAACATGTGCACAAGATCTACATGTCACCAGGCGAGTTGTGGCGAGTTACAACTCACCAGAACTCGTAGCTTAAATTCGCCAGTGTGACAAGACCTTAAGTGCTGAATGCCCCAGAAGATGTGTTTTGTCAGAAGAAAGAATTATCATCCTTGTACTCTGTACTTTCTCTCAAAGGTCTCTATCATTATATGAAGTATCATTTGAAACCCGTCAATACTTCTAGAGCTATGGAGTTATGCTCCGCTCAAGAAAATTAACCAAAGGGCAATAACTTTGTAAATATTGAAGAGAGAGTTATGGTTCTTGTGCTCTGCACTTCCTCTCAACATCCTCTATCAATGTATGTGGTTTTATTTGAAATCCCTTCAATACCAATGGATTTATGCGGGGGCATAAAAAAGTACTGGTATATTGACTTGTAAGTCATTTCAAACAACATAACAGCATTAAACTCAATCATGTCGATAATTTCCATAAAATTGCTTAAACCATGTATACCATAAATGTCCTTATTAATGCCCATTCCCTAATAGACGTGCATGGGGTATTTTTGGTGCCAAAATATTTTTTGCCGATCTATTTTTTCCAATATTAACGAAAGATTCAAGTAAATTTCGATAGAAACGATTAAATAGACCGCCGTATTTATGCATCTGGAATCACCTGTATATATATACCTATGCCCCACTATACGGGTTACACGCAACCATATATGACGCAAGTGAATGGGACCACGAAAATTCATTACGATATTATGAATATCTATTATAAGAACATGTAATAACAGTTTGCGCACGTAAAGCAAGTTTCACACTTCCCACGTGGAGGTTTCAACAACAAGCGCTGTTATGCTTTTCAACCACTTTCCATGTGCGTCTGCAGTTTCACAGCTCATCACGTCGACCATGTTAATAATTAAGACTGTACCATTGTGCATTACGTCGTGCGAGTCAGCTCGTCGTGATCAACGATATTAATTTGACAGTACCATCATGAATTTTCTCATGCGGACAAAGCCCATCGGCCGTATTTAGACTGTACCAATGTGTATTACGCCATTTGAAAGTGCGCATACATGAAACCTTGATTTCTGGATAATGGCAGAATTAACAAAAACTGGCTCCACTTAAATGCGCAGGGGTGCTAAAATGACAAGCGCCCTGCTCATCAAAAAGGACATTTACGGTAAATTAGGTTTAAATAAACAAGTGCAAATTTATTCATCAATTTGACACAGGTCAATTTCACACATGCCAATGTATCTAATTCCCATCTTAAAAATTCCAAGTGTTATTATTTCTGATCACACACTGCCAATGGCTGCCTCATAATGACAGTACATTCCAAGGGGAAATAACTGTGACAGCCCATAATTACACAGAATCTCTTCCCCGATGGGAAAACCGTTCGATGCAATAACCGGGACAACATTAGAAGCAAGAGGATATAAGTCAACTAGGAGAGAAGTGTAGGACATTATACTTCTTAGAAATTTGTAATTGATTAGTCTGAAAATACATGGCTTTCAGCAAGACATAAATGAATCGATAACAAATGGAGGTCGAAAGGTCCCGTTTTTGTGATAATTGCTGTCTCCTGAATGCTATATACAGCTAGATTTCTATGGAACTGGTAATGTAGTATGTGATAAGGCTTAGGATGAACATGATTATGATCTTTTGACTTACACTAGGGAGTCGTAGTTAATACAATTGGCCACCATAGGATTACAAGGGCCTGTCTAACATGTGTTAAAGAAGCAGACAGGCCTTGTATTATGTGAGTTTTCATACCGAATATTGGACAATTTTAGAAGAGGGGGCTTACGCTGCTTCTGCTCCCCTCTAATTCCGCCTATGTATACAGTCTCAAATCACATTTATGGGGTAATCATGTCATCATTAATTACCAGTCTCCTATCAAATAGCATGACATTCCGAGTGAATGACAAGGCAAACAAGAACTATCCCTTGGGTACACAACCGAACCACAACTAAAAATGATGAGAATGGGTTGAAATGGTGGTGTTTGCCTAGCAAGTGGGAGATCTGGGCCCTGTCTTATCAGTCTGCCTAGCAAGTGGGAGATCTGGGCCCTGTCTTATCAGTCTGCCTAGCAAGTGGGAGATCTGGGCCCTGTCTTATCAGTCTGCCTAGCAAGTGGGAGATCTGGGCCCTGTCTTATCAGTCTGCCTAGCAAGTGGGAGATCTGGGCCCTGTCTTATCAGTCTGCCTAGCAAGTGGTAGATCTGGGCCCTGTCTTATCAGTCTGCCTAGCAAGTGGGAGACCTGGGCCCTGTCTTATCAGTCTGCCCAGCAAGTGGGAGATCTGGGCCCTGTCTTATCAGTCTGCCTAGCAAGTGGGAGATCTGGGCCCTGTCTTATCAGTCTGCCTAGCAAGTGGGAGATCTGGGCCCTGTCTTATCAAAGATCTTACAACAAGTTTAAGTTACGACTGAATTTTGTATTTAAAAAAAATTAGACATTTATGATCAGTATGTTCCTGAAATAAAGAACATGTGAAAGATACCGAGGAAATGAATACAATTACTGAAATCAAGTAATCATAGATGTTGGTGCTTAGCATTTATGCTTCTTCAAAATTTGTATCGTGCTGTAAATATGCCCTACGATGTTTAATAAGACAGGTTCCTTGAGTTTGAAACCTACTCATGGAATGTTCAAGTGATCTTTCTCAAACTGTACATTAAGATTTAGTTCTGTCCCAGAAACATATGAGTCTTTAATCTGGACATTATGTAATTTACACCTACATAGGGATCGTTTAAGTGATCTTTCCAAAGCTGTACATAAGTACTCTTTCTACTAAGGAAACAGTCCCAAGATTCTTCCATCTCAGGTAGTCATCAGATTGAAACTCACTCTGGGATCATTTGAATGATCTTTCCGAGACAGGGTTGGTATTCACAAAGTTATTTTTTTATCCTTATCCTTAAATGCTCAAATATTCTTATCTGTGTAATTCCATATAAACACAGTTTAGCACTAAATAACATGTTGAAATTGCGTCTTTATTTGTATATGTTTTGACAAATTTAAACAGCATGCCAATGTGTTAATTGTAATGAAACAAATACAGTGAATCATAATTTGGCACTTAAGTTAAAATAATTAAGAAAGTACTTAAAATGTTTTGTGAATACCACCCCTGTACATCAAGTACCTGCACTACCCAGGAAATGTACTCAAACAGGACACAATCAGCCTCTGGCTTTCAACATAATCAATTTCTTTGTTTATTTGGGTTTTACGGCAACTCGACACATTGTGGTTATATCGTGCCATTTACGTATGCTGATTTCTATGTAGAGTAGGAAATGTGAACAAAATTTTGTTATATGTGTTTATTTCTTTCAAGTAATGGATTCATGTATAAGATGGCACTGTTTGGAAAAGTTCTTTTAATGAATTTACTTGGAAATATCTATCGCAAATATCAGCGAGGTCTGTGCAATTAATTAGCATATGTTTGACAGTAAAATGTTTTTTGCAAGGTATACAATGAGGTGCTTCTTCTCTGTTTAGAAGGTACAAATGTGTTAATCTGATATGCCCTATTCTGCAGTGAGTTAAAACAATTCCTCAGTCTGAAAGAATAAAAGGTGTTGCTGAATCTAGACTAATCAGGTAAACGTAGATAGGAGTTGAAATTTAAATTAAATTCACAACCCTTAAAGAGTGTTTGTACTATCTTACAACAGCCACAGTGACATCAAAACAAAGTTAATTACCGGATAAAGTTAATTACAATATACTATGATTTAAAATGGAAGAAAAGTAAATAAGAACCATTTTAATAAAATGAACAATTGGTTACTTTTTAATCACTAGTTTTCAGCTGTACAGCCGGAAACTCCAATACATGTATATATGTTGACTCGACAGTTGCTTTAAGTTACTCAACACTAATAAACGATGTTAAAGTCGACACTTGTATTTGTTGATTTAGTCGATATTTTATTTCATCTGCTTATTTTGAAAAGAATTGATATGAATGATTGTACATCGACACTTTAATGCTGGTCAATGACCTCTACAAAAAGGTTCAAGGTTCAGACCCATGATAAATTGCCTGCTGTTCAAGGTTTGGGACAGCTTCCAATGACACAAAGCCCAGAATTTCACTGAATTGTATCTTTTTTGATCTGCTTGATCTATTGACAGATGAACAGATAACATAGCTGGTGAACTAGGAATCTGAGAGTCACACTCAATTTATTAATTAACTTTGTCCATTCACTTATCTACTGCAGGGATATAAATTTACACTAGCCCAGTCACCAATAGCATAGCAAGTTGTATGCAGCTGGGGAACTGGATCCAACAAGTAATTTAGCGGAGTTGGCAAACTACATACCGAAAATACACATCCATAAGACAAGCAGTTAAAATACATAATTAGTTTGTTCTGTTGGGATTTTTCGCAATTTTAACAGTACTTCAGTCATAATTTAATACAGTCGAATCGCGATTATAGGAATAGTACCGACCGGTATATGCCATGCGAAAAGATGCTTCTCCGATAACACCTTAATTTTGTGAAACAACGAATGGCGGCAATTAGTAACTACTGTCACTCTAGAAGATGTGAAAAAAACAGCCATTCGGTGATTCGTATAATCGCATCTTTCTTTATCACATGTATTTAAATGTTATGGGACCGTTATAATTGTTTGTAAAATTGCATTTTTCATCAAATCTTGATTCGTACGATCGCATCTTTTTTAAATTGAATAAATATGGAAAAATGACGGGACCGCAGCATTTGTTTGTTGTACGCCATCATTTCATATAAAAGTTATTTCTATAATCGCAATTTGACTGTACTATATAATTTATACACAAATTTATGAACAAACCAATGGCTGAAAAGTTTGTGTCAGTAACGTGAATTAATCCTCATTTGCTTAAATGAGATAAAAATTGTAGGTTGGAATGAGGTTTAGTGGCTAATGTTTCAGGGTTGCCAACCCAGTTGGCCGGTAACCCAGTCACCGCAGAATGTTTATTTATATCCCTGCTTTGTTGGATCCACATGCCATGTGAACAAACGGGATACTGGACAGGTTGGGTAAAGCATAAACTAATGTTGATTTATGTTCAATGACAAGCTGTGATATTTTTGAAAACATGCATCATCATCTGCATAAAGAAAGGTTGAGCATTTAAGGACTATCAATGTCTATAAAATTGCTGGATAGCCCATTTCTTAGTCCAAATTAGGTCAAGGTCAAGGTCAAAGTGAGGATGGGTGATATGGGTGGATTGGGAATGGTCATAAGTAACAAATGTGTAAATATCCTAGTGTTGTAGTAAGCAGTGTTGGTGCTAGACAAAACAGTAAAATCTAGTTAACCAAGAAATGGCACTTTAAAATTATTATAAGTCCAAGTTAGAACAATGTCAAGGTCAAAGTGAGGTTGGGTGATATGGGTGGATTGGGGATGGTCATAAGCAACAACTGTGTAAGTATCCAAGTGTTGTAGTAAGCGCTGTTGGTGCTAGACGAAACCGTAAAATTTAGTTAACCAAGAAATGGCACTTTTGATTTATTATAAGTCCAAATTAGATAAAGGTCAAGGTCAAAGTGAGGTCAGGTGACATTGGTGGATTGGCGATGGTCATAAGCAACAACTGTGTAAGTATCCAAGATTTGTAGCAAGCGATATTGGTGTTAGACAAAACGGTAAAATCTAGTTAACCAAGAAACAGCCCATTAGAATTATTCTAAGTACAAATTAGGTCAAGGTGAAGGTCAACGTGAGGTTACGTGATATGGGTGGATAGGGAATGGTCATAAGTAAAAACTTTGTAAGTATCCAAGTGTTGCAGTAAGCAGTGTTGGTGCTAGACTAAACGGTAAAATCTACTTAACCTTGTCACGGATGGACGGACAGAGGGATGAAGGGACGGACGGGACAATCACTATATGCCTCCAGCATCAAGATGCCCGGGGCATAAAAATCATGTTTACACAAAAAGCTTGTTATAGACCTTCAAAACGTGGCCTGGTCAAGCATCAATCTAGATGAAATATTGAACAAAGAAGTGACTCATAGAAGGCGCAAATCTACCAGAAAATGTTGTGTCTAAGCATGGAGCCCTTTCCCCATTTGTTTTATGGCATTTGTATACACATGAATCACAAAATATAGCTGATTTCAGACCGATAACAGCACTGATTATTGCGGAGCCAGATTATATTTGACACAATATTTGAGTGATATTATATATTGATACTATATAACAAAATTGATATTTCCATAACCATTTTGAGTCTTTTTATAAACGTCAATTATAAATATTTCATATACCCGTACTTGCATTTTTAAGCATACAGACACAGTTAAAAGACATGATAAACAAGGATATCAGTAAAACTGATGGATGCTTCCCAATGTGCTTTGTCAAGCAAAATAAATACAATGTGATGGGCAAAGATATTAAAATGACTAAAAATCAATAGAAATGCGTACTATATACCATATTTCAGAAATTTTAAAAGTCCATAACTCCAAGAAAAATCATTGAAGTGGAACATCTAGCTAATATGCACACCTCGTCTTGGCAATGAAGCTTCCAATCAAATGTCATTGAAATCTGGCCAGTAGTTGCCGAGAAATAGCTCGGACAAGAATTGCACACTATATACTACATTTCATAAATGTTCAAAGTCCCATAACTCCAAGAAAAATCATTGACGCGGAACATTCTGCTAAAATGCATACCTCCTCTTGGCAGTGAAGCTTCCCATAAAAGTTTATTGAAATCTGGCCAATAGTTGCTGACAAATGGCCTGGAAAAGAATTTATGAATTTCAGAAATCTTCAAAGTCCCAGAACATTGAGAAAAATCATTGAAGCGGAACGTCCTGATAGTATGTGCACCTCCTCTTGATAATGAAGCTTCCCCAAAAAAAAATTGGAATTCCAGGCAGAAGTTGCTGAGAATAGTCCTCTTGCTTGGTAATGAAGCTTCCCATAAAGTTTTGTTTTATTCCGGCCCTTAGTTGCTGAGAAATACTTCGGACAAGAAAGTGGGAGGAAGGACTAATGGACGGACAAAGTGGCGACTATATTTTCTCCCGAAATTTTTTGGGGAGCATAAAAATAATGTCTTAAACACCATATAATTATTTGTGTATGGCTAGTGGAAAATAGATTAAATCAGTGGAAAAATATACAATGTTTTTTTTATTACAGAACAGAATATTAATTAATAAATATGACACTTTTCAATACAAATAATTTCAAATTATCTAATGGTAAAACATTAAAAGAATTTAATTGACTAGTATCACCCCACTTTGTTTAAGAAAACAAGCGTTGTAACTGTAAAGGCCCTGTCACACTGTACAAGTTCTGGTGAGTTATAACTTGCCGTAAAGTGGACGAGTTGGTCGCGGAATTGTTTGAAGACAAAATTTGTTCGAGTTCTATTCAACCTTGACACAACATTGACACGACACTAGTACGATAATCGGACGAGCAGATCTCGTAGGCAAGTCTCCCAAACTTGCAGCAAACTCATGTTATGTCGTAGAACATTAATATACAGCGAAACGCTACGACGAGGGAAGACATGTATACGGAATGTGTTCGATTGTGTTTGAGTGTGCGCGGGATTCCTTTCGACATGTCTTTGACACGTGTACGAGAATAAAAAGTCGCTGAGAACCGGCAAGAATTTTAAACTGTTTAAAATCCTCACCGCTACTTGGTAAGTTCTGGCGACATAAGGAGACATAAGAAGACATCACTGCGACAAAGAACAACATGTGTACAAGATCTACATGTCACCAGGCGAGTTGTGGCGAGTTACAACTCACCAGAACTCGTAGCTTAAATTCGCCAGTGTGACAAGACCTTAAGTGCTGAATGCCCCAGAAGATGTGTTTTGTCAGAAGAAAGAATTATCATCCTTGTACTCTGTACTTTCTCTCAAAGGTCTCTATCATTATATGAAGTATCATTTGAAACCCGTCAATACTTCTAGAGCTATGGAGTTATGCTCCGCTCAAGAAAATTAACCAAAGGGCAATAACTTTGTAAATATTGAAGAGAGAGTTATGGTTCTTGTGCTCTGCACTTCCTCTCAACATCCTCTATCAATGTATGTGGTTTTATTTGAAATCCCTTCAATACCAATGGATTTATGCGGGGGCATAAAAAAGTACTGGTATATTGACTTGTAAGTCATTTCAAACAACATAACAGCATTAAACTCAATCATGTCGATAATTTCCATAAAATTGCTTAAACCATGTATACCATAAATGTCCTTATTAATGCCCATTCCCTAATAGACGTGCATGGGGTATTTTTGGTCCCAAAATATTTTTTGCCGATCTATTTTTTCCAATATTAACGAAAGATTCAAGTAAATTTCGATAGAAACGATTAAATAGACCGCCGTATTTATGCATCTGGAATCACCTGTATATATATACCTATGCCCCACTATACGGGTTACACGCAACCATATATGACGCAAGTGAATGGGACCACGAAAATTCATTACGATATTATGAATATCTATTATAAGAACATGTAATAACAGTTTTCACACTTCCCACGTGGAGGTTTCAACAACAAGCGCTGTTATGCTTTTCAACCACTTTCCATGTGCGTCTGCAGTTTCACAGCTCATCACGTCGACCATGTTAATAATTAAGACTGTACCATTGTGCATTACGTCGTGCGAGTCAGCTCGTCGTGATCAACGATATTAATTTGACAGTACCATCGTGAATTTTCTCATGCGGACAAAGCCCATCGGCCGTATTTAGACTGTATCAATGTGTATTACGCCATTTGAAAGTGCGCATACATGAAACCTTGATTTCTGGATAATGGCAGAATTAACAAAAACTGGCTCCACTTAAATGCGCAGGGGTGCTAAAATGACAAGCGCCCTGCTCATCAAAAAGGACATTTACGGTAAATTAGGTTTAAATAAACAAGTGCAAATTTATTCATCAATTTGACACAGGTCAATTTCACACATGCCAATGTATCTAATTCCCATCTTAAAAATTCCAAGTGTTATTATTTCTGATCACACACTGCCAATGGCTGCCTCATAATGACAGTACATTCCAAGGGGAAATAACTGTGACAGCCCATAATTACACAGAATCTCTTCCCCGATGGGAAAACCGTTCGATGCAATAACCGGGACAACATTAGAAGCAAGAGGATATAAGTCAACTAGGAGAGAAGTGTAGGACACTATACTTCTTAGAAATTTGTAATTGATTAGTCTGAAAATACATGGCTTTCAGCAAGACATAAATGAATCGATAACAAATGGAGGTCGAAAGGTCCCGTTTTTGTGATAATTGCTGTCTCCTGAATGCTATATACAGCTAGATTTCTATGGAACTGGTAATGTAGTATGTGATAAGGCTTAGGATGAACATGATTATGATCTTTTGACTTACACTAGGGAGTCGTAGTTAATACAATTGGCCACCATAGGATTACAAGGGCCTGTCTAACATGTGTTAAAGAAGCAGACAGGCCTTGTATTATGTGAGTTTTCATACCGAATATTGGACAATTTTAGAAGAGGGGGCTTACGCTGCTTCTGCTCCCCTCTAATTCCGCCTATGTATACAGTCTCAAATCACATTTATGGGGTAATCATGTCATCATTAATTACCAGTCTCCTATCAAATAGCATGACATTCCGAGTGAATGACAAGGCAAACAAGAACTATCCCTTGGGTACACAACCGAACCACAACTAAAAATGATGAGAATGGGTTGAAATGGTGGTGTTTGCCTAGCAAGTGGGAGATCTGGGCCCTGTCTTATCAGTCTGCCTAGCAAGTGGGAGATCTGGGCCCTGTCTTATCAGTCTGCCTAGCAAGTGGGAGATCTGGGCCCTGTCTTATCAGTCTGCCTAGCAAGTGGGAGATCTGGGCCCTGTCTTATCAGTCTGCCTAGCAAGTGGGAGATCTGGGCCCTGTCTTATCAGTCTGCCTAGCAAGTGGTAGATCTGGGCCCTGTCTTATCAGTCTGCCTAGCAAGTGGGAGACCTGGGCCCTGTCTTATCAGTCTGCCCAGCAAGTGGGAGATCTGGGCCCTGTCTTATCAGTCTGCCTAGCAAGTGGGAGATCTGGGCCCTGTCTTATCAGTCTGCCTAGCAAGTGGGAGATCTGGGCCCTGTCTTATCAAAGATCTTACAACAAGTTTAAGTTACGACTGAATTTTGTATTTAAAAAAAATTAGACATTTATGATCAGTATGTTCCTGAAATAAAGAACATGTGAAAGATACCGAGGAAATGAATACAATTACTGAAATCAAGTAATCATAGATGTTGGTGCTTAGCATTTATGCTTCTTCAAAATTTGTATCGTGCTGTAAATATGCCCTACGATGTTTAATAAGACAGGTTCCTTGAGTTTGAAACCTACTCATGGAATGTTCAAGTGATCTTTCTCAAACTGTACATTAAGATTTAGTTCTGTCCCAGAAACATATGAGTCTTTAATCTGGACATTATGTAATTTACACCTACATAGGGATCGTTTAAGTGATCTTTCCAAAGCTGTACATAAGTACTCTTTCTACTAAGGAAACAGTCCCAAGATTCTTCCATCTCAGGTAGTCATCAGATTGAAACTCACTCTGGGATCATTTGAATGATCTTTCCGAGACAGGGTTGGTATTCACAAAGTTATTTTTTTATCCTTATCCTTAAATGCTCAAATATTCTTATCTGTGTAATTCCATATAAACACAGTTTAGCACTAAATAACATGTTGAAATTGCGTCTTTATTTGTATATGTTTTGACAAATTTAAACAGCATGCCAATGTGTTAATTGTAATGAAACAAATACAGTGAATCTTAATTTGGCACTTAAGTTAAAATAATTAAGAAAGTACTTAAAATGTTTTGTGAATACCACCCCTGTACATCAAGTACCTGCACTACCCAGGAAATGTACTCAAACAGGACACAATCAGCCTCTGGCTTTCAACATAATCAATTTCTTTGTTTATTTGGGTTTTACGGCAACTCGACACATTGTGGTTATATCGTGCCATTTACGTATGCTGATTTCTATGTAGAGTAGGAAATGTGAACAAAATTTTGTTATATGTGTTTATTTCTTTCAAGTAATGGATTCATGTATAAGATGGCACTGTTTGGAAAAGTTCTTTTAATGAATTTACTTGGAAATATCTATCGCAAATATCAGCGAGGTCTGTGCAATTAATTAGCATATGTTTGACAGTAAAATGTTTTTTGCAAGGTATACAATGAGGTGCTTCTTCTCTGTTTAGAAGGTACAAATGTGTTAATCTGATATGCCCTATTCTGCAGTGAGTTAAAACAATTCCTCAGTCTGAAAGAATAAAAGGTGTTGCTGAATCTAGACTAATCAGGTAAACGTAGATAGGAGT
This sequence comes from Congeria kusceri, assembly GCA_027627225.1. NCBI lineage: Eukaryota > Metazoa > Mollusca > Bivalvia > Myida > Dreissenidae > Congeria > Congeria kusceri. Next base: position 60,179,585 of record CM051028.1, read on the forward strand.
TGAAATTTAAATTAAATTCACAACCCTTAAAGAGTGTTTGTACTATCTTACAACAGCCACAGTGACATCAAAACAAAGTTAATTACCGGATAAAGTTAATTACAATATACTATGATTTAAAATGGAAGAAAAGTAAATAAGAACCATTTTAATAAAATGAACAATTGGTTACTTTTTAATCACTAGTTTTCAGCTGTACAGCCGGAAACTCCAATACATGTATATATGTTGACTCGACAGTTGCTTTAAGTTACTCAACACTAATAAACGATGTTAAAGTCGACACTTGTATTTGTTGATTTAGTCGATATTTTATTTCATCTGCTTATTTTGAAAAGAATTGATATGAATGATTGTACATCGACACTTTAATGCTGGTCAATGACCTCTACAAAAAGGTTCAAGGTTCAGACCCATGATAAATTGCCTGCTGTTCAAGGTTTGGGACAGCTTCCAATGACACAAAGCCCAGAATTTCACTGAATTGTATCTTTTTTGATCTGCTTGATCTATTGACAGATGAACAGATAACATAGCTGGTGAACTAGGAATCTGAGAGTCACACTCAATTTATTAATTAACTTTGTCCATTCACTTATCTACTGCAGGGATATAAATTTACACTAGCCCAGTCACCAATAGCATAGCAAGTTGTATGCAGCTGGGGAACTGGATCCAACAAGTAATTTAGCGGAGTTGGCAAACTACATACCGAAAATACACATCCATAAGACAAGCAGTTAAAATACATAATTAGTTTGTTCTGTTGGGATTTTTCGCAATTTTAACAGTACTTCAGTCATAATTTAATACAGTCGAATCGTGATTATAGGAATAGTACCGACCGGTATATGCCATGCGAAAAGATGCTTCTCCGATAACACCTTAATTTTGTGAAACAACGAATGGCGGCAATTAGTAACTACTGTCACTCTAGAAGATGTGAAAAAAACAGCCATTCGGTGATTCGTATAATCGCATCTTTCTTTATCACATGTATTTAAATGTTATGGGACCGTTATAATTGTTTGTAAAATTGCATTTTTCATCAAATCTTGATTCGTACGATCGCATCTTTTTTAAATTGAATAAATATGGAAAAATGACGGGACCGCAGCATTTGTTTGTTGTACGCCATCATTTCATATAAAAGTTATTTCTATAATCGCAATTTGACTGTACTATATAATTTATACACAAATTTATGAACAAACCAATGGCTGAAAAGTTTGTGTCAGTAACGTGAATTAATCCTCATTTGCTTAAATGAGATAAAAATTGTAGGTTGGAATGAGGTTTAGTGGCTAATGTTTCAGGGTTGCCAACCCAGTTGGCCGGTAACCCAGTCACCGCAGAATGTTTATTTATATCCCTGCTTTGTTGGATCCACATGCCATGTGAACAAACGGGATACTGGACAGGTTGGGTAAAGCATAAACTAATGTTGATTTATGTTCAATGACAAGCTGTGATATTTTTGAAAACATGCATCATCATCTGCATAAAGAAAGGTTGAGCATTTAAGGACTATCAATGTCTATAAAATTGCTGGATAGCCCATTTCTTAGTCCAAATTAGGTCAAGGTCAAGGTCAAAGTGAGGATGGGTGATATGGGTGGATTGGGAATGGTCATAAGTAACAAATGTGTAAATATCCTAGTGTTGTAGTAAGCAGTGTTGGTGCTAGACAAAACAGTAAAATCTAGTTAACCAAGAAATGGCACTTTAAAATTATTATAAGTCCAAGTTAGAACAATGTCAAGGTCAAAGTGAGGTTGGGTGATATGGGTGGATTGGGGATGGTCATAAGCAACAACTGTGTAAGTATCCAAGTGTTGTAGTAAGCGCTGTTGGTGCTAGACGAAACCGTAAAATTTAGTTAACCAAGAAATGGCACTTTTGATTTATTATAAGTCCAAATTAGATAAAGGTCAAGGTCAAAGTGAGGTCAGGTGACATTGGTGGATTGGCGATGGTCATAAGCAACAACTGTGTAAGTATCCAAGATTTGTAGCAAGCGATATTGGTGTTAGACAAAACGGTAAAATCTAGTTAACCAAGAAACAGCCCATTAGAATTATTCTAAGTACAAATTAGGTCAAGGTGAAGGTCAACGTGAGGTTACGTGATATGGGTGGATAGGGAATGGTCATAAGTAAAAACTTTGTAAGTATCCAAGTGTTGCAGTAAGCAGTGTTGGTGCTAGACTAAACGGTAAAATCTACTTAACCTTGTCACGGATGGACGGACAGAGGGATGAAGGGACGGACGGGACAATCACTATATGCCTCCAGCATCAAGATGCCCGGGGCATAAAAATCATGTTTACACAAAAAGCTTGTTATAGACCTTCAAAACGTGGCCTGGTCAAGCATCAATCTAGATGAAATATTGAACAAAGAAGTGACTCATAGAAGGCGCAAATCTACCAGAAAATGTTGTGTCTAAGCATGGAGCCCTTTCCCCATTTGTTTTATGGCATTTGTATACACATGAATCACAAAATATAGCTGATTTCAGACCGATAACAGCACTGATTATTGCGGAGCCAGATTATATTTGACACAATATTTGAGTGATATTATATATTGATACTATATAACAAAATTGATATTTCCATAACCATTTTGAGTCTTTTTATAAACGTCAATTATAAATATTTCATATACCCGTACTTGCATTTTTAAGCATACAGACACAGTTAAAAGACATGATAAACAAGGATATCAGTAAAACTGATGGATGCTTCCCAATGTGCTTTGTCAAGCAAAATAAATACAATGTGATGGGCAAAGATATTAAAATGACTAAAAATCAATAGAAATGCATACTATATACCATATTTCAGAAATTTTAAAAGTCCATAACTCCAAGAAAAATCATTGAAGTGGAACATCTAGCTAATATGCACACCTCGTCTTGGCAATGAAGCTTCCAATCAAATGTCATTGAAATCTGGCCAGTAGTTGCCGAGAAATAGCTCGGACAAGAATTGCACACTATATACTACATTTCATAAATGTTCAAAGTCCCATAACTCCAAGAAAAATCATTGACGCGGAACATTCTGCTAAAATGCATACCTCCTCTTGGCAGTGAAGCTTCCCATAAAAGTTTATTGAAATCTGGCCAATAGTTGCTGACAAATGGCCTGGAAAAGAATTTATGAATTTCAGAAATCTTCAAAGTCCCAGAACATTGAGAAAAATCATTGAAGCGGAACGTCCTGATAGTATGTGCACCTCCTCTTGATAATGAAGCTTCCCCAAAAAAAAATTGGAATTCCAGGCAGAAGTTGCTGAGAATAGTCCTCTTGCTTGGTAATGAAGCTTCCCATAAAGTTTTGTTTAATTCCGGCCCTTAGTTGCTGAGAAATACTTCGGACAAGAAAGTGGGAGGAAGGACTAATGGACGGACAAAGTGGCGACTATATTTTCTCCCGAAATTTTTTGGGGAGCATAAAAATAATGTCTTAAACACCATATAATTATTTGTGTATGGCTAGTGGAAAATAGATTAAATCAGTGGAAAAATATACAATGTTTTTTTTATTACAGAACAGAATATTAATTAATAAATATGACACTTTTCAATACAAATAATTTCAAATTATCTAATGGTAAAACATTAAAAGAATTTAATTGACTAGTATCACCCCACTTTGTTTAAGAAAACAAGCGTTGTAACTGTAAAGGCCCTGTCACACTGTACAAGTTCTGGTGAGTTATAACTTGCCGTAAAGTGGACGAGTTGGTCGCGGAATTGTTTGAAGACAAAATTTGTTCGAGTTCTATTCAACCTTGACACAACATTGACACGACACTAGTACGATAATCGGACGAGCAGATCTCGTAGGCAAGTCTCCCAAACTTGCAGCAAACTCATGTTATGTCGTAGAACATTAATATACAGCGAAACGCTACGACGAGGGAAGACATGTATACGGAATGTGTTCGATTGTGTTTGAGTGTGCGCGGGATTCCTTTCGACATGTCTTTGACACGTGTACGAGAATAAAAAGTCGCTGAGAACCGGCAAGAATTTTAAACTGTTTAAAATCCTCACCGCTACTTGGTAAGTTCTGGCGACATAAGGAGACATAAGAAGACATCACTGCGACAAAGAACAACATGTGCACAAGATCTACATGTCACCAGGCGAGTTGTGGCGAGTTACAACTCACCAGAACTCGTAGCTTAAATTCGCCAGTGTGACAAGACCTTAAGTGCTGAATGCCCCAGAAGATGTGTTTTGTCAGAAGAAAGAATTATCATCCTTGTACTCTGTACTTTCTCTCAAAGGTCTCTATCATTATATGAAGTATCATTTGAAACCCGTCAATACTTCTAGAGCTATGGAGTTATGCTCCGCTCAAGAAAATTAACCAAAGGGCAATAACTTTGTAAATATTGAAGAGAGAGTTATGGTTCTTGTGCTCTGCACTTCCTCTCAACATCCTCTATCAATGTATGTGGTTTTATTTGAAATCCCTTCAATACCAATGGATTTATGCGGGGGCATAAAAAAGTACTGGTATATTGACTTGTAAGTCATTTCAAACAACATAACAGCATTAAACTCAATCATGTCGATAATTTCCATAAAATTGCTTAAACCATGTATACCATAAATGTCCTTATTAATGCCCATTCCCTAATAGACGTGCATGGGGTATTTTTGGTGCCAAAATATTTTTTGCCGATCTATTTTTTCCAATATTAACGAAAGATTCAAGTAAATTTCGATAGAAACGATTAAATAGACCGCCGTATTTATGCATCTGGAATCACCTGTATATATATACCTATGCCCCACTATACGGGTTACACGCAACCATATATGACGCAAGTGAATGGGACCACGAAAATTCATTACGATATTATGAATATCTATTATAAGAACATGTAATAACAGTTTGCGCACGTAAAGCAAGTTTCACACTTCCCACGTGGAGGTTTCAACAACAAGCGCTGTTATGCTTTTCAACCACTTTCCATGTGCGTCTGCAGTTTCACAGCTCATCACGTCGACCATGTTAATAATTAAGACTGTACCATTGTGCATTACGTCGTGCGAGTCAGCTCGTCGTGATCAACGATATTAATTTGACAGTACCATCATGAATTTTCTCATGCGGACAAAGCCCATCGGCCGTATTTAGACTGTACCAATGTGTATTACGCCATTTGAAAGTGCGCATACATGAAACCTTGATTTCTGGATAATGGCAGAATTAACAAAAACTGGCTCCACTTAAATGCGCAGGGGTGCTAAAATGACAAGCGCCCTGCTCATCAAAAAGGACATTTACGGTAAATTAGGTTTAAATAAACAAGTGCAAATTTATTCATCAATTTGACACAGGTCAATTTCACACATGCCAATGTATCTAATTCCCATCTTAAAAATTCCAAGTGTTATTATTTCTGATCACACACTGCCAATGGCTGCCTCATAATGACAGTACATTCCAAGGGGAAATAACTGTGACAGCCCATAATTACACAGAATCTCTTCCCCGATGGGAAAACCGTTCGATGCAATAACCGGGACAACATTAGAAGCAAGAGGATATAAGTCAACTAGGAGAGAAGTGTAGGACATTATACTTCTTAGAAATTTGTAATTGATTAGTCTGAAAATACATGGCTTTCAGCAAGACATAAATGAATCGATAACAAATGGAGGTCGAAAGGTCCCGTTTTTGTGATAATTGCTGTCTCCTGAATGCTATATACAGCTAGATTTCTATGGAACTGGTAATGTAGTATGTGATAAGGCTTAGGATGAACATGATTATGATCTTTTGACTTACACTAGGGAGTCGTAGTTAATACAATTGGCCACCATAGGATTACAAGGGCCTGTCTAACATGTGTTAAAGAAGCAGACAGGCCTTGTATTATGTGAGTTTTCATACCGAATATTGGACAATTTTAGAAGAGGGGGCTTACGCTGCTTCTGCTCCCCTCTAATTCCGCCTATGTATACAGTCTCAAATCACATTTATGGGGTAATCATGTCATCATTAATTACCAGTCTCCTATCAAATAGCATGACATTCCGAGTGAATGACAAGGCAAACAAGAACTATCCCTTGGGTACACAACCGAACCACAACTAAAAATGATGAGAATGGGTTGAAATGGTGGTGTTTGCCTAGCAAGTGGGAGATCTGGGCCCTGTCTTATCAGTCTGCCTAGCAAGTGGGAGATCTGGGCCCTGTCTTATCAGTCTGCCTAGCAAGTGGGAGATCTGGGCCCTGTCTTATCAGTCTGCCTAGCAAGTGGGAGATCTGGGCCCTGTCTTATCAGTCTGCCTAGCAAGTGGGAGATCTGGGCCCTGTCTTATCAGTCTGCCTAGCAAGTGGTAGATCTGGGCCCTGTCTTATCAGTCTGCCTAGCAAGTGGGAGACCTGGGCCCTGTCTTATCAGTCTGCCCAGCAAGTGGGAGATCTGGGCCCTGTCTTATCAGTCTGCCTAGCAAGTGGGAGATCTGGGCCCTGTCTTATCAGTCTGCCTAGCAAGTGGGAGATCTGGGCCCTGTCTTATCAAAGATCTTACAACAAGTTTAAGTTACGACTGAATTTTGTATTTAAAAAAAATTAGACATTTATGATCAGTATGTTCCTGAAATAAAGAACATGTGAAAGATACCGAGGAAATGAATACAATTACTGAAATCAAGTAATCATAGATGTTGGTGCTTAGCATTTATGCTTCTTCAAAATTTGTATCGTGCTGTAAATATGCCCTACGATGTTTAATAAGACAGGTTCCTTGAGTTTGAAACCTACTCATGGAATGTTCAAGTGATCTTTCTCAAACTGTACATTAAGATTTAGTTCTGTCCCAGAAACATATGAGTCTTTAATCTGGACATTATGTAATTTACACCTACATAGGGATCGTTTAAGTGATCTTTCCAAAGCTGTACATAAGTACTCTTTCTACTAAGGAAACAGTCCCAAGATTCTTCCATCTCAGGTAGTCATCAGATTGAAACTCACTCTGGGATCATTTGAATGATCTTTCCGAGACAGGGTTGGTATTCACAAAGTTATTTTTTTATCCTTATCCTTAAATGCTCAAATATTCTTATCTGTGTAATTCCATATAAACACAGTTTAGCACTAAATAACATGTTGAAATTGCGTCTTTATTTGTATATGTTTTGACAAATTTAAACAGCATGCCAATGTGTTAATTGTAATGAAACAAATACAGTGAATCTTAATTTGGCACTTAAGTTAAAATAATTAAGAAAGTACTTAAAATGTTTTGTGAATACCACCCCTGTACATCAAGTACCTGCACTACCCAGGAAATGTACTCAAACAGGACACAATCAGCCTCTGGCTTTCAACATAATCAATTTCTTTGTTTATTTGGGTTTTACGGCAACTCGACACATTGTGGTTATATCGTGCCATTTACGTATGCTGATTTCTATGTAGAGTAGGAAATGTGAACAAAATTTTGTTATATGTGTTTATTTCTTTCAAGTAATGGATTCATGTATAAGATGGCACTGTCTGGAAAAGTTCTTTTAATGAATTTACTTGGAAATATCTATCGCAAATATCAGCGAGGTCTGTGCAATTAATTAGCATATGTTTGACAGTAAAATGTTTTTTGCAAGGTATACAATGAGGTGCTTCTTCTCTGTTTAGAAGGTACAAATGTGTTAATCTGATATGCCCTATTCTGCAGTGAGTTAAAACAATTCCTCAGTCTGAAAGAATAAAAGGTGTTGCTGAATCTAGACTAATCAGGTAAACGTAGATAGGAGTTGAAATTTAAATTAAATTCACAACCCTTAAAGAGTGTTTGTACTATCTTACAACAGCCACAGTGACATCAAAACAAAGTTAATTACCGGATAAAGTTAATTACAATATACTATGATTTAAAATGGAAGAAAAGTAAATAAGAACCATTTTAATAAAATGAACAATTGGTTACTTTTTAATCACTAGTTTTCAGCTGTACAGCCGGAAACTCCAATACATGTATATATGTTGACTCGACAGTTGCTTTAAGTTACTCAACACTAATAAACGATGTTAAAGTCGACACTTGTATTTGTTGATTTAGTCGATATTTTATTTCATCTGCTTATTTTGAAAAGAATTGATATGAATGATGGTATATCCACACTTTAATGCTGGTCAATGACCTCTACAAAAAGGTTCAAGGTTCAGACCCATGATAAATTGCCTGCTGTTCAAGGTTTGGGACAGCTTCCAATGACACAAAGCCCAGAATTTTACTGCATTGTATCTTTTTTGATCTGCTTGATCTATTGACAGATGAACAGATAACATAGCTGGTGAACTAGGAATCTGAGAGTCACACTCAATTTATTAATTAACTTTGAATGTTATGGGACCGTGATAATTGTTTGTAAAATTGCATTTTTCATCAAATCTTGATTCGTAGGATTGCATCTCTTTTAAATTGAATAAAGATGGAAAAATGACGGGACCGCAGCATTTGTTTGTTGTACGCCATCATTTCATATAAAAGTTATTTCTATAATCGCAATTTGACTGTACTATATAATTTATACACAAATTTATGAACAAACCAATGGCTGAAAAGTTTGTGTCAGTAACGTGAATTAATCCTCATTTGCTTAAATGAGATAAAAATTATAGGTTGGAATGAGGTTTAGTGGCTAATGTTTCAGGGTTGCCAACCCAGTTGGCCGGTAACCCAGTCACCGCAGAATGTTTATTTATATCCCTGTTTTGTTGGATCCACATGCCATGTGAACAAACAGGATACTGGACAGGTTGGGTAAAGCATAAACTAATGTTGATTTATGTTCAATGACAAGCTGTGATATTTTTGAAAACATGCATCAGCATCTGCATAAAGAAAGGTTGAGCATTTAAGGACTATCAATGTCTATAAAATTGCTGGATAGCCCATTTCTTAGTCCAAATTAGGTCAAGGTCAAGGTCAAAGTGAGGATGGGTGATATGGGTGGATTGGGAATGGTCATAGGTAACAAATGTGTAAATATCCTAGTGTTGTAGTAAGCAGTGTTGGTGCTAGACAAAACAGTAAAATCTAGTTAACCAAGAAATGGCACTTTAAAATTATTATAAGTCCAAGTTAGAACAAGGTCAAGGTCAAAGTGAGGTTGGGTGATATGGGTGGATTGGGGATGGTCATAAGCAACAACTGTGTAAGTATCCAAGTGTTGTAGTAAGCGCTGTTGGTGCTAGACGAAACCGTAAAATTTAGTTAACCAAGAAATGGCACTTTTGATTTATTATAAGTCCAAATTAGATAAAGGTCAAGGTCAAAGTGAGGTCAGGTGACATTGGTGGATTGGCGATGGTCATAAGCAACAACTGTGTAAGTATTCAAGATTTGTAGCAAGCGGTATTGGTGTTAGACAAAACGGTAAAATCTAGTTAACCAAGAAACAGCCCATTAGAATTATTCTAAGTACAAATTAGGTCAATGTGAAGGTCAACGTGAGGTTACGTGATATGGGTGGATAGGGAATGGTCATAAGTAAAAACTTTGTAAGTATCCAAGTGTTGCAGTAAGCAGTGTTGGTGCTAGACTAAACGGTAAAATCTACTTAACCTTGTCACGGATGGACGGACAGAGGGATGAAGGGACGGACGGGACAATCACTATATGCCTCCAGCATCAAGATGCCCGGGGCATAAAAATCATGTTTACACAAAAAGCTTGTTATAGACCTTCAAAACGTGGCCTGGTCAAGCATCAATCTAGATGAAATATTGAACAAAGAAGTGACTCATAGAAGGCGCAAATCTACCAGAAAATGTTGTGTCTAAGCATGGAGCCCTTTCCCCATTTGTTTTATGGCATTTGTATACACATGAATCACAAAATATAGCTGATTTCAGACCGATAACAGCACTGATTATTGCGGAGCCAGATTATATTTGACACAATATTTGAGTGATATTATATATTGATACTATATAACAAAATTGATATTTCCATAACCATTTTGAGTCTTTTTATAAACGTCAATTATAAATATTTCATATACCCGTACTTGCATTTTTAAGCATACAGACACAGTTAAAAGACATGATAAACAAGGATATCAGTAAAACTGATGGATGCTTCCCAATGTGCTTTGTCAAGCAAAATAAATACAATGTGATGGGCAAAGATATTAAAATGACTAAAAATCAATAGAAATGCATACTATATACCATATTTCAGAAATTTTAAAAGTCCATAACTCCAAGAAAAATCATTGAAGTGGAACATCTAGCTAATATGCACACCTCGTCTTGGCAATGAAGCTTCCAATCAAATGTCATTGAAATCTGGCCAGTAGTTGCCGAGAAATAGCTCGGACAAGAATTGCACACTATATACTACATTTCATAAATGTTCAAAGTCCCATAACTCCAAGAAAAATCATTGACGCGGAACATTCTGCTAAAATGCATACCTCCTCTTGGCAGTGAAGCTTCCCATAAAAGTTTATTGAAATCTGGCCAATAGTTGCTGACAAATGGCCTGGAAAAGAATTTATGAATTTCAGAAATCTTCAAAGTCCCAGAACATTGAGAAAAATCATTGAAGCGGAACGTCCTGATAGTATGTGCACCTCCTCTTGATAATGAAGCTTCCCCAAAAAAAAATTGGAATTCCAGGCAGAAGTTGCTGAGAATAGTCCTCTTGCTTGGTAATGAAGCTTCCCATAAAGTTTTGTTTAATTCCGGCCCTTAGTTGCTGAGAAATACTTCGGACAAGAAAGTGGGAGGAAGGACTAATGGACGGACAAAGTGGCGACTATATTTTCTCCCGAAATTTTTTGGGGAGCATAAAAATAATGTCTTAAACACCATATAATTATTTGTGTATGGCTAGTGGAAAATAGATTAAATCAGTGGAAAAATATACAATGTTTTTTTTATTACAGAACAGAATATTAATTAATAAATATGACACTTTTCAATACAAATAATTTCAAATTATCTAATGGTAAAACATTAAAAGAATTTAATTGACTAGTATCACCCCACTTTGTTTAAGAAAACAAGCGTTGTAACTGTAAAGGCCCTGTCACACTGTACAAGTTCTGGTGAGTTATAACTTGCCGTAAAGTGGACGAGTTGGTCGCGGAATTGTTTGAAGACAAAATTTGTTCGAGTTCTATTCAACCTTGACACAACATTGACACGACACTAGTACGATAATCGGACGAGCAGATCTCGTAGGCAAGTCTCCCAAACTTGCAGCAAACTCATGTTATGTCGTAGAACATTAATATACAGCGAAACGCTACGACGAGGGAAGACATGTATACGGAATGTGTTCGATTGTGTTTGAGTGTGCGCGGGATTCCTTTCGACATGTCTTTGACACGTGTACGAGAATAAAAAGTCGCTGAGAACCGGCAAGAATTTTAAACTGTTTAAAATCCTCACCGCTACTTGGTAAGTTCTGGCGACATAAGGAGACATAAGAAGACATCACTGCGACAAAGAACAACATGTGCACAAGATCTACATGTCACCAGGCGAGTTGTGGCGAGTTACAACTCACCAGAACTCGTAGCTTAAATTCGCCAGTGTGACAAGACCTTAAGTGCTGAATGCCCCAGAAGATGTGTTTTGTCAGAAGAAAGAATTATCATCCTTGTACTCTGTACTTTCTCTCAAAGGTCTCTATCATTATATGAAGTATCATTTGAAACCCGTCAATACTTCTAGAGCTATGGAGTTATGCTCCGCTCAAGAAAATTAACCAAAGGGCAATAACTTTGTAAATATTGAAGAGAGAGTTATGGTTCTTGTGCTCTGCACTTCCTCTCAACATCCTCTATCAATGTATGTGGTTTTATTTGAAATCCCTTCAATACCAATGGATTTATGCGGGGGCATAAAAAAGTACTGGTATATTGACTTGTAAGTCATTTCAAACAACATAACAGCATTAAACTCAATCATGTCGATAATTTCCATAAAATTGCTTAAACCATGTATACCATAAATGTCCTTATTAATGCCCATTCCCTAATAGACGTGCATGGGGTATTTTTGGTGCCAAAATATTTTTTGCCGATCTATTTTTTCCAATATTAACGAAAGATTCAAGTAAATTTCGATAGAAACGATTAAATAGACCGCCGTATTTATGCATCTGGAATCACCTGTATATATATACCTATGCCCCACTATACGGGTTACACGCAACCATATATGACGCAAGTGAATGGGACCACGAAAATTCATTACGATATTATGAATATCTATTATAAGAACATGTAATAACAGTTTGCGCACGTAAAGCAAGTTTCACACTTCCCACGTGGAGGTTTCAACAACAAGCGCTGTTATGCTTTTCAACCACTTTCCATGTGCGTCTGCAGTTTCACAGCTCATCACGTCGACCATGTTAATAATTAAGACTGTACCATTGTGCATTACGTCGTGCGAGTCAGCTCGTCGTGATCAACGATATTAATTTGACAGTACCATCATGAATTTTCTCATGCGGACAAAGCCCATCGGCCGTATTTAGACTGTACCAATGTGTATTACGCCATTTGAAAGTGCGCATACATGAAACCTTGATTTCTGGATAATGGCAGAATTAACAAAAACTGGCTCCACTTAAATGCGCAGGGGTGCTAAAATGACAAGCGCCCTGCTCATCAAAAAGGACATTTACGGTAAATTAGGTTTAAATAAACAAGTGCAAATTTATTCATCAATTTGACACAGGTCAATTTCACACATGCCAATGTATCTAATTCCCATCTTAAAAATTCCAAGTGTTATTATTTCTGATCACACACTGCCAATGGCTGCCTCATAATGACAGTACATTCCAAGGGGAAATAACTGTGACAGCCCATAATTACACAGAATCTCTTCCCCGATGGGAAAACCGTTCGATGCAATAACCGGGACAACATTAGAAGCAAGAGGATATAAGTCAACTAGGAGAGAAGTGTAGGACATTATACTTCTTAGAAATTTGTAATTGATTAGTCTGAAAATACATGGCTTTCAGCAAGACATAAATGAATCGATAACAAATGGAGGTCGAAAGGTCCCGTTTTTGTGATAATTGCTGTCTCCTGAATGCTATATACAGCTAGATTTCTATGGAACTGGTAATGTAGTATGTGATAAGGCTTAGGATGAACATGATTATGATCTTTTGACTTACACTAGGGAGTCGTAGTTAATACAATTGGCCACCATAGGATTACAAGGGCCTGTCTAACATGTGTTAAAGAAGCAGACAGGCCTTGTATTATGTGAGTTTTCATACCGAATATTGGACAATTTTAGAAGAGGGGGCTTACGCTGCTTCTGCTCCCCTCTAATTCCGCCTATGTATACAGTCTCAAATCACATTTATGGGGTAATCATGTCATCATTAATTACCAGTCTCCTATCAAATAGCATGACATTCCGAGTGAATGACAAGGCAAACAAGAACTATCCCTTGGGTACACAACCGAACCACAACTAAAAATGATGAGAATGGGTTGAAATGGTGGTGTTTGCCTAGCAAGTGGGAGATCTGGGCCCTGTCTTATCAGTCTGCCTAGCAAGTGGGAGATCTGGGCCCTGTCTTATCAGTCTGCCTAGCAAGTGGGAGATCTGGGCCCTGTCTTATCAGTCTGCCTAGCAAGTGGGAGATCTGGGCCCTGTCTTATCAGTCTGCCTAGCAAGTGGGAGATCTGGGCCCTGTCTTATCAGTCTGCCTAGCAAGTGGTAGATCTGGGCCCTGTCTTATCAGTCTGCCTAGCAAGTGGGAGACCTGGGCCCTGTCTTATCAGTCTGCCCAGCAAGTGGGAGATCTGGGCCCTGTCTTATCAGTCTGCCTAGCAAGTGGGAGATCTGGGCCCTGTCTTATCAGTCTGCCTAGCAAGTGGGAGATCTGGGCCCTGTCTTATCAAAGATCTTACAACAAGTTTAAGTTACGACTGAATTTTGTATTTAAAAAAAATTAGACATTTATGATCAGTATGTTCCTGAAATAAAGAACATGTGAAAGATACCGAGGAAATGAATACAATTACTGAAATCAAGTAATCATAGATGTTGGTGCTTAGCATTTATGCTTCTTCAAAATTTGTATCGTGCTGTAAATATGCCCTACGATGTTTAATAAGACAGGTTCCTTGAGTTTGAAACCTACTCATGGAATGTTCAAGTGATCTTTCTCAAACTGTACATTAAGATTTAGTTCTGTCCCAGAAACATATGAGTCTTTAATCTGGACATTATGTAATTTACACCTACATAGGGATCGTTTAAGTGATCTTTCCAAAGCTGTACATAAGTACTCTTTCTACTAAGGAAACAGTCCCAAGATTCTTCCATCTCAGGTAGTCATCAGATTGAAACTCACTCTGGGATCATTTGAATGATCTTTCCGAGACAGGGTTGGTATTCACAAAGTTATTTTTTTATCCTTATCCTTAAATGCTCAAATATTCTTATCTGTGTAATTCCATATAAACACAGTTTAGCACTAAATAACATGTTGAAATTGCGTCTTTATTTGTATATGTTTTGACAAATTTAAACAGCATGCCAATGTGTTAATTGTAATGAAACAAATACAGTGAATCATAATTTGGCACTTAAGTTAAAATAATTAAGAAAGTACTTAAAATGTTTTGTGAATACCACCCCTGTACATCAAGTACCTGCACTACCCAGGAAATGTACTCAAACAGGACACAATCAGCCTCTGGCTTTCAACATAATCAATTTCTTTGTTTATTTGGGTTTTACGGCAACTCGACACATTGTGGTTATATCGTGCCATTTACGTATGCTGATTTCTATGTAGAGTAGGAAATGTGAACAAAATTTTGTTATATGTGTTTATTTCTTTCAAGTAATGGATTCATGTATAAGATGGCACTGTTTGGAAAAGTTCTTTTAATGAATTTACTTGGAAATATCTATCGCAAATATCAGCGAGGTCTGTGCAATTAATTAGCATATGTTTGACAGTAAAATGTTTTTTGCAAGGTATACAATGAGGTGCTTCTTCTCTGTTTAGAAGGTACAAATGTGTTAATCTGATATGCCCTATTCTGCAGTGAGTTAAAACAATTCCTCAGTCTGAAAGAATAAAAGGTGTTGCTGAATCTAGACTAATCAGGTAAACGTAGATAGGAGTTGAAATTTAAATTAAATTCACAACCCTTAAAGAGTGTTTGTACTATCTTACAACAGCCACAGTGACATCAAAACAAAGTTAATTACCGGATAAAGTTAATTACAATATACTATGATTTAAAATGGAAGAAAAGTAAATAAGAACCATTTTAATAAAATGAACAATTGGTTACTTTTTAATCACTAGTTTTCAGCTGTACAGCCGGAAACTCCAATACATGTATATATGTTGACTCGACAGTTGCTTTAAGTTACTCAACACTAATAAACGATGTTAAAGTCGACACTTGTATTTGTTGATTTAGTCGATATTTTATTTCATCTGCTTATTTTGAAAAGAATTGATATGAATGATTGTACATCGACACTTTAATGCTGGTCAATGACCTCTACAAAAAGGTTCAAGGTTCAGACCCATGATAAATTGCCTGCTGTTCAAGGTTTGGGACAGCTTCCAATGACACAAAGCCCAGAATTTCACTGAATTGTATCTTTTTTGATCTGCTTGATCTATTGACAGATGAACAGATAACATAGCTGGTGAACTAGGAATCTGAGAGTCACACTCAATTTATTAATTAACTTTGTCCATTCACTTATCTACTGCAGGGATATAAATTTACACTAGCCCAGTCACCAATAGCATAGCAAGTTGTATGCAGCTGGGGAACTGGATCCAACAAGTAATTTAGCGGAGTTGGCAAACTACATACCGAAAATACACATCCATAAGACAAGCAGTTAAAATACATAATTAGTTTGTTCTGTTGGGATTTTTCGCAATTTTAACAGTACTTCAGTCATAATTTAATACAGTCGAATCGCGATTATAGGAATAGTACCGACCGGTATATGCCATGCGAAAAGATGCTTCTCCGATAACACCTTAATTTTGTGAAACAACGAATGGCGGCAATTAGTAACTACTGTCACTCTAGAAGATGTGAAAAAAACAGCCATTCGGTGATTCGTATAATCGCATCTTTCTTTATCACATGTATTTAAATGTTATGGGACCGTTATAATTGTTTGTAAAATTGCATTTTTCATCAAATCTTGATTCGTACGATCGCATCTTTTTTAAATTGAATAAATATGGAAAAATGACGGGACCGCAGCATTTGTTTGTTGTACGCCATCATTTCATATAAAAGTTATTTCTATAATCGCAATTTGACTGTACTATATAATTTATACACAAATTTATGAACAAACCAATGGCTGAAAAGTTTGTGTCAGTAACGTGAATTAATCCTCATTTGCTTAAATGAGATAAAAATTGTAGGTTGGAATGAGGTTTAGTGGCTAATGTTTCAGGGTTGCCAACCCAGTTGGCCGGTAACCCAGTCACCGCAGAATGTTTATTTATATCCCTGCTTTGTTGGATCCACATGCCATGTGAACAAACGGGATACTGGACAGGTTGGGTAAAGCATAAACTAATGTTGATTTATGTTCAATGACAAGCTGTGATATTTTTGAAAACATGCATCATCATCTGCATAAAGAAAGGTTGAGCATTTAAGGACTATCAATGTCTATAAAATTGCTGGATAGCCCATTTCTTAGTCCAAATTAGGTCAAGGTCAAGGTCAAAGTGAGGATGGGTGATATGGGTGGATTGGGAATGGTCATAAGTAACAAATGTGTAAATATCCTAGTGTTGTAGTAAGCAGTGTTGGTGCTAGACAAAACAGTAAAATCTAGTTAACCAAGAAATGGCACTTTAAAATTATTATAAGTCCAAGTTAGAACAATGTCAAGGTCAAAGTGAGGTTGGGTGATATGGGTGGATTGGGGATGGTCATAAGCAACAACTGTGTAAGTATCCAAGTGTTGTAGTAAGCGCTGTTGGTGCTAGACGAAACCGTAAAATTTAGTTAACCAAGAAATGGCACTTTTGATTTATTATAAGTCCAAATTAGATAAAGGTCAAGGTCAAAGTGAGGTCAGGTGACATTGGTGGATTGGCGATGGTCATAAGCAACAACTGTGTAAGTATCCAAGATTTGTAGCAAGCGATATTGGTGTTAGACAAAACGGTAAAATCTAGTTAACCAAGAAACAGCCCATTAGAATTATTCTAAGTACAAATTAGGTCAAGGTGAAGGTCAACGTGAGGTTACGTGATATGGGTGGATAGGGAATGGTCATAAGTAAAAACTTTGTAAGTATCCAAGTGTTGCAGTAAGCAGTGTTGGTGCTAGACTAAACGGTAAAATCTACTTAACCTTGTCACGGATGGACGGACAGAGGGATGAAGGGACGGACGGGACAATCACTATATGCCTCCAGCATCAAGATGCCCGGGGCATAAAAATCATGTTTACACAAAAAGCTTGTTATAGACCTTCAAAACGTGGCCTGGTCAAGCATCAGTCTAGATGAAATATTGAACAAAGAAGTGACTCATAGAAGGCGCAAATCTACCAGAAAATGTTGTGTCTAAGCATGGAGCCCTTTCCCCATTTGTTTTATGGCATTTGTATACACATGAATCACAAAATATAGCTGATTTCAGACCGATAACAGCACTGATTATTGCGGAGCCAGATTATATTTGACACAATATTTGAGTGATATTATATATTGATACTATATAACAAAATTGATATTTCCATAACCATTTTGAGTCTTTTTATAAACGTCAATTATAAATATTTCATATACCCGTACTTGCATTTTTAAGCATACAGACACAGTTAAAAGACATGATAAACAAGGATATCAGTAAAACTGATGGATGCTTCCCAATGTGCTTTGTCAAGCAAAATAAATACAATGTGATGGGCAAAGATATTAAAATGACTAAAAATCAATAGAAATGCGTACTATATACCATATTTCAGAAATTTTAAAAGTCCATAACTCCAAGAAAAATCATTGAAGTGGAACATCTAGCTAATATGCACACCTCGTCTTGGCAATGAAGCTTCCAATCAAATGTCATTGAAATCTGGCCAGTAGTTGCCGAGAAATAGCTCGGACAAGAATTGCACACTATATACTACATTTCATAAATGTTCAAAGTCCCATAACTCCAAGAAAAATCATTGACGCGGAACATTCTGCTAAAATGCATACCTCCTCTTGGCAGTGAAGCTTCCCATAAAAGTTTATTGAAATCTGGCCAATAGTTGCTGACAAATGGCCTGGAAAAGAATTTATGAATTTCAGAAATCTTCAAAGTCCCAGAACATTGAGAAAAATCATTGAAGCGGAACGTCCTGATAGTATGTGCACCTCCTCTTGATAATGAAGCTTCCCCAAAAAAAAATTGGAATTCCAGGCAGAAGTTGCTGAGAATAGTCCTCTTGCTTGGTAATGAAGCTTCCCATAAAGTTTTGTTTTATTCCGGCCCTTAGTTGCTGAGAAATACTTCGGACAAGAAAGTGGGAGGAAGGACTAATGGACGGACAAAGTGGCGACTATATTTTCTCCCGAAATTTTTTGGGGAGCATAAAAATAATGTCTTAAACACCATATAATTATTTGTGTATGGCTAGTGGAAAATAGATTAAATCAGTGGAAAAATATACAATGTTTTTTTTATTACAGAACAGAATATTAATTAATAAATATGACACTTTTCAATACAAATAATTTCAAATTATCTAATGGTAAAACATTAAAAGAATTTAATTGACTAGTATCACCCCACTTTGTTTAAGAAAACAAGCGTTGTAACTGTAAAGGCCCTGTCACACTGTACAAGTTCTGGTGAGTTATAACTTGCCGTAAAGTGGACGAGTTGGTCGCGGAATTGTTTGAAGACAAAATTTGTTCGAGTTCTATTCAACCTTGACACAACATTGACACGACACTAGTACGATAATCGGACGAGCAGATCTCGTAGGCAAGTCTCCCAAACTTGCAGCAAACTCATGTTATGTCGTAGAACATTAATATACAGCGAAACGCTATGACGAGGGAAGACATGTATACGGAATGTGTTCGATTGTGTTTGAGTGTGCGCGGGATTCCTTTCGACATGTCTTTGACACGTGTACGAGAATAAAAAGTCGCTGAGAACCGGCAAGAATTTTAAACTGTTTAAAATCCTCACCGCTACTTGGTAAGTTCTGGCGACATAAGGAGACATAAGAAGACATCACTGCGACAAAGAACAACATGTGTACAAGATCTACATGTCACCAGGCGAGTTGTGGCGAGTTACAACTCACCAGAACTCGTAGCTTAAATTCGCCAGTGTGACAAGACCTTAAGTGCTGAATGCCCCAGAAGATGTGTTTTGTCAGAAGAAAGAATTATCATCCTTGTACTCTGTACTTTCTCTCAAAGGTCTCTATCATTATATGAAGTATCATTTGAAACCCGTCAATACTTCTAGAGCTATGGAGTTATGCTCCGCTCAAGAAAATTAACCAAAGGGCAATAACTTTGTAAATATTGAAGAGAGAGTTATGGTTCTTGTGCTCTGCACTTCCTCTCAACATCCTCTATCAATGTATGTGGTTTTATTTGAAATCCCTTCAATACCAATGGATTTATGCGGGGGCATAAAAAAGTACTGGTATATTGACTTGTAAGTCATTTCAAACAACATAACAGCATTAAACTCAATCATGTCGATAATTTCCATAAAATTGCTTAAACCATGTATACCATAAATGTCCTTATTAATGCCCATTCCCTAATAGACGTGCATGGGGTATTTTTGGTCCCAAAATATTTTTTGCCGATCTATTTTTTCCAATATTAACGAAAGATTCAAGTAAATTTCGATAGAAACGATTAAATAGACCGCCGTATTTATGCATCTGGAATCACCTGTATATATATACCTATGCCCCACTATACGGGTTACACGCAACCATATATGACGCAAGTGAATGGGACCACGAAAATTCATTACGATATTATGAATATCTATTATAAGAACATGTAATAACAGTTTTCACACTTCCCACGTGGAGGTTTCAACAACAAGCGCTGTTATGCTTTTCAACCACTTTCCATGTGCGTCTGCAGTTTCACAGCTCATCACGTCGACCATGTTAATAATTAAGACTGTACCATTGTGCATTACGTCGTGCGAGTCAGCTCGTCGTGATCAACGATATTAATTTGACAGTACCATCGTGAATTTTCTCATGCGGACAAAGCCCATCGGCCGTATTTAGACTGTATCAATGTGTATTACGCCATTTGAAAGTGCGCATACATGAAACCTTGATTTCTGGATAATGGCAGAATTAACAAAAACTGGCTCCACTTAAATGCGCAGGGGTGCTAAAATGACAAGCGCCCTGCTCATCAAAAAGGACATTTACGGTAAATTAGGTTTAAATAAACAAGTGCAAATTTATTCATCAATTTGACACAGGTCAATTTCACACATGCCAATGTATCTAATTCCCATCTTAAAAATTCCAAGTGTTATTATTTTTGATCACACACTGCCAATGGCTGCCTCATAATGACAGTACATTCCAAGGGGAAATAACTGTGACAGCCCATAATTACACAGAATCTCTTCCCCGATGGGAAAACCGTTCGATGCAATAACCGGGACAACATTAGAAGCAAGAGGATATAAGTCAACTAGGAGAGAAGTGTAGGACATTATACTTCTTAGAAATTTGTAATTGATTAGTCTGAAAATACATGGCTTTCAGCAAGACATAAATGAATCGATAACAAATGGAGGTCGAAAGGTCCCGTTTTTGTGATAATTGCTGTCTCCTGAATGCTATATACAGCTAGATTTCTATGGAACTGGTAATGTAGTATGTGATAAGGCTTAGGATGAACATGATTATGATCTTTTGACTTACACTAGGGAGTCGTAGTTAATACAATTGGCCACCATAGGATTACAAGGGCCTGTCTAACATGTGTTAAAGAAGCAGACAGGCCTTGTATTATGTGAGTTTTCATACCGAATATTGGACAATTTTAGAAGAGGGGGCTTACGCTGCTTCTGCTCCCCTCTAATTCCGCCTATGTATACAGTCTCAAATCACATTTATGGGGTAATCATGTCATCATTAATTACCAGTCTCCTATCAAATAGCATGACATTCCGAGTGAATGACAAGGCAAACAAGAACTATCCCTTGGGTACACAACCGAACCACAACTAAAAATGATGAGAATGGGTTGAAATGGTGGTGTTTGCCTAGCAAGTGGGAGATCTGGGCCCTGTCTTATCAGTCTGCCTAGCAAGTGGGAGATCTGGGCCCTGTCTTATCAGTCTGCCTAGCAAGTGGGAGATCTGGGCCCTGTCTTATCAGTCTGCCTAGCAAGTGGGAGATCTGGGCCCTGTCTTATCAGTCTGCCTAGCAAGTGGGAGATCTGGGCCCTGTCTTATCAGTCTGCCTAGCAAGTGGTAGATCTGGGCCCTGTCTTATCAGTCTGCCTAGCAAGTGGGAGACCTGGGCCCTGTCTTATCAGTCTGCCCAGCAAGTGGGAGATCTGGGCCCTGTCTTATCAGTCTGCCTAGCAAGTGGGAGATCTGGGCCCTGTCTTATCAGTCTGCCTAGCAAGTGGGAGATCTGGGCCCTGTCTTATCAAAGATCTTACAACAAGTTTAAGTTACGACTGAATTTTGTATTTAAAAAAAATTAGACATTTATGATCAGTATGTTCCTGAAATAAAGAACATGTGAAAGATACCGAGGAAATGAATACAATTACTGAAATCAAGTAATCATAGATGTTGGTGCTTAGCATTTATGCTTCTTCAAAATTTGTATCGTGCTGTAAATATGCCCTACGATGTTTAATAAGACAGGTTCCTTGAGTTTGAAACCTACTCATGGAATGTTCAAGTGATCTTTCTCAAACTGTACATTAAGATTTAGTTCTGTCCCAGAAACATATGAGTCTTTAATCTGGACATTATGTAATTTACACCTACATAGGGATCGTTTAAGTGATCTTTCCAAAGCTGTACATAAGTACTCTTTCTACTAAGGAAACAGTCCCAAGATTCTTCCATCTCAGGTAGTCATCAGATTGAAACTCACTCTGGGATCATTTGAATGATCTTTCCGAGACAGGGTTGGTATTCACAAAGTTATTTTTTTATCCTTATCCTTAAATGCTCAAATATTCTTATCTGTGTAATTCCATATAAACACAGTTTAGCACTAAATAACATGTTGAAATTGCGTCTTTATTTGTGTATGTTTTGACAAATTTAAACAGCATGCCAATGTGTTAATTGTAATGAAACAAATACAGTGAATCTTAATTTGGCACTTAAGTTAAAATAATTAAGAAAGTACTTAAAATGTTTTGTGAATACCACCCCTGTACATCAAGTACCTGCACTACCCAGGAAATGTACTCAAACAGGACACAATCAGCCTCTGGCTTGCAACATAATCAATTTCTTTGTTTATTTGGGTTTTACGGCAACTCGACACATTGTGGTTATATCGTGCCATTTACGTATGCTGATTTCTATGTAGAGTAGGAAATGTGAACAAAATTTTGTTATATGTGTTTATTTCTTTCAAGTAATGGATTCATGTATAAGATGGCACTGTTTGGAAAAGTTCTTTTAATGAATTTACTTGGAAATATCTATCGCAAATATCAGCGAGGTCTGTGCAATTAATTAGCATATGTTTGACAGTAAAATGTTTTTTGCAAGGTATACAATGAGGTGCTTCTTCTCTGTTTAGAAGGTACAAATGTGTTAATCTGATATGCCCTATTCTGCAGTGAGTTAAAACAATTCCTCAGTCTGAAAGAATAAAAGGTGTTGCTGAATCTAGACTAATCAGGTAAACGTAGATAGGAGTTGAAATTTAAATTAAATTCACAACCCTTAAAGAGTGTTTGTACTATCTTACAACAGCCACAGTGACATCAAAACAAAGTTAATTACCGGATAAAGTTAATTACAATATACTATGATTTAAAATGGAAGAAAAGTAAATAAGAACCATTTTAATAAAATGAACAATTGGTTACTTTTTAATCACTAGTTTTCAGCTGTACAGCCGGAAACTCCAATACATGTATATATGTTGACTCGACAGTTGCTTTAAGTTACTCAACACTAATAAACGATGTTAAAGTCGACACTTGTATTTGTTGATTTAGTCGATATTTTATTTCATCTGCTTATTTTGAAAAGAATTGATATGAATGATGGTATATCCACACTTTAATGCTGGTCAATGACCTCTACAAAAAGGTTCAAGGTTCAGACCCATGATAAATTGCCTGCTGTTCAAGGTTTGGGACAGCTTCCAATGACACAAAGCCCAGAATTTTACTGCATTGTATCTTTTTTGATCTGCTTGATCTATTGACAGATGAACAGATAACATAGCTGGTGAACTAGGAATCTGAGAGTCACACTCAATTTATTAATTAACTTTGAATGTTATGGGACCGTGATAATTGTTTGTAAAATTGCATTTTTCATCAAATCTTGATTCGTAGGATTGCATCTCTTTTAAATTGAATAAAGATGGAAAAATGACGGGACCGCAGCATTTGTTTGTTGTACGCCATCATTTCATATAAAAGTTATTTCTATAATCGCAATTTGACTGTACTATATAATTTATACACAAATTTATGAACAAACCAATGGCTGAAAAGTTTGTGTCAGTAACGTGAATTAATCCTCATTTGCTTAAATGAGATAAAAATTATAGGTTGGAATGAGGTTTAGTGGCTAATGTTTCAGGGTTGCCAACCCAGTTGGCCGGTAACCCAGTCACCGCAGAATGTTTATTTATATCCCTGTTTTGTTGGATCCACATGCCATGTGAACAAACAGGATACTGGACAGGTTGGGTAAAGCATAAACTAATGTTGATTTATGTTCAATGACAAGCTGTGATATTTTTGAAAACATGCATCATCATCTGCATAAAGAAAGGTTGAGCATTTAAGGACTATCAATGTCTATAAAATTGCTGGATAGCCCATTTCTTAGTCCAAATTAGGTCAAGGTCAAGGTCAAAGTGAGGATGGGTGATATGGGTGGATTGGGAATGGTCATAGGTAACAAATGTGTAAATATCCTAGTGTTGTAGTAAGCAGTGTTGGTGCTAGACAAAACAGTAAAATCTAGTTAACCAAGAAATGGCACTTTAAAATTATTATAAGTCCAAGTTAGAACAAGGTCAAGGTCAAAGTGAGGTTGGGTGATATGGGTGGATTGGGGATGGTCATAAGCAACAACTGTGTAAGTATCCAAGTGTTGTAGTAAGCGCTGCTGGTGCTAGACGAAACCGTAAAATTTAGTTAACCAAGAAATGGCACTTTTGATTTATTATAAGTCCAAATTAGATAAAGGTCAAGGTCAAAGTGAGGTCAGGTGACATTGGTGGATTGGCGATGGTCATAAGCAACAACTGTGTAAGTATCCAAGATTTGTAGCAAGCGGTATTGGTGTTAGACAAAACGGTAAAATCTAGTTAACCAAGAAATAGCCCATTAGAATTATTCTAAGTACAAATTAGGTCAATGTGAAGGTCAACGTGAGGTTACGTGATATGGGTGGATAGGGAATGGTCATAAGTAAAAACTTTGTAAGTATCCAAGTGTTGCAGTAAGCAGTGTTGGTGCTAGACTAAACGGTAAAATCTACTTAACCTTGTCACGGATGGACGGACAGAGGGATGAAGGGACGGACAGGACAATCACTATATGCCTCCAGCATCAAGATGCCCGGGGCATAAAAATCATGTTTACACAAAAAGCTTGTTATAGACCTTCAAAACGTGGCCTGGTCAAGCATCAATCTAGATGAAATATCGAACAATCAAGTGACTCATAGAAGGCGCAAATCTACCAGAAAATGTTGTGTCTAAGCATGGAGCCCTTTCCCCATTTGTTTTATGGCATTTGTATACACATGAATCACAAAATATAGCTGATTTCAGACTGATAACAGCACTGATTATTGCGGAGCCAGATTATATTTGACACAATATTTGAGTGATATTATATATTAATACTATATAACAAAATTTGATATTTCCATAACCATTTTGAGTCTTTTTATAAACGTCAATTATAAATATTTAATATACCCGTACTTGCATTTTTAAGCATACAGACACAGTTAAAAGACATGATAAACAAGGATATCAGTAAAACTGATGGATGCTTCCCAATGTGCTTTGTCAAGCAAAATAAATACAATGTGATGGGCAAAGATATTAAAATGACTAAAAGTGGAACATCTAGCTAATATGCACACCTCGTCTTGGCAATGAAGCTTCCAATGAAATGTCATTGAAATCTGGCCAGTAGTTGCTGAGAAATAGCTCGGACAAGAATTGCACACTATATACTACATTTCATAAATGTTCAAAGTCCCATAACTCCAAGAAAAATCATTGACGCGGAACATTCTGCTAAAATGCACACCTCCTCTTGGCAGTGAAGCTTCCCATAAAAGTTTATTGAAATCGGGCCAATAGTTGCTGACAAATGGCCTGGAAAAGAATTTATGAATTTCAGAAATCGTCAAAGTCCCAGAACATTGAGAAAAATCATTGAAGCGTTACGTCCTGATAGTATGTGCACCTCCTCTTGGTAATGAAGCTTCCCAACAAAAATTGGAATTCCAGGCAGAAGTTGCTGAGAATAGTCCTCTTGCTTGGTAATGAAGCTTCCCATAAAGTTTTGTTTAATTCCGGCCCTTAGTTGCTGAGAAATACTTCGGACAAGAAAGTGGGAGGAAGGACTAATGGACGGACAAAGTGGCGACTATATTTTCTCCCGAAATTTTTTGGGGAGCATAAAAATAATGTTTTAAACACCATATAATTATTTGTGTATGGCTAGTGGCAAATAGATTAAATCAGTGGAAAAATATACAATGTTTTTTTTATTACAGAACAGAATATTTTAATTAATAAATATGACACTTTTCAATACAAATAATTTCAAATTATCTAATGGTAAAACATTAAAAGAATTTAATTGACTAGTATCACCCCACTTTGTTTAAGAAAACAAGCGTTGTAACTGTAAAGGCCCTGTCACACTGTACAAGTTCTGGTGAGTTATAACTTGCCGTAAAGTGGACGAGTTGGTCGCGGAATTGTTTGAAGACAAAATTTGTTCGAGTTCTATTCAACCTTGACACAACATTGACACGACACTAGTACGATAATCGGACGAGCAGATCTCGTAGGCAAGTCTCCCAAACTTGCAGCAAACTCATGTTATGTCGTAGAACGATAATATACAGTGAAACGCTACGACGAGGGAAGACATGTATATGGAACGTGTTCGATTGTGTTTGAGAGTGCGCGAGATTCCTTTCGACATGTCTTTGACACGTGTACGAGAATAAAAAGTCGCTGAGAACCGGCAAGAATTTTAAACTGTTTAAAATCCTCACCGCTACTTGGTAAGTTCTGGCGACATAAGGAGACATAAGAAGACATCACTGCGACAAAGAACAACATGTGTACAAGATCTACATGTCACCAGGCGAGTTGTGGCGAGTTACAACTCACCAGAACTCGTAGCTTAAATTCGCCAGTGTGCCAAGACCTTAAGTGCTGAATGCCCCAGAAGATGTGTTTTGTCAGAAGAAAGAATTATCATCCTTGTACTCTGTACTTTCTCTCAAAGGTCTCTATCATTATATGAAGTATCATTTGAAACCCGTCAATACTTCTAGAGCTATGGAGTTATGCTCCGCTCAAGAAAATTAACCAAAGGGCAATAACTTTATAAATATTGAAGAAAGAGTTATGGTTCTTGTGCTCTGCACTTCCTCTCAACATCCTCTATCAATGTATGTGGTTTTATTTGAAATCCCTTCAATACCAATGGATTTATGCGGGGGCATAAAAAAGTACTGGTATATTGACTTGTAAGTCATTTCAAACAACATAACAGCATTAAACTCAATCATGTCAATAATTTCCATAAAATTGCTTAAACCATGTATACCATAAATGTCCTTATTAATGCCCATTCCCTAATAGACGTGCATGGGGTATTTTTGGTCCCGAAATATTTTTTGCCGATCTATTTTTTCCAATATTAACGAAAGATTCAAGTAAATTTCGATAGAAACGATTAAATAGACCGCCGTATTTATGCATCTGGAATCACCTGTATATATATACCTATGCCCCACTATACGGGTTACACGCAACCATATATGACGCAAGTGAATGGGACCACGAAAATTCATTACGATATTATGAATATCTATTATAAGAACATGTAATAACAGTTTGCGCACGTAAAGCAAGTTTCACACTTCCCACGTGGAGGTTTCAACAACAAGCGCTGTTATGCTTTTCAACCACTTTCCATGTGCGTCTGCAGTTTCACAGCTCATCACGTCGACCATGTTAATAATTAAGACTGTACCATTGTGCATTACGTCGTGCGAGTCAGCTCGTCGTGATCAACGATATTAATTTGACAGTACCATCGTGAATTTTCTCATGCGGACAAAGCCCATCGGCCGTATTTAGACTGTACCAATGTGTATTACGCCATTTGAAAGTGCGCATACATGAAACCTTGATTTCTGGATAATGGCAGAATTAACAAAAACTGGCTCCACTTAAATGCGCAGGGGTGCTAAAATGACAAGCGCCCTGCTCATCAAAAAGGACATTTACGGTAAATTAGGTTTAAATAAACAAGTGCAAATTTATTCATCAATTTGACACAGGTCAATTTCACACATGCCAATGTATCTAATTCCCATCTTAAAAATTCCAAGTGTTATTATTTCTGATCACACACTGCCAATGGCTGCCTCATAATGACAGTACATTCCAAGGGGAAATAACTGTGACAGCCCATAATTACACAGAATCTCTTCCCCGATGGGAAAACCGTTCGATGCAATAACCGGGACAACATTAGAAGCAAGAGGATATAAGTCAACTAGGAGAGAAGTGTAGGACATTATACTTCTTAGAAATTTGTAATTGATTAGTCTGAAAATACATGGCTTTCAGCAAGACATAAATGAATCGATAACAAATGGAGGTCGAAAGGTCCCGTTTTTGTGATAATTGCTGTCTCCTGAATGCTATATACAGCTAGATTTCTATGGAACTGGTAATGTAGTATGTGATAAGGCTTAGGATGAACATGATTATGATCTTTTGACTTACACTAGGGAGTCGTAGTTAATACAATTGGCCACCATAGGATTACAAGGGCCTGTCTAACATGTGTTAAAGAAGCAGACAGGCCTTGTATTATGTGAGTTTTCATACCGAATATTGGACAATTTTAGAAGAGGGGGCTTACGCTGCTTCTGCTCCCCTCTAATTCCGCCTATGTATACAGTCTCAAATCACATTTATGGGGTAATCATGTCATCATTAATTACCAGTCTCCTATCAAATAGCATGACATTCCGAGTGAATGACAAGGCAAACAAGAACTATCCCTTGGGTACACAACCGAACCACAACTAAAAATGATGAGAATGGGTTGAAATGGTGGTGTTTGCCTAGCAAGTGGGAGATCTGGGCCCTGTCTTATCAGTCTGCCTAGCAAGTGGGAGATCTGGGCCCTGTCTTATCAGTCTGCCTAGCAAGTGGGAGATCTGGGCCCTGTCTTATCAGTCTGCCTAGCAAGTGGGAGATCTGGGCCCTGTCTTATCAGTCTGCCTAGCAAGTGGGAGATCTGGGCCCTGTCTTATCAGTCTGCCTAGCAAGTGGTAGATCTGGGCCCTGTCTTATCAGTCTGCCTAGCAAGTGGGAGACCTGGGCCCTGTCTTATCAGTCTGCCTAGCAAGTGGGAGATCTGGGCCCTGTCTTATCAGTCTGCCTAGCAAGTGGGAGATCTGGGCCCTGTCTTATCAGTCTGCCTAGCAAGTGGTAGATCTGGGCCCTGTCTTATCAAAGATCTTACAACAAGTTTAAGTTACGACTGAATTTTGTATTTAAAAAAAATTACACATTTATTATCAGTATGTTCCTGAAATAAAGAACATGTGAAAGATACCGAGGAAATGAATACAATTACTGAAATCAAGTAATCATAGATGTTGGTGCTTAGCATTTATGCTTCTTCAAAATTTGTATCGTGCTGTAAATATGCCCTACGATGTTTAATAAGACAGGTTCCTTGAGTTTGAAACCTACTCATGGAATGTTCAAGTGATCTTTCTCAAACTGTACATTAAGATTTAGTTCTGTCCCAGAAACATATGAGTCTTTAATCTGGACATTATGTAATTTACACCTACATAGGGATCGTTTAAGTGATCTTTCCAAAGCTGTACATAAGTACTCTTTCTACTAAGGAAACAGTCCCAAGATTCTTCCATCTCAGGTAGTCATCAGATTGAAACTCACTCTGGGATCATTTGAATGATCTTTCCGAGACAGGGTTGGTATTCACAAAGTTATTTTTTTATCCTTATCCTTAAATGATCAAATATTCTTATCTGTGTAATTCCATATAAACACAGTTTAGCACTAAATAACATGTTGAAATTGCGTCTTTATTTGTATATGTTTTGACAAATTTAAACAGCATGCCAATGTGTTAATTGTAATGAAACAAATACAGTGAATCTTAATTTGGCACTTAAGTTAAAATAATTAAGAAAGTACTTAAAATGTTTTGTGAATACCACCCCTGTACATCAAGTACCTGCACTACCCAGGAAATGTACTCAAACAGGACACAATCAGCCTCTGGCTTTCAACATAATCAATTTCTTTGTTTATTTGGGTTTTACGGCAACTCGACACATTGTGGTTATATCGTGCCATTTACGTATGCTGATTTCTATGTAGAGTAGGAAATGTGAACAAAATTTTGTTATATGTGTTTATTTCTTTCAAGTAATGGATTCATGTATAAGATGGCACTGTTTGGAAAAGTTCTTTTAATGAATTTACTTGGAAATATCTATCGCAAATATCAGCGAGGTCTGTGCAATTAATTAGCATATGTTTGACAGTAAAATGTTTTTTGCAAGGTATACAATGAGGTGCTTCTTCTCTGTTTAGAAGGTACAAATGTGTTAATCTGATATGCCCTATTCTGCAGTGAGTTAAAACAATTCCTCAGTCTGAAAGAATAAAAGGTGTTGCTGAATCTAGACTAATCAGGTAAACGTAGATAGGAGTTGAAATTTAAATTAAATTCACAACCCTTAAAGAGTGTTTGTACTATCTTACAACAGCCACAGTGACATCAAAACAAAGTTAATTACTGGATAAAGTTAATTACAATATACTATGATTTAAAATGGAAGAAAAGTAAATAAGAACCATTTTAATAAAATGAACAATTGGTTACTTTTTAATCACTAGTTTTCAGCTGTACAGCCGGAAACTCCAATACATGTATATATGTTGACTCGACAGTTGCTTTAAGTTACTCAACACTAATAAACGATGTTAAAGTCGACACTTGTATTTGTTGATTTAGTCGATATTTTATTTCATCTGCTTATTTTGAAAAGAATTGATATGAATGATTGTACATCGACACTTTAATGCTGGTCAATGACCTCTACAAAAAGGTTCAAGGTTCAGACCCATGATAAATTGCCTGCTGTTCAAGGTTTGGGACAGCTTCCAATGACACAAAGCCCAGAATTTCACTGAATTGTATCTTTTTTGATCTGCTTGATCTATTGACAGATGAACAGATAACATAGCTGGTGAACTAGGAATCTGAGAGTCACACTCAATTTATTAATTAACTTTGTCCATTCACTTATCTACTGCAGGGATATAAATTTACACTAGCCCAGTCACCAATAGCAAAGCAAGTTGTATGCAGCTGGGGAACTGGATCCAACAAGTAATTTAGCGGAGTTGGCAAACTACATACCGAAAATACACATCCATAAGACAAGCAGTTAAAATACATAATTAGTTTGTTCTGTTGGGATTTTTCGCAATTTTAACAGTACTTCAGTCATAATTTAATACAGTCGAATCGCGATTATAGGAATAGTACCGACCGGTATATGCCATGCGAAAAGATGCTTCTCCGATAACACCTTAATTTTGTGAAACAACGAATGGCGGCAATTAGTAACTACTGTCACTCTAGAAGATGTGAAAAAAACAGCCATTCGGTGATTCGTATAATCGCATCTTTCTTTATCACATGTATTTAAATGTTATGGGACCGTGATAATTGTTTGTAAAATTGCATTTTTCATCAAATCTTGATTCGTACGATCGCATCTTTTTTAAATTGAATAAATATGGAAAAATGACGGGACCGCAGCATTTGTTTGTTGTACGCCATCATTTCATATAAAAGTTATTTCTATAATCGCAATTTGACTGTACTATATAATTTATACACAAATTTATGAACAAACCAATGGCTGAAAAGTTTGTGTCAGTAACGTGAATTAATCCTCATTTGCTTAAATGAGATAAAAATTGTAGGTTGGAATGAGGTTTAGTGGCTAATGTTTCAGGGTTGCCAACCCAGTTGGCCGGTAACCCAGTCACCGCAGAATGTTTATTTATATCCCTGCTTTGTTGGATCCACATGCCATGTGAACAAACGGGATACTGGACAGGTTGGGTAAAGCATAAACTAATGTTGATTTATGTTCAATGACGAGCTGTGATATTTTTGAAAACATGCATCATCATCTGCATAAAGAAAGGTTGAGCATTTAAGGACTATCAATGTCTATAAAATTGCTGGATAGCCCATTTCTTAGTCCAAATTAGGTCAAGGTCAAGGTCAAAGTGAGGATGGGTGATATGGGTGGATTGGGAATGGTCATAAGTAACAAATGTGTAAATATCCTAGTGTTGTAGTAAGCAGTGTTGGTGCTAGACAAAACAGTAAAATCTAGTTAACCAAGAAATGGCACTTTAAAATTATTATAAGTCCAAGTTAGAACAATGTCAAGGTCAAAGTGAGGTTGGGTGATATGGGTGGATTGGGGATGGTCATAAGCAACAACTGTGTAAGTATCCAAGTGTTGTAGTAAGCGCTGTTGGTGCTAGACGAAACCGTAAAATTTAGTTAACCAAGAAATGGCACTTTTGATTTATTATAAGTCCAAATTAGATAAAGGTCAAGGTCAAAGTGAGGTCAGGTGACATTGGTGGATTGGCGATGGTCATAAGCAACAACTGTGTAAGTATCCAAGATTTGTAGCAAGCGATATTGGTGTTAGACAAAACGGTAAAATCTAGTTAACCAAGAAACAGCCCATTAGAATTATTCTAAGTACAAATTAGGTCAAGGTGAAGGTCAACGTGAGGTTACGTGATATGGGTGGATAGGGAATGGTCATAAGTAAAAACTTTGTAAGTATCCAAGTGTTGCAGTAAGCAGTGTTGGTGCTAGACTAAACGGTAAAATCTACTTAACCTTGTCACGGATGGACGGACAGAGGGATGAAGGGACGGACGGGACAATCACTATATGCCTCCAGCATCAAGATGCCCGGGGCATAAAAATCATGTTTACACAAAAAGCTTGTTATAGACCTTCAAAACGTGGCCTGGTCAAGCATCAATCTAGATGAAATATTGAACAATCAAGTGACTCATAGAAGGCGCAAATCTACCAGAAAATGTTGTGTCTAAGCATGGAGCCCTTTCCCCATTTGTTTTATGGCATTTGTATACACATGAATCACAAAATATAGCTGATTTCAGACCGATAACAGCACTGATTATTGCGGAGCCAGATTATATTTGACACAATATTTGAGTGATATTATATATTGATACTATATAACAAAATTTGATATTTCCATAACCATTTTGAGTCTTTTTATAAACGTCAATTATAAATATTTAATATACCCGTACTTGCATTTTTAAGCATACAGACACAGTTAAAAGACATGATAAACAAGGATATCAGTAAAACTGATGGATGCTTCCCAATGTGCTTTGTCAAGCAAAATAAATACAATGTGATGGGCAAAGATATTAAAATGACTAAAAATCAATAGAAATGCGTACTATATACCATATTTCAGAAATTTTCAAAGTCCATAACTCCAAGAAAAATCATTGAAGTGGAACATCTAGCTAATATGCACACCTCGTCTTGGCAATGAAGCTTCCAATCAAATGTCATTGAAATCTGGCCAGTAGTTGCCGAGAAATAGCTCGGACAAGAATTGCACACTATATACTACATTTCATAAATGTTCAAAGTCCCATAACTCCAAGAAAAATCATTGACGCGGAACATTCTGCTAAAATGCATACCTCCTCTTGGCAGTGAAGCTTCCCATAAAAGTTTATTGAAATCTGGCCAATAGTTGCTGACAAATGGCCTGGAAAAGAATTTATGAATTTCAGAAATCTTCAAAGTCCCAGAACATTGAGAAAAATCATTGAAGCGGAACGTCCTGATAGTATGTGCACCTCCTCTTGATAATGAAGCTTCCCCAAAAAAAATTGGAATTCCAGGCAGAAGTTGCTGAGAATAGTCCTCTTGCTTGGTAATGAAGCTTCCCATAAAGTTTTGTTTAATTCCGGCCCTTAGTTGCTGAGAAATACTTCGGACAAGAAAGTGGGAGGAAGGACTAATGGACGGACAAAGTGGCGACTATATTTTCTCCCGAAATTTTTTGGGGAGCATAAAAATAATGTTTTAAACACCATATAATTATTTGTGTATGGCTAGTGGAAAATAGATTAAATCAGTGGAAAAATATACAATGTTTTTTTTATTACAGAACAGAATATTAATTAATAAATATGACACTTTTCAATACAAATAATTTCAAATTATCTAATGGTAAAACATTAAAAGAATTTAATTGACTAGTATCACCCCACTTTGTTTAAGAAAACAAGCGTTGTAACTGTAAAGGCCCTGTCACACTGTACAAGTTCTGGTGAGTTATAACTTGCCGTAAAGTGGACGAGTTGGTCGCGGAATTGTTTGAAGACAAAATTTGTTCGAGTTCTATTCAACCTTGACACAACATTGACACGACACTAGTACGATAATCGGACGAGCAGATCTCGTAGGCAAGTCTCCCAAACTTGCAGCAAACTCATGTTATGTCGTAGAACATTAATATACAGCGAAACGCTACGACGAGGGAAGACATGTATACGGAATGTGTTCGATTGTGTTTGAGTGTGCGCGGGATTCCTTTCGACATGTCTTTGACACGTGTACGAGAATAAAAAGTCGCTGAGAACCGGCAAGAATTTTAAACTGTTTAAAATCCTCACCGCTACTTGGTAAGTTCTGGCGACATAAGGAGACAAAAGAAGACATCACTGCGACAAAGAACAACATGTGTACAAGATCTACATGTCACCAGGCAAGTTGTGGCGAGTTACAACTCACCAGAACTCGTAGCTTAAATTCGCCAGTGTGACAAGACCTTAAGTGCTGAATGCCCCAGAAGATGTGTTTTGTCAGAAGAAAGAATTATCATCCTTGTACTCTGTACTTTCTCTCAAAGGTCTCTATCATTATATGAAGTATCATTTGAAACCCGTCAATACTTCTAGAGCTATGGAGTTATGCTCCGCTCAAGAAAATTAACCAAAGGGCAATAACTTTGTAAATATTGAAGAGAGAGTTATGGTTCTTGTGCTCTGCACTTCCTCTCAACATCCTCTATCAATGTATGTGGTTTTATTTGAAATCCCTTCAATACCAATGGATTTATGCGGGGGCATAAAAAAGTACTGGTATATTGACTTGTAAGTCATTTCAAACAACATAACAGCATTAAACTCAATCATGTCAATAATTTCCATAAAATTGCTTAAACCATGTATACCATAAATGTCCTTATTAATGCCCATTCCCTAATAGACGTGCATGGGGTATTTTTGGTCCCGAAATATTTTTTGCCGATCTATTTTTTCCAATATTAACGAAAGATTCAAGTAAATTTCGATAGAAACGATTAAATAGACCGCCGTATTTATGCATCTGGAATCGCCTGTATATATATACCTATGCCCCACTATATGGGTTACACGCAACCATATATGATGCAAGTGAATGGGACCACGAAAATTCATTACGATATTATGAATATCTATTATAAGAACATGTAATAACAGTTTGCGCACGTAAAGCAGTTTCACACTTCCCACGTGGAGGTTTCAACAACAAGCGCTGTTATGCTTTTCAACCACTTTCCATGTGCGTCTGCAGTTTCACAGCTCATCACGTCGACCATGTTAATAATTAAGACTGTACCATTGTGCATTACGTCGTGCGAGTCAGCTCGTCGTGATCAACGATATTAATTTGACAGTACCATCGTGAATTTTCTCATGCGGACAAAGCCCATCGGCCGTATTTAGACTGTACCAATGTGTATTACGCCATTTGAAAGTGCGCATACATGAAACCTTGATTTCTGGATAATGGCAGAATTAACAAAAACTGGCTCCACTTAAATGCGCAGGGGTGCTAAAATGACAAGCGCCCTGCTCATCAAAAAGGACATTTACGGTAAATTAGGTTTAAATAAACAAGTGCAAATTTATTCATCAATTTGACACAGGTCTATTTCACACATGCCAATGTATCTAATTCCCATCTTAAAAATTCCAAGTGTTATTATTTCTGATCACACACTGCCAATGGCTGCCTCATAATGACAGTACATTCCAAGGGGAAATAACTGTGACAGCCCATAATTACACAGAATCTCTTCCCCGATGGGAAAACCGTTCGATGCAATAACCGGGACAACATTAGAAGCAAGAGGATATAAGTCAACTAGGAGAGAAGTGTAGGACATTATACTTCTTAGAAATTTGTAATTGATTAGTCTGAAAATACATGGCTTTCAGCAAGACATAAATGAATAGATAACAAATGGATGTCGAAAGGTCCCGTTTTTGTGATAATTGCTGGCTTTCAGCAAGACATAAATGAATCGATAACAAATGGAGGTCGAAAGGTCCCGTTTTTGTGATAATTGCTGGCTTTCAGCAAGACATAAATGAATCGATAACAAATGGAGGTCGAAAGGTCCCGTTTTTGTGACAATTGCTGTCTCCTGAATGCTATATACAGCTAGATTTCTATGGAACTGGTAATGTAGTATGTGATAAGGCTTAGGATGAACATGATTATGATCTTTTGACTTACACTAGGGAGTGGTAGTTCCTACTGTGAACAGATAGCGGTGCACCACAGAGGTGACTCAGGTGAGATATTTTTAAGTGTGTATATACAATCTTACATGAGAAGTAGTAGTATAAATATGATAAACTCCACGTAAATTATCAAATATTTCGAATGAAAATGGAAGAAAAGTAAGGTAGAACCCTTTCCAAAAAGCGCATATAAGGTGATTTTATAAATCCATAAATTGTTTTCTACTGACAGTCGAAAACTTAAAATACATCTATATTACCTGAGCCGACAGTTAGGGTACACAACGTTAAATAGTGTTGCAAAAGTCAGCCAATTTGATATTATCTGTTCCTTTTGACATGTGTATGTTTCTCTGTCTGAAACATAACTGAAGAAGCAAAAATCATAAAATCTAACATTGCAACAACCAGTCAAAAGTTACGCCTACCTTTGACCTTGGTCCCAGGGTCACCGTCAGTTTGCAGGCTCCTCGTTCTAAAAATAGTTCGATGGAGTCTCCAGGCATCAGCACATGTGTCATAAGCAGCAGACCATTGGCCTGTATCGTTCGGAAGCGCAGGGAAATGTCTTCTGCCTCTGTACTGGATTCCTGGGGTAGCGTCACCATCACAAACTGCGACTGGTCAAATGACAGAGTGGTAGCCGCTGAGATGAAAAATACAAAACTAGTTAGTAATGTATGTAGTTGCTTTAATAAGTATGAATCAAAAATGGTTTTCCCACCAAAACATATCTGCTCTTTAAGGAACATGTATCCACAAATTTGAAAATTGCAACCTCTTTCATGCAGCATACAGATGTTATAATGCTTGAGATGTGGAACTATTAAAGAAGGTAAATAAAACAATAATTTACTTGAATCAGCAATTATCACATACCCACAAGTTCTCTCTTAAAATACACCTAATCTTTAAGGAGTTTGTAGCCACAAGTTTGCCATATGTGATCGGCCTTTCTATGCAGTATAATACAATATACAGCATCTCAGAAAACTTGTATGTCTGGAAAAAGCATAACTTCAACAAAAAGTACTGCAAATAAATGCTGAATGTAATTATAGTGATGAATCTTGTCATCATGATAAAAATGAGGGATATAGGCTCATGCACAATATAAAAAGACCATTTTGCTTACATGTTTTTTGTTGAAGAACACAACACAGTCTTCAATAAGAGGCACACAAGTGCCTATATTGCTCCACTGGCTGATAAAGTAAGGAGGTCAAAAGCAAAAGGGCACCAATATGCTACATGGAGGCCATGTTTTTTTAATGAATCTGAACAATTTACAGTATTTTGGTAAGAGAACCACCTTTTCTGTAAAATTATTTTGAAATCCAAGCAGTCGTTTCTGACATGAAGATTTTTAATGTTTTAAATATAGCCATTTTAGGAAAAATGGCCCCCGCCCGCTGGCGGCCATGCTTTTCAAAGGAGCGCAAATATTTGATTAACTTTGGAGGAGCTAGGACCACCCAAGGAACACTTCTTTGAAATTATTTAAAAATCTACCCAGGAGTTTAAGAGGAAATGTCATTTTTTTCTATTTACAGATAAGGCAATCTTATGTAGCGGATCGGAACCATTTTACCAGCGTTGGTAGAGGACCACCCAAGGAACATTTTAGTGAAGTTCCATCCAAGTCGGCCAAAAGGTTTCAGAGGAGATGTTGTTTAAAGAAAAAGTTTAAGGACGCATGCATGCATGCACGACGGACGAACCACCATGGCATAAGCTCACTGGCCTTCAGCCAGTAGAGATAAAAATGAAATTGGACAATTATATATCCATTAACCAACAAATAATGTACATGAACCGTCACAAATGTAAATGCCAGATTTTATTAACAGAAACATTTGCGGACTGCCTAGTCTGAGCCTTTTGTTTGGTTTTGAAAAAAGACAGATATGTCTGTTAAGAAGCAGCAAAGAGACTACAATTCCTAGAATAAGACACAGTCTAAATTGGAAAATGTATTATGCAAATGTACTTAATCCCTTACACAGTGTCTGCAGATCTAAGAAAAAAATGTCTGATCAGGTCTGATAAAGAGTTAATGGAAAGCGGACACAAAAGCTGATCTGGTATTTACTTGTCTGCTAACTTCTTTCAGATTATAGAACAGTCTTAGCAAGACAAAATTCTTAAGAGTTTCTCAGCTTAATTTCTTCTCAATGATCAAACTTGCAATTGGAAGTAATGAGCACCCATAGATGCTTGTATATCAATGTTAAATCAATAACCCTTCTACTGTAGGTCTACAATCACCTGCTGGGTCTCCAATAAGGAAAGAGAATTATTTATTGCTATGTGTTTCAAATGCTCTACCACGTTATTTAAGAAAAGAACAACTTAATTATTGAAAGGTCACCATTACAGAAGGCATCCTGGAAATTTTTCAATGCCACAACCATCTATGTGATGGTCTTAAATGCAACTAGGCATTTTTTGGAGAATGCTATAGCTTCGGCCATGTACATTTGTGGCGCGTCGTGAGAAACCGGTCTTAATGCATGTGCGTAAAGTGTCGTCCCGGATTAGCCTGTGCAGTCCCCACAGGCTAATCCAGGACGGCACTTTCTGCTTTTATGGTATTTTCTGTTTCAAGGAAGTCTCTTGTAAACATAAATACACTGTAGGCGGAAAGTGCCATCCCGGATTAGCCTGTGCAGACTGGACAGGCTAATCCGGGATGACACTTTACGCACATGCATTAAGTCCGGGTTTGCCACGACACGCCTCATTTACATTTTCATAGACAAAGTT
This sequence comes from Congeria kusceri, assembly GCA_027627225.1. Classification (NCBI taxonomy): domain Eukaryota; kingdom Metazoa; phylum Mollusca; class Bivalvia; order Myida; family Dreissenidae; genus Congeria; species Congeria kusceri. The sequence continues at coordinate 60,218,558 of CM051028.1, forward strand.
CTTCCAATATTTTTGTATATGGCAGTCGGCGGACTCCTATTTTTACAAGAACCATAGCGATCATACAAATGTTTCAACTGACATGCAATACAAACACAGCACTGTTTTTGTACCAGCCCCCAAAGAATTGTATAAGAATTCTTAAAAGTAACGTGAAAATGTGTGGCAAAAAAACAACAACCTCGGAATACAAATTGAATTTTCATCCCTACTTCTCCATCCCTTAACTGTTTCGTTTTAGCAGGAATATTGAATTTGGAGGCCTAATTAGATTACTGTGCATGTAACGGGGAATGAGAGCTGTCAACAGCAATGCAAATGAAGGAATGTCAGTGCATGACACTGGTAGTCTTAACACGGCGGAAAAAATGACCTCGCTGAGAAGAGTTTTAAGTGAGTATATGCTATTTATTTCGTGCTATGTGGTGAAAGAGTGAAAAATACCAGTAAATGATAGAATGACCACTGTGGGTTGAGTGAAATGATAACATGATAATTTCATTATTGTTTAGCGATTTTTTGCCAAAAGCATGAAATCAAAAGAAAATCGGTTGATTTCAGTGTAACATTTTATTTCATCCATGGTCATTGCAAATTAATATTTTATTTTCTATGACCCATCATGAAATAAAACATAATCTTACACTAAAATCAATATAATGTATACATTATCTGTTTTTAAGCATTAATGGGGGAAAATCCTATCTGTAAAACCATTTGTGAACCAAGTGAGTGTCATTAGTTTTGTTGGCACAACTGACACAGTGGGAAACTGTCTATACAAAGAAATATAAAAGAATAATGATGCTGATGCTGATATTTATGCTTGACATAATACTTATGATTTAATTCCTATCTATCAGAACTTGAAACAATTGTTTAATAGCTGATAAACAATGATACAACATTTATTCATTAAAAACACACCAGGTAAATCATACTCAGGCCTTTTATCTATAACTCTTAGGGGTCAGAATAACTGACCCATTTCCAATGCAAAATATGGCTGTTTTTTCCCAATTGAAAAAATGAATTTCCTTACGCTACAAAATTTGGTTTGACATTTACAACAATCTTGAAGAAAATTACTTCAAGAAGTTTTTTTAGACCAAAAACATTTAAAATCACAATGACATTTAGATATATATATTGACATTTTACCAACAAATCAATGGAAATTAACACTGACAATAAGATTTATTTGTACATTCTTATTCCAATTTGGCAATTTTACGTTGAGAAATTCCCAAATTGAAACCAGGTACTTTTTACCAAAAAGGACAGAAAATGGCCTGATACTTTAATAAAGCAAAAAAAAATAGTTAAATGTATATAAAGTTATTTCATCTCATACAATTAAATTTTCCAATTAAATGTAAAATGCAGTACGAAAAATCCAATAGCAACCTAAAACCTCTTAAAATTGAGAAGCTGTAAATTCCCCCAACATCATGCATGGCAGATGTAAACTTGTAGAGAGATTGCAAGTAGCACTTGAAATGATCATAAAACTCTGTGTTATAATCATTATAATCATTAACATGTCAATGTTTATCTGAGAACAATGACATGATATTACAAGCAATGACAATGCATTATTACAGAAAGAAGAAATGGCTACTGTATGGTGTTACCACTTTTTAATGTCGCAACAAAACGATCTTAAAATGGTATGATATCAAGTATTATTACGAGGCAATGGGCTGATCAAAACTTAAACTTCCCATAATTAAACTGACAGTTATTAATTTTTATTACAAGATGGCCAAGGGAACTGGCAAAGATGAAGACCTTACTGTTGTGAAGGCTTGAACAAATGTCTAGCTGATTACTTGTCATATTTCTCTAGCTACCTGGTTTTCCTTGATTAGCTAAAACAAACAAAAAACTTGCGGTCATAAAAGAAGTAGAAACCTGGGTATATTTTCTCTACCCTGGTTTCCATGTTGTGCAGGCAAAATAATTTAGAATGGTGTGGACTGTGCAAAGGTAATGTCATCATTGCCATTTTGTTCTGAAAATTGGAGTGTATTATAATGTAACTTTCCTTTATTCAAATTTGCTGAGATCTTATCATCAAATTTGCAAGTTTGTCCAGATTGGGCGAAAACAATAGCCCCTATCGTGCATTCAGTCTATTTTTGCATTTATTTTCACAATGAAGGGACAATAACTCCAGTGTTTTTTGCCTGATCTGCCCTATTTGTGGCTTCTGCTGAGATCTAATGGTTATACAAAATCTGTGGACTTTTGCTAAAGATTTAATGAAAAAAGAATTCTCTATCAAGGAAAAAGGAAATTTTTGCATTTGTCCACAAACAATTAAGGGTCCAATCAGTCCCACTGTTAATTTCTGCCAAGATCTTATGCTCACAAACAAACTGTGGAAGTTTGGTCAAGGAAAATGGAATTTTTTTTTTTTTTTTTCACAAACAGGGGGCCATAACTCCCATGTTTGTGGCCCAACCTGGCCCATTTTTGGCTTCTACTGAGATTTTATTTTCACCCACAAACTGTGGAAGTTTGGTCAACATTGGATGAAAACATAAGTCTCTAAATTGGAAACAAGCCATTTTGGCATTTTTCCAAGGAAAAAGGTGTAATAACACCAGTTTTCCTAGTCCAATTTGGCCTATTATCAATACAGCCAAGATTTTATGGTCATGCACCAACTGTGCAAGTTAGGTCAAGATTGAATAAAACAAGAGGGCCATGATGGCCCAAAGCGCTCACCTGAGAACTGGTACAGCTGAAGACCATACTGTTGTGACAGGTTTGAAAATTAAGGTATCTGAACAATACACAGTGGGGGTAGGATCAATTTTGATTTAAAACATCGGTCAGTGCAATGGGCTAACTAAAGTATGAGTTGGGTAGTGGATGTGCGTTTTTTTGATAATGGTTCTCAAATCATTGACAATTCTGGAAAATGCGCAAACAGTACATTTTGATGTTTTTTTCGCAAACAGTTTTGGAAAACTAGTTGCAATGCAATAATTGCGATTGCTGTGCTATAAGGTAAAGTTTTGCCTTTCCTTTGATAATTTTCTTTCCAATGATGATAAATGATGTTAATGCAGGCTCTGAAGACATAAAAGTTGGAAATCAAATTTTATCAATCAATTTTTATGGTCATGCGCAAACTGTGTAAGTTCGGTCAAAATTGAATCAAAAATCGTGTGTGCAAGCCAATAATTGATAACTTGTTGATGTTTTTTTCCAAACACAAGGGGCATTAACCCTGGTGTTTCTCGCCCGATCATGCTTATATTCTACTTCACCTGTAGTCTTACGTTCATAGACAAACTGTACACGATGGGTGAAGATTGGATGAAAAATAATGTCTCTATCCTGAATAATGTCCATTTTTGAATATTTGTTTCACAAACAAAGGGCAATAACTCTGGTATTTCTGGTCCAATCTTGCTTATATTCGACTTCACCTTTAATCTTATGGTCACAGACAAACTGTGCAAGATTGGTAAAGATTGGATGAACAAGAGCTGTCAGAGGACAGCGCGCTCGACTATTCGTAGTATTTCAGTTGGTACATATTTTGGATAGTGAAAGGGGCATAAATTTGTTAAAATACAATATTTTTAAGTGAAGCCTTGTACAGTTTATAAATTTTTGGAACAAAAACTTTAACCACAAAGTCTATGCAAAAAGTGGGCTAACTCTGTCAAAATACAAAACAGAGTTATGGGTAATGTTGCCCCTGATACTAGAGTTGATGACAAAGGTTAGTTCCAAGTTTCAAGTGAATAACTTATGTAGTTTTGAAGTAACAACACCTTTGAATATAAACTTTCACCAGAAAATCTATGTGAAAAAGGGGCATAACTCTGTCAAATACAAAACATAGTTATGGGTAATGTTGCCCCTGATACTAGAGTAGATGACAAAGGTTAGTTCCAAGTTTCAACTGAATAACTTATGTAGTTTTGAAGTTACCAAACTTTTGAATATCAACTTTAAACAGAAAATCTAAGTGAAAAGGGTTCATAATTCTGTCAAAATACAAAATAGAGTTATGGGTAATGTTGCCTCTGGTACTAGAGTTGACGATAAAGGTTAGTTCCAAGTTTCAAGTGAATAACTTATGTAGTTTTGAAGTTACAAAACTTGTCAATATAAACTTGAAACAGAAAATCTATGTGAAAAAGGGACATAACTCTATCAAAATACAAAATAGAGTTATGGGGAATGTACACCCTGATACTGGAATTGATGACAAAGGTATATTCCAAGTTTCAAGTGAATAGCTTTTGTAGTATTGAAGTTACAAAACTTTTGAGTATTTTAACTTAAACCAGAAAATCTATGCAAAAAAGGGTCATAACTCTGTCAAATACAAAACAGATTTATGAGAAATGTTGCCCTTGATACTGGAGTTGATGACAAAGGTTAGTTCCAAGTTTCGAGTGAATATAATAACTTATGTAGTTTCGAAGTTACAAAACTTTTGAATATAAACTTTCACCAGAAAATCTCAGTGAAAAAGGGGCATAAATCTGTCAAAATACAAAACAGACTTTTGGGGAATGTTGCCCCTGACACTGGAGTTGATGACATAGGTTAGTTCCAAGTTTCAAGTGAATAACTTATGTAGTTTTGAAGTTACAAAACTTTTGAATATACACTTTAACCAGAAAATCTAGGTGAAAAAGGGGCATAACTCTGTCAAAATACAAAACAGAGTTATATGGAATGTTGCCCTTGATACTGGAGTTGATGACAAAGGTTAGTTACAAGTTCCAAGTGAATAACTTATGTAGTTTTGATGTTACAAAACTTTTGAATATAAACTTTAACCAGAAAATCTAAGTGAAAAAGGGGCATAACTCTGTCAAAATACAAAATAGAGTTATGGGGAATGTTGCCCCTGACACTGGAGTTGATGATAAAGGTATATTCCAAGTTTCAAGTGAAAAGCTTATGTAGTTTTGAAGTTACAAGACTTTTGAATAAAAACTTTAACTAAATTCAGACGTGAACACGGACACTGACGCCAACGCCGGAGGTAGTAGGAAAGCTCACCTATTATTCCAGCTAAAAATGAAGTCTCTATCCTGTATAATGTCCATGTTTGCATTTTTTTTTCACAAACAAAGGGCAATAACTCTGGTGTTTCTGGTCCGATCTTGCTTATATTAGACTTCAACTGTACTCTCATGGTAATAGACAAACTGTGCAAGATTGGTGAAGATTGGATGAAAAATGTCGCTCTCCATCCTGAATAATGTGTATTTTTGTAACATGATCTGGCCCATTTTTGACGTCTGCTGAGATCTGATGGTCATACACAAACTGTGAAAGTTTGCTTAAGATTGGATGGAAAATAAAGTCTATACGTTGGAAAAGGGCACTTTTGCACATTTTGTGCATGAAAAAGGGGCAATAACTCTTGTGTTCCTGGTCCGATTGGGCTAATTATCAAACTCGTCCAAATTGTATGGTCATACACAAACTGTGCAATTTTGGTCAAGATTGAATAACAAATTGTAGTCTTTATCGCGATAACGGTCCAAATTGTTGATGGCACCTTGACGACGGAAGGACAGACGACGCCGGTTAGCTAAAAATGTAAAAAAGTCTTTATCGCAATAACGGTAAAATTGCTGACGGCATACGGACGATGCAGGACACTACACTAATAGCTCAGGACTTCGTGCTCCTGCGAGTTAAAAATCCAGATTTTTCTAAAAAAAGTTGTTTGTAATATTAATTCCAAAAGGGCCAATGAACAAATGATTACATAACCATATGAATCCATAGGCCGTTTAAGTATTTTATTTTTAACATTTTGGAAAAGGGTAAAACTGCCACATAATGATGTAAAACACCAAATGGAGGATTGAGCTGCCTTGATGGAGGTATGCGCTCTTTGAGTGCTTTCTTGTTTTACTTCGCGACACACAGATGATAGGCAGAGCATTGTAGTAAAATATAGTTGCAAAGAACAAATGGTGGGTATATGCTAACCTACCGTGTTCACAGTTAACCCCAGTGTAGGATGTTCCTCTGCAATCGCAGACATACCGATTCCATCCCTCCACGCATGTACCCCGGTGCATGCACACCTGATCTGTGCACTGATTCTCCAGTTTCCGACACTCATTTCGAATGTCCTTCTGCTGCTGTTTCCTAGCAACCATCATGAGGTCAACCTTGTTGTTGTTTATTTTCAAATCCTGCATGCAGCCAACGAATCCGCGTTTCAATATTCCAGACCAGAGTTCTTTCGGCAGGCGGAATGCATTGTAATGCTCAAAGTTAAGACCACCGATGTACATCATATCCTGAAGGTCCAGCTGCATTCCCATTCCCGGGGTAACATACTCGTATTCGTGGGAGTCCACGCTGATGTAGCCTGTTTTACCGCGATACTGAAAGTCCACAACATGTGGCATGCCATCGTTGATTTTTGTCCTCGACACCTTCTCTCTGATCGCCCCCGTTCCCAACGCCATCACGAGGTAGAAATCACCGTCAATGATTTCCATGGCAATGAAATCCAGATTAGTCAACCCATATTCTGCACTGTTGTACACCAGCAGACCATCAGATTCGCTAGTTCGAAACTGAAACGATATCGTACCATTCTGATTTTTCACGTCCCAGCGCGGAAGGGCTATGAACGATTCCGGTGTCAAAAAGGTCACGGGTTGGGAGTCAATAACCTCTTGGCACTGTCCGTATGCAACATCACCCTCGGCAACAATAAACTCGTGACCTCTGTTGGCAAGGTCAATAATATCCAGAGTCACACTGTCTGCCTTGTACACAACCTGCAACATGGAGTTAAAATTTGTAAGTCTTCTTTAGCTAGCAACATTATCAAAGCACATACTGATTCAATGAAACAGGCAACTTAGTGATGAATTATCAAACACTTTGAGGCATACCAAATTCTCAAATAGCATTTAATCAATTGGCACAAACAACTGCATAGGCACAGTCATAGGGACTGTTGGTTCTGACTAACACTAGACATTATTTATTGACTTCTCTTTGTTTGAAACCGATGCCATGGCAACCCTACCTTTTTCATGCATCCCCTAAAGTTGGCCCTGACCTCTGACCCAGATAGGGAATCGGTGTTGGGGCTGCCCCCTAGATAGAGCACCTGGGAGGAGAGCATGGTGAAGGTGCCCTGGGTCATACCCATTAGTCGCTGGGAACCGTCCACATCCACAGACACCTGCATAATACAGAGGTAAGTCAAATTTATAGAACTGAGGGGAACCATCTATGGTGAAACAGATACGACTGGAACCAGTCTGTGGTGAGATATAAGGAGAACCAGTCTATGGTAAATAGATATGAGGGGAAAAAGCCTATGGGGACAAAACAATAGAAACAAGTCGATGATAAAAAGATTATGCGAAAAGATACGAGGGGAACCAGTCTACGGTGAAAATTTATGACACTGCCCTGACCCCATACAACAAAGTTTTAACATTTAAAACTTAATAGTGGCCCATGTAAATGTTAAGAATTTGGGGCCAAATTCCAGAAACATTTAAAGTCATCTTGGAATATTTTCTATTAAATTCCATTTTTGTTATGGAAACGGAATGCCTTTATCCCCAATGACAACAAAATTGGTTTTATCTTTTGTAACCACTTTTTTTTTACTGGTCAATATCTTAATATAAGAATAAGTTTGAGATTGAGATGTTGTTTAGTCATACGGTAAGTTCATAATTTATTATTAATTGTGTATGTGGACAAATTATGTCATTGTATTATCAGCATTTTTAATCCATAACTGGAAAATGTCAATACAAAGTCTCCGGCTAGCTCATTTGGTAGAGCGCTGGACTACAAATCCGAGGATCGCGGGTTCGATTCCCAGCCCGGCCACATAACTTGTGTGGGGATTGGTCATTAAATTATCTCTACGGCCATTCTCCCCCTACCTCTGATTCAAGTAGGGCAGTTGTCAGTTACTGGCATAAGTATGTGCACTTAGTACTGGTAAACCAGCTTACCCAGGAAAAGTGTGAGTAGGTTAACTGACCACCGTTATATGACTGAAATACTGTTGAATACGGTGAAAAATCCAAACAAACAAACCAAAACCAGTACATGAACTTTGATTCAAGAAAAGGTTCACTTACCGTTCAAGAATTAGTTCCTGACTTGTTCATGGAACTATTCATGAACTTTGGTTCAATAATGGCTCATTTACAGTTCATCAATTGTTTGTGAATATTTGGTTCATGAACTAGCCATTCGCTGACCAAGGTATTCATGAACTGCAGTTCATGAACTCATGAACTCAAGTTTGTCAACTGTTCATGAACTGAATTTCATGAACTGTTCATGAACTTATTAACTACTTTTCTCAGGGGAAGTTTACAAACAATCATTGTGCAGATCAATAACAGTTGTAAGCTCTTGAATTATTTATTTGCAATCATGAAAGCTATGGAATTTGACCAATTGGAATTGCTGAAATGTAATTTTGTTTTTGTAACATGATCATTAAATGGAGTTTATCAATATTGAGCTTTTATGTTATATGACAGTCATATATGCAATAATTGTGGGTGTAAATATGTTTTATCCATATTATAAAACAGCTCAACACTACGATCTTTCTCTATCCAAACTGTAATACAAGCATGAAAACAAAAACTAATCTTCCCATAAAAAGCTTTAATTCAATTGACAATATGCTTTGGGATTTATAACCACGCCTACCTAGGATAAAGTCCGTCAAACACCGTTTAGAGTGAACGAATGTTTTTACAAGAGATGGCCGTCCAATAATCAATTCCTAGCTTTCTGAATGGCTAAACACATTGTCAATCAAATCTTGTCGTAAGGTAAATTGTAGCTCATAATTCCAAATTAGACTCAGCATCCAAAAATCGAGAACACTGTAAAGAAACCATTTGCATGAAATGGTGGCGAAATAACAGACGAGACCCACAAAAACAATCAAAAAGATATAACAATAATGGATAGTTTAATTCTGTAAAATGGTGGTGGAATATCTTCATAAAAGAGGAAACCCACAACAACAAAAAACATACAAAAAGATGTAATAACTGATATTACTTCAATCCTATGGCCAAGGCTTGTCACAGGATGTAACATATGCCCCCGAAGGATATGCTAGTCAGAGGAAGGCAACACAACATCAGTTACATGTTGGCAAAAATTACGCTTCCTACAAAAAGATTTATGGTCCTTGTACTCTGCACTTCCTCTCAACATCCTCTATCAATATTTGTGGTTTTATTTTAAATCACTTCAATACTAATGCACTACACAAGAAAATTAACTGAAGGGCAATAACTCCATTAATACTGAAGAAATCATTATGGTCCTTGTACTCTGCCCTTCCTCTCAATGTCCTCTGATCATTATGTTGTGTTATATTAAATTCCTTCAATACTAAGGAAGTAATTATCTGAAAAAAAGGGCAATAACTCTGCAAATATTGAAGAATAAGTTATGGTCCTTGTACTCAGCACTTCCTTTCAACGTCATCTATCAATATTTGTTGTTTTATTTAAAATCCCTTCAAAACTAATGGAGTTATGCTCTGCACAAAAGAAATAAACAAAGCCCAATAATTAAAATCCATAACTATTGCAGAAAGAGTTATGGTCCTTGTACTCTGCACTTCCTGTCATTGTCCTCTATCATTATATGTAGTTTCATTTGAATCCCTTCACTACTAATTCGAAAGAAATGGACAGAGAGAATGCTTTAATTTGTGAATGGTCAACAGTGTATTTGGAAAAATTTACTTTCAATAAGAGCCATAACTCTGTCAACCTTTAGTGACCAAAGTTGAACTTGATCTGCATTTTGTGATGTTACTCCTATGTACCGAAAATAGGTTAAATATGTGAAGCCTTTCATGAGTTGTTGTCCATGTTTTTCTGGAATTTAAGTAGAAAACGGGGGCCATAACTGTGTCAAAATTTAGTGGTTTGTAACCAAAGTCGAACTTGACCTGTATTTAATGATGCTACACATGTGTACCAATAATTATTTAAATATGTCAAGACATTGTTGAGTTATCGTCAAGAAACCATGTTTTTAGGGAATTTAAGTCATATAAAGGGCCATAACTGTGTCAAAATTGTGTGGTTTGTAACCAAAGTCAAACTTGACCCATATTTTATTATGCTACACATGTATACCAAGAATTATCTGAATATGTCAAGCCATTCTTGAGTTATCATCCAAAATTTTTAGGGAATTTTAAGTGGAAAAGGGGCCATAACTCTGTCAAAATTTAGTGGTTTGTAACCAACATCAAATTTGACCTGTATTCTATGATTTTACACATGTGTAGCAAACATTATTTAAATATGTCAAGCCTTTCTTGAGTTATCATCCGGGCACGCACAAGAAGCGTGACGGACGGACGGACAGACGGACAGACAGAGGGACAATGCGATTACTATATGCCTCCGAAGTTCCCTTCGGGGGCATAAAAATGGGTGAAATACATGTATCTTCATAAAAGTGGCAACCCACAACACAAAACAAAGCAGAAAGATATAACAATAGCAATTTTTACTTTCTGTGTCCAAAAACTGGAAACAATAACCTAACATTTTGTCCATGAAATATCTCCAAACTTCATAACATAAGAATCCCCCCACCCCCACCAAAAGAAATAGAATTGTCACATGAGTGACGGATGTAATCCCCTAATAAGGCCTTGTCACAAAACTATGGCATCCATTCGAAAGAAATGGACACAATGAGAATGCTTTAATTTGTGAATGTTTACTAGTGTATTTGGAAAGATTTCATTTCAATAGGAGCCATAACTCTGTCAACATTTAGTGGTTTGTCACCAAAGTCGAACCTGACCTGTTTTTTATGGTGTTACACCTATGTACCAAAAATAATTAAAGTATGTGGAGCCTTTCATGACTTATTGTCCTGAAACCGTGTTTGCAGGGAATTTAAGTCAGAAGGGGCCATAACGTTGTCAAAATGTAGTGGTTTGTAACCAAAATAGAACTTGACCTGTATTTTAGCATGCTACACATGTGTACCAAAAATTATTAGAATATATCAAGCCATTCTTGAGTTATCGTCCAGGCAACCATGTATTCAGGGAATTTAAGTCGAAAAGGGGCCATAACTCTGTCAACATATAGTGGCTTGTAACCAAAGTCGGACTTGACCTATGTTCGATGATGTAACACAAGCGTAACAAACAATATTTGAATATGTCATGACTTTCTTGAGTTATCATCTGGAAACCATGAAAACCATCAGACCGACGGACCGACAGACCGGCAAACTCACTCCTATATACCCCCCAAAACTTTGTTTGTTGGGATGGGGGTATAAAAACAATCAGAAAGATATAGCAATAGTTATTACTTTTTCTGTCTCCAAAAAATGGAAACAATAACATCTCATCCAAGTACTTGGTCTTCAGAGATGGAACCTTGACAAGTTATAGCAGGTTAATTACATGGTACAAGGCTTGATGGAGGGAAACAATTCCCACTGGGAAATGGAGTACAATCACATAACCAAAAGTTGTTTTCATTAGGAACTGATATTTAATGTTACAGAAATTGTCTACCATTGGAAATAGAAATCACCACTTCACCCCATTTTCAAAAGTACATAGTTGATTTGATAATTCAAGAACAAAATATATGTCAATGAAAGAGAATATAAACTTCAAAATTATAATTTCGTCCATGTTCGTCGTTTTAAAACCTTATGTTTATGCCAGGTGTAACTTGCCACAACTTGCCACAAAGGAAAACAATTAAGTTACTTTTTAGTGATAGTTTGTTAAGTTTATTGTGGAGAATGCTGTCTTTTGCTGAACCATACAGTATGACATATTATGACATATATTAGCTCTAATGCCATCTTTGAAAAGATTGACGAATACAAGTAGCAAGATTTGGTTGAAAGCTCACCCGTCCTAGCAATGCAGGGCCAGTATTCACAAAGCTCCTAAGGGAAATCTTAACTTAAGTTGTACTTCAGTGGAAATTTCAAATAAAATTTTCTGTCTGAAATCCAATGACTTCTGTTTATAAAGGGTAAAATATGAAACATCTAAGCAATATTTACTAGTTAAAACCATTTCGATGTAAAAAGACCTATACATGAAACAGCCAGAGAGTTAAGGAAGTTTATGATATTATTATGATGAAATTTACTTTCTTTACTTACTAAGTTTTCCTTAGGACCTTTGTGAATGTAGGCCCAGATTTCTAGACTTCATGGTGATTTGTAAAAATAACTGTATTCTGTAAATCTTCCACTGGCATGATTACAAATAGATTTATTTATTACAAGTAAACTAACTGACAAAAACATTTGATTTCAGTCTCAAATTATGCCAAAATGTCATATTTCCTAGTATCACATTTCAACAACTATGGGTTTAACCATACAAGAGGGCCCTGAGGGCTCTAGGACGCTCAACTGAGACCTTATAACCCAATTGGAATTTGCATCCCCGAGGCTTGGCTTATTTTTATCCCAGGGGCATAATATGAAAAATCTTGAACAAACCTCTGAGCCTTGTGGTTTCAGGTAAAGGTTAAATTAACTTTGCTATTTAAATCTATGTGAAGCATGTGACCCCTCGGGGTGAGGCCAGATTTGATCCCAGGGGCATAATATGAACAATCTTTGGAGAAGAGCACTAAGCAATGTTACGTACCAAATATAGGAAATCTGTGGGCCTTGCCATTGTAGAGTAGGAGATTTTTAAAGTCATTTTGCTATTTAAGTCTATACAAGAGGGCCACGATGGCCCTAGGTCGTTCACCTGACTTTAAGGCATCCCAGTTTTGACCCCAGGGGCATCATTTGAACAATCTTTGTAGAAGACCAGTATTAAATGTTACATACAAAATATGAAACCACTGGGCCTTGCAGTTTCAGAGTAGAAGATTCTTAGAGTAATTTTGCTATTTAAGTCTATACAAACAATGTGACCCCTGGGGCATGGCCAGTTTTGACCCCAGGGGCATCATTTGAACAATCTTTATAGAGGACCTCTATACAATGTTACCAACCAAATTACAAACCTCTGGGCCTTGCGGTTTCAGAGAAGAAAATTTTCTAAGTCATTTTGCTATTTAAGTCTATATAAACCATGTGACCCCTGGGGCCTGGCCAATTTTTACCCCAGGGGCATCATTTGAACACTCTTTGTAGAGGACCACTAGAGGATGCCACATACTGAATATGAAACCACTAGGCTTTGCGGTTTCAGGAGAAGATTTTTAAAGTCATTTTGCTATTAAAGTCTATATAAACAAGAGGGCCCTAGGACACTCACCTGAGACCTTGTAACCCAATTGGAATTTGCATCCCCAAGGCGTGGCTTATTTTTATCCCAGGGGCATAAGTTGAACAACCTTGAACAAACCTCTGGGCCTTGCGGTTTCAGGTAAAGATTTTTTAAGTCATTTTGCTATTTAAGTCTATATAAACCATGTGACCCCTCAGGGGGTGGCAAGATTTGACCCCAGGTGCATAATTTGAAAAATCTTTGGAGAGGACCACTATACAATGTTGCATACCAAATATAGGAAAGCTGTGGGCCTTGCGGTTTCAGGTAAAGATTTTTTAAGCCATTTTGCTATCTAAGTCTATATAAACCATGTAACCCCTCGGGGGGTGGCCAGATTTGACCCCAGGGGCATAATTTGAACAATCTTTGGAGAGGACCACTATGCAATGTTACGTTACAAATATAGGAAAGCTGTGGGCCTTGCCGTTTCAGAGAAGATTTTTAAAGTCATTTTGCTATTTAAGTCTATATAAACCATTTAACCCCCCCCCCCCCGGGCGTCACCAGTTTTGACCCCTTGGGCATAACTTGAACACTCTTTGTAGAGGACCACTATACAATGCTACATACCAAATATGACACCTCTGGGCCTTGCGGTTTCAGAGGAGAAGATTTTAAAAGTCATTGTGCTATTTGAGTCTATATAAACCATGTGACCCTCCGGGCGTGGCCAGTTTTGACCCCAGGGGCATCATTTGAACAAATTTTGTAGAGAACCATTTTGCAACGTTACATACCAAATATGAAACCTCTGGACCTTGCGGTTTCAGAGGAGAAGATTTTTAAAGTCATTTTGCTATTTAAATCTATATAAACAATGTGACCCCTGGGGCGTGGCCAGTTTTGACCCCAGGGGCATCATTTGAACAATCTTTGTAGAAGACCACTAGAGGATGCCGCATACCAAATATGAAGCCACTGGGCCTTGCGGTTTCGGAGCAGATTTTTGAAGTAATTTTGCTATTTAGGTCTATATAAACAATGTGACCCCTGGGGCGTGGCCAGTTTTGACCCCAGGGGCATCATTTGAACAATCTTTGTAGAGGACCACTATACAATGTTACCAACCAAATACCAAACCTCTAGGCCTTGCAGTTTCAGAGAAGATTTTAAAAGTCATTTAGCTATTTAGGTCTATATAAACCATGTGAACTCCAGGGCGTGGCCTATTTTGACCCCAGTGGCATCATTTGAACAATCTTTGTAGAGGACCACTATGCAATGTTACATACCAAATATGAAACCTCTGGGCCCTGCGGTTTCAGAGGAGAAGATTTTAAAGTCATTTTGCTAGGTAAGTCTATATAAGCCATGTGACCCCCGGGGCGTGACAAGTTTTGACCCCAGGGGCATAATTTTACCAATTTTTGTAGAGGACCACTAGAGAATGCCAAATGCCAAATATGAAAGCTCTCAGCCATGCAGTTTTAGAGAAGAAGATTTTTAAAGTGTTTTTACTTTTTAAATCTATTTTTAGCTCTGGTGATCTACATATGCAGTGGACCATAATGATTAGAACAACTTTGGAAGAGGGTCACCTAATGATCATTCCTGTGAAGTTTGGTGAAAATCTGCCAAGTGGTCTAGGAGGAGATTTTTTAATGAAAAGTTGACGACGAAAGCACGCACGCTAGCTAAAAACATACAGTATAAACTGACTTCTGGAAAATTGCTTGTAACTACCTTTGGACTCCATATCGATGAAATACTGTTTGTCTGACAGCAAGTTCAGTAGACCTGGAGGCATAGTCCAGAAACATCTTAAGTTAATCTTAAAATATATTTATTTTTGTATGGTACTATTTTTAAGTAAATATGAGTTAATAATAAGTTAATAATTAATGAAAATTTCGCAGAATTTCATGTATACATGGAATAAAATGCTTTAGAAACATGATGATTTTAAGGCTAACGATAAGATTTCACTTAAGATGTTTCTGGAATAGGATCCCTGGGATAGTTGGTAAAAACACAAGTAAATGTCTCAAACTCATACAATTTTCTTAAATGTAAGGATGTTTCATTTGAACTAAATTGTTTCATTCAGGGTAAGAATCAACAGAGGCTTCTTATTTTACCATATTGCGAATATTACACATTGATCATCACAATTTTAATTTAGTTTTCACTTCAGTAGAACTTAAGATCAGTTTTTCCTTAGGAATCTTGTGGATGTGGCCCCTGGTAATAAATCCTGTACAGATTAGTAAAATTGATCGAATCAGTCGCAGGCACAACAATTGCACAGCACACAATGCGTCTCTTTTTCTTGGGGATTCACATGGCAGTGTATGTAAGGTGTGCCTTAGAGTGTAGCTGCACTGTAAATGAATATACCTGTCAAGGCTATATGCAGGTCGGAGTGAAAATTTTGTTGCATGGAGTGGAGATATCAATGGAGTGAAGACAGGATATTTTCTGTTTCCATAGTTGCATGATTTCAGAATAGTTTAATTTTGAATAGTTTAGTATTATTTCTCCCAAAGGTATTCAAATAACCATGCATTCCCTAAATTAAACTATTTTTATAAATATCAATTGACTATAATGCATACATATTATTTCATACCATATTCTTACTAAGATGCGGTTCTTTGGGGTCCGCTCGGCTCATTACATTTCACTTTGATTTTTAAATTCTTTGTTGAAAAAGCGTGAAATTATTTCAAGTAAGGGTAAGAATGGGATTTATTGTTTTTTGTTTTGTTTATTTGGATTTTTCGCCGTTTTTAAAAGTATTTCAGTCATATCACGGCAGTTGGTTTACCTACTGACACTTTTTCTGGGCAAGCTTAGCTGATCTAAGATGTTTACCAGTACTAAGTGCACATACTTATACAAAATAGAGTGATGGGAAAAGTTTACCCTGATACTGGAGTTGATGACAAAGGTATATTCCAAGTTTCAAGTGAATAGCTTTTGTAGTATTGAAGTTACAAAACTTTTGAATATAAACTTTAACCAGAAAATCTAGGTGAAAAAGGGGCATAACTCTGTCAAAATACAAAACAGTGTTATAGGGTATGTTGCCCTTGATACTGGAGTTGATGACAAAGGTTAGTTCTAAGTTTCAAGTGAATAACTTCTGTAGTCTTGAAGTTACAATACTTTTGAATATAAACTTTAACCAGAAAATCTAAGTGAAAAGGGGCATAACTCTATCAAAATACAAAACAGAGTTATGGGGAATGTTGCCCCTGACACTGGAGTTGATCACAAAGGTATATGCCAAGTTTGAAGTGAATAACTTATGTAGTTTTGAAGTTACAAGACTTTTAAATAAAAACTTTAACCAAATTCAGACGTGGATGCGGACGCCGACGCCGGGGGTAGTAGGATAGCTCACCTATTCTTCGAATAGTCGAGCTAAAAAGGAACCTTTTGAAGAAACAATATTCAAGGTATAGAGTGCAAACATTTCTAATCGGAAAGGACCCATTTGATTTTAATGAAATTGAATTTCTGCAATGTCATTTTACTCAAGACAAATCAAACTGCTCCCTACTTTCAATACCTTTGTTTGTGTGGAAACTACATAATGCAAACACAATAATATGCACAACACTCAATGTGTCGACTAATCCTGAATGGGCCAAAATAGCTGATGAAGCATATACATTTTGGGGTATTGATTGTTAGTGCTTCGTAGCCTGCAAAGTAAAAAGTAGGTCACGCAATTCAAACTCTTGAAATCACCCATTGGCTTAATCCACCAGTCAAAAAATAATTTATGAAGTACTGAGGGACAGGTAAATGGTAGCATTATCTGCACTGTTTTAGGCCTTAATTCTTTAGATTCTAAGGCAGATTTCACCAAGGTGAAATACATGTTCTTAGCTGACAAGGGACATGACAAAGACACAGTTATTTTGAAAGTGAAGGCAGTTTATACTTAAACAACGGGGCCATGATGGCCTAAAGCGCTCACCTGAGAACTGGTACAGATGAAGACCATACTGTTGTGACAGGTTTGAAAATTAAGGTATCTAAACAATACACGGTGGGGGTAGGATCAATTTTGATTTAAAACATCGTAAAGTGCAATGGGCTAACTAAAGTTTGAGTTGGGTAGTGGATATGCGTTTTTTTGCGAAAGGTTCTCAAATCATTTTTCTCGATATTCTTACCTGACCCTTTTTCATTAAGTCATTGACAATTCTGGAAAATGCACAAACAGTAGATTTTGATGTCTTTTTTGCAAACAGTTTTGGAAAACTAGTTGCAATGCGATAATTGCGATAGCTGTGCTATAAGGTAAAGTTTTGCTTTTTCTTTGATAAGTTTCGTTCCAATGATGATAAATGACGTTAATGCAGGCTCTGAAGCCATCTGATCAATGTTGCATGTTCAAATAAATGCATGCAAGGTTTGCAATTGTTGGAAATCAAATTTTATCAATCAATTTTTATGGTCATGCGCAAACTGTGTAAGTTCGGTCAACATTGAATCAAAGCCAATAATTGATAACTTGTTGATGTTTTTTTCCAAAAACAAGGGGCAATAACTCTGGTGTTTCTGGCCCGATCATGCTTATATTCTACTTCACCTGTAGTCTTATGTTCATAGACAAACTGTACAGGATTGGTGAAGATTGGATGAAAAATGAACTCTCTATCATGAATAAAGTCCATTTTTGCATATTTTTTTCTCAAACAAAGGGCAATAACTCTGGTGTTTTCGATCCAATCCTGCTTATATTTGACTTCACTTTGAATCTTATGGTCATAGACAAACTATGCAAGATTGGTAAAGATTGGATGAAAAATGAAGTCTCTATTCTGTATAATGTACATTTTTGCGTATTTTTTTCACAAACAAAGGGCAACAACTCTGGTGTTTCTGTTCCGATCTTGCTTATATTTGACTTAAACTGTAATCTCATGGTAATAGACAAACTGTGCAAGATTGGTAAAGATTGGATGAAAAATGTCTTTCTCTATCCTGATATATGTTCATTTTTGTATATTGTTTAATAAACAAAAGGCAATAACTCTGGTGTTTGAAACACGATCTGGCAAATTTTTGACGTCTGCTGAAAATAAAGTCTATACGTTGGAAAAGGGCACTTTTGCACTTTTTTTACATAAAAAAGGGACAATAACTCTGGTATTACTGGTGTGATCTGACCCAATAACAATCCCATCCGAGATTTTATGGTCTTACACAAACTGTGCAAAGTAAGGTCAAAATTGAATAAAAAATGTAGTATTTATCGCGATAACGGGCCGAATTGTTGACGGCACATTGACGACGGACAACGCTGGAGAGGTCCCCTATACCAATAGCTCACCGAGCACTTCGTGCTCAGGTGAGCTAAAAGCTAAGCAACAAAGATTTTAATGATTTTGCCCTTCAAAATGGATATTTATCAAACTTTCTCAAAGCTAAATGACAATCCTACATTAATAGTAAAAGCTCAAAGAGTGCTTAACTAGTGTTACACATACATTTAAGGTTCAGACAGCAGCGATACACAACTAATTTCAAAGCCTGATATGGTGAACCAAAATAATCAAAGCTCAAGCAAAGCACGGTTTAGTTTATAAACTTAACACACGTTGTTACATACCAAATATCTATGGCTCACACAGCGGTCATGTCTTTACTAAATAAAGACATCTTCAAAAATTACACTGGGTTACAAAACTATGATGTTTATCATTTTATCAACATAAACATACTGTAAAATACTGGGGTAAGTAACGTAATCATGGTAATATCTTCAAAGCTGGAACAACCTGTACACATTTCATAAGCATCAACTGGGAATCATACTCATATGAGGCGTGTCGTAGGAAAATCGACTTAATGCATGTGCGCCTGTGCAGAACTTTCCACCGACAGTGTATTTATTTTTAGAAGACACCTCCTTGAAACAGAAAATACCATAAACGTGGAAATTGCCATCCTGGATTAGCCTGTGCGGACTGCACAGCCTAATCCGAGATGACACTTTACGCACATGCACTAAGCCTGGGTTTCCCACGACACGCCTCAAGCCTGAGTAGGATGAGTAATGCTCTACAAACATTCTTAAAGCTTTAACAGCCATGCATGCAACAATCATGCAAACAAGTTAGGCCACATGCGGTCATCCATCCATTACTTACATCACAGAATGACTGGCCAAAGGACAGCTAGTGACCGTGGTAGAGAAAAAATAACAAAAAGGTAAATGTGAAAACTTCTTTGCTCATTCTAAGTCTCACAGGCATACACATAAATAGACTGAGCATGCTCTGTTTAAAATTCAAATTACCACAAGCCAATGAAAACCATTGATACATAGCACTACCGGTACTTAGTATTGTATTGTTCTAAAGGTTTCTATTGGATGCTATAAATAGTCATTTAAATTTAAAGGTTCCTATAGGATGCTATTAATAGTCATTTAAATTTGAAGGTTTCTATTGGTTGCTATAAATAGTAATTCAAATTTAAAGATTTGGATTGGATGTTAACATTGATATTTAAATTCAAATGACTTCCTACTGGGAATGGTAAATATATGCATAAACTAAATCTACTACCATTTTAATAACAAAGTATTATATCACACAGGAGTTAGTTAATACATAGCTTTTTCTGTATCAAGTATACTATACTTTTACTTAAAATAACATCTTTCACACTAATTACAATTATCTTATATACAATAATATTATCTGTACAAGACAGAAGTGGTTAAAAATAACGACAAGCTTTAAATAATTGTTTTTCTTTCGAAAATAGTTTGTAATGAGAACAAGAGTGCCATATGGCCCTAGGTCGCTCACCTCATGGGCTAATGAACTAAATTGTTCTCAGTAAATTTCATGAAGATTTGGCTAAGAATGTGGCCTCTAGAGTGTTTACAAGCATTTTCTTCAATTTGGCCTGGTTTTTTACCAGATGTAACCTAGTTTCGAACTTGTCTTAGATATCATTGAATACATTTTCTGAGCAAGTTTAAAGAATATTGGGCCAAAAATGTGACTACTAGAGTGTTAACAAGCTTTTTTTTCAATTTGCCCTAGTGACCTAGTTTTTGACCCCACATGACCCAGTTTTGAACTTGGCCAAGATATCATTGGGACAAATGTTCTGAGCAAGTTTCAAGTTGATTGGGCAAAAAATGTGACCTCTAGAGTATATAACCATATAAGGAAAACTGCCATAGGGCATAGGGCAACCATTTTTTCAACTTGTCCGAGATGTCATTGGGACAAATGTTCTGAGCAAATTTCATGAACATTGGGCAATAAATGTGGCCTTTTTAGAGTTTTAACAAGCTTTTTCTTCAATTTGACCTAGTGACCTAGTTTTTGACCCCACATAACCAAGTTTTGAACTCGGCCGAGATATCATTGGGACGAAGATTGGGCAATAAATGTGGCATCTAGTGTTAATAAGGTAAATGTTAACGATGAACGACGCACGACAGACAAAAGGCAATCACAAAAGCTCGCCATGAGCATGTTGTGCTCAGGTGAGCTAAAACACAATGAAAATAAGGTGTAAACATTTTTTGTCTTGATTTTTGTACAAATAGGTTCATAAAAGTGCATGAAACTATGTATCAGTCATGCTCCAAAATGTGTATAATGCACACATATTAGGGATCTGTTAGCTAGCCCTTCCAAATAATTAATAATCTAAAAAGTGAAACTAACTTAAACATGCAGTGAAGTAAACTGCATTAAAAAGCAAAAAAATGAACCAGTAGTGTTGTATTGCAATGATTTAAAAGTTAGCAATATCAACTGCACATTGTAATTGTGAAAAAAATGCAAGCAACATGCATAACAAATATGTTTAACATAATTTTGTTAGCCCAATAGTGTCTTAAAATATTTTGCATAAAATATATATAAGTAAAATGCCATGGCAAAATCTTGTGCACCATTTATTTCAATACATTGCTTATTTCCTTTGTAAATGTGTACACATTATTTTTGTGAATGTTTCTATAATTCTGCAATGTAAAACCAGTATAGTGGACATACTTGATTCTGTGTTGTGTATATTTATAATATAAATGCTTATAAATACGCTTATAAATAACGTTCAGTTTAAAGTCATGTATATGCCCACTGCTCCCCCACCCCCTGTGAGAAAATATAGATATGTGCAGTATTGGGACTTGGGCAGACAGCTTGTTGCAAACATAAACAAGACTGACAAGATAGAGTAACCTTTGTTTTCTTCATATTACTATTTCAGTTTTAATAATTTCTAGAAACATACACATGTACCCATTTAAAATAAAACCACATTTTCAGTGCTGTCCATGTAATTTCCATGTTAAGATATTTCCCAAAGTCCCCATATACATGTAGGTGGTCCTAAGTAATATCTGGAGAATGAGGGTCCCTACAGTGGAGCAGATCCATGACCATAAGGTTCAACAGAACTACAGCGACTACAAATCAAAAGCCTGCTCACCTCACGTGAATTCCTCTTGACCTTGAGGTGGTGCCACTGCCCGTCATCCAGTTTGTAGCCGTTCATGTCAGCCACCTTACTGAAGGATCCCGACCCAAGGTTCATCGCCACGTGAACAGCCCCGTTCTTCAAGAACACTGTCATGTGATCTGTGTTTTCACCTAGATGTACACAGATCTATGGTGAGATTATGTCTTGGTATTGTAGGAATGCATCCAGGGATTTGTTTTTCTTATTTAACAGAGTAAAAGGACCCCGCCATTCCCAATTCCAAATATAGCTTATTTTATCAGAATGAACAAGAAATGTCTTTAAAAAAGACAATCGGCATTGAAATTAATATTGAGATGTCATTTAAAAATTACCTAAACAGACGGCCAAGATGATCGGTTACGTGACTTCTCAGACCCCAGATTTTTTGGTCCCCACCAATATTAGGAGATTTATTGGACCCCAGATTTTTTTGACACTAAGAAAACTTCTCGGACCCAAAAGTTAATTTGAGATAAATTTATTAATTTAAAAATTAAATAAAATTATCATTAATATCTATGCCGTGAATAAACCAATCATACAGCTCCATGTTTCCACCAGTGATATATGAATAACCAAAATAATTTAGGTTAACATAATTGTTATCTGAATTTGTCAAGCCAATTTTACAAATTAACAATGTAAGAAAATAATTTCGGGAATGAATTAAAATTATTGTGTATCAGACGAGTCTATATAGTTATTTATAGTACCGGTAATATACCATTCATGTAAGTTATCTAATATAATAACAATTTGGAGTCAAGCATTTATACTGTGTATCCCAATAAAAAGCAATAGTCAGGGAACATTCAGCGATTTTTGAAATGTTAAGACTTTATTTTTGATAACGCAAACATAACAATTCATTAGACTATAAGATTTTAAATTATATCAGTAGAAATATGATATATCAAGGGTTCCTGTGTATAATTAGTATTGCAAATTGTGTATTCATGCTACGCGAATAACAATTCGACGTTTTCCGAATCTTCTGTCATAGCATTTTATCTATAGAAAATGTAGCATCTTTTTACAGATTAAATACCATCTACTGGAGAAGTTGATAGAAAGATGCAATTATAAATAATCGTAAATAAATCGTAAACCACAATTTTAATTCAAATTAACAGTACGTTGATAAATATAAATTCCCCATTTATTGAAATGTTTAGGTTTATGATTCTCTGAACGCTATTATTGATGCATGTACGAGTATATTAACACAGCTATACAACGGTTGCTAGCTACGCGCGCTATTTTTAGAATGATACTACGTACTGTTTCTGGAATTTGATGAACTCGCTAGAATCAATGGGCTAAAATGGAACAGCACCTCTGTGAATGAGATTTATGAATGGGAACATTGCACAGTTGCTATTTATAGAGCTTACCGCTTATATAAATGTAGGCTAAACAAAATGGTTTTTTGTTACGTGAATGAATATAGCATTCTGTTTACGGCATACAATGAGAAAATACGTTCATAATTAGCCTCAGTTCTAGAGTATATGTCGATGATATGTTTATAACTTTAACCAACTTGTGAATGAATATAGCATTCTGTTTACGGCATACAATGAGAAAATACGTTCATAATTAGCCTCAGTTCTAGAGTATATGTCGATGATATGTTTATAACTTCATTTTAACCAACTTGTGTAAACAATTATGTAAATTTTTAATCCCCAAAAGTATGCAACAGTTATTGGTATACGTTCAACCATTGTTTGAAGTTTGCATTCCCTAAAATTAGAAAATTTGCCCAATTCTATGGGCATTAAATTTTCCCGCTGCATAATTATCGCAAGAAATCTATGTCAAAAGTGATCTTAGACAGCAATGCCGAAAAAAATTCCCAAATCAGATTTGACAAAATCGTGAACACATAGCAAATGTGAATCTTCGTCGTAAATCATGAAATTACTTGTATAGATACAGCCCATTAAAATACCAAGTTCAACCATTGTAACACAAGTCTAAGATATTTTTTAATTAAAGTTCTTACTTAAATTCTTCTCCATTGCAAGATTTCACGACGCAAAATTCCAATGTTGACATGTACCAGACTCACTCCCAAAGCAGTGAACAATATCGTTGGCATTCTCTCTTAAATTAAGGACACTGGTACTGTAAGTCAATCAAAATCTTCTTATATGTGTTCTTTCTTTAAATTAAATATGGCAAAACTTAATTTTAACCAAAGACATTCAATAGGTATGTACATTTTGGAGTATCATAAAATGAAAATCATCCATTTCAACAGATTATTTCTCATCAACGAAACCTTAATTTTAACATATACATACCGCTTGTTCTACGTCAGTAGTGCTACTTCGATCCTTTATAAATATCACACTATTCTTTTATTTTTGGAATATGTGACGATTCGTTGGAAAATTATCAATTCATCTATCTGTGAACAGTTCGATTTAAGTATATTAAATGATTGGTGAATGCAGGGCCCTTTGAAATGCCACATTACCTGTGTAAAAGATCAAGCCATTAGATTGGGTGGTCTTGAAGTACATGCTGAGTTCATCATTGTTGCTGAAGATTGGGTCACCATGCTTCTTGAGGTTATAGGTCAGATACTGGGCTCCCTGGAACATCACCTCCAGGGGCTGGCGCTCTGAAAAATGTCACAGCAAACCTGTATTAACTTAATGTAACATGGCAAAAGGCAAGCACTTTCTAGCAGGCATAGCTACCCAGCAGGAACACAAATGAGGCGTGTCGTGGAAAAACCGGGCTTAATGCATGTGCATAAAGTGTCATCCTGGATCAGCCTCTGCAGTCCGCACATGCTGATCTGGGACGACACTTTCCGCTTTTATGGTATTTTCTGTTTCAGGGAAGTCACTTATAAACATAAATCCACTGTAGGCGGAAAGTGTAATCCCGGATTAGCCTGTGCAGATGGCACAGGCTAATCCGGGACAACACTTTACACACATGCATTAAGCCCGGGTTTCCCACGACACGCCTCAAATGTTTTGTTGAATCAAAATTGTGTGCCTTCTGGGTAGTAAGCTAATGTTTCCAGTCAACTATGTTCTGGTCTGTGAATCATAACTCAAATGCATGGCTTCTGCTATGGAAGTTAGGGGGATGACCACTGGTCTAAATGGAATACTATGTCCAGACTTCAAATTTCTGTGTGGGTCTTGAAAATGATGACCAGCTTATATGAATATATGGACAATCAGTATCCCCCGCAGTCAAAGCGATGAGTCTAAGTGATGACCACGAGTCTAAATGGACATCCTATGTACAAGTTTGTTTTCGGGTATCAAGCAATGAACACAACTTTTTATGGACATTCAGTAACAAGGGGAGTCTATGTGATGGCCACAGGTCTAAATGGTCATCCTGTGTCTAGACTTTATATTTCTGTGTGGGTCTCGAGAAACCGCTGGAGGACAACAATACATGGCCAATCAGTATCCAGAGAAATCTATGGGATGGCCACTTGTCTAAATAGACTATCTCCAGACTTTATATTTCCGGAGGGGTCTTGATCAATGATGACCAGCAACTATGGATACTCAGGATCCAGAGGTAAGTCTAAGTGATGACAAGTACCTGTTATTTGTGTCCAGGGATCAAAATATTATTTAAGAAGTTTAAACTGGGGAATAGAAGTTTAAAACAATTCTAACAATTTCCCCATTTTGTTGTTTTATTTTTGCTCAGCAGTTACATACCATATTTTGACATTTTAATCATAGTCGCCTTAGGTTGTTGTTTTTATTACATTTCAACTGTACAAAAGCATCTGAATGCAGCATCTGTCGGTAAATAAGCTCCTTCAAATAAACGAAAACATGTAACATGCAGAAAAAGCAATCAAATACCAAATTTTCTGAGATAAGGAATTATTTACTTTATGAATTTTAAATAGACCGAATTTATGACAAAAATATCAGCAACAAAAAACTGAAACCTTTTTATAGCAACTCAATGCAATATGTGCAGAAATAAAAATGGCACAACCAGTCACAGAGCATAAAAATAGAAACATATCATTCACAGATGATGAAAAACACAGAAACGAAACAATAAAACATTTATTTAAGGAGTCAATGCGAGTGGCAAAAACTGCACCAGTTTTAATGACATTTCTTTCAACACAACTGATTGAGATTTGCATCACAGCATGCAGCATGTGTTTTATGATGTAAAAGCATCAGGCCAGAGTTTGCATTTTTAGTTTCTCAAATTGGCCAACCTGATTTTTTTCAAAATACCAAAAAATTGCACACAACCAATATTTGTAAAAATAATAAAACAATTTTTTTTTTTTTTAAATCTTTGATTTCCACAGTAGCCATATTCCTTGAGGAATTAGTAAACTTTTTTAAGTCACAGTTAAAAACACAGTGCAACATATACTGTATTATGCACCTATCAATATTTACCCCGAGGGGGGGAGCGGCGGGCAATCCCAGGGGAATTCGACTAATAGTATTTTGGGGGATCTAATTCCCTACCCTAGTCAAGCATTTTTGTCTAAAGCCCCTCAATGGGGGTTGCTTAATTGGTGTATCAAATGGCCCGGGGGGGGGGGGATATAACCAGGATCTAAAATCCATACAAATTCTATTACCCCGGGAACCGGAATCATTCGGCGTGTAAAATTCCCGCCTGACGGGAATTGCTTTCAGTCTTAAGTCCCGTATATGTCCCGTATATGCCCGCCGCTTACCCCCGGGGGAAAATTTTGGTAGGTGCATTAATTCAACATACAGTAATATGCATGTTTATATCAGTTGCATTGCATTATAATTGTTATTGTCAGGTTTATGGCGAAAAATATGTATTTAACAGAATTTTATTTTTCATTTTATTTGCACCTCCAACTGAAGTTTTTCCAAAAATATCAGAAACTAGATAAAAAATGTCTGGCCTAAAGCCATTTGTGAAGCAGTCTGCCATGCCATATAAACAGCGTATAAACGCAGACAGATCCAACAGATACGGTCACCTGGCCGACTTACAGCGCTCAGTGATTTTTTAAAGGCCAAAATAGGTCCCCATTTCCCCAGCACTGGAGATTTTTCTTCTAAAATCTAAATATTTTTCCCCTTGATGTCTTAATTGTTTGCAGGATAAGGAAGACAACACAATAATCATTATTTTCAAGATAAAACTTTGAGAAAAAGCTACGTAGATTGTTTATATAATGCAAGCTAAGTGATATGAAAGATTCCACAATCATGCAAAAAATCCCAGTTTGATGGGTACCACAACCATTCCCCAAATCTGTGAACAAAATTGCTGTTTTTGACACTTACTTTATGTGCTACCAAGATCTAGACCTTCATTATACTTATCCGGTACCAATAATTATATTTTACCAATAAAGATTGAAGATGGAAACTTGCACTCACAAATCTGCAAAAATCAACTGACAGTAACAGACCCTCTATTTTCGGCTAACTCTGCACAAATAATAAACATAAATTTCTACAAGGATTTAATCAGAAGCCAATGTTTAAATAAATCCATAGCTTTTTCTAGTCATGCAATGCTCCAATTTAAAGTAGTTGTTAGAGTAATAACATGGCATGGTGGCATATATTGCCTGGAAATTACCCCATCTATCGCCATTTGCCACAACTTGGATGATGTACATTGTGTCTTTATGTGACAGATGCTTTATGGCTGGAAGATCTTGGGAGGAAAAAGTAGGTGACATACATATATGCACCATGTCCCGTACTTTTACAGATTTCCTAGTGTGGTTTAATGCTTTTTTCTTAGACAATATGACCGCTAAATGTATTCATGTCTGTTGGTAACAAGGGGTTTCCATATCCGCTGGATGCCTCGACACTCCAGAATGACAATGACATTTAAACTTGTATAGTGCCATCACACCGGAGCACGTCCTTACTATGTCCACGTCCTGACAGGACGTGACAAGGACTTGCTAAGATGTGGTGCAAACCGACAGATACGTAGTTTAAACTTGCCACGGTCTTGATGGACGTGGTAAGGTTTTAAGCATAGTTAAAAGTTGCGTGGTAGAGACGTGGAAGGAGAATGGATGTAGTATGAACTTATCGGATACGCAGTAGGAACTGCATTGAAGTAGCGATTACCTGGTAGGGTGCAGTGAGGAATTTGTGAGCATACCGTGGACATGTCGCTGACGTGTCTACAGATTGCGCTCTCGCTGCATTTTCAAGACGCTTGTATTGCCTCCGTATCATGTTCATCCCAACCATGTAGCCTTACCAACACTGTTGCAGGTCCTCAGCAGGTCCATTCAGGCCCTTTGCACTGTGTTAGTGCTAGGTTTGCACCAGGTATGCCCCGATTTAAAAGTATGTCAGTACTGCATCAATCCAATATTCATTAGAGTTATATTTTTATACATCAATGTTCAAATGATGAGCAAAAAGGATGCCATGTTTTAAATATTTTTCTCCAAGGACAACTGACCGTAGTAGAATGTCAAATTGCTTCTGCTGGACAGAAGGAGACTTGAGCGGCAGAGAAGGCCGAGGATTGCTTGGTCCGTGACTTGCTGAATGTGGACAGCAGATTTCTGTATAAGTTCCTGGAACAGTAGCGAGTTCAGGATGCAAAAGCATTTGTCGACTTTCCTTACATGTCATCACATATGGCTGATACCAGACAGTGTGTGAAGGGGTATTTATTTGACTGGGTGGACGTAGCAGTAGCTCACGTGGTGTGTGCCTGGTGGTTGTGGTAGTACTTGCGTACAAGAGACCAATAGGACGTAGTGCGAGAATGATTATATGCCTGGTAAGGAAGTAGTGAGGACCACTTTGACGTAATATGAGCGTTGAACGGACCTTGTACATGCGGGGTATTGACAGATATTTCGCCTTTTCGCCACATTTCCATCACGTCCTTATGAAAAATCAGGTCTTGATGAAGACTTGGAGAACCTAGGAAGAACAGTCTAAGATCAATCTTAAGTCTTAATCTTAAACAATCAGCCAATGAAATTCAAAGCTCAAATGTAACAAGCATTCTCAATGGACAATATTGTAAGCTGAGACTAAGTCTGAGATTGAGAAATATGGTAGTCGTGGAGTCTAGCTTTTGACAAAACTGGGTTTAAGCTCTACTAAGGTGGTTCCTGAGGTGGTCATTGGCTTTCATATGCCTGAACAAATTTAAGTAATTTGTTTTCACTTTGTTGAAAGTGGTACCAATAAATAAAAACATTTTACAATTTAATATTTGTCTTTGTCACAGCTGTGTGCACATAAAATTCAAAACCGATATGTATTGACAATGTCTTATTGTCTAATACAGTAAGATTTAAACAAAAAACTTTTCAAGGACATTCAGCCAGTAGGTTTCTTGGCAAAACTATTAATGGCATATGTTGTTTAACAAATCTGGAAAGTGTACCTTTTTCAACTGGTAAAAAAAACCCATATCCGATGTATGGCTTGAAATTGCCCTATATATTGTGTGTCTATTTCTATTGGACAACACACCAAAGGCTTGCAAATGATGGTGCCCAGACTTCTCCTGAAGATGTAACCCAGTATGTGCAAGTGTCTACCACGGTTTGTAAGCAACAATGGTGTAATCCCTATCCTATCAATCTAGCGTTCACACAGTGTATCTATTGCCTTTATTGGAGCCAGTGCATCTTGCTACAGATCCCTGGTTAGACATAAATATTCAGTTCTTGGGAGAAAACAAGTCTCCCTGGTGTGCAATTTGTGTCTGTCAAATAATTAGAACCATACCATTAGCAATCAAATTTAGGACTCACAGGCTTCTATATATTTCAAGCCCAACTGAAATATTACCATACCGCTACAGATTATTTAGCAGACAGGGAAATTATTTTTTAATAATGATCAGTTTTTATATGGCATTAAGGAAATCTAAAGTAAAAAACAACAACACGTTTTATATAATATGTTTAATATTCAGAGGAATACAATAAAAATATTTTTTGAAACACTGTTATTATTTAAAGACACAGAAACACATGGGTTCTTATGCATTTGGTGTTCAGATTGACGGTGGTTTGTAGTTTAGATAAATATGTATCTAGAGAAAAATATATTAACACTCAAAGATTTGGTCAAATTATAATGTCTTTCCAGAAAAAACACATAACTGATGTATTTTTGTTAAATTAAATGGTCCGGTGCTTTAAATGTTGTTCTTTTTTAGTTTGAAGAACATAAAAGTAAAATAAAGTGTTGGTTTATTATAATGTCTCGTGATATAGGGCCAGCCAGTTTTACTTAGGAGACACCTTTACTGATGAACATCTTTACTCCTGACTCCTATCCTGTATGCTGGGTGATTGGCAGGAAGGCAATCAGTACCCTTTGATGATTTAACTTGCTGCTGGGTGGGCAACCAGCCATATCAGAACTCGCCCTGTGCAAGACTCAAACCTTTGAGCTCCCGCTCCATAGGCGAATGTCCTATCCACTAGGCCACGAAGAATATATTTACAAGAAAAAACAGTGTCCTTTAGATTTATTTAAGCTTCTTTAACAATACCGGGAAACAAGTAACTAAATTTCTTGTAGCATTTTTTTTAATTAGTTGATACAATTACAACTTAACTAACTTATGTGTGCTTTGCACATTCCTTGAATATTAATGATTGATAAAAGAACCATTAGCAACCAAGACTCATTTATTAATGATCTGTTGTTTTCAATTTCAAGAGTTTGATTTTATTGGGAATTAAATGCCTTTAAGTTGTTGTTTTTAACAGATCATACTAAAAATTAATACAGATGATCATGATGTTCTGAGAACAAATTGCCTCCATCAGTCAGTTTTCTGCAACAGTAATTTAGAGAAATTCTTGGATCAAAATTATCAAACATTCCCACTTGTATGATCATGGAAAAATTAATAGTTGCAGATTTTATCATGTAAACATTCAAGCATTAAAATCCATCAATGTGACAGGCAAAATCCATTAATCCAGCACACTCTGCAATGCCAGACCTCTGTGATGTTGTAGTTTTTCATGTTTTCATTTCAAAGCTTCTATTATACCACCACATGGTAATAAGATTTTCAGGGCATAAATCTAAATTTAAACCTCCATTGACATGATTTCATGAGTGTGCTTGTAATAACACATTATTAATAAGAAACTCAAATGAACATCTGACTGGGTTTGATGCATTCCTTTTTCATAAAATCTGTCTCAAGTTTTGCAGTCTCAGTTGTAAAACCGGCTTGCACAATTCAGTGAATTACCTATGTACCGCAAATTCTGTGTAAAAAAAATATACTGGGTATATTTCAATGACAACACTTAAAAGACTTGAAATATTTTAAGAAATAGTTTCATACGGATGCGCTCTCGTGGTTTAATTCCTATGCATCAGAGGTGAAAATTGTTGTTTATTTACAGATAAACAACTCAAAATCGAAATTATTTCTATACTAACATGAACTGACAATGTATTGTGCAATTACAATGCAAACTATATTTTACAGTTTCAGAACTACTTTTTCAAGTTGTTTAGTGGCAATTTAACAACAAGAATTTTTCTTCTTTGTCTATATGAAACAGTACTGCGCATGTCATGTTAGAAAATTCCATATTATTTGCGTCAAATATTGATTTGAATTAAGTTTCAATCCATGTTTAGTTCTTGTTGTTTTTTGTTGCTTTTTTATTTCCAATGCAAATTTAAAAATATAATGACTTCACAAAAAATAAAATAAAATAGGTATTCTTGAAATACAAGGAGAAATTCCAGACAAAAATGTGTATGTGATGAACTATTGGCCAGAGGGTCAAACAAAATTATTTTCTGGTATGTGTATTTATCCGAGAATAATTTTTAATTTTGAGTGCCAACAACACTTCAGATTTCACCACATGACTCAGACGTGTTAATCACTGCAAATATCACCCCCATATCTACAGCCAACTCCTAGCCCTATATTAACGCCCCTGTCAAAAATCCAGCTATTCTTATTCACAGGACCAGCAAATGGATTTCCCTCAAATGTAACAAAACAATTTCACAGAATCTAGGAGCTTGTCAAACCAAAGAGCAATTGATTACTCTGGGTTCCCTGTGTACAGAGAAGTTTACAAGGAACTTTGGCTACAATGGTTCTTGTAACTTGCTCAAATAGATGAATATTTATATAAGGTAGGGCCATTTATTTCTTATAAATTGTTAAACAGATTTTTGGGGCAAAGTGTTGGATGAATGGTGGGAAAATAAAAATATCTCCCATCACATCATTCTAGAAGTGTTTAAGTTAAAAAACCTATCTGTTCTGGAAACAAACTGCATTTAATACAAGTACATTTTAACCAGGAAGATATGCATTTCTGTCTGCTTTAATTTGATAATTAAAATGTCTTAGTCTATGTTTAATTTTATTTTGTTTTTCATTATTTTACTTTGCATTTGTCAAAAATTATTGGTCACACAATTCTGCTTTACTGTTTTAGGATTTTGGTATGCATGGACAGGGATTTTATTGTATTCCAGATTAGCAAAATTGTTGTGCGTCCGATGGTTTAACAATTTATTTTAAAATAATGGCTAAGTTTTTGTGGTGAACAAATTATCCAAAACCACAGCACTGTGTCAGAGAGTAAGCTCTTAAAGGAGATGTTAATTGACAGAAAGATGTGTTTATTAATGTTTGCCCTCGTTGTTCCACCTTTTTGATTGTTTTTCATATCAAAGCCATATTACAATTATGCCATAACATTACAACTATTCATCTACAGTTAAGCCATTGTAAATAGACAAGGACCAGAAATGAACATTTTCAAGAAGCCGAGTTCAACTGGAAGTCAATTTGCTGGTCAAAATTACTTCCATTTTATTATCCTCTCAGGCCAAATATGGAATTTCTTTGGAGGTACGTAGCAGCCATTGCCGCCAATTATGGGACTTTATTGGACCATCGGAGTCAACTGCCAATTCAATTACAAGTAAAATACCAGTGTGGATAGTCAAGTAGAAAATATTTTTGTAATTCGGCTTAGTTGAGCTACAGAATCAAGATCAGCTAAAACTGATCTTGATTCTGTAGTTGATCCTTGGTGAACACAGGGCCTGATATTCAACTGAGCAATCCCATGACAGATAAGTCAATTGTTCAAGTCAGAGGACAGAAACAGTCTCATTTGTGTCCACTATGTTTCATCAATGTCGTAAAAATTATATTCATTTGTTTCAATCTACTGCTGTTAACAGTCAATGTTGTACTGCACGACACACTTGAGTCCATTATGTGGGAAGAACCAGTTACTGGTGTTTTTATTTATGATCACTAGTATAAAACTAGAACACAAAACCAAACCTTGACCAGATCATTAAAAGGGACTTATTCACAGAGATTTTCATATTTTTAATAAATGTCATTTATTGTCTTAACTTACGATATAAAGTAATAAAATAATTTACCTTCGTCGGGACTCAAAGCTAAGATCGCCGCGATCAAAAATCTGTGGCGCTAACGACTTGGCCATTCTGATTAACAATAATAGCAGTAAATGTTTAACACTTTGTAAGTGATACACGCATTTTCCGAAATGAAAAGCCAATGAAAAGCGCTTCATAATTTTATCCATTTCAATAGATGATTTTTCTTAAACGAAACTACACAGCAGATCCATTATATCGCGATCTGTTATTTCGCATTATCCAATATATCGCAAATCGACCTTGGATCCCGATTTTTTAATAAGGTTATATATATGGCGTAACTGTTTCTTTTTGGTTTAAGAGGAAATGCTCACTGCACACCGTTTGCGATAGAGATATCCAATTTTGTTGTTAATTGGGCAACAAAACTTTTACAAAAGTAAAAATCTCAATGTTCTCTGCACTACAAAGTTTGAATACAGCAATCAATATACCCACGCTTTCCATGCAGATGACTTGATGTTGTACACGTCAGCATAATTTTTGTGCGCATTTCTAGCAGAACAAAGGATTTACACAAAATGCATGTACAGTTTAATTGTAAATAGAATTCGTGTTTACGTCACGTGAACAGTAAATTTAGGATAGGCGTTTTGGATTTGGAATTTATAGTACACAATTTGAAATTAGTTACAAGGAATAAAATTATATTTTTATATACAAATGGAATATTTTACATATTGATATATCACATTGTGGATGTTAACAACTATGAAAAAGTAGAGTTAATCAGGCTTATGTATTGAGAGCGTGAAATAGACTAGTGTATACACGTGTATCTATAAGTACATGAATGACCTGACAAGTTATATCGCGATCTGGCTATATCGCAATTGCGACCCATCGACCCCGCGAATCGCGATATAAGGGATATTTCCAATATATTTCTTTGTCAGTAGTATTATTTTGATTGTTTAGATATGATGTGGTTTTCTTTTTGGGATCTATGACAAAAAAAATGAAAATTGTCAATTTGCCAATCTGTGAACAGGTCCCTTTAAACTACTACAACTAAATTTGTATCTGTTTGGGAATTATATCAAATGTCTGTGTAAAATTCCATAATTTATTCATAAGACTATCGGCTAGTTTACTTTTTGATAGTAGCTGTCATGTAAATTTGCTAAAGTTCATGAAAATAAGATAATGAATAAATGATAAAAATGTTGATTGGACAACAACAGTGTATCAGCCTTAGAGAGTCCAAAATCCATTACAGGCCATGAGGTCCGATAATCTGCAAATTATTACTGGCCATGAGGTCCGATAATCTGCAAATTATTACAGGCCATGAGGTCCGATAATCTGCTAATTACTACAGGCCATGAGGTCCGATAATCTGCTAATTATTACAGGCCATGAGGTCCGATAATCTGCTAATTATTACAGGCCATGAGGTCCGATAATCTGCTAATTATTACAGGCCATGAGGTCCAATAATCTGCTAATTATTAGTAGCCTAAACTCTTTATAACTGGCAACTTAAACAAATTTGGCTTGTAAGTAGAAACCTTCTTCACAAGGATAATGGTATATTACCTTTGATTAACATTTGAGGCGTGTCTTGGGAAAACCTGGCTTAATGCATGTGCGTAAAGTTTCGTCCCGGATCAGCCTGTGCAGTCCGCACAGGTTAATCACAGACGGCACTTTCCACTTTTTATGGTATTTTCTGTTTCAAGAAAGTCTCTGGTAAACATAAATCCACTGTAGGCGGAAAGTGTCGACCAGGATAAGCCTGTACGGACTGCCTCATTTGTACAAATTTTTGTATGAATGTTTGCCAGTCCCATTTTTTGCATGATAGATCAGATTTGTCAGAACACCTGTCTCCATACTCTCTGTTAATCAAATTGATTCATATCAAAACAGAATTTCTATCTTTCATCACATTAGGTAATATCTTTATTATGTCATCAAACAATTCAAGATCTAATGTTTGGGTAATAAAATTTAAAAAAGATAATATATTATCACTCACGTAGTTTACCATTAGTCAAGAAGTCAGTTACGCAGAATATTATCCGTATGTCTCTTCATCTATGCCTACACCCTTATGAGTTGGGGTTGAATCAGTCAACGATACATCATGCGATCTCACGCAATAAATTTGTTTTAATCCGACTGTATTTTACAGTCAATAGATATGTCATCAAGTACGGGTATTAATTCACATCAGTTTTGTCTAGTGCATAAGTAAGAAAATGATAAAATAGTGTTTATAAATTTAAAAACACTCAGATAAAACATATATCAAAATATTCAGCAGCAATTGAATCAAAGACTCAAATCACAGGAGTCTGCAGTAATCAATCCACAGAAGATGGAGTAGTAGTAAATCACAGCAAACTCTGCAGCAATTAAATCACATATGACTTGGTGGCAATAAAAAATCAGTAATTTCGGCAGCAGATATTGCATAAGAATAGTCACATATTGATATCAAGAGACAGAGAAGCAAACAAGTGAGATGCTTAGCTGCAATCAAATCACAAAGCATCTGGACAATGGAAGGAAATAATAGAAGACTCAGTAGCAATCAAATCACAGGCTGGGCAGAAAAAAGATCACAGACAAGTGGGCCGTAAATCCCATGAAATCAAATTAATCTGCAGCAATCAAAGCACAGACAACACCGGCAGTAAATACCATTAAATCAGTGACTCTGCAGCAATCAATTTACAGATAAACCCGGGACCAATCAATTCACAGATTAACCAGGGACCATCAATCCACAGAATAACCAGGGGCCAATCAATTCACAGATTAACCAGGGGCCAATCAAATCACAGATTAACAACGGACCAATCAAATCACAAATTAACCTGGGGCCAATCAAATCAGATTAACAAGGGGCCGATCAAATCACAGATTTACCAGGGGCCAATCAAAACACAGATTAACCAGGGGCCATCAATTCACAGATTAACCTGGGGCCAATAAAATCACAGATTAACCAGGGGCCAATCAAATCACAGATGAACAAGGGACCAATCAAATCACAAATTAACCATGGGCCAATCAAATCAGATTAACAAGGGGCAGATCAAATCACAGATTTATCTGGGGTCAATCAAAACTCAGACTGACCAGGGGCTATCAATTTACAGATTAACCTGGGGCCAATCAACAACAACAACAACAACAACAACATTTATTAGCTCTTCAGCATACAATTGCTTTTTAGCCATATACAAAAATAACACAAGTGCTATATATGGATTAGAAAAATAGGAATTTAGGTAATGATAGAAGTTAATAAATAATGTAAGTATCACTTTAATATTTCTATTAATTGTCATTCAATTATTTTTATATAGCATTTATAAAATTAATAGATACATTGTTACAATGTATTTAGGTTTCTAAACTATTCCTTAATCGGTTTGCATTGTATATATATTTTGAAAGATTGAGGATTTCCTTTTTATTTTGAGTCCTCATTAAATCATCAAATTTATTTAATGTTGGCCATCTTTGAAAATAAGGTTTCAAATATGTTTTTCTAATATCTCTGTATATTGGACATATTAACAAAAAATGGTATTCGCTTTCTATGACGTTGAGATTACAAAATTTACACTTTCTATTTTCTCGAGCAATATTGTTGTATCGACCTCTTTCTATTTCTAATCTGTGTGATGACAAACGAAATTTGGTTAACGCAATTATATATTCTTTCGTTTTAATGATATCAAGATATTGTTCTGTATCAAAAGTGTCTTTCATGCGGCTGTATGTGATGAGTCTTGGTGAATTGTTTATCTCAATGTACCAGTGTTGTTTGTAATTATCAAATAATCGTTGTTTGATAAGATTGTAAGTGTATGTTTGTTCTGATTTTTCTGTAAGGTTTCTTGTCCATTCCATATGTAAATTAGGCCTAATTGTTCGAGTATGGATTTGATTTGATATGCCCAATTTCTTTTATTGTATGTAGTGTTATGTTCCGCGTCATTTAGCAGTAATGCATATGCTATTTTTATAAGACTAGTTTCTGTTGATGAGATTATTCTAAACCAATATCTAAACATGTGTAATTTTCTCATAACAGATAAGGGATATCTTCCTAATTCGCCATATAATGCTGAAAGATTTGTTGATTTATTTACATACAATATTTTTCTTAAAAATTTTGTATGAATAATCTCTAACTCTTTTCCTGAATTATGACCCCAAATTTCTCCGGAATAATGAAGAACGGGTGTTACTAATTTATCAAAAAGATTACATTTGTCTTTGGTTTGGAATTCATACTGGTTTATTACAGAGAAAAGTCGATGTAATGCTTTGCTACCGTGCTCTGATATTGATTGTATAGTTCTATACCAGTTTCCGTTTTTAAATAAAGTTACACCTAAATATTTGAATGATGTTACGATTTCTAACCCTTCTCCATATAAATAAAAATTAAAATGTGTGTGTCGGTTGCTTTTTTCGAAAATAACAACTTTTGTTTTGTTAGTATCAATCACAGATTAACAAGGGGCCAATCAAATCACATATTACTTTCACTCAGCAATGTCACAATAAACTCCACAAACAACACAGATGAACAATGTTTCCATGCTAAATGGATCTTATACAATTTGAATAAAACAGTTGAAATACTTGGTCAAAGAAAAATCGCTGCATCTTAATGAAATGAAAACCTATCAGAACATTTTTTTTACAAAATATTACTAATATAAAAACTATTTTGCCCATTATTGTGTTCGCCTCTTATCTACATAGCAAATTAATAAATGTCTAAATGGATTTCGTCAAACTGTAGTTGTATCTTACTGCTAATCAACCTTTATCATATAAAACATCAGAAAACACCTTCATTACACTGATAACTGGGTTTTTATGTCTACAGATAAAATAACATTTCAGACAGAACAATTATTATGATATATTGGTTTTATGTCAAACTGTTCAGAATAACTGCTACTAAATATTGTAATAGGAGCAAACATTTGTGAGAGGAAAAACTGCCATATTGTCCAGCACTTTTTTTCTTACTTTGACAGGCCCTGTAAAAATAACATATTCCAAACCACAGAAGAGCTGCATTGTGCGGAATTGGAATACTTATTTTTTAATCCCCCGCCGCGAAGCGTTAGGGGGGTTGTAGGAATGCCATTCGTCTGTCCGTCCGTCTGTCCGTAACATTTTTGTTTCCGCTATATATCTCCTATACCCTTCAAAGGATTTTCATGAAACTTGGCTCAAATGTTTAGGTCATTGAGACGATGTGCAGAAGGCATGAGTCAGTCACGCTGGCTCAAGGTCACACTTAAAGGTCAAATATTCGAGCCTCCATTTCGTGTCTGCTCCATATCTCCTATGCCTTTGGAAGGATTTTTATGAAAGTTGGCTCAAATATTTGGGTCATTGAGACAATGTGCAGAAGGCTCTCACGCCAGCTCAAGGTCAAGGTCACACTTGAAGGTTAAATTTTTCAGCCTCCATTTTCGTGTCCGTTTTTCGTGTCCGCTCCATATCATCTATACCCTTTGAAGGATTTCATGAAATTTGGCTCAAATGTTTTGCTCATTGAGACAATGTGCAAAAGGCATAAGCCAGTCACGCCAACTCAAGGTCAAGATCACACTTGAAGGTTGAATATTTGAGCCTGTATTTTCATGTACGTTCTATATCTCCTGTGCCCTTTAAAGGATTTGCATAAAACTTGCCTCAAATGTTTATCATATTGAGGCAATGTGCAGAAGGCATGAGGCAGTCACGCCACCTCAGGGTCAAGGTCACACCAGAAGGTCAAATGTTTGAGCCTCCATTTTTGTGTCTGCTCCATATCTCCTATGCCCTTTGAAGGATTTTCATAAAACTTGGCTCAAATTTTTATCACACTGAGGCGATGTGCAGAAGGCATGGAGCAGTCTTGCCACCTCAAGGTCAAGGTCACACTGAAAGGTCAAATATTTGAGCCTCCATTTCGTGTCAGCTCCATATCTCCTATGCCCTTTAAGGAGTTTTCATGAAACTGATTAAGGTCAGTGTGATACTTCAAAGTCACCTTTGAAATCTAATGAAGGATCACAGCGGGGAATATAGCTGTCCTTTAGACTGCCTTGTTTAATTCAGTAGTGACAAATTCCGACATTGTTGGATGTAAACAATGACATACCTAGCTATTTTGTATGAAGCAATTACTGACAACATGAGGGTCAGGAGGACCAGACACTCTACTGGGCCCAGGGCTACTTTTTAAACCATAAGCATCACTTAAACAATTTCAAACATGACCACAAGGCAAGCCTACATACCAAATATAAAAGGCTTTCTTTTACTTAAAATAAATAATTTTTGTACAAGATTTAGGATTTTTTTTCTATTACTTCATTTCTCTTAACAAATTTTGAGCCCCAGGGAGGCCATTTTTTAGTCAAGGGACACTAATTTAAAAATAAGGCAATGCTACATACCACATGTCTTAAGTCCAATCCCCTGTGGTTTCAGTCATTAAGATTCTTAGGCAGTTTTCCTATTAAAGTCTATAATATGAAATAATGAGGACATACATGAGGGCTTCATTATTGGAAAAGGACCATCAGGTGATGCTTAATACCAAATGTCAAGCATGAAGTTTCCGACAAAAAGATTTTTTAAGTTTTGTTACTTTTAGCTCCTGTGAACTAATTATCCAATGAACTAGAACCTCATGCACAAATTCAAATGTACCAACCAAAGATGATATCTGTGTAATTTGGCTGAATTCTGCCCAATAGTTTATAAGGAGAATGAACGAAATTATGCACCTTTGGCTAGTAGTGCTAAAAACCTGCCCTCAACTAATATGCCACTGGTCACAATTTCAGCAATATTTCTAATGGCAAGCAGATCTATTAACAAAACTGTGAATAAAAGCAGTTGCCAAAGACAATAGCCTTGATTTTGCACAATCAAAATGAACAGCTACCACGTAAACTACCGTTACATAATTTAATGTGATTTTTTAAAAATATCTTTAGTCTTATCATTGAAATATTGCTCCTTGCATTTTTCCGCTTTGAAATATTGTTCTTTGTATTTTTTGGCATAATTTGCACACACCTGTCCAAACCAAACGTAAATCTCTGAGAAATCATGTTCTACTTGACAACATTGCACTTTTAGAATCAGTATGTTGGTGAAACAGGTCAGAACACAATAAATACATGGAATATATGGAAGCATGAGCAATGGCTTTTTTCTTTTGTTTCCCAGACGAAATGCACCGGAATAGACCATAGACTAACATGGTCAACAATGGAAGTTCATGGTTCTGAGACCATGGTGAACCATGGACTATAATGATAAAGCAGGCCATGGTCATGACAATGGTTTTTTATGGCTGACCATGGTAGTCCATGGTCGGAAGTCAAATACAGTAAGCCCTCATTACAATGACACAATCCGTTCCCGTAAAAATGTTGTTATATCGAATTCTGACCATATAATTATAGAATAACAGAAGATAAACAGATCTTTCAGACATTCCGATCTTGTTGACATGTATTACTATTTTTGGCACCATAGTCAAACATTTCTTATTATTTATACAGGGGTTAGATGGAATAAAATAGTTTGTTCTTAATTTTTAATTCCATTTAATTAAAAAATGTCAACGAGACCAACTCTTAAAACAAACAACCTTGTATGGTAATCATAAGGCATTTACTATTTTTTCAATTAAGTTTACGCCTTAAAACATATTATCACACCTTTATTGCATATTTGGCTAATCCTGTGACACCTACAGGAACCACTTGATTAAGCAAATCAATAGGACCTGTTACAAATTAATACGTTTTGAGCTCCATTGGTTCCGAATGTCGTTATAACGAGTTGAATTAGAACACATTCTATTGACTGGTTACTGCATTTTTTGCGTCGGAGTCGGAAACAAAATATTCTGTTTTAACGGGTACAAGTTTAATGGAAAATAATCCGTTACCAACAAAATTGTGTTTGAAGTTGAATATTCCACTATAACGAATGTCGTTGTAAAGAGGGTCGACTGTACCATGCTGACCATGGTCAACCATAGTAATGACAAAGCAGGCCATGGTCATGACAATGGTTTTTGATGACTGACCATGGTAGTCCATGGTCGGCAGTCAAATACCATGTTGACCAGTTTAGTAATAAATGACTGGACAACAATACAGAAAAAACAACACTAAAACATGTTAACATACATACAATTAAAACGTTAATTATTAATTAATTCATCTGTTAATAATTCACTTTTTTTATTTGTTTAAGCTACAATTCATGACTGAGCAAGTAAAAGTAAAAGGACTATGGCATCCATAAAACCTTTTAAATCAATCCAATACAGCAATTTTAATACATTAAATTGTTGCATCTATAAAGCCGACCCATACATAAACATACAATCAAACTACTTTCTAAAAATTCCATGATCAAAAAATCTACTCAGTATCTTCAATGATAGGCCTGCTTGTTCGTACATATGATTGAAATGTTAGGCCTGCTTGTTCGTACATATGATTGAAATGTTAGGCCTGCTTGTTCGTACATATGATTGAAATGTTAGGCCTGCTTGTTCGTACATATGATTGAAATGTTAGGCCTGCTTGTTCGTACATATGATTGAAATGTTAGGCCTGCTTGTTCGTACATATGATTGAAATGTTAGGCCTGCTTGTTCGTACATATGATTGAAATGTTAGGCCTGCTTGTTCGTACATATGATTGAAATGTTAGGCCTGCTTGTTCGTACATATGATTGAAATGTTAGGCCTGCTTGTTCGTACATATGATTGAAATGTTAGGCCAGCTTGTTCGTACATATGATTGAAAAAAAAAACAGCCTTGTATTAAAATCATGTTGTTTTTTTAACCCCTGATGACACTAAATGAACATCTTTGTAGGTCTTATAAAGCTGCACACCTGAAGGGGAATTAACAAGAATTGGGTGGACACCTCAGTGTTGAAGATCTATCCATCTGAAATATGAGGAGAATGCAGGAATATCATCATGGTGATAACACCAACTATTTTGAGAAGGATAACTGGAAGATAAAGTGCCCTCTTGTGATCTCCCTGATAACAATCCATATAGTATAACTGCGTGCAGTGGAATGGAACTGCTTTCAAATTTACAACATGATACTGCTGCTATTCACTTAAGTACAGTGAATGCATGGATGATGGTTTAATGAATGAACCAAGGAACACAAAGGATAAACAAGAAACAAAACATCAATAAATAAATAAAAATATGCAGCAATGGGGAATGGTGTGAATGTTATACTTGGTATGTAAAACCATTGAGTTTATTAAGCAAAAGGTGTATATACACATGCAAACAAAACTTTGAAATTTCTATTAATTTGTCCAATTACATACTGATCATTTCAACCCCAGTTTCCCTACAGATTATCAATGTGACATATAACTTTAAAAAGCTCAAACAGTAAACTATCAAACCTTTTCATATAAAATACTGTACTACAGTAAATATAAAATGCTGAGCAACCAATAAAATAGTAAATCGTAAGTGTTCTTGACAATGGCATATTTAGACATCTTTGAAATGAATAAAAAAGACAAGACGCTGTGTTCCATAAACACACATGCCCCTAGTTGGTCCAAATTAGGTGAAGGTCAAGGTCAAAGTGAGGTTGGATGATATGGATGGGTTGGGAATGGGCAGAGGCAACAACTGTGTAAGTATTCAAGTGTTGTAGTAAGCGATGTTGCTCCTGGACGAAAGGGTAAAATCTAGATAACCTCGTAGGGATTCACGGACGGAAGGACAATCACTATATGCCTCCCTCATCAAGATGCCGAGAGCATAAAAAAAAATCATGTCCAACTATTCCATTTTATGCACAATCGTATTACAATCAGGCTACTCAGCAGAATTTTATAACAACTAAAATATGACCAATAGATCTGGTGACATTTCAACCAATCAATGCCTTGCTTTGAACAGTGAAAA
Source organism: Congeria kusceri (assembly GCA_027627225.1). Taxonomy (NCBI): domain Eukaryota; kingdom Metazoa; phylum Mollusca; class Bivalvia; order Myida; family Dreissenidae; genus Congeria; species Congeria kusceri. The sequence goes on from CM051028.1 coordinate 60,261,739, forward strand.
ATTTGTATTTTGCAGTTTGATAAGTATACAATTGCATTTTCACCAAGTTCAAGTTCAAAGTTTATTGGCGATCGGCAAAACAGAAGTGCCTTTAGCCATTTACAAAATAAACTAGAATTGTCACATGAGTGACGGATATACACCCACAATATGGCCTTGTCACAACTATGGCATCCATTCGAAAGAAATGGAGAGAGAGACAATGCTTTAATTTGTGAATGGTCAACAGTGTATTTGGAAAAAAAAAAAATTCAATAGGAGCCATAACTCTGTCGAAATTGAGTGGTTTGTAACCAAAGTTTGATCTGTATTTTATAATGTTACACCTATGTACCAAAAATAATTTAAATATGTGAAGCCTTTCATGAGTTATTGTCCATGTTTTTAGGAAATTTAAGTCAAAAAGGGGGGACATGACTATGTCCAAATTTAGTGGTTTGTAACCAAAGTTAAACTTGACCTGTATTGTATGATGCTACACATGTGTACCAATAATTATATAAATATGTCAAGCCTTTGTTGAGTTATCGCCAGGAAACCATGTTTTTAGGGAATTTATGTCAAATAAAGGGCCATAACTCTGTCAAAATTTAGTGGTTTGTAACCAAAGTCGAACTTGACCCGTATTTTATGATGCTTCACATGTATACCAAGAATTTTTTTAATACGTCAAGCCATTCTTGAGTTATCGTCCGGAAATCATGTTTTTAGGGTATTTTAAGTCAAAAAGGGGCCATAACTCTGTCAAAATTTAGTGGTTTGTAACCAACATCGAACTTGACCTGTATTCTATGATGTTACACGTGTACCAAAATTATTTAAATATGTCAATTTAGTGGTTTGTAACCAACATCGAACCTGACCTGTATTCTATGACGTTACACATGTGTACCAAAAATTATTCAAATATGTCAAGCCTTTCCTGAGTTATTATCCAGAAACCATGTTTTTAGGGAATTTTAAGTCGAAAAGGGGCCACAACTCTGTCAAAATTTTTAGTGGTTTGTAACCAACATCGAACTTGGCCTGTATTCTATGATGTTACACGTGTACCAAAAATTATTTGAATATGTCAAGCCTTTCCTGAGTTATCATCCAGAAACCAAAAACCAACAGACCGACGGACCGACAAGCTCACTCCTATATACCCCCCCCTTAAACTTCGTTTGTGGGGGTATAATAAATTATGGCAAAGACGAGCAATCAATACACACACATAAATGATGATTTGATAAGTTCAACTACATATTCATAACAATGCATACCTATATATAGTAATAGGAACGCAAATACACAAAAGATACAGAAGACGCATAAACATTACATTCAAGGAACAGATAATGAGTGAGCATTAAAAATGTCATCAGGTGTTCAGTGTTGATTGACTTGATCACTAATTGTCTAAATAATATATATATAATTAATGCACCAGGGAAATTTTCTACAGTTTGAAATTAAGCAAGGTGTCATCATTTGAGCACACTCATTGGTTGAGATATAAATAACCTGTTTGGCAGTTTCACCTACAGAACATTGTATAGGTAGTCATAAGATCTCGCAAATGGAAGATGTGCACTTTAGTCAGACTGTTTCATATGTATCACTGTGACTCATTGCTGCCCATTCCAGTTATACAACTTTACACCCTCCCAGAATCTGTTTCAATAGAGAAATCAGTGCCCCATGATTAGGCTTATCATAAGAATCATTCCAAGTTTCTGATTGAGTAAGAATGCCATGGAATCCGCCTTAAATATGTTCATTCATTGAAAAAGTAATGGCTTTCCTAATATATGCTCTTTAATCTTTGAAGATGCATATGCCAGCTAATATTTCAGAGTCTATCTTAGAATAAACTGATTATCTCTCATAAAAGTTATCTCAACCACCTCTGGTGTTGCCCCAAGTAAATATATATATCAACAGCAAAAAATTACTTGAATATACGTGAGTAATCTGTCATCAACAAACCTGTGTGAAGCCCACTTAGTTACCAGTGGGTACAGTTCCATAGCCTAGTCTCATTTACAAGACTTGCAACAAATGTAGTGTTTCATTGAATTGAACTCTATTCAATGTAAAGTCTTATCGCTCCAAGACCATTAAATGTTACATTGAATTTAGCTCTATTCAATGTAAAGTCTTATCACTCCAAGACCATTTAGTGTTACATTGAATTGAGCTCTATTCAATGTAAAGTCTTATCGCTCCAAGACCATTTAGTGTTACACTGAATTGAGCTCTATTCAATGTAAAGTCTTATCGCTCCAAGACCATTTAGTGTTACATTGAATTGAGCTCAATGTAAAGTCTTATCGCTCCAAGACCATTTAGTGTTACATTGAATTGAGCTCTATTCAATGTAAAGTCTTACTGCTCCAAGACCATTTAGTGTTACATTGAATTGAGCTCTATTCAATGTAAAGTCTTATCGCTCCAAGAACATTTAGTGTTACATTGAATTGAGCTCTATTTAATGTAAAGTCTTATCGCTCCAAGACCATTTAGTGTTACATTGAATTGAGCTCTATTCAATGTAAAGTCTTATTGCTCCAAGACCATTTAGTGTTACAGTGAATTGAGCTCTATTCAATGTAAAGTCTTATCGCTCCAAGACCATTTAGTGTTACATTTAATTGAGCTCAATGTAAAGTCTTATCGCTCCAAGACCATTTAGTTTTAGTGTTACATTGAATTGAGCTCTATTCAATGTAAAGTCTTATTGCTCCAAGACCATTTAGTGTTACATTGAATTGAGCTCTATTCAATGTAAAGTCTTATTGCTCCAAGACCATTTAGTGTTATATTGAATTGAGCTCTATTCAATGTCAAGTCTTATCGCTCCAAGACCATTTAGTGTTACATTGAATTGAGCTCTATTCAATGTAAAATCTTATCGCTCCAAGAGCTCTATTCAATGTAAAGTCTTATCGCTCCAAGGGCTCTATTCAATGTAAAGTCTTATCGCTCCAAGACCATTCAATGTAAAGTCTTATCACTCCAAGACCATTCAATGTAAAGTCTTATCGCTCCAAGACCATTCAATGTAAAGTCTTATCGCTCAAGACCATTTTAGCAGTGGAAACCTGAATTATTAAATTTTCATAAATTCCTATTATTTGCAATAAAGTGATCCATCTATGTACTTTACATAAACAACACCTAAACTGCTTAACATGTGCCAAAATTTACAAATTATATACATTATATTTTGATTTAAAGGGACTGAATTCCACATGATTGAAAATTGTCAAAAAATACATGATTTTCTTTGATAATGGTAAAGAACCCATTTCAAAATAAGACACGTATGTTTTTATTTACCTCAAAGACCATGATTCTATATAGTTCTCGTACTTTTTAACGTCCTAAAATCTATAGAGTCTGCAGACCCTATAACCCATCGTGTTAGTTAAAAATAGCGCCGTTTATATTTAGGATAATCATGTAACAGTATAGTTTTGTTGAGTCCAGCATGAGCACACTTGAATCAGGTAGCTTTTATTTGGGAAAGCCACGGTATTTTTAAATCTGGAATACCAGGTTCAAGGAAAGTGCGAGCTTATTCAACTTTTTTTTCAATGAAATATACAGTTAATGACAGTATTGGATATTGTTCTATACAAATAGTGATGGTTTTATCATGTTTGAACAGTTTAGGCATAACTACAAAGAAACGCACAATTTTATGCCCATCTGGAGTTCAGTATCTGAAAGCTTTTGTATAAATCAACTACATTTATGTACAAACAGCCTTTTGCATACCCGTGTTAACAGCTTCAACCAATTGGAATGATGTATCTATAATTGTTATAGGCAACTGACCAATAGAAATGACACAATGCTTACAGCGTAGCAGAACAGCGATAAAATTTGACACAGTGCGGTTATCGAGATTCGTTTAAAAATGCATTACTGTGTAGGTTTAAATTGCTCATGCATCCAAAATTAAAATGTCATCATACAAATAATTACGGAACATAATTCAGGGAGGCCACTGAAATTCCAAAATAAAATTCCCTGAAAGTTCCCTGATTTTTCCCTGACCGGAATTTAATTTTCCATGACATTTATTGTCAAATTACCTGAAAAATTAGTGCAAAGTGGTGATAGCGTACATAAATATATGACCACTGTTTTCCATTTTTAGCCATTTTTACTATTGTTAACTTATTATAAACAAATATGATCATTGTATTGGTTTATTGTTGAAATATTTATTAAATTTTAGATTTCACTGCTTCATTTTGGATTTATTCTTATACTTTTGGTCAAATTCCCAGATTTTTCCCAGATTTTTGCCAAATTTTCAAATCCCCTGATTCTCCCAGCAGGGCATTTTATTCTCACTTTTTCCCTGTTTTCCAGAGTCAGTGGCCACCTTAATTTAGAAATAGTTTCTCTGTTCAGGTATGTAAATTTTATAGCAATATGTTCTCAATAACCATCTTATTTCATGAGCTGAAAGTTGCTATCAAAATCCTGTCAGAACAATATAGAACAAGAGCTGTTTGTAAAACATGTATGCCCCCTCTAGAATAAAAGCAAACTTTAAAATATCAAGTTTGTTGAAGATGGGATGAAAACTGTTGGACTTACAGAGTGGAAACCGCTAAAAAGCTAATTTTAGATAATTCAAGGGCCATAACTCCACAATTCCTAAAGCGTTTTAGCTGATTATTAACTTGGCTTAGATATTGTGCCAACAAACATTTTCGTGAAATTTGGTGAAGATCGGATGAAAACTGTTAAAGTTAGAAAGTCCATCGACTGACCGACAGACTGACCGACATTAACAAACCAATATATACCCCATCTTCATAAGGGTGGCGAGGGGGGGGGGGGGGCATAATAAGAAGGCAAACTTTCCACCACAAAAAAATAGTCCCACCCTTGGCCCGTATTCACCAACCCATTCTTAGACTTAGAAATAAAGAATAGTCTTAGACTAAAGAACATATACTTTTGTGTTTGCAAAGATGCTGGATACCAATGTTGCTTATATAATTATTAAATTATTCTCAAAACAGAATGCTACAATTAGCGTTGGTGAATACAGAATGAAATGCAAATTAACAACGTTCACAGAATAAGGTAAGTTTCAAGAATATTCTTTATTCTTAGTCTTAAGTCTAAGAAATGGTTGGTGAATACGGGCCCTGGTTAATGCTGCAGCGAATATTGCCATAAAAGTAGCTCAATATTGGCCAACATGTTATGCTAATCCATAGGGGTGTGATTTTAGGTACATGTACACCCCAGGGGAGGTAACTACCCTACTCCTGGCAAAGGGGTCACTAAAATCGAAGCACACAAAATGTGTCTTTAAAAAGGGGGGAAATCAGCTGAAAGAAGAATCCTGCTCCTGGTTCAATTTCTGTATTAGTCTTTGCAAAATATCATGCTATGTGAACAATGGACAATGTTTAGGAACACTGTAGACGCATTGCCTCTTGAATTCTTTCAAATACAGAATTAAACATTAAGTGTCAATTAAGTTACCAACATTTGCATGAAATGAGACATAATATTATGTGATTACAGTGCATGTAATCTGGAAGGTACATAACACTGTTGAGTATGAAGCTGTATATATTTTCAAGTATATTAATTACTTAAAGTAATTGCGATATAATATTTCTTTATATAATCATATTTTAACCAACAACAATAACATATTCAAATAAATATGATCTCAGCTGTTGTAAATATTGGTAAAAGCGTTAAAAGTGCACATAATAATGTAAAAGGGTGAAGATTTCGGTATAAGAAATTGCTATAGAAGATAAAAATGTTAGTGGGAAAAGAAAATAGGTGAAATTTTAAAAAGAACAAATGGTGAACAAATATGAGGCACGTCGTGGGAAAACCAGGCTTAATGCATGTGCGTAAAGTGTCGTCCCGGATTAGCCTGTGCACTCCGGGATGGCACTTTCCGCTTTTATGGTATTTTCTATTCAACGAAGTGTCTTCTAACCATAAATCCACTTTAGGCGGAAAGTGTCGTCCCGGATTAGCCTGTGCGAACTGCACAGGCTAATCCGGGACGACACTTTGCGCACATGCACTGAGACTGGTTTTCTCACGACGCACTACATATGTAAAAATGGTGGATTGTGACCGGGGTGTTTAAAAGGGGGAAATCACAACCTTCAAAGAAATCCACATCTGTTGAATTAACATCTGAAAAATAAAATACAGAAGAAAATGCAATTAATAGTTAGGAATCCTTGGAATCAATCAGAAAGTCAAAATATACATATCACAGCAACAAACCTGCGAGAGTGAATACCAATATATTTTACTGTATTATACAATTCATTCTAACATCATATTTGCTAAATTTTTCTGTAGACAAAGAACAAAATTATCCTTGTTAAAATACCCAATAAACAACGCAAAAAGAAGTCCTGATTCTGAGCGGAGCATAGTAAAATATAGTTCTCATTACAATTACAAAAATATTTGTCAAATTATGTTAGAATCAAAATAATTTTCGCATTATCATTGTTTATCGCCCAATAAACAACTCTTGGTTGTTCTGATCCGTGGCTATAAAATCTTTCGGGCTTACGCCCTCGTGGTTAAATTCCTATGCATCAGAACTCCAAATGGTTGTTTATTGGCCGATAAACAATGATAAATCTAAAATTATTTCTTAATTCGATAATTATACATGTACATATATTATTTTTCGTTTTCCCTATAGTTATATTAAGAATGTTTGCATATATGTATTATGTATCTTTCATAGCCAACATTTACATACAAAATTACCAGTGAAATAGTAATATTTTATTACTTATAATGGTTATAGTTATAATATATTCTTATTACTCACAAAACAACTAAAGTGTATCCATGACAATGTGTAAGTTGTGAATATAATATCTGAATAATAACCATATGTATAAGTATGTACATTTACAGAACTGACCAATCAACACACAACTGCTCTTCAAAAAAAACATTTCATTGGTTAATATTCAAATAAGGAAGCTTTGGTTGTCATGGACATATTTCCCATTAAAAACCTGACATGAACAAGCAAGTATCTTAACAGCAAGGAAATAGCTGCTTCACAATAAGGCCACTTAAAGTGGTTGCAATGGATAAGTCTTCCCATTCGAAATCAACTAAGTCTCAGAAAGCTTCCATTAGAAAATGAAACATTCTGATGGTAATAAATGGCATGGGTGACAACCGAGACCATAAAATTCATCCTATATGTCATCGACATTGTCGTCATGAGACATTGGACAAGACATCAACATAAAGAGTCTCAATTGTGCCCAATAATGCCGTTTTGTAACAAGCCAACACTACCACTAAAATTGGCTGCATGGCAATTACTAACAATAAAGGTATTTATTTAATGCTAAGTAGTGAAATATAGAATAATATCAGCAAGATATATCCCTATCTCACTCACAGTGACTGACTACTTTTTTTTTGGATCCCGATTTAATACAGTAAATGAAACGGACCATCATCGATGCCGGGCTCAAAACTGTGAAATTACGTCATAATTTTAACGTTATGACGTTATGATTCCCGCGATATTTCCAACAAAAATGTAAAACAAAGGTTAATAAAGCATGAAATAAAAAGAAAATGAGTTTGTTTTCGGTGTGATAACGCGTGAAATCATCACAGGAAAGGGAGACAATTTATATATTTTCACTAGCGCAAGCGCTCGTGAAAATATTAATTGTCTCCCTTTCCGGTGAGATATCACGCATTATCACACCGAAAACAAACAAATATCCTCTATTTATTTAATGCTAAGTAGTGAAATATAGAAAAGTATCAGTGAAATATATCCCAATATCACTAGGGACTACTTTTTTATTTTTGTATTGATTTGGACAATATTTAATTGTATTTGTTGTCACCATTTATCATACAGAACTGTCAAAAGGAAAAGTAGTAAAGACTAATAACAGCAAATGTTAAGAATACCTCTCCGATATATTGAACTGTCTTTCCTAGTTTTTTTTTCTCTTGGATTTTTCCTCAGTCGTATTGAGCCAAGGACATTAGTACAGACAATGTCTTGCGGTACGAGTTTTACCCACAAGGCATTGGAGCTGGTCACCTTGGTCCAAACTTAATTTTAGCATCCAAAGTATTTATTTTATCCTTTGCACTATATTAATTTCCGCAAACTACAATTGCAGTTGCACTTGTTGTTTACTGTTGCTGTAAACAGTAGTCTCCCTTTGTTTACATAATTGCTGTGTTGCCGGTTCTCCAAATTCCAACAAGAATCCAACGTAGCCTTAAGTAATAGCTTGTGTCCATTAAGCAAGCACATATTTATATATTAGTTTGAGTGTATTAAGTCTGTATATCCAGTAATCACGCTTAAGTATTTGAAGTATTCAATGTGCTGATGTAAGAAGTGTTCAGCGTTCTATTCTCCGCCATCTTGTTTTCTTCTAATTCTCGACTGACTTGTAACCCACTTGTGTTGTTAAATCTGAATAACTAATATAGAAAACACTTTATACGTATAAGTAATCCATTTCAGAACACTCTTCCACATTTTAACGCGCATCTACGAGTTTAATTGAACTGCTTTGGAAAACACACAGTGCATTTGAATGTCGTGACTGTGTTTACTATTGTTTACATCATAACACGTATGCTCACGCTATTTTTAGACAATGTGAATTTCGGAGAACTGACAGCACTTTCACTTTCAATACGTACTTTTATTATAAATATATTTAAACCTAGCAGTGAGTGTTAATTTAACTGTTTGATTTAAAAGTTTACATTATTCAACGACTATGTGTATCCAATTGCATGTATTTAAACTTAAATAAATTTAAAAACCCGGCTTCTGCATTGCCTATGAATATACTGTACAGCAAAGTAGACTGTTGTACTGTAAACACGCTGCCATGATAATGCATAGAGTCCAAATTTTTGCAGTTTAAATTGCTTAACTAATCCACGGCACATTTTATTGTAATCCAACATGGCACAGGAGTGTTTATTACTAACACCGATTACTACGCATTACAGAGAAAATAGTACTGACATAAAACTGAAAACATCGTGTTAAAAATCCCTTCAAAATAATTCAAATGTAAAGAATGCTCAATAGCAATAAAATAAAAAGAAAATTTGTTTGTTCGGTGTGATAGTGCGTGATATCATCACCGGAAAGGGAGACAATTTACATATTTTCACTTGCGCAAGTGCTCGTGAAAATATTAATTGTCTCCCTTTCCGGTGGTGAAAATATTAATCTTCTCCCTTTCCGGTGATGATATCACGCGTTATCACACCGGAAACAAACAAATATCCTCTATATATAGTTATAATTACACATTAAATTCATTAGCATTTCTATTGCATTACATAAGCAATAAAGCATCAACAACACTGTTATTGGAAACCATATTAATGTATTGTAGGAATTAATAGCTAGTGAAGTTACTTATAACATTGTCATAGTTAACAGATCAAGTGTGTCTTCATGATATTTGAATATATAAAAGAATATATGGTACTCACATTTTTTAGGATTAAAGCCATTACATACCTTTCAATTGATGTGGGTAACTAAAAATAATGCGTAACAATCCAGCATAATATGTTTGTACTTCAAACCATACAGGCAAAAAAATATGAATTCCTAAGAACAAAACTCCGTCAGGAAGATCATGAAAGTGACACAATTCTCAATTCTCTTGCACTCTAAAGTGTAGCTGGACTGTATTATGCACACATTTGAACATTTATGAAGGCAGACATATGTATGTAAAGCAAAAAATGTCATATAATATAATTATGCTTTAGGAGGTACAGTCCTACATTATGCATACATTTACTGTTCTCTGCATATGATAATTATTGATGCTTTCTTTTTATGCAATTTTTTTAATTTTAATGCTTACAAACATTAAGTCGACATTTTAACATTCAACATTGTTAACATTTTAAAATATGACAAATCATCAACATATCAACCAAGGTTCACACATGTGAATTAAATATGTTTATGTGCAATTGAAGTACATGTAAATAACTATGTTCTCATCAAGCTATTGACAGACGGGTTATTGGCTCAGAAACAACAGACCTCGGATAAAATTTAGTTTGTTTGTTTCTTTGGATTTTTCGCCATATTCGACAGTATTTCAGTCATATAACGGAGGTCAGTTAACCTACTCACGCTTTTCCTGGGTAAGCTGGTTTACCAGTACTAAGTGCACATACTTATGCCAGTAACTGACAACTGCCCTACTTGAATCAGAGGTAGGGAGGTAGGGGGATAATGGCCGTAGAAATAATTTCATGACCAATCCCCACACAAGTTTTGTGGCCGGGCTGGGAATCGAACCCGCGGTCCTCGGATTTGTAGTCCAGTGCTATACCAACTGAGCTAGCCGGCCCGGATAAAATTTAACTTGGTCCTCATACTTGCACAAACCAGGACAAACTATCACGCTAACATTGCCGCAAGATGCCTCGAGCATTATGAATGCATTTAACATGCACTTGGCTTCGATCGATCATTAAAATCACATCATCCCACAATCTGATCAATAACTAGATGTATTGCAAGCTCAGACTCTTGTTCGTGCCAATAATCATTTCAAAACACGCCGCTTTTATGCGATGCTTTGAAGAGATTAAATCAAAGTTAGATTTAAAACAAAAACCAATGGAAAAGCTTTTCATACTTAATTCATGTATACATTATTTCAACAAATTCTGGTATATTTGTCCAATATGAAAGCTTAACAAGAAACATGAATATTCCACAAAAAACAAAATTTTTCAAATCAAATGCATAAAAGTCAACATGATAATAAAATAAAGTTCTGGAAAGTGGAAACTGTTTTTCTATTTTTAGTAATGGTGACCTTGACCCTACCCACCCCATATGCAATCGCAAGCGAGGTCTATATATCAGATATCAATATATGAAGTTTCATTAAAATATCTAATTTCATTTTCTAGGCATTGAGCGGAAACTGTTTTTATATTTTTAGTAACGGTGAGCTTGACCGTAAACCCACCTACCCCATAAGCAATCCCAAGCGAAGTCTCGATATCAAGTGTCTACATATGAAGTTTCATTCAAATATCTTAATGCGTTCTCAAGTTATTGAGTGGAAACTGTTTTCTATTTTTAGTAATGGTAACCTCGACCTTGACCCCACCCAAACCATAGGCAATTCCAAGCAAGGTCCCGATATAAGTATCTACATATACAGTTTCATTATAATATCTCAATAAGTTCTGAAGTTATTTAGCGGACACAGTTTGTCTATTTTTAGTAATGGTGACCTTGACCCCACCACCCCATATGCAATTGCAAGCGAGGTCTAGATATAAGGTATCTACCTATGAAGTTTCATTAAAATATCTGAATTCGTTTTCTAGGTATTGAGCGGAAAACGTTTTTCTATTTTTAGTAACTGTGACCTTGACCACCACCCACCCCATAAGCAATCCTTAGTGAGGTCTCATTATAATGTATCTACTTATTAAGTTTCATTAAAATATCTCATGTTGTTCTTAAGTTATTGAGCACAAACCATTTTTCTATTTTTAGTAAAGGTGACCTTGACACTCAATATGCAATCCCAAGCGAGGTCTCGCTATAAGGTATTTATGTATGAAGTTTCATTACAATAACTCAATCCATTCTTGAGTTTGAGAGCAGAAAAGAAAAGTTGACGCTGCCACAAAGACTGATCAAATAACGACATCCCGCCCAACGACATACCCCAATCTAATAACCTAATCTAAAAACAAAAATAACACAATCTTATTCTAAGAAGCAACAAATTGAGTTACTTTACTATTTCCAGTCTAAAGCATACTATTTACTTTCAGTATTTCCAGTCAAAAGCATACTTTGAACTTGCCCACACAAAAAATTCTATCCTTCAAACAACCATTTTTTTACCGAAAAATATACAAAAATGTTATCTTCATGCATTTAAAATACGAAAATGTCAAAATTATTGGTCTTATGTTTTTCACATTTATTTTAAGATACTTACAAATCGAAGAAAAATAAAATTATTGTATTTTCTGGGCCGCAAAACCTTGAGTATATTTTGCATGTGGTTTTTCACATTAAATTTTTCTTTTAAAAGATACTTACAAAACTAAGCAAAATAAAACCAGTGAATTTTTTATCGGACTTTCTGGGCCGCAAAACCTTGATATAATAGTGCAAGGCTTAGTTTAATCTGGAACATGGTGACCGATACCAGGTACATGCTTTCTGAATGGAGAACCACAATACCTAGCAGCATATTGGTTTTCATTATCTGGTAATGTTTCAAAACATTGTAGAATTCATGAATAAGCTGTCACAGTTGATCAAACCTTAGCATGCACCATCATCTTTCAAATGGAGCCTCAAGTTAATAAGGTTGAAACTTTCCCAGTTCTCATGTTCCCAATCAATGGAAAGAAGCAGTGACTTCAGTAAAGGGGAGGTAATTAATTTTGCAACTGGCTAGCCTTTGAAGTGCTTTTGGAACAATTCAGCTTTGGTTATAAGATTAAGAACTAGAACTCTGCAAGTCAGATGTGTTGCCTGACGGGTATAACTCAAGTACAATAACAGCAATTATGCCGAAAACCGAAATTAACTGTCCTTTAATGCCTACTTACACTTCCCTAAATTTTCATTATGATTGCACAAAAATTTCTTAAGTTATTGTCAGCACAAACTAACGGGGACACTGCCGCTGACGCCATCAAAGTAACCCCTATATGTCGCCTGAAAATCGCCTTTTCAGGTGACACACAAAAACAACTTTTTAAAATTATGGTAATAACTTTCTACATCATTAACCTATGTTATGCCTAATTTAAAGTCAATTAGAAAGACTTAATCCATGGAGTAGAAAAGCCTCAAAAATGATTTTGAGAGACACCTAATAAACCATTTTTTATTTAGTTCACATTTTTCATGAAGAAATCATTTACCAATGAAGATGAGCCTATCAAAGGCCTGAAACAGGCAACACTGCATGACCCATCTGTTCTCCACATAACTGCTGAAAAAAATTGAGTGATAAATGCACATAAAAGAACAATGAAAAACTGACTACCTTTCCAATGAAGCTGAAGCTGACCTCAATGAAAAACTTTCTCTTTCATGTGCTTTTATTCAATGTACTTTGTTTCAAGAGAAGTTAAAGAGGGACTGAACAAAGATACATTGTAAAACAAGAAACATGGAAATTCCACAAAAACCAAAGTTTTTGAATGAATGCATTAAAGTCAGCACAAAAATAAATTTTTTAGTAATGGTGACCTTGACCCCACCAAACCCATACACAATCCCAAACAAGGTCTACATATAAGGTACCCACATAAGAAGGTTCATTAAAATATCTAAATGTCTTCACAAGCTAAGGTATCTATGTATTAAGTTTCATTAAGATATCTCAATATGTTCTCAAGTTATTAAGCAAAAACCGTTGTCTATTTTTAGTTAGGGTGACCTTGAACATGATCCCACCCACCCCATACACAAAAATCCCAAGCGAGGTCTCAATATAAGGTATAAATGTATGAAGTTTCATTGAAACATCTCAATTCGTTCTCAAGTTATTGAGAGGAAGCCGTTTTTCTATTTTTAGTAACAGTGACCTTGACCCCACTCACTCCGTACGCAATCCCAAGTGAGGTCTCGATATAAGGTATCTATGTATGAAGTTTAATAAAAAAATCTCAAAGGGTTCTCAAGATATTGAGCAGAAACTTTTTTTTATATTTTTAGTAACAGTGACCTTGACCCCGCCCACCCCATACGCAATCCCGAACGAGGTCTGGATATAAGGTATTAATGTGTTAAGTTTCATAAAAATATCTCAATGCATTCTCAAGTTATTGAGCGGAAACCTGTTTTCTATTTTAAGTAATGGTGACCTTGACCCCACCTACCCCATATGCAATCCCAAGCGAGGCCTCGATATAAGCTATTTATTAAGTTTCATTAAAATATCTTAATGCATTCTTAAGTTATTGAGCAGAAACCATTTTTCTATTTTTAGTAACAGTGACCTTAACCCCACCCACCCCACACGCAATCCCAAGCGAGGTCTCAATATAAGGCATTTATGTGTTAAGTTTCATTAAAATATCTCAATGTATTCTCAAGTTATTGAGCGGAAACCATTTTTCTATTTTTAGAAACAGCTACCTTAACCCCACCCACCCCATATGCAATGCCAAGGGAGGTCTGACTATAAGATATCTATGTATGAAGTTCTATTACAATATCTCAGTGCGTTCTTGAGTTATTGAGCGGAAACCTTTTTTTATTTTTCGGCGTAGCTGTCTAAGATCACTTTTGACCCAGATTTTCTTGCGATAATTATGCAGCGGGAAAATTAAATGCCAATAGAATTGGGCAAATTTTCTAATTCTAGGGAATGCAAACTTCAAACAATGGTTTAACGTATACCAATAACTGTTGCATGCTTTTGAGGATTAAAAATTTACATAATTGTTTACATAAGCGGTTAAAATGAAGTTATAAACATATCTTCAACATATACTCTAGAACAGAGGCTAATTATGAACGTATTTTCTCATTGTATTCAATAAACAGAATGCTATATTCGTTCACGTAACGAAATAACAATATTTTGTTTAGCCTACATTTATATAAGCTGTACGCTCTATAAATAGCAATTGTGCAATGTTCCCATTCATAAATCTCATTCACAGTGTTGCCGTTCCATGTAGCCCATTGATTCTAGCGAGTTCATCACATTCCAGAAACAGTAGTGACTGTAGTGTCATTCTAAAAATAGTGCGCGTAGCTAGCAACCGTTGTATAGCTGTGTTAATATACTCATACATGCATCAATCATAGCATTCAGAGAATCATAAACCTAAAAATTGCAATAATGGGGAATTTATATTTATAAACTTACTGTTCATTTGAATTAAAATTGTGATTACGATTTATAAAGGATTATTTATGATTGCATCTTTTTATCAACTTCTCCAGTAGATGTTATTTTATCTATAAAAAGATGCTACATTTTCTATAGATAAAATGTTATGAAAGAAGATTCGGAATACATCGAATTGTTATTCGCGTAGCATGAATACACAATTTGCAATACTAATTATACACAGGAACCCCTGATATATCATATTTCTACTGATATAATTTTAAATCGTCATATTCTAATGAATTTCTATGGTTGCGTTATCAAATATAAAGTCTTAACATTTCAAAAATCGCTGAATGTTCCTTACTATTGCTTTTTATTGGGATACACAGTATAAATGCTCATTTGACTTCAAATCGTTATTATATTAGATAACTAACATGAATGGTATATTACCGGTACTATAAATAACTGTATAGACTCGTCTGATACATAATAATTTTAATTCATTCCTGAAATTATTTTCTGACATTGTTAATTTGTTAAATTGGCTTGACAAATTAAGATAACAATTATGTTAACCTAAATTATTTTGGTTACTCATATATCACTGGTGGAAACATGGAGCTGTATGATTGGTTTATTCACAGCATAGATATTAATTATAATTTTATTTAATTTTTAAATTAATAAATTTATCTTAAATTTAACTTTTTCCGAGAACATTTCTTATAGTGTCCGAAATATCTGGGGTCCAATAAGTCTAATATTGGTGGGGACCAAAAAATCTGGGGTCTGAGAAGTCACGTAACTGATCATCTTGGCCGTCTGTTTAGGTAATTTTTAAATGACATCTCAATATTAATTTCAACGACGATTGTCTTTTTTAATGACATTTCATGTTAGTCTTGACCTTGACCCCACCCACCCCATATGCAATGCCAAGCGAAGTCTCGCATTAAGGTATCTATGTATTAAATTTCATTACAATAGCTCAATCCGTTCTTGAGTTAAAGAGTGGAAATGAAAAGTGCTACGTCCGCCCGCCCAACGACATATGCTAATCTAATAACCAAAATTTGTCTTCCGAACATCTGGTGAAAAATTTGGTCAGATATCCAATTATTATCAAAGAAGTCAGTATTTTTTTTAAATAAAATTAAAATAAATGTTGTGAACAATTATGTTCAGAAATGATTATTAAGGAAGAAATTTAAAACTAAAATAATTGTTTACTGCGCAGTAAAAATTATAGCATATGTTTATACAGCGTCTCAATAAGTCAGATCGATTGATGGCGCATGCACAGCTCTTATTATCCTAATTAACAAGAGCTGTCAGAGGACAGCGCGCTCGACTATTTGAAGTATTTCAGTTGGTACACATTTTGAATAGTGGAAGGGGCATACATTATTTAAAATACAAAACTTACTTATGTATAAAATACACAAAAAAAGTGAAGCCTTGTATAGTTTATACATTTTTGGAACAAAAACTTTAACCACAAAATCTATGTAAAAAGTATGCATAACTCAAAATACAAAACAGAGTTATGGGTAATGTTGCCCCTGATATTAGATTTGATGACAAAGGTTAGTTCCAAGTTTCAAGTGAATAACTTACGTAGTTTTGAAGTTACACAACTTTTTAATATAAACTTTAACCAGAAAATCTTTGTGAAAAAAGGGCATAACTCTGTCAAAATACAAAACAGAGTCATGGGTAATAGTGCCCCTGATACTAGAGTTGATGACAAAGGTTAGATCCAAGTTTCAGGTGAATAACTTACGTCGTTTTGAAGTTACCAAACTTTTGCATATAAACTTTAAAAAAGAAAATGTAAGTGAAAAGGGGGCATAACTCTATCAAAATACAAAATAGAGTTATGGGTAATGTTGCTCCTGATACTAGAGTTGATGACAAAGGTTAGGTCCAAGTTTCAAGTGAAAAGCTTATGTTGTATTTTAGTTACAAAACTTTTGAATATAAACTTCAACCTGAAAATCTGTGAAAAAGGGGCATAACTCTGTCAAAATACAAAACGAGTTATGGGGAATGTTGCCGCTGATATTGGAGTTGATGACAAAGGTTAGTTCCAAGTTTCAAGTGAATAACTTACGTAGTTTTAGAGTTACAAGACTTTTGAATAAAAACTTTAACCAATTCAGATGCGGCCGCTGATGCCCGGGATAGCTCACCTATTCTTCGAATAGTCGAGCTAGAAATGGAATGTAGCTGTTGCTGTAAGATACACGGATCTGTATCGACAGAATTATTTAAAAAATTTTCTTTAAATAAAATAGTTCTATTGTCGATGCTGACATTTTTATGCTACATAAGTTCTATTCTATAGTTGAGTAATAAAAGAGACTTTAAATAAAGGTATACAATCACACAGTGTCTCTTTAAGTTGTTCAACTTGACACTTTTTGTTATTTGAGACTTAAATTTTGTTTAAACCTTCCATCCAACGTGCTTGCAAAAACAAAAGAACTATTGAAGAAACAATATCCTTAATGCTATTGCCATTCTTAAAGAAAGGGTAGTGTATTGTTGTGACTTTGCACCTAGTGCGCACTTAAATTCTCATGTTTAAGGTATTTCTGACAACAAATGGTCAAAAAGGTGCTGCAATTGTGCAGCCCTTCAAAAATAAATTTACTGCACTATCTACATACCAAAAATATGGGCCTATTTTAATGCTTGACTGAGCTTTTTATCTGGACAAGTACCATAAAGTTCCATGCTTTCTCAACCATAAATCAAGATATATATTGCACCTCTGTCTTTAATTCAGTTACCGGTGCCATATACCATTTACAATTGCAACTGACCAAGAATTTTCAGGATTTGGCTAAATACAAACAGTCTTTTGAAAGGGTAATTTCCGAAAAGGTATCTCCCCCAAAGACACCAAGTACTGGTTCTACCCAGGAAACGGACTAGAGAGTGTCTCAGTAAGCCTGGGGCTTTCGATCATGTGATTCATTACAATTACAATTTATAAAAAGGTCAAATTATTAAAATTGTTACGTCAAACTAATAACACCCCTATTTTCGTTATATACTTGTATGTAAGCGAAATTTTCACCTGGTTTTCCTGGAATAAGACCACTTAATTAAAACACTACATCGGTTAATTGTGACTAGTTGCGAAAGTGTTATTTCTTGTTACCGATTTTTATTCTGAATATTTTGACAACAAATTACTGCAATGCATTCATTTTAAACTGTAGTATGGAAAATTGAACGCACACATCGTATAACCTACTACTGACTTAGTAGGCTATGAATCACTAACAATCGATGCTCTTAACTACAACACTATCGGTTATTCAGCATGGCTCGTTACAATTGTCTTGTTAAAAGGAATGTTTACAATTTCGTTTGCATTAGGTAGTTAGCTTGAACAATATTTGTTCGTTTCTTACAAATTAATTGTTTTTATGATGTTGTGTACTACTGAACAAGAAGCCATATTATCAAGTTTAAAGGTGGGAAATTGAACTTCATCCAACCAATTGTTTCCCTTTTAGAAACAAGAAATGTCTTTAAAAAAGACAATCGGCGTTGAAATTAATATTGAGATGTCATTTTAAAATTACCTAAACAGACAGCTAAGATGATCGGTAACTTGACTTCTCAGACCCAAGATTGTTTGATCCCCACCAATATTAGGAGACTTATTGGACCCCAGATTTTTCAGACACTATAAGAAAAGTTCTCGGACCCAAAAGTTAATTTGAGATAAAATGTATTAATTTAAAAATTAAATAAAATTATCATTAATATCTATGCCGTGAATAAACCAATCATACAGCTACATCTTTCCACCAGTGATATATGAATAACTAAATTAATTTAGGTTAACATAATTGTTATCTGAATTTGTGAAGCCAATTTAACAAATTAACAATGTAAGAAAATAATTTCGGGAATGAATTAATGTTTATTATTTATCAGACGAGTCTATATAGTTGTTTATAGTACCGGTAATATACCATTCATGTACGTTATCTAATATCAGTCTCCGCAAAAGATCGTCGGACCTCGGACATTGCCAATAAAAATCCGTGAGGTCCAGGGAAAACTGTCCGAATACTGGTCCTCGTGTCCGGTGAAAATTTCGGTCAAAATATTTCATGACAGCGATTGCTGTTTCAACAACAGTCATAACGCCATACTTGAGGGTCACCGATTGTGTTGAAGACGTCTAAGGGACTTTGACAAATACAATTGAATTCATATATATCTTGCAAAATTAACATGCTGATAGTAGTAGCTTTAGTTAATAAAGCACTCTTAAGTGTATATTGTTTTTGTTTTCTTCAAAGATATTGTTTTTATCGTATTTAAACGTTTCTTGCAAAAAATAAGTGGCCAGTAATATTTGGGGCATTACCGGTCCTCTTGGCCAGTAATAAATTCAAGACTTTCGCGGAGACTGTAATATAATAACGAATTTAAGTCAAATAAGCATTTATACTGTGTATCCCAATAAAAAGCAATAGTCAGGGAACATTCAGCGATTTTTGAAATGTTAAGACTTTATTTTTGATAATGCTAACATAAAAATTAATTAGACTAGGAAAATTTATAATTATATCAGTGGAAATATGATATATCAAGGGTTCCTGTGTATAATTAGTATTGCAAATTGTGTATTCATGCTACGCAAATAACAATTTCGACGTATTCCAAATCTTCTTTGGTAACATTTTATCTATAGAAAATGTAGCATCTTTTTACAGATTAAATAACATCTACTGGAGAAGTTGATAGAAAGATGCAATTATAAATAATCGTTAATAAATCGTAACCACAATTTAAATTCAAATGAACAGTAAGTTTATAAATATAAATTCCCCATTTATTGAAATTTTTAGGTTTATGATTCTCTGAGTATTGATGCATGTACGAGTATATTAACACAGCTATACAACGGTTGCTAGCTACGCGCGCTATTTTTAGAATGACAATACTGTTTCTGGAATGTGATGAACTCGCTACAATCAATGGGCTACATGGAACGGCAACTGTGTGAATGAGATTTATGAATGGGAACATTGCACAATTGCTATTTATAGAGCGTAGCGCTTAAATAAATGTAGGCATACAATGAGAAAATACGTTCATAATTAGTCTCAGTTCTAGAGTATATATCGAGGATATGTTTATAACTTCATTTTAACCGCTTATGTAAACAATTATGTAAATTTTTAATCCCCAAAAGTATGCAACAGTTATTGGTATACGTTAAACCATTGTTTGAAGTTTGCATACCCTAAAACTAGAAAATTTGCCCAATTCTATTGGCATTCAATTTTCCCGCTGCATAATTATCGCAAGAAAATCTAGGTCAAAATCGATCTTAGACAGCTACGCCGAAAAATTGCACTCAAGATTCCCATGCTTTTAGTTTCTTTTGTCGCCAACAGTCTATCTACGCTGTCAGCGTTTTTATATATTCAGAAAGTCAGGACTTGTTTCACAGTGCGTCTGAGATACAGCTGAGTAGGTCTGGTTAGAAATCCAATAGGGATCTGTCATTTCAGTTAGTGGCTACTGACAATAAGTTACTCTCTGTGTCATTGCACACCACTGAAAATTTTATGTCTCAAATGGCACTTTATAGAGTAAAGGTTGTGGAAGTGGTTGCATATATAATACATTTATGTTTTTGTGAACTCGTACCACTATGAAAGCCTTGGTTACTGAGAATTTGTACTGCTTTTAGGTTCTGATCCAGGATTTTAAGTTAGGGAGGGCGTAAACTTTTGATCGTGCAGTTATAATCCCTTTATCAGGAACATCTTTAAACATGTAAAATCCGTAGCCGACTAAATTCAAACACACACACATCAAAAATTATTTGTATGATTCATTTACCGAAGTGTAATGGTCTCTTTTCGAAGTGAATGTCATGTAAATAACTCACACGTTTACAGTCATGCTCATCAATTGTCTTCAAATGTGCTATGAACTGTGTTGTTTTTTTTCACCGAACCAAATTAACAGACAGACAGACAAACATGTTGTTTTTACACGAATTATTGTGGAAGGTACTCATATAATTGCGTTGTGAAATAATACGGCAAGTGCCGACATTGTGTCAATGTCGCTAACATATGGTGCCGAAAAAAAAATGAAATTGCCAGGAATTGGAGCCATTTTTGTATACACCTACCTACTTTTTCACATTTTATCTTTAACTATGAATGTATAAATCAATAAATGACATTTTGTGTGATATCTAATAGAACACTGAACAAAAAAGTCTATTAATTTAGGTTTTTGGAAACTAAACTATTTGTTGAGACAAAGCTGTTTAAATTCGACAGTTGTCATTGATTTAACTTCAAGTTCAACTTTAAATCATATTTATTTAAAAAGTATAAATGCCTTTGATGTAATGTCCTGTACCAAGGGTGTATTACATGTGACATCTTTATATAATGTATGAATGTACAAAAGAAAACAATATCATCCACTAATAAAGGTATATATACCCATTGTCTATAGTTATCATGTTTGATTGACTTTGGCACCGGTACTAGGGTGTACGCAAGAAATTGTAGGGGGTGGGCTAGGTCGTGTATGTTTTACTGAATTTGATACCTATTTTGTATAAAACTGAGTGAGCAAAGCGAGGGAAAATAATTGGGCATATTAATCCAGTTTAGACCGTTTTATACATGCCCAAATATGTATGGTCCGAAAGTTTTTTTTGGGGGGGGGCGCGCGGCAGGTGTGCCCCCCCCCCACTCCGTATCTGCTAGTGGCTGTGTAATTCTTCAGATCAATGCACTTAAAGCTTTGTACATTTAAATATAAATTTAAATGTAAATTTAATAGACTCAGAAGACATTTCCAGAGTGGAAGATATTAAGGAAATGGTTTTATGGATACATGATTAAAATCTCCTGTAACACAAAATGTTTTCCAGAATCTTTTTTAGCATGTTAAGTCACCCTGGCAAGAGTTATCACTGGTTTCATTTCTATGGAAAAAAAAGTAGGCTTTAAGAAATGAAATAATTTAATTAATTTGTATAGAATACTTCTTATAATACTCCTATAATGTGCTGTGTTTACAAGTATTTTCTCATGCAAGACAGGTAAAACTTTGTCAACTAGTTTTATTCAGTAGCAAAGCACAAGCCATAAGAATAATGGTCCTATCAATATTTTCCCCCACCGAGGGACTTTACACTTAAACCGATTCCCAACATGCGGGAATTTGACACGTCAAATAATTTAGGGTCCCGGAAATAGACTTTGGTCCTATTAGATCCAGGTAATATTGGGCCCCCCAGGTCATTTGAGACACCAAAGCATCTCTTACCACTGTTTTGTGGGATTCGTGCATGATGAGTCCCCAGCTAATCACAGAACAGTTGCTGTTAACTCTCCAATACAGCTTCGTGGGCACACACATCAACCGATTATCACAGAATAGTTCTGTAAACTCATCTACACAACTTTGTGGGCACACATTTGTGACCAGTCAACAGCTTATCACAGAACAGTAACTGTCAGCTCACCCACACAACTCTGTGAAGTTTGTGTGCACTCATTTGTAACCAGCTTACAAATAATCACAGAACAGTAGCTGTTAACTCGCCCACACGGATTTGTGGGCACACATTTGTGACCAGTCAACAGCTGACCACAGACCATTAGCTGTCAGCTCACCCACACAACTAAGTGGGCACACATTTGTGACCAGTCAACAGCTAATTACAGAACAGTAGCTGTTGACGGCTTTTCACAATCCTGTCATTGCTGACAAACCAGCCTCCAAATAAAATTAACAAGAGAATTCCCAGCCACCAACTATTTACTTTTCTCATGCATTTCCAATATGTCTACAATGATTAGATACAATAGTTTCCTATCACAACCAACATCTTCCGCTTTCTATTTACACAGCCCTCAGACAGGTTCAATACATCACAGTGATCAATTCCTTGATTCAATTTTCCCTGAACTTGAAGCATGGCCATGTTTGAATAGAGTACCACTCCAACAATGGTGCATGGTAAAATCAAACCATCTGGTGCAATTTAATAACCTTGATAAGCAAATAGTGATTATTTAGAACTGAAACTTGTTTGATGTTGTTCATAAAACCCACTAGCATTTCAAACCAATGGTCAGAATATTGTTATTTTCATTAATAAGGATATTTAATTAGATTGTCCTAGGACACTAAAATAGCACAACAGCACACAAATATTATGTTTCATGTAATGTACAGTTACATAGAATTTGAATAGCCTGTTTTCACGACATAAAAAAGTTACCGATATTTACTCACAACGACGTTTTTCATTGTTGTCCATAACGTGTAACATATTTTCAACTATTTAGTAATTATAACATCATGTATGAAAATGCCTATAATAAAATCGAAATTTGAAACGCCTATCCGAATTTTACTTTTCACGCGACGTAACACAAGTTCTATTTACAGTTAAGATGCACTGCATTGCATGTAAACTCTGTGTTCTGCTAGAAAAGCGCGGGAAAATTATTCCAATATCTACAACGTCACGTCATCCGCACGGAAAGCGTGGGTATATTGACCGCGATATAAAAAATGGTGTAGCGCAAAGAACAGTGAAATCTTTACTTTTGTATTAAACTTTCGTAGCGCAAAACAACAAAATTAGGTATCAGTAGATGTATCTCGAATGATGGGCAGTACATATTGTTTCTCGGTCTTTTGTCACCATAAAGATTTCCTTTACAACGACAAGCAGTTACACCGTATCTATAATTTTATTGTAATTCAGATAGGTTAGTATTGATTTATGACATACAGTTACTGTAACTGCCCACCACGTGTAGCACGTTTTTCACGACCCATAGCTGTAATTCGGCTGGTAATCAGAGCGACAGCCAAGAAAAGACGTTGCCATGGGTGGCACGCGCGATATTAGCTGATGACGTCAAACTGTTACACTCTTATGTCGAGCAGGTCGGGTGATTCACACAATACAGGTGTAAATGACTAGCATTGTAGGTGCGAAAATACGGACCAAACCTGACAATCATTACTGCTCCTTTTTGACACGTGGCTGATAGGTATTGTTGTCATAGGGACCAATTAAGAGATTAACGATGTGAAGTAAATTGTTGGCCTAATAAAGCACACTAACATCGATTTTTGTGGTTGACCGGGACAAAATGTATCTGAGCGGGACGCCGGGACAAACCTCGCGAAAGCAGGACAATCCCGGCGAGAGCGGGACAATCCCGGCGAGACCGGGATGTATGGCATGTATGTCAAATACATACATATATATACTTGCTAAAGACTAATAACTAACTATGTGTATCAGTGTTCCCAAAAATTTCAGGGTGTGAAACCCTAGTTTTAGTGATGAAACCTCTTATTTGTATGCAAAACCCTTTAAATACAGAATTTTACTTATAATTTTCATAAGGAAGGGGTGAACAAGGGTTTTGGTGAACCCCTATTTATGAAAAGTGTACATACAGAATACAGTATTAGAATAAACATAATTAACCAAAAATTGCAAAATATAAATGCCAATGGATCAGTGATCAAGAAATAACCGCCACATTTCCTTTCAGACTACTATCTTTATACATGCCCACACTGCTGCAGTTGCCATATGAATTATTATTGTTATGAATGAAATACAGCTGCAAGCCTTGATTCATGATCTTCAAAATCACCAGACTATCTGGAATATCAAGCCTACATAGGCCTTTATCACAGATATTAATTGCTTATTCCCATTTTCCGTGCATTTGCTCACACCTACTTACATTTTCCTTTGATTGAATGCATCATGAAATGCAGTAATCTTCTGTGGTTATGTGTTTTATTGCAGTCCTTAATGTTTCAGTGCAGTTTTTGTCTGTAACACTCCTACTAATTGTTTTCTTAATTGATTTTGCTGCAAATTGCCTCAGAGTGTTTAGTGATTCCTTACTCAGTAATAATGGCTTGTCCTGAATTAACTTTTTTATGCTAAAACCTGTGAAAATGGTGGCACATGCATTTTCCATCAACACCACTCCACCAACACATTACACCCACCTCTGTGTATGTCTGCTAATTAAATTATGTTTATCATTAGTGGCTATGCATTAAAAGTAAGTAAGTAATAATAATAATAATAATAATAATAACAACAATAATAATCATTATATTTTGCATTCAGACCTTAGGTTTAGTTGTACAAAAAAATTGCACAATTTCAAAATACATTTTGTTCAATAATTCCTGTAATATTGTTATACAATTCCATTTAGTCTTT
Organism: Congeria kusceri; assembly: GCA_027627225.1. Taxonomy (NCBI): domain Eukaryota; kingdom Metazoa; phylum Mollusca; class Bivalvia; order Myida; family Dreissenidae; genus Congeria; species Congeria kusceri. The sequence goes on from CM051028.1 coordinate 60,286,930, forward strand.
AACTGTTATTGTTTTCATGGGTATGTTCACATTTTTTCTTATTATTAATTCTTTACAAATTTAAATATGCTGTGTTACACAAAAAAATTGCTTTAATAGCAGTCCATAATTATCCTGAATTATTTAAATTTAATAGGATTTAAGATACTGATTACCTGTAATTCATCCAATCGAAATAAATAACTTAAATTACAATTGAAGATATTTTTATTAAATGTTATTTTAAATTAAGTTTTGGCACTGTTTATGTGCTTTTTGTGCTAGTCACTTACCATTATCTGAAACAAGAAATGTCTTTAAAAAAAAAAAAAATCAGCGTTGAAATTAATATTGAGATGTCATTTTTTACCCGAAACATAATACAAGAGGGACAAGATGATCGGTTACGTGACTTCTCGGAACCAAGCTTTTTTGGTCCCACTAAGGAGATTTCTCGGACTGTAGATTTTTCGGACACCATAAGAAAACTTATCGGACCCAAAATTAATTTGAGATAAACTGAAACATTATTAATATGTGTACCGTGAATAAACCATTCACACCTTCCATGTTTTCACAGGGAAGTAGTAATTTATGCTACTATAATTGTTACATGAATTTGTCAGGCAAATTAAACAAATTAGCATTGTCAGAAAATAATTGCGGGAACGAATGAAAATCATTAAATATCAGAGGAGTGTACATTGTTATGTTAAATAATATACTATACGTATCATTAGTTTTGCAAATAGTGTATTCATGCTACGCAAATGAAGTAAAAGTAACTTGAACAACATTTCGATGTATTATAGAAAGATGTTAAATAGATTTTTAGAGATTGAATAACATCTACTGGAGAAGTTGATAGAAAGGTGCAATTATAAATAATTTTTAATAAAATGCAACTGCAATTCAAATATAAAATAACATGCACAGTAAGTTTATAAATATAAATTCCCCATTTATTTAAATTCTCAGGTTTATGATTCTCTGGATGCTAATTGATGAATTAGCACAGCTATACCGCAAGTGATTTCTAAAATGACGCACCCTTTCTCTGAAGTGTGTTGAAACGCTAGAATAGACCATTTCATACAGATCTTCGCCGAATATCTACGTACAGCTCCAAAACGTTGCAGAGCACAGATATTGGTCAACCATGAATGGGGTCATTGTTATTGCTATTTATAGAGTGTGGCGAATATTTACGTACAGCTCCAAAACGTTTCAGAGCACAGATATCGGTCAACCATGAATGGGGTCATTGTTATTGCTATTTATAGAGTGTGCCGCTGATGTAGGCTAAACAAAATAATTATTTCATTATGTGAATGAGTATTACATTCTGTTCATGAAATACAATGAGTAAAATTTTTCATAATTATGTTCAGTTCTAGAATGTATGTCAAATATATGTTTATAACTTTATTTTAACCGCTTATGTAAATTATAATCCCCAAAATATGCAAAAGTTCTTGGTAGACATCAAACCATTGTTGTAAGTTTGCATTCCCTAAAATTAGAAAATTTGCCCAATTCTATTAGCATTCTGTTTTCCCGCTGCATAAAAATGTCGCAAGAAATCTAGGTCAAAAGTGATATTAGACAGCTACGCCGAAAAAACAAGAAAAAAACACTTCTTTACACTTTCAGAACATAAAAAACCTGTTTCTGTTGAAAGATGCAATGTAAGACAAAATGCTTAATTACAGTAACATGAGAGACATAAACATCAATTGACGCTAATTGACAAATGTTGTCACAGAAAACATACAAGCAAGTTAATGTTCTACATCTGAATTTACTGTAGAGTAGTAATTGATCACTTCTTTCATGCGCTCAGGATGTATGAATCTTGTCTCACAAATTCTTATTCTTACATATATACACGCAAAGTTTTCACTTCTGGAACCGTTTGTAGCATAATTGTACACAATTTCAACTTTACTTTTTAATTAATGGGCTTTTATTCTTATCCATATCATTAAAATTATATATCTATAATATTTATAAATTGAAAACACTTGCACCAACTACCAGTACTCCCTATTTTGACACAAAGTGTTTATATATCAATTATCGGAACACAATGTGGGTATACAATAACCTGTGCGAGGAAGTGATTTTAGTATGTATACAATACCTTGAAACCCAGTCAGTATACCAATTAACCCCATTAACTTGACAAAGTGGGTGTTGAAATTGCAATGACACAAAGTGGGAATAGCAATTGCCTTTGACAAAGTGGGTATAGCAATTAACTTTGACCAAGTGGGTACAGCAATTACCTTTGACACAAAGTGGGTACACCAATTAGCTTTAACAAAGTGGGTCTAGCAATAACCCTTGACACAAAGTGGATATATCAGTTACTTTTGACACTTAGTTGGTATACCAGGTACCTTGACACATAGCGGGTATATTGATTATCTTGGCCAAAAGTGGGTATACCAATTAACCAGTAGATACTTGTCAATCAAGGATTGAGCTGACCAATTATGGGTTTATATTTCTGTAGTAAACAATAGCACAGGGTTGCATAATCCGATCGGTTTACTTAAAATCCTTGGACAAACAACCTTGGATAAACAGAAAGGCGGAACAATAATTTTCTGTCTAATTGTTAATTACCTTTACACTAAATAAGTATACCAATAACCTTGAGCTGCATACTGGCTCAGATCTTTCAAATGTTTAATGGCACTAAAAGATATCAAAGTATGTATGTTTATAAGCCAAAGTATAATTATTATATTGAAAGAGGTCCATTTACTGGAAACTTTCATCTCTTATATAACACATACCATCACTTGGTACAAATTGCAGAACCTGTTTGAAGGAACAAATCTTCCACAACATCAGATAGTACAAATTCTTTTAAGATGAAAGGATTTTACTTTTTGCAAATAAATTATGCCCATTTACAGTCTCAACAAAAGATGCACTCAGACTCAAAGAAAACCTAAACATCTACTTCTCCCTGGTTAATTTCTTGTCCCCACCTGGTCTCAGTTTTAATTCCAAGTAATCCATACAAACTTATCCCTCAAGATCAAGTCTGGTTTCATTCCAAGATGCTGGGTTTCATTCTGAGATGCCACTTTTTGAATATCGTTCCTTAAGAATGTTTAATTAAGTTTGGAATTGAATTTAAGATGCTAATTGTGTGCAGTTTCTAATATTTTTTGGAAAGAAAAGACAAACAAGTGCAATTTGTTTTGGAATTCAATTGAATTTTTTGCAGCAGTGTAGAGACAAGGGAAGGTTTAACTGGACTCAAATGTTTGGAACTAACCTATTTTGAAATTGCAGGGCAGTAATTCGTTTTCTTTTGCTTGAAAATACTTCCATGTCATTAAATTATATGCAATTACGCGATTCCATTGCAGAACAAGTTTGAATTTAAACAAGTGTTCAACATTAATAGTAAATGAAATGTAATTTAAAGAGTGTATGTACGATCTTTCATATCAATTATTTTCAAAATAAGCAGATAAAAGTGACAATAAAAATTAAAACCAAACAGACAAACATAAAACAATGAAGGAAACACTTCAATATGAACTAAATCAACAAGTACTAGTGTCGAGTTTTGCATCGTTTATTAGTGTTGTGTAACATAAACCAACTGTCGGTCAATGTATATACATGTATTCGAGTTTCCGCTTGTACAGACGAAAAATATTTGGTGATTAAAAACTAGCTTATTGTGCATTTAAAAAGCAACATTTGTTCTTGACTTGTATTATATTTTAAATATAAATATTTGTTAATTAACTTTATTTTGTTAATTGTATTTATGCCACTACATCTGTTGTAAGATCGTACATAAACACTTTAAAATATAGTGACACTATTATCAACCACAACATGCAACAGTTTTCCCATTGCGTGCATAATTCTGCCACGGTCAATATTATTGTTCTAAAGGCACATTCCTGGTACAATTCGGTCAAATTTGATGACAAAAATGGTCTATTATTGTCTAAAATTCGGTCAAATTGATGACAAAAATGGTCTAAAATTCGGTCAAATTGTTGACAAAAATGGTCTATTACTGTCTAAAATTCGGTCAAATTGATGACAAAAATGGTCTATTATTGTCTTAAAATTCAGTCAAATTGTTGACAAAAATGGTCTATTACTGTCTAAAATTCGGTCAAATTGTTGACAAAAATGGTATATTATTGTCCTAAAGGCACATTCCTGGGCTGGTATTTATAAAGAATCTTAGTCGAAAATTAAGAAAAATCTTAAAATTCTGAAATTTAATTATTGGATTTTCTGACAAAGTAATGCATTTCCGGAAGATTTTGACACATAATTTTTAATATAATTCAAAGTGTATTAATATCTAGCATTAGTCATGCAACTGTTCCAAAGCATAGTGTTTTAAACACAAATTCTAATTTTGACTTATGTTCAACTTAAGTTAAGAATGGCTTAAGAATCTTTATAAATATTGGCCCAGGTACAATTCGGTCAAAATTTTGACAAAAATGGTCAGTGAAATATTTCAAGGAAACTTATTAATTATCCAATGGAATAAATATCATACGTATATAATAATTATGGCTTTCAGATCTTGGCATGCACATATTAAGGATTGAATGTGAAACTATATTGTATCTGACATAGAAATGTTAAGCAGAAACAACAACAATTTCATGGTAAACACTTGATTATTATGTCAAACATCAATAAACATTATACAATTGTCATGCACATATGTACGTCTACGGGACATAATATTGTCAAAAAGTTAACAATAAATTTCCTTTCAAAATCATAAACGCACATAGCAATATTTCTTGGCACTTTCTTATTATACAGACTCTTATAGTGCATTAAATATGGGGTGCAGACAAAGAGTTCCCAGACTACTTGCATATATGTCATGATTTTTATCATAGATAGATTAAATTTATTCGGCCTGAAAGAAGAAGAATTTCTGATCAAAATCTGTAATGTTCATACTTCTGTATCAAAATACATACCAAAACTATGTTTTAAAATACAACATATCACATGTCAACGGAGCACTTTGACGTCATTATGCAGCGTCATCATGACATTTTATGAACGTTGCCATCATGAACTATCAGAGTTTCTCAAAATAACCCACTTCCTGGAAGCCTGAGACAAGGAAACTGTAAAATTTGTATTGACTGGTAAGTTCAACAATTATTTCAAGCAGTTTGGGCAAGTATCGCAAACATGTTATTTCAAAGAATGCCTCAGTAATGCATACTACACAATGACAACTGCATGCTTTAAGTAGCCTTTGATCCTATTGAAGACGTCTTGTCCTCGATTACAATTACAATCATTGTCGAGACATTTTACACCTAAAATCAGCACTTTTCGCTTATTACTTCCGATAATTATTATAGCAACAATACACGAGATGTCGGATATATACACTTTCTTATAATCATCCAATTATATAGTCTTCAGTTAAATGAAGCATTTTAAAATGTGTAAACCCTTGTGCTCACTAATGGAGGAGAAAATTAGCCAGGAAGCCTAGTACAATTCTGAATTCCCTGAGCATCCACCAACACTAGAAATCATTGGGTTTGGACATTTTGATGACTACTCCATCCATACCTTGTTGATCAATAGAATTCAGTTACCATCTGCAGGGAAATTATATGGAAATCAGGAAATCCTCTGGCATGTTTAACAATGTGCTATGAGCACCTCAGCATTATGTGCACTTCCATAATTCATGTTATGATTAGGCTCTGACTGATGCTTGTAGAGTAAATAACACAACTTATTTTTTTATACAATTATAATTGATCTTATTAAGGTATATTATTAGCCTTTTAGTAAATTATTATGTGCCTATAATTATATTCCTTTAAATGTTGATATTTCCCACTGTAACATTTAATTTTAATTCTAACATGGCGTGATTGTGCTGATATTTCTATCAACAAAGAACACAATTTACAATTGACCATTGTTTATACTGCAATAAACAATGCTAAGAAATTAGTTTTCACACTGATGTTAATTCGTAAGTTTTCATGAATGCACCCGACATGACATTGACAGAAAACATGCTTTAATGTTTGCATTATTTCATTTTGTTAAGTGTTATTTCATTTTGTTATGTGTTTAGTTCCTTATTGTTTGCATTCGATTGCAATTACAGAATCCTATCTACCGGTATATGAATGTTTGTAACCCGATTGCAATAGCATTTCTCAAATAATAGCTGTTGATTTAAGTCTTTGGAAGCTCTTCAGTGGGAAACCATTTCAAGTACCTCAGACTGGTTTACGATAAAGCTGAACATTTCTGTCAACAGCAATACCAGTCTGTCAAATTACAACATATCTTTCAGTAATTAGCTTCATTTAGCAGAAACCACTTTTTTTCAGTCATTTTTTTTTGCCAGGCAGCCATGATCAGAATTGTAAGTAAATACACAGACATCAGCTCCAGATATTTAAAGGATACTTTTTCTTGTTAATACTTTAGGATGTTAGGATGTTACTAAGGGTATCTTTCCTGCTGATGTAGCTGCAGTTTCACATGTACTCTATTTGAGGCTAATCCAGGACGACTCTTTCTGCCTACAGTGGATTTATGTTTAGAAAATTCCTTGAAGGTAAATTGAAACCGAACAGACAAACATAAAAACAATGAAGGAAACACTTCAATATGAACTAAATCAACAAGTACTAGTGTCGATTTGTGCATCGTTTATTAGTGTTGTGTAACATAAACCAACTGTCGGTCAATGTATATACATGTATTTGAGTTCCGCTTGTACAGAAGAAAAATATTTGGTGATTAAAAACTAGCTTATTGTGCATTTAAAAAGCAACATTTGTTCTTGACTTGTATTATATTTTAAATATAATATTTGTTAATTAACTTTATTTTGTTAATTGTATTTATGCCACTACACCTGTTGTAAGATCGTACATAAACACTTTAAAATATAGTGACACTATTATCAACCACAACATGCAACAGTTTTCCCATTGCGTGCATAATTCTGCCACGGTCAATATTATTGTTCTAAAGGCACATTCCTGGTACAATTCGGTCAAATTTTTGACAAAAATGGTCTATTATTGACTAAAATTCGGTCAAGTTGATGACAAAAATGGTCTATTATTGTCTTAAAATTCAGTCAAATTGTTGACAAAAATGGTCTATTACTGTCTAAAATTCGGTCAAATTGTTGACAAAAATGGTATATTATTGTCCTAAAGGCACATTCCTGGGCTGGTATTTATAAAGAATCTAGTCGAAAATTAAGAAAAATCTTAAAATTCTGAAATTTAATTATTGGATTTTCTGACAAAGTAATGCATTTCCGGAAGATTTTGACACATAATTTTTAATATAATTCAAAGTGTATTAATATCTAGCATTAGTCATGCAACTGTTCCAAAGCATAGTGTTTTAAACACAAATTCTAATTTTGACTTATGTTCAACTTAAGTTAAGAATGGCTTAAGAATCTTTATAAATATTGGCCCAGGTACAATTCGGTCAAATTTTTGACAAAAATGGTCAGTGAAATATTTCAAGGAAACTTATTAATTATCCAATGGAATGACCATTGGATAATGCTGCCAATTTTTTTTTTAGAATAAATATCATACGTATATAATAATTATGGCTTTCAGATCTTGGCATGCACATATTAAGGATTGAATGTGAAACTATATTGTATCTGACATAGAAATGTTAAGCAGAAACAACAACAATTTCATGGTAAACACGTGATTATTATGTCAAACATCAATAAACATTATACAATTGTCATGCACATATGTACGTCTATGGGACATAATATTGTCAAAAAGTTAACAGTAAATTTCCTTTCAAAATCATAAACGCACATAGCAATATTTCTTGGCACTTTCTTATTATACAGACTCTTATAGAGCATTAAATATGGGGTGCAGACAAAGAGTTCCCAGACAACTTGCATATATGTCATGATTTTTATCATAGATAGATTAAATTTATTCGGTCTGAAAGAAGAATTTCTCATCAAAATACATACCAAAACTACGTTTTAAAATACAACATATCACATGTCAACGGAGCACTTTGACGTCATTATGCAGCGTCATCATGACATTTTATGAACGTTGCCATCATGAACTATCAGAGTTTCTCAAAATAACCCACTTCCTGGAAGCCTGAGACAAGGAAACTGTAAAATTTGTATTGACTGGTAAGTTCAACAATTATTTCAAGCAGTTTGGGCAAGTATCGCAAACATGTTATTTCAAAGAATGCCTCAGTAATGCATACTACACAATGACAACTGCATGCTTTAAGTAGCCTTTGATCCTATTGAAGACGTCTTGTCCTCGATTACAATTACAATCATTGTCGAGACATTTTACACCTAAAATCAGCACTTTTCGCTTATTACTTCCGATAATTATTATAGCAACAATACACGAGATGTCGGATATATACACTTTCTTATAATCATCCAATTATATAGTCTTCAGTTAAATGAAGCATTTCAAAATGTGTAAACCCTTGTGCTCACTAATGGAGGAGAAAATTAGCCAGGAAGCCTAGTACAATTCTGAATTCCCTGAGCATCCACCAACACTAGAAATCATTGGGTTTGGACATTTTGATGACTACTCCATCCATAGCTTGTTGATCAATAGAATTCAGTTACCATCTGCAGGGAAATTATATGGAAATCAGGAAATCCTCTGGCATGTTTAACAATGTGCTATGAGCACCTCAGCATTATGTGCACTTCCATAATTCATGTTATGATTAGGCTCTGACTGATGCTTGTAGAGTAAATAACACAACTTATTTTTTTATACAATTATAATTGATCTTATTAAGGTATATTATTAGCCTTTTAGTAAATTATTATGTGCCTATAATTATATTCCTTTAAATGTTGATATTTCCCACTGTAACATTTAATTTTAATTCTAACATGGCGTGATTGTGCTGATATTTCTATCAACAAAGAACACAATTTACAATTGACCATTGTTTATACTGCAATAAACAATGCTAAGAAATTAGTTTTCACACTGATGTTAATTCGTAAGTTTTCATGAATGCACCCGACATGAAATTGACAGAAAACATGCTTTAATGTTTGCATTATTTCATTTTGTTAAGTGTTATTTCATTTTGTTATGTGTTTAGTTCCTTATTGTTTGCATTCGATTGCAATTACAGAATCCTATCTATATGAATGTTTGTAACCCGATTGCAATAGCATTTCTCAAATAATAGCTGTTGATTTAAGTCTTTGGAAGCTCTTCAGTGGGAAACCATTTCAAGTACCTCAGACTGGTTTACGATAAAGCTGAACATTTCTGTCAACAGCAATACCAGTCTGTCAAATTACAACATATCTTTCAGTAATTAGCTTCATTTAGCAGAAACCACTTTTTTTCAGTCATTTTTTTTTGCCAGGCAGCCATGATCAGAATTGTAAGTAAATACACAGACATCAGCTCCAGATATTTAAAGGATACTTTTTCTTGTTAATACTTTAGGATGTTAGGATGTTACTAAGGGTATCTTTCCTGCTGATGTAGCTGCAGTTTCACATGTACTCTATTTGAGGCTAATCCAGGACGACTCTTTCTGCCTACAGTGGATTTATGTTTAGAAAATTCCTTGAAGGTAAATTGAAACCGAACAGACAAACATAAAAACAATGAAGGAAACACTTCAATATGAACTAAATCAACAAGTACTAGTGTCGATTTGTGCATCGTTTATTAGTGTTGTGTAACATAAACCAACTGTCGGTCAATGTATATACATGTATTTGAGTTCCGCTTGTACAGAAGAAAAATATTTGGTGATTAAAAACTAGCTTATTGTGCATTTAAAAAGCAACATTTGTTCTTGACTTGTATTATATTTTAAATATAAATATTTGTTAATTAACTTTATTTTGTTAATTGTATTTATGCCACTACACCTGTTGTAAGATCGTACATAAACACTTTAAAATATAGTGACACTATTATCAACCACAACATGCAACAGTTTTCCCATTGCGTGCATAATTCTGCCACGGTCAATATTATTGTTCTAAAGGCACATTCCTGGTACAATTCGGTCAAATTTTTGACAAAAATGGTCTATTATTGACTAAAATTCGGTCAAGTTGATGACAAAAATGGTCTATTATTGTCTTAAAATTCAGTCAAATTGTTGACAAAAATGGTCTATTACTGTCTAAAATTCGGTCAAATTGTTGACAAAAATGGTATATTATTGTCCTAAAGGCACATTCCTGGGCTGGTATTTATAAAGAATCTAGTCGAAAATTAAGAAAAATCTTAAAATTCTGAAATTTAATTATTGGATTTTCTGACAAAGTAATGCATTTCCGGAAGATTTTGACACATAATTTTTAATATAATTCAAAGTGTATTAATATCTAGCATTAGTCATGCAACTGTTCCAAAGCATAGTGTTTTAAACACAAATTCTAATTTTGACTTATGTTCAACTTAAGTTAAGAATGGCTTAAGAATCTTTATAAATATTGGCCCAGGTACAATTCGGTCAAATTTTTGACAAAAATGGTCAGTGAAATATTTCAAGGAAACTTATTAATTATCCAATGGAATGACCATTGGATAATGCTGCCAATTTTTTTTTAGAATAAATATCATACGTATATAATAATTATGGCTTTCAGATCTTGGCATGCACATATTAAGGATTGAATGTGAAACTATATTGTATCTGACATAGAAATGTTAAGCAGAAACAACAACAATTTCATGGTAAACACGTGATTATTATGTCAAACATCAATAAACATTATACAATTGTCATGCACATATGTACGTCTATGGGACATAATATTGTCAAAAAGTTAACAGTAAATTTCCTTTCAAAATCATAAACGCACATAGCAATATTTCTTGGCACTTTCTTATTATACAGACTCTTATAGTGCATTAAATATGGGGTGCAGACAAAGAGTTCCCAGACTACTTGCATATATGTCATGATTTTTATCATAGATAGATTAAATTTATTCGGTCTGAAAGAAGAATTTCTCATCAAAATACATACCAAAACTACGTTTTACAATACAACATATCACATGTCAACGGAGCACTTTGACGTCATTATGCAGCGTCATCATGACATTTTATGAACGTTGCCATCATGAACTATCAGAGTTTCTCAAAATAACCCACTTCCTGGAAGCCTGAGACAAGGAAACTGTAAAATTTGTATTGACTGGTAAGTTCAACAATTATTTCAAGCAGTTTGGGCAAGTATCGCAAACATGTTATTTCAAAGAATGCCTCAACTGCATGCTTTAAGTAGCCTTTGATCCTATTGAAGACGTCTTGTCCTCGATTACCATTACAATCATTGTCGAGACATTTTACACCTAAAATCAGCACTTTTCGCTTATTACTTCCGATAATTATTATAGCAACAATACACGAGATGTCGGATATATACACTTTCTTATAATCATCCAATTATATAGTCGTCAGTTAAATGAAGCATTTCAAAATGTGTAAACCCTTGTGCTCACTAATGGAGGAGAAAATTAGCCAGGAAGCCTAGTACAATTCTGAATTCCCTGAGCATCCACCAACATTAGAAATCATTGGGTTTCAACATTTTGATGACTACTCCATCCATAGCTTGTTGATCAATAGAATTCAGTTACCATCTGCAGGGAAATTAGATGGAAATCAGGAAATCCTCTGGCATGTTTAACAATGTGCTATGAGCACCTCAGCATTATGTGCACTTCCATAATTTATGTCATGATTAGGCTCTGACTGATGCTTGTAGAGTAAAATAACACAACTTATTTTATACAATTATAATTGATCTTATTAAGGTATATTATTAGCCTTTTAGTAAATTATTATGTGCCAATAATTATATTCCTTTAAATGTTGATATCGCCCACTGTAACATTTAATTTTAATTCTAACATGGCGTGATTGTGCTGATTTTTCTGTCAACAAAGAGCACAATTTACAATTGACCATTGTTTATTCTGCTATAAACAATGCTAAGAAATTAGTTTTCACACTGATGTTAATTGGTAAGTTTTCAAGAATGCACCCGACATGACATTGACAGAAAACATGCTTTAATGTTTGCATTATTTCATTTTGTTATGTGTTTAGTTCCTTATTGTTTGCATTCGATTGCACTTACAGAATCCTATCTGTATGACTGTTTGTTACCCGATTGCAATCGCATTTCTCAAATAATAGCTGTTGATTTAAGTCTTTGGAAGCTCTTCAGTGGGAAACCATTTCAAGTACCTCAGACTGGTTTACGATAAAGCTGAACATTTCTGTCAACAGCAATACCAGTCTGTCAAATTAGAACATATCTTTCAGTAATTAGCTTCATTTAGCAGATAGCACTTTTTTTCAGTCATTTTTTTTTGGCCAGGCAGCCATGATCAGAATTGTAAGTAAATACACAGACATCAGCTCCAGATATTTAAAGGATACTCTTTCTTGTTAATACTTTAGGATGTGAGGATGTTACTAAGGGTATCTTTCCTGCTGATGTAGCTGCAGTTTCACATGTACTCTATTTGAGGCTAATCCAGGACGACTCTTTCTGCCTACAGTGCATTTATGTTTAGAAAATTCCTTGAAACAGAAAATACCATAAAAGCGGAAAGTGCCATCCTGGATTAGCCTGTGCGGACTGCACAGGCTAATGCGGGACGACACTTTACGCACATGCATTAAGCCCGGGTTTCCCACGACAGGCCTCATTTGTAAAACTACATATTCTCCAATAGGTTTCCTCTTTAACCTTATATTAAAAAAACTGCCATACATGTTGTCCAATGAAATATATATGGTATTTAGTATATCCAAGAAAGTTGCAGCACACTCTGTGCTGTATTTTTATTTCTTACATCAAATGAAGAACAAACTTGTCATTTCCATGATAGAATTGTCGCTTGCCTCGCACCAGCTTTCACAATCCTTGTATTTATAAATTGGCAGGAAGAAGTGGTGTCTAGCATTTTCGAGAATTCAGATGGATTGCATTATCCTAATAGGATTACAGATATGAAGATGACAAAAATATCATCTCAGTGAACAAATTTGTCACAATACAGTTTTACGTAGCAGACTGATCACAAATACAGGAAAATAATCAACAAGTTTTTGGTCAAGCACTTTTTCTATTTGTAGAACGCGACAAAAATAGGAATAACATGAGTCATACCACATAATAAATATCATTATTTTTTCCCACAAAGTGCGTTCTTTAAATGGTCTCTACCGGTGCTATCCCATCCTACGTGAAAACTCAACATCAGTACCTAAATGTACAATAAATTAATCTTTCCCCTCCAAGATTATTCAACAGCACCCATGTTTTCCATTTCAGGCAACTTTAAATGATGGCAATACATGTATAATGATGCAATGCCAAACAACATATAATTTTATCAGTTACTCAGGTTTCAATAAATATTACAATTAGGTGAGATCATATTATTGAATTCAACAAGAGCTGTAAGAGGACAGCGCGCTCGACTATTCGAAGTATTTCAATTGGTACATATTTTGGATAGTGAAAGGGGCATACATTTGTTAAAATACAATATTTTAAGTGAAGCCTTGTATAGTTGATAAATTTTTGGAACAAAAACTTTAACCACAAAGTCTGTGTAAAAAGTGGGCTAACTCTGTCATAATACCAAACAGTTATGGGTAATGTTGCCCCTGATACTAGAGTTGATGACAGAGGCTAGTTCCAAGTTTCAAGTGAATAACGTATGTAGTTTTGAAGTAACACAACTTTTGAATATAAACTTTAACCAGAAAATCTAAGTGAAAAAGGGGCATAACTCTGTCAAAATACAAAACATAAATATGGGTAATGTTGCCCCTAATACTAGAGTTGACGACAAAGGTTAGTTATAAGTTAAAGTGAATAATTTATGTAGTTTTGAAGTTACCAAACTTTTGAATATAAACTTTAAACAGAAAATCTATGAGAAAAAGGGACATAACTCTATCAAAATACAAAATAGAGTTATGGGGAATATTCACCCTGATACTGGAGGTGAGGACAAAGGTATATTCCACGTTTCAAGTGTATAGCTTTTGTAGTATTGAAGTTACAGAACTTTTGAATATTAACTTTAACCAGAAAATTTATGTGAAAAAGGGGCATAACTCTGTCAAATACAAACAGAGTTATGGGGAATGTTGCCCTTGATACTGGAGTTAATGACAAAGGTAAGTTCCAAGTTTCAAGTGAATAACTTATGTAGTTATGAAGTTTCAAAACTTTTGAATATAAACTTTAACCAGAAATTCTAAGAGAAAAACTGGCATAAATCTGTCAAAATACAAATCAGAGTTATGGGAAATGTTGCCCCTGACACTGGAGTTGATGACAAAGGTTAGTTACAAGTTTCAAGTGAATAACCTATGTAGTTTTGAAGTTACAAAACTTTTGAATATAAACTTTAACCAGAAAATTTACGCAAAAAAGGGGCATAACTCTGTCAAAATACAAAACAGAGTTATACAGAATGTTGCCCTTGATACTGGAGTTGATGACAAAGGTTAGTAACAAGTTTCAATTGAATAACTTATGTAGTTTTGAAGTTACAAAATTTTTGAATATAAACTTTAACCAGAAAATCTAAGTGAAAAAGGGGCATAACTCTGTCAAAATACAAAACAGAGTTATGGGGAATGTTGCCCCTGACACTGGAGTTGATGACAAAGGTATATTCCAAGTTTTAAGTGAATAACTTAATTAGTTTTGAAGTTACAAAACTTTTGAATAAAAACTTTAACCAAATTCAGATGTGGGCGCGTACGCCGACGCCAGGGGTAGTAGGAAAGCTCACCTATTCTTCGAATAGTCGAGCTAAAAATGAATGCTTCTTATAAGCTGTCTGCACATACATCTTTCAGAGCAAAGACAATTCTGTTCAGGTAACATTATACCATGCATCAGTCACCCATGTTATGTCTTTCAAATAGCGTTGTGTATATATAATTTCATGCTTTTGCAATTAAATATAAATTTGCAAAATAAAAAAAAAATTGACAGGAGTGTACCTAGTGAAAGATTTATAAAAGTTCACAATCCAAAGTGTGTTAATGCAGTAATGGAATACCAGCTTAACTCGTTCGAATAACAAATGTATAGACATAAATTCAAAAATAATGATGTTTATCATTTAATAATCATGCAATCATATCAATTAACCACCATTAATAAAATACTATGCATGTGATAATTAAAACCACAAACAAGAAACGTGGAAATTCCACAAAACCAAATTTGTTGAACGAAATGCAAAAAAGTCAGTACAATAATGAAAGAAAGTTCTGGGTGCCATATGCATTCCTAAGCGAGGTCTCGTTATAAGGTATCTATGTCCGAAGTTTCATTAAAATATCGCAATGTGTTCTCCAATTATTGACTAGAAACCGTTTTTGTATTTTTAGTAACATTGACCTTGACCTTGACCTCACCCACCCCATATGCAATTCCAAGCGTGGTCTAGATACAAGGAATCTATGTATGAAGTATAATTCAAATATCTTGATGCATTCTAAAATTATTGAGCAGAAACCTTTTTTCAATTTTGAGTAATGGAAACCTTGACCCCACCCACCCTATATACAATCCCAAGCGAGGTCTCTATATAAGGTATCTATGTATGAAGTTTCATTAAAATATCTCAATGCCTTCTCAAGTTATTGAGCAGAAACCGTTTTTCTATTTTTAGTAACGGTGACCTTGACCTTAACACCACCCAACCCGTATGCAATCCAAAGCGAGGTCTTGATATAAGGTATCTATGTATGAAGTTTCATAAAAAATATCTCAATGCGTTCTCAAGTTATTGAGCAGAAACCGTTTTTCTATTTTTAGCAATGGTGACCTTGACCTTGACCCCACCCACCCCATATGCAATCCCAAGCGAGGTCTCGATATAAGGTATCTGTGTATGAAGTTTCATTAAAATATCTCAATTGTTCTCGAGTTAGCGAGCGGAAGCAAAAAGTTGACGCCGCCACCCCCGCCTGCAGCCCACCACCCAACGACATATCCCAATCTAATAACCAAAATTTTTCTTCAGAAAATTTGGTTAAAAACTGGAATTGTACTCAAAAATTACAATACCTTGTTGAACATACCTAAAAATGTAAATGAGACGGAAAATATTGATCAGTTTGGGTGTAAAATTGTTCCGAAATAGAGGGCAGTAGCTCTGAACATCATAAATATCCATTTAGCCACCACTCTACAGCATAATTAAAACAGCAGGTTTGCTGTGCCTAAATTTGGTGCCTCCAGATTAACACATCCAAGTGTCTAACGGCTATCTATCGGTTAGATGGTAAGATCATCTCAGTGATACTGTGGTTGCAGAAGCAGTAGTGGCGGCAGAGGCGGCGTACATTCTGTAGACTATTGATTACAAGCCCTTCCACAATATTGATTAGCGACAGTTTTTCTGAGCCGCCCCACTGGCTCAATTAGACATGCTGTCAGAAAAATCAGCATGGTAGAGACATTTTTATTCCTTCCCTAATGTTCAAACAAATAGTTAAATGTTATTGCAATCTCATGTAAGCATTAAGCCGTAATCATATGAAACGTCATCTGAATCTGAGAATTACTACTACTACATGTAAATAATGTAATTTAAAACAATAACCACAGCCATGAATGAGGCTAGTTTCCAGAGTGACAGTAATTATTTCTCTATAATAAATTAATATAAAATATAGAAAGTTACGAAACAAAATTGTACATAATACTTTAACGTAGCAAAAACTAACAAGAGATGTTTGTAAAACATGTATGCCCCCGACTTGCTGCCAAGTTGTGAATATGTGCAATTGTTAAGAAGTTTTTTTAATATGCAATCCCAAGCGAGGTCTCGAAATATGGTATCTATGTATGTAGTGTCATTAAAATATCTCGATGGTTCTAAAGTTATTGAGAGGAAACTATTTTTCTATTTTTATTAAAGGTGACCTTGACCCCACCCACCCCATATGCAATCTCAAGCAAGGCTTCGATATAAGGTATATATGTAAGAAGTTTCATTAAAATATCTCGATGCGTTCACATGTTATTGAGCGGAAACCGTTTTTCTATTTTTAGCAACGGTGACCTTGACCCCACCCCATATGCAATCCCAAGCGAGGTCTCGATATAATGTATATATGTATGAAGTTTCATTAAAATATCTCGATGCGTTATTGAGCGGAGACTGTTTTTTAGCTCACCTGAGCACAACATGCTCATGGTGAGCTTTAAGGATCGCCTTTTGTCCGTCGTGTGTCAACATTTTCATTCAAAGAACATCTCCTCCTAAACCCCTGGACAGATTTTCACCAAACTTCACAGGAATGATCCTTGGGTGACCCTCTTTTAAAATTGTTAAAATTGTTCCGGTCTGCTGCATATGTAGGTCATAAGAGCTAACAAGAGGGCCCTGAGGGCCCTAGGGCGCTCATCTGAGACCTTGTAACCCAATTAGAATTTGCATCTCCGAGGTGCTGCTTACTTTTATCCCAGGGGCATAATTTGAACAATCTGAATAAACCTCTGGGCCTTGAGGTTTCAGGTAAAGCTTTTTAAAGTCATTCTGCTATTTAAGTCTATACAAACCATGTGACCCCTTGGGGTGTGGCCAGATTTGACCCCAGGGGCATAATTTGAAAAATCCTTAGAGAGGACCACTATGCAATGTTACGTTATACATATAGGAAAGCTGTGGCCCTTACCGTTTCAGAGGAGAGGATTTTTAAAGTCATTTTGATATTTAAGTCTATATATATACCATGTGACCCCCAGGGCGTGACCATTTAACCCCAGGGGCATAATTTGAACAATCTTTGTAGAGGACCACTATAGAATGTTACATACCAAATATGAAACCTCTGGGCCTTGTGGTTTCAGTGGAGAAGTTTTTAAAGGTCATATTACTATATATTGTATATAAACAATGTGACTCCCGGGCATGGCCCGTTTTGACCCCAGGGGCATAATTTGAACAAACTTTGTAAAGGACCACTAAAGGATGTAACGAACCAAATATGAAACCTCTGGGCCTTGCGGTTTCAGAGGACAAGATTTTAAGAGTCATTTTGCTATATATTCTATATAAATTATGTGACCCCAGGGCGTGGCCAGTTTTGACCCCAGGGGCATAATTTGAACAATCTTTGTAGAGGACCACTAAAGGATGTTACAAACCAAATATGAAACCTCTGGGCCTTGTGGTTTCAGAGGAGATTTTTAAATTCATTTAGCTATATATTCTATACAAACGATGTGACCCCCGGGGCGTGGCCAGTTTTGACCCCAGGGGCATAATTTGAACAATGTTTGTAGGGGACCACTATAGGAAGTTACATACCAATTATGATACCTCTGGGCCTTGCGGTTTCAGAGAAGATTTTTTAAGTTTACACTTTTAAAATCTATTTTTAGCTCTGGTGAGCTACATATGCAGCGGACCGTAAATTTTTGAATAACTTTGAAAGAGGGTCACCCAATGATCATTCCTGTGAAGTTTGGTAAAAATCTGCCAAGTAGTTTAGGAGATGTCGTTTTAATGAAAAAGAGACGACGGACGGACGGACGGACGCACGCACGCACGACAGACAACGGGCGATCACAAAAGCTCACCATGAGTCAGGTGAGCTAAAAATAGATTTAAAAAGTGAAACCTAGATACCTTATATCTAGACCACGCTTGGGTTGGGATATGGGGTGGGTGGGGTCAAGGTCAAGGTCACAGTTACTAAAAATAGAAAAACGGTTTCCGCTCAATATCTTGAGAATGCATTGAGATATTTTAATGAAACTTAATACATAAATACATTATTTTGAGACCTCAATTGGGATTGCATATGGGGTGAGTGGGGTCAAGGTCAAGGTCACCGTTATTAAGTATGCAAAAATGGTTTCCGCTAAATATTTTGAGAACTCATTGAGCTATTATAATGAAACTTAGTACATAAGTACCTTATATCAACACATTGCTTGGAATTGCATATGGGGTGGTTGGGGTCAAGGCCACTTTACTGAAAATAGAAAAACAGTTTCCCCTCAATAACTTGAGAAAGCATTGCGATATTTTAATGAAACTTAATACACATATCTTATATCGAGACCTCACTTGGGTTTTCTTATGGGGTGGGTGGGGTCCAGGTCACTGTTATTAAAAGTAAAAAAACGGTTTACGCTCAATAACTTATGAACGCATTGAGATATTTTAATGAAACTGTATACGTGTATCGAGACCTTGCTTTACGTATGCGGTGGGTGGGGTAAAGGTCAAGGTCACTGTAACTAAAAATAGAAAAACATTTTTCGCTCAATAACTTGAAAACCTATTGAGATATTTTAATGAAACTTCATACATAGATATCAGGTGAGCGACCTAGGGCCATAGTGGCCCTTTTGTCTATTGTTATTAACAATTACCTTGACCTTGACCCCACCCACCCCATATGCAATCCCAAGCGAGGTCTCAATATAAGGTATCTATGTATCAAGTTTCATTAAAAGATCTCGATGCGTTCTCAAGTTATTGAGCAGAAACCGTTTTTCTATTTTTAGTAACGGTGACCTTGACCTTGACCCCACCCATCCCATATGCCAACCCAAGCGAGGTCTCGATATAAGGTATCTATGTATAAAGTTTCATTAAAATATCTAGATGCGTGTTCAAGTTATTGAGCGGAAACCGTTTTTCTATTTTTAGCAAACAGTGACCTTGACCTTTGACTTTAACATTTATAAGCGTCTTCACTTCCTCCCAAGTAACCAGCATACCAACTTTCATGATCGTAGGTCAAAGCGTTCTCTTGATATTGTGCAGAAACGAAATGGTCTACAGACTGACCGACAGACCGACCGACCGACCAACGGACGGTCAGTTGCAAAGCAAGATACCCCCACTTCTCCGAAGGGGGGCATAATAATAATGTTGAGAAACTGATTGATGACACCAGTTGTATTAAATTAAAGGCTTTATTTCACAGAAATGTCCTAGTTCCTATTGTATTAATATAATTTACTTCAGCGTAATTTTTCCAAGCTGTCTGGAGTGCTTACAGATATAAAAATAAAACGTGGATTATTTAGTACACAGTTTCCAGGTGGGTCATAAATAACAAATCTGTTTAAATGAAAACTTTTTTTGTTTCTAGCAACCAGAAAGTGTCTTTTTTTAGAGAGGCAGAATACAATGAACAATCGGTCATTTTTGTTACCTGGAAAAAAAACAGTTAAATAGACATGATCACTTATAGTAAAATTTACCAGAATAAATTCATACATGCCACAATTTTTGGGGTAATTTCCGGGACTCAGCCTGCACATTTCTGGGATTTTTATGGATTTCTTCTTATTTTGGCGGGAAAAAGGGGCGTGTTTTCATAGCAAACAAGATTAGTGCAAGATCAATACTCGTAGCAACAAAAATATTCATTACAATACTAAAAGATCGCAAAGTTATTGCACTTTGAAACCTTTATACAAAGTTGTTTCATTACGAAGTTTTTATTCCCAGTTGACACGTCGATATATTGGTAAACGCACACTTTCCATGCATGGAACATGATGCCATATGTGCCAGCAGACATTCAACATTCT
The DNA here is from genome assembly GCA_027627225.1 of Congeria kusceri. Classification (NCBI taxonomy): domain Eukaryota; kingdom Metazoa; phylum Mollusca; class Bivalvia; order Myida; family Dreissenidae; genus Congeria; species Congeria kusceri. The sequence goes on from CM051028.1 coordinate 60,307,573, forward strand.
AAACTATAGATGTTTGTAAAACATGTATGCCCCCCGACTTGCAGCCAAGTTGTGAATATGTGCAATTGTTAAGAATTTTTTTTAATATGCAAGCCCCAGCGAGGTCTCTATATATGGTATCTATGTATGAAGTTTCATTAAAATATCTCGATGCATTCACAAGTTATTGAGCGGAAACCGTTTTTCTATTTTTAGTAATGGTGACCTTGACCTTGACCCCACCCACCCCATATGAAATCCCACGAGAGGTCTCAATATAAGGTATCTATTTATGAAGTTTCATTAAAATATCTCGATGCGTTCTCAAGTTATTGAGCGGAAACCATTTTTTTATTTTTAGCAATGCTGACCTTGAACCCACCCACCCCATATGCAATCCCAAACGAGGTCTCGATATATGGTATATATGTATGAGGTTTCATTAAAATATCTCGATGCGTTCTCAAGTTATTGTGCTGAAACCGTTTTATCTATTTTTAGTAATGGTGATCTTGACCCCACCAACCCCATATACAATCCCAAGTGAGGTCTGAATATAAGGTATCTATGTACGAACTTTCATTAAAATATCTCGATGCATTCTCAAGTTACTGAGCGGAAACAGTTTTACTATTTCTAGTAATGGTGACCTTGACCTTGACCCCACCCACCCGATATGCAATCCCAAGCGAGGTCTCAATATAAAGTATCTATGTATGTAGTTTCATTAAAATATCTCAATGCGTTCTCAAGTTATTGAGCTGAAACCGTTTTTCGATTTTTAGTAACGGTGATCTTGACCCCACCCACCCCATATGCAATCCCAAGCGAGGTCTCGATGTAAGGTATCTATGTATACAGTTTCATTAAAATATCTCAATGCGTTCTCAAGTTATTGAGCAGAAACCGTTTTTCAATTTAGTAACTGTGACCTTAACCTTGACCTCACCCACCCCATATGCAATCCCAAGCGAGGTCTCAATATACGGTATCTATGTATGAAGTTTCATTAAAATATCTCGATGCGTTCTCAAGTTATTGAGCGGAAACCGTTTTTTCTATTTTTAGTAACGGTATCCTTGACCTTGACCCCACCCACCCCATATGCATTCCCAAGCAAGGTCTGAATATAAGGTATCTTTGTACGAACTTTCATGAACATATCTCAATGCCTTCTCAAGTTACGGAGTGGAGACCGTTTGTCTATTTTTAGAAACGGTGTCCTTGACCTTGACCCCACCCACCCCATATGCAATCCCAAGTGAGGTCTCAATGTAAGGTATCTATGTATAAAGTTTCATTTAAATATCTCAATGTGTTCTCAAGTTATTGAGCGGAAACCATATTCCTATTTTTAGTAACGGTGACCTTGACCTTGATCCCGCCCACACCATATGCAATCCCAAGCGAGGTCTCAATATAAGGTATCTATGTATGAAGTTTCATTAAAATATCTTGATGCGTTCTCAAGTTATTGAGCGGAAGCCGTTTTTCTATTTTAAGTAACGGTGACCTTGACCTTGACCACACCCACCCCATATGCAATCCAAAGCGAGATCTCGATGTAAGGTATCTATGTATAAAGTTTCATTAAAATATCTCAATGCGTTCTCAAGTTATTGAGGGAAAACCGTTTTTCTTTTTTAGCAATGGTGACCTTGACCTTTGACCAGTTGATCTGAAAATTTATAGGTTTCTTCCTTTCCTCCCAAGTAACCAGCGTACCAATTTTCATGATCGTAGGTCAAAGCGTTCTCAAGATATCGTGCGGAAACAAAATGGTCTACCGTTTTTCTATTTTTAGTAACAGTGACCTTGACCGTGACACCACCCACCCCATATGCAATACCAAGTGAGGTCTCAATGTAAGGTATCTCTGTATAGTTTCATTAAAATATCTCAATGCGTTCTCAAGTTAGTGAGGGGAAACCGTTTTTCTATTTTTAGCAACGGTGACCTTGACCTTTAATCTGTTGACCTCAAAATTTATAGGGTTCTTCCTTTCCTCCCAAGTAACCAGCGTACCAACTTTCATGATCGTAGGTTAAAGTGTTCTTAAGATATAGTGCGGAAACGAAATGGTCTACAGACAGACCTACCGACCGAGTGACCTACCGACCGACCGACGGACGGACAGGTGCAAAGCAAGATACCCCCACTTCTTTGAATGGGGGCATAACTGGCAAAACACAGGTTTTACAAGCCATACACAGACAATCAATAAAGCTGTGTTTACCGCACTTGAACAGTAAAACTGGATGGGCATTTTGGATATATGTAAATTTATGTGCAAATTCAAAGTCTGAATTTTCAATGTTCTAATTTTGAAACCAATAATTATTTTATCCAAAATTTCAAGGAAAGTATAAAGTTGTCATAACTTTGGACATTAGTTACTCATGTCATATTGAACAAAATTTCCGAGAGAAAAAAAATATTTCTACAATACAAAATCAATTTAGTCATAAAGTTCTTAACGTATAAAGTTAAAAAAAACGCTTGACAACTACAACTGCTCATCATGAATCTATTTTTCAACTAAACAGTGTGATGACTGCTGCACTGGATTGTTTTACATGCACGACTACCAGCAAATTACATGCAAAGAGATTGCATGCATTACAGTATACCCATAACCAGCTGCATTTTCACTTCATGGGGGATGCCATGATAATAACCAGATGCAAGTCGATAATTCTTTTCACAGTCCTTTCGACTATTAGCATCAATTACCTCATAAAAACTGATAAGATAGGTAGTCGCCTAAAAAGGATAATATATTGTGCATATTTATACAGACAATTATTCATAAATCATATGCAAGTGTTTTCCCTCAGATCTGAAACGTGATTATATTTTGTGGAATGACATGATCAATAATGACAACAGCTACTTAATCAAAACAGCATCTAAAAATTACAGCAATGAGAAAACAGTACCCATCTATACGTATATAAATAGTTGGGATGGCATCGAATACCAAAATCGGTATTCAAATATTCACGTATTTGAATATTTGCATATATTCATATTAACTAAATTAAGCTTTGTTACCAATTCAACACCATGTGTACAGAGTTTAAGTACAATTATTGTTGTATCTTCATTAACAATTTACAATATCATATTAATGTGTAAATGGCGTTAAGCATAAACTACAAAAGTCCCATTTTAAGTGTTGTTTTTTAATTTAGAATATTTGCAAAAATCTACAATGCACATTTCTTAACAAGTTGGAAACATGGCGTTAAGCATATAAGTTTATCGGCAAATTTGATCAGCATTTCCCAGCTATAATGACTGCTATATGTGTGATCGCATTTATTGTTTTATTAATCTTTTCACAGGTTCAATTTCCTGTTAAATGTTATGGCTTCATATTGTCAGATGTTACTGGTGACTAGGCAATGATCGGTGACACGGACCTGTGTATTCCATATTTTTGTCTGACACTTGACACGGGGCTATAATCTATTGAAAAGACGGTGGTATGTGAAATACTGCTTTTACGTTGAAAGAAAACTATTTTCTAAAATCAATAAATTCATGTTTTAAAAAGCAATACAAACTTGCTAATATTCGAGTAGCGTTTTAACTATTCGAATAATGATCGTTCAATCAAATATTCAAATAGTTTTGCCATCCCTAATAAATAACATATGTATATATGAATATATATTTTTAAAAATGCTGCAATTACAGCCATTCCATCTCTAACTTAATTTTTTTTACAAAAAGTGATGTTATAAATGAAAACATACAAACACGTTGTAGTGAACAACCAAAAACATTGGCTCAACAAGCACAAAACATTATACGTCTAATTTTTCAATTGGTAGGAAACTTCAGACTCCGATTCAAATGTAATACAAGTAATATATTATAACAAGCAATTCACCGCATTTTCTTCCTTGGTAGTCCTATCAAACAAGATTGTTTAGTTACACGCCTTTTTACTATAATGTTTTTGTTAGATGTGCAAATGTCTAAACAGTTACAATAAAAGTCTGGTGCGAGTCAATTCAATCCGATGCATCGGTAATCAAATTCTCAAACACCATTTTTCTATGAACCCTGCTAATAACGAATTGATTCACCGTTATGTCGAACAGTGGTCTGGGCCAGTATTCACAAAGCTCCTATGAAAATTCTTAACTAAGGTTGTACTTAAGTGAAAATTTCAGATGAAAATTTATACGTGAAATCCACTGAATTACGTTAACAAAAGGGTAAAATGTGAAATATCAAAGGGATATTTACTAGTCTGAAACATTTCAATGTAAAAAGATCTCTACGTGAAGTAACCACAGACTTAAGGAATTTTATAAATTTAAGGAATATACTTAAGTTTTCCCTAAGGAGCTTTGTGAATAGGGGCCCTGGATGATATAATGATACAACAGGCACGTGGGTGCCTGTATCGCTCCTCTGGCTCGTTAAGCAACGCTTGTCAGAAGCATACGGACTCCAGTATGCTATACAAGGAAAAAAGGTCCAGCCCTCTGGCAGCCATGTTTTTTTATTTGATTTTTAGTTTGTAAGAAAGGACATTTTGCATATCAGGCTTTGATTTCAATGGTAATATCTTGTGAAAGAGGTGTTTACAATGACTAGAAACATCTTTTAAGCAAGATACATTTTGAAAATTGAAGTTGTAAAAATTTAAAACAAAATACCTAGTGAAAAAACATACGTTACAAATACAACATTTATTCAGCATCTGAAATAAAGTAATTCAAATCCAGTTACCACTGGATGCTGCAGATATTACATTATGTGTACGTATTACATGAATTACAGGAATATCGTTCAGTTTGAGTCAGCACTGCTGCATGATAGGTACAAACCAGTATTTCTTGCTATTTATGATTTGCCCCTGTTAAGGAGTTATCACAGGTGGATAAAACGCTCCAGAATGGGAACCAGACTGATGCATCTTAAAAGAGGTGCTAAAATCATGCACAGAGGTTCAGATCCATGTCTCACTTCAATAATTGAGTGTAAACGCGTCCTATTGTCACAAGACGGGCAACATCATAATATTATCATGTACCAATGTCCATAAAAAAGTAATACAAATAATGCACCTATTAATGTTTTCCCTCAGGGTGGAAGTGGCAGGAATATACAGGACTTTAAGACTGAAAGTGATTCCTGACATTCTGGAATTTGACATTCCAAATGATTCCGGGTCCCGGGGTAATAGATTTTGGTCGGATTTTAGATCCCGGTAATACTGGCCCCAGGCCATTTGATAGACATATAGCATCTCCCACTGAGGGGATTTAGACAAATATGCTTGACTCTAGGGTGGGGAATTAGACCCCAAAAAATAAAATTTGTCAAATTCCCCTGGGTCAGCCTGCCGCTCTCCCCCCCCCCCCCCCCTTGGGGGAAAATATTGATATGTGCATAAAACAGAAGCTTCTTCCATATTGCTTAATCTCTACAATCCACTTCTAGGTCCAACTTCTCCAAGTATACAAATAATCTAAACAATAAAAGAAACAACACATTCTAAATGTACATGTATATATGTTGGCTTTGATTCTGCACACATGTTACTAAAAGCAAGAACGTCTTTTATATTTATTTTACTATATGAATTTATTTTTTACGTTTATAACAGTGCCTTTGTGATTTCGATTTCGATTTGTTTGTTTTTTCTACTTTCTTAATAACCTATTAAGCAATATTTAAAATTTATAACTGAATCTGAGGCATTTCAAGAATATCAGAAATCATAATGAAAGACTTATCATGCATATAATATCAGATCAAATAAAATCATAGATATTAATACATTTGCTTAAAAAAGCTCCACTTATGAGATCTAACAAAAATGTTATAAGAATGAATATGAGAATTAATAGAATCCTTACCAATTTGACAGAACTCCCCTGTGAATTCTGTGGATGAACAGTCGCACTGCACGCCTTTATCACGTGTCACACAAACTCCACTGTTCAGGCAAGGGTTGTTTCTCATGCACTGGTCATTGTCCAGAATTATGCCCTGACTGTCCAGGAGGTCAGGTTTGGTCATCTCCTTCCCACAGTTGCTGTAGAACAGGTTTCGAACTGAACCGCGCAATCTTGGCTCGTATTTCACATGCGGTTGAGCAAGCTTTTCTAACTGCGTATTGAAGGTATTTGGAAGACCACCGATGTAGACGTAATTATCTATTGAATCACCAAATGTCTTGTAATCGATGTCATATTTTAGATGCTCTTTCATAATTGAAGTCTTATCAACAACGAGCGTTGTTTGCCGTCCTACCCGCATAAGTTTAACAAGATGCCATTCATTGTCGTTCAAATTCCCCATTGCAGATGACATCATGTATAATTCTCTATTCAGCTTAAAACGTAAATGCATAAATCCATCTATAAGTTTTAACTCAAAATAGTCTGGATTTTTCTGTTTATCACCGCTATCAACATAAAACAACAATCCATTTGATACATTAGTCTTAAATTCAAACTCAATTGTTCCATTATGGCATGGAGTCCACTGTGAAAATTTTCCAAAACTTGTCGCTGATCCATCAAATTTAAACGAACCACATACTTTAATAAATATCAAGACTAAAACCATGAAAAAGTGCCTACAACACTTGCTCACTATGGATGCCATCTTTAGTTTGTACCCAAAACCGGTCTCTTAAAATTTCTGATTCAAATCAGAGAATTACTTCGCTATTACGCTACTGATGAACTCTGAAATCAATACGATTATTCATTCCACTCCAGTGATCAGTTTAAGACAGCGAATTCCAATACAGGCCAACACTGTGTCGTACTTCTGTTCTGTACGTGTTATGCTATATATGCAAAGTATTGCTGCAAATAAGAAAACTGAATTTGGTTTTCAAAAGCAACTTATAGTTTAAATTGTAATTTTGCTTACATATTTATTTAACAAAAATACAGTGATCGTTTCCAGGTCCTTTTCATGATAGAAAATATTCCATAAAAATCAAAAAAATCACACTACTCAACAAAATAAATTATTTTCATTAAACAAATATTCACATCGCTTTCTATGTGCAGATCATTGTTTTCCAGCAATACAACATACTCCCATTCATCATAGTTGATTCCTAACCAAGTCAAGTGAGCTGCAAATTCAGAAGTGAAAGTAATGAAACACAGCCACAACTCTGGCAATAATCCATTCACACTATTGGACACAGACAGTTCCGTCTTGACCTATTCCTGTTAATCAGTCGATCATCCAAGTCCATTCAAATCAATGGTTTCCCTGTGCTATTGGTAAGAAAAAGGTGAAATAGACATCTTTCCCATATCCAATAGTATATCACTGTAAAAATAGTTGAAAAACCTGTCTGGTAAATCCTATAGCAGCCAATATTGGCAACAAACTCTTGGAGTCGTTGAGCAGCATCAAAATCAATAACTCCACAGCACAAAATCAGAGGACAATACTGGGTTTTAGCCTGTAGCAGCTCTGCCTCCAAATATCGAAGTCTGAAGTGGCTGGTTCACTCCGCCAGTAATAACAGGCTTATAGACAAGACTATGGTTGTGAGGAGGCAGTCATAATTGCTGATACAAACGCATTGCATCACATTTCCACCATTTCTTGGATTGCAGAAAATGAAATCCATCCATATGATGATACTATGAGTATTGTAGGCTTATTTCCATATCTGCTCTTAAGGTATTTCAAGAGAAGTGGTGAATGAAATATTTGACATTTTTGAAATGGTGATCAATTTGTGATCTCATATCAGAAGAGATAACATCTGAAAACATGGCAGATTCCTGGGAATGATTACATAGTTTTTGCTATGAATAATGTAACATGATAGGAATTTAACTGCTTTTTTCTTTACTACCGTAAATTAAAGGTTACATAAATCAATTTTTTAACTTAATTCATTCTTAACATACTTTCTGATTTTAAAATGATTTTTAAATTAATTTTTAGAAGATTTTTTTTTGCTACATTTTGTTGCAAATTACCTTTATAATAATTGAACACCCATGTTGAATGTCAAAATTTTACACTACCGGTACTTGAATCTAAAGAAGGTTAATCAATGCATGAAACACGGTTACTCAATGACCTCTTTTACAGAAAACAGCCATATTCACTACAGCCAGAATAGTCTCAACTGTTAAAACTGTTCCCCTAATTAGTAATTCGTTGATTTGAATTAACATATGCCATTCACTTAAAAGTAATGCACATATTTAATCTACATACATCTATTTAGAACCCTTTGTATTTAGCTACACATTACTTAAACCTCTAGGGGGACTGCATAAAATACAACTTATTCTGCACTTAGTGCTATTAGTAATATGTACTTACAGACATTTTACTGTCATGTCCTAATTTGGTAAATCAATAAAAATGTGCTTAGTAATAAGTGTAAAGTGTTACAAAAACAGTAAAACTGTAACATTTCATACGAACAAATTTTTCTGTAAAATATGAACACCATATATTCATTAGTGTCCCAAAAATGGTCCATAAGATTGGAACAATTTTTATTATCTTGCAAAAAAGAACAAAATTATAATAACATAAAGGTACTTTAAACACAAAGGACAGAAACCCAAAAAGAACTATTTACAGATATTTAATATTTTTAACTTATATACTGATTCTGGATATTATAAATCATTTTCTGGATACAATCATCTCTCTCACTGAAAAACAACAACATAGTGAGAGCTAATATTGAGCACAAAATACAACTGCACAGAATGAAATGCATCACTGAATGGTACTTTGATTACTGTGTGGCTGCACAACCCCCATGCCAACAGACTTTTATGTCTGATACCAATCTCTGAAACATCATGCAAAGAAGCCAATCCTGGGGCACAGTTATTGTAAAATGCATGAATCAATGAATAGAGGGGCATTGTGTGTGTGTTTTTCAAGCCTTTCATTTCCAAATTATCTCAAAATAGGAGAAGTAAAATAGATCTCAGTTTTTGTTTGAAACATGTAAACATGCCCTGAAAAGTGCTCATTCATTATCAACATGAAACAGATAGTAAAGGAACATGTTCACAGAATCGAAAACATACAGAATTTCTTGTTGCGGATTATGAACCAAGACAAGAAAAAGTATCACACTGTATATTCGCTAATAAAAGCAGGCTTATCCAGGACAGCACTTTCCGTCTACAGTGGATTTATGTTTAGAAGATACTTCCTTGAAACAGAAAATGCCATAAAAGCGGTAAGTGTTGTCCCAGATCAGCCTGTGCGGACTGGACAGGCTGATCCGGGACAATACTTTACGCACGTGCATTAAGCCCAGTTTTCCAACAAAACGCCTTAATTGTTTTAAGTGCTCTTTATACCACGTGTAGTGGATAATGTACATCACAGTTATAATATTCAAGTACTGATCAGTGTTATTGAATGAGAATTGTAAGGGCTATTCTCCTGCATGGAAGAAGAAGCTATTGTAATGCTCGTAACAGAGTCAAATTTAGAACTCGCAACATGCAAATGCAAGTACAAAATTAGTTTTGCAAGTAATATCAGTAGCTCGCCAAAACTTGTGAGAAAAAAATATGTGTTCATAACAACAAGGCATGCAAGGGTGGACATTTTTTAATCAAGCAATATTTTTTCTATCATTCATTTAAAAACATAATAAAAAAACACATTTTCTTCCACAGAATTATCATATTGGCCATCATTTTTCTTTCACCCATATATAAATATATCAACAAATGCCCCGCTATGAACCCATGGGTTACACACAACCATATGAGAGGTTTTGCTATTACAGTGTACTCCCTTAATACCGGACTCCCTATAAACCAGAAACCTCTGAAAACAGAACAGATGCTCCAGTACTGTATTTTGCCCTATCTGTTTAATGTGCAAAAGCCCTCAGTATACCTGAACCTCTGTATTATGAATCAAACAGCAGTAGCTGTACATCACTTGGTTTCAGTGTACAAATTGACACCTATAAACCAAACAGGGTGGTAAATGTGTCAATCTGCAGTAATACATTGTCTCCAGGACGTGACTGTCTTGCTGCGGGCCAAGTGTACGCTTAAAAGGATTTTTATGGGCCACACTTCCACACCATATTAAGACTCGAGATAATTATGTATAGTCACTTACTGAATGGGTATTGCATAATTATTATAAAATACGTGTAAACAACAAAACGTGTTAATTAGACTGTTCTCATTTGTGTATAAAATATTTTACCATTTTACGATCAATTAATTTTAATTCCTCATTAACAAAAATGTTAATTTCTCGCAACTATTAATGATGAATTAAAACAAATGTGCAGCTTGGGTTATATCCACCCAACAAAACATTGCAGCTACAGCCACAAGGTCAGGGGATCATACATTCAAAGCCATGTACAGGAAGTTCCTCATACAATCCTTGCTGTACATGATGGAATTCAGTGACAGCGTAACCACCCTGTGTAAGCAGACAACGCTTTTGGATGCTATACAGTAAATCAAGGAGTTGTAGACATCTATTAAAGAATCAACAATTGCAAAGTGCTTTAATGCTTCCAGGTTCTGCCAGAGGTTGCACCATGCCTCTGATGAGGAGTACGATGAAGATGATGTTCCCATGGCTGACCTAGTTAGGGATTTTTGCTTTGGAATGGCTGATGCTGACAGCATAGATGATGACCTGGAAACAGAAGACCCATCAGATGTCTGGGAACAGGATCTTGTAGACAAATACGTCCACACTGATGCCACTGTTGATGATGATTCCAATAATGCAGACACAGAAGTGCAGTCTACAGTGCAGTGTGAATGTATTAGAATATATGCCACTCGCATTTATTTGATTGTTGCAAAAATGGTCAAATTCGAGCCTTGACTGGCAACGAGCTAATCATAAAGTACTTTGAACGAGACTGCTTGCCCTGCTTCGAAGGAGCTTATGTCATGCTAAAATTGTTCCACAAAAAGGACATTTTTCAAGGGGGTATGCTAAGAGAAATTCACTTGTCATGCAATACAATTAACAAGCATACGTAATAGCATTTAAAACTGCATGATGTACATTCCATGACTGGTTAGAAATGACTGATTGCTGTTATTTTGGGGAACACGTATAAAACAATAAACCAGCCTGAAACAAATTCTTGAACAGGAATCTGCAATCTGTTTAATATTAAGTTGATGGACACCACCCATATAATGATTGAATTTCTTCCATTAGACATGGTGTGTAGAAATGCAGTGATTTTTTTCACAGCTTTGGTAATGGGTCCCGTACCCATCAAATTGGGAATTTCACATCGAGAAAACTTGCAATTGGGAAAAATATAAGATATAAATAGATTTAGAATTTAAACCTACATGCCATATGTCCCATATCGTCGGGGATTGTCCCGGAAATGCACTGCCCGTCCCGCAGTCCCGGAATTAGTTCATATGTCCCGGAAATCATATAAACTGTGCATACCTAAATTAGATTTACTTTTGACAGACCACTAATCCCCTAATTTATCCCCAAGGCAATGCATACCCGATTAGGCAACGTGTCATGAACGAGCAATTAACAGCAGTTGCCACACTGCATTCTTTAGCTGCAATCAGTCACCAAGTAGCTCCCCCCCCCTTCAAGGCCGAGCTTCATTCCCACAGATAAATGGATATGAGCCATTTAAAACGCCGCGTAATTTAAGTTTGCCAATGCCGTGAACAGTCGACCAATCGGCGTAATAAACATTTATACTGGCATTAGTAAGTGTATACATGCATTTATACTGGCATTAGTAAGTGTATACATGCATCAGTTGATAACGAAAGAGTACTTATAATCGCGACCATAAGTAAAAGCAGTTTTCTCAATTGTTTCCGTTGTTCACAATATCCGCAGCTAGTTTGCTACCTAAATAAGGCATTGTTTTAAATTACTTTCCTTGGAATTTCGAGTAAAACAGTCATAAACACTAATTTTGTGTTATACCTTGTAAAACCTGTGTTTTGCTAGAAAGAGCAAGAAATGTATGCTGGCACCAACGACGTCACATTCCACACATGGAAAGCGTGCTTGTACTGACCATGTGCTTTGCTAAAAATCGACGTGTCAACTGACAATAAAAACTTTGTATTGAAAAAACTTTCAAATCTTTACTTTTTGTATATAAGTTTTGTAGTGCAATAACTTTGCAATCTTTAGAATTTTAATGTATATATTTTTTTGTTACGAGTACTTATAAAAATTGTTATTACATAAATGATATGAGGCATGTCATGGGAAACTTCAGCTTAATGCATGTGGGTAAAGTGTCGCCCAAATTAGCTTGTGCAGTCCTGTGTCGTCCTGGATTTGCCTATGCTGACATGCATTAAGCCCGAATTTCCCATGGGAAACTTGGGCTTAATGCATGTGGGTAAAGTGTTGCCTGGATTATCCTGTGCAGTCCACACAGGTTAATCCGGGACAACACTTTCTGCCTACAGTGGATTTCTGTTTAAAGGGACTACATCGAAACAGAAAATATCATCAAAAGCGGAGTGTCATCCTGGCTTTGCCTGTGCTGACATGCATTAAGCCCCAGTTTCCCACAACATGCCCCATACAATTTATGTAAAAATAATTCTGCAAATATTTGCAAATATTTGTTTTCTAAGCAAGTGCTGATGACTGGCCATATTTGTTATTGAACCTTTTAAGATGTGAGTCTATGAATAGAAGACTAAGCTTCAGATGTCTGACTTGAAAACTGATAGTTGTGTTTATTATGTGTATTCTATTCTATAGGTTTGAGTTATTTGTTACATTAAAGTTACAACCAACATTTAGACCAATTGTGCACTGAGGAAAAAAGCACTTCACCAGTTACAAGTTTGCCCCGTAACATGACTTTCGATAAGGACAAACTTCTGTAAGCAAAGTATATATACTAATCAAAACACATAACGCCTCACGTATTCAAAGCTCCTTTTAATACATAACAAAGATAGTAACATTCAGTCACAGGTAACCAAAACACTATATATGTTACACAAATATGTTCCAATAGTAAAATTGTGCCAAACAGTGTACACAATGAGGTTTAGCTCAAAAACGAGCGCAAGGGACATAATGAAGAATCGCACAAGTCAATAACAGTCCCCTTCAGTACCGCAGTGAATCTCTGACACATGGCAAGAAGAAAGTGGTCACCGTGTCCAAAGGAATGGTGACACCGTGTCCAAAGGAATGGTGACCACTCTTGTTTTGTCATACATTTTCCTATGCATTAAAAGGAGCTTTAAATATGTGATGTGTTAGGAGTTTTGATTACTAAATTTTAGCTATTTATTTGTTTAATAAGAGATAATAGGAAATAATCAGAGTTTTGTTTGAATTTTTCAGCAAGCAATTTATGGATTAATGCATGATTCTCCATCTCTCAATACACCTTGCAATTGTACCACAAAAACTCATGTCTGTTTGCTGCTAGATAAAAAGGTAACAGAATGGAGATACTTGTTCTCTCTTGTTTCATAATTGCATGAAATAATCACTGAATGACAATACTAGAACAGAGGTTGGAGAATAAGGCATATCTGAAGTATGCATAAATCAAGATAAAAAGTTCCAATGAATGAAACAGAGGCAGCTTTTTACTGGGTTGGACCAGTGACCAATCCTACAAAACTGTAGAACAGGTGGTGAACAATTGTGTGAGCATCCTGGAGGCATGTAGTATTGTGGCTATGTTTCTCCATATATCAGGTACAATATACTGTTGCGGCAATGTTTTTCACTGCTTTAAGAATGGGTACGGTACCCATCAAACTGGGAATTATGCCTCAAGAAATCTTGCAAATCGGAAATACATTTAAGAAAGTAATTAACTAATTGGATTAATTAATTACTTAAAACTAGTCTTATATAGGTATTTTAATGGTGTTTATCCGTAGCCATACAGTAATTAATTGACTGACAAAGTAGATTCACATTTCCTATGTATTATTTTGTTTTTTTTTGGTTACTTCAGATTTAGGAATTTTTCATTCCAGTTGGGAAAATAAAACCATATTTGGCATTGTGAATGCATGGATCCTTTTACTGGACCCTGTTGAATAACGTAAACACCCTGTTGACTAACGTAAACACCCCGTTGAATAACGTAAACACCCTGTTGAATAACGCAAACACCCAGTTGAATAATGTAAACACCCTGTTGACTAACATAAACACCCTGTTGAATAACATAAACACCCTGTTGACTAATATAACACCCTGTTGACTAACCATAAACACCCTGATGAATAACGTAAACACCCTGTTGACTAATGTAAAAACCCTGTTGACTAACGTAAACACCCTGATGAATAACGTAAACACCCTGATGAATAATGTAAACACCCTGATGAATAACGTAAACACCCTGATGAATAACATAAACACCCTGATGAATAACGTATACCCTGTTGAATAACGTAAACACCCTGATGAATAACGTAAACAGCCTGATGAATAACGTAAACACCCTGTTGAATAACGTAAACACAGTGTTGAATAACATAAACACCCTGTTGAATAACGCAAACACCCTGTTGACTAACATAAACACCCTGTTGAATAACCTAAACACCCTGTTGACTAACGTAAACAATCACTGACCTGCCATAGCAATTGGAGATTAAGACATTGTCAGAACTTTCTTTATTTCTGAATGAAAAACAAAAATTGCCAGGCCCGGCTAGCTCAGTTGGTAGAACGCTGGACTGTCAATCCAGGGATCATGAGTTCCAACGCCAGCCCAGCCACATAACTTGTTTGGGGCTTGGTCATGAAATTATTTATACAGCCATTCCCCCCCCCCCCCCAACCTCTGATTCAAGTAGGGCAGTTGTCAGTTATTGGCATAGGTATGTGCAGTTAGTACTAGTAAACAGCTTGGATCTGCTAAGCTTGCCCAATGCCCAGGAAAAGTGTAAGTTGATTAACTGACCAGTGTGATATGACTGAAATACTGTAATAACATGGCAAAAAATCCAAACAAACAAAAACATCTGAATGAAAAGTAATTGGTTCAAAGGACTTGTCCATGGCTAAAAGACTAACTAAATGACATTTCAACTGGTCTTTATTTGTACATGCCTTAAAAGTGCTTTATGTTTTATCCTCTAAATTTATATAGTTATTAGCTTATCCAATTGGTTTTACAGTGATAAAAAGGCTAATAAGTTTGAAGCCATTTTTCATTAACATATAAACACACAACACAATTTGGGGACTGTTTTAATTCGCACAAAGAGCATACTACACTAGAAAATCAGAGAATGACAAGGCTTGTCAAAACATGTGACGAATGCCCCCAAAGCATATGCTTGTCAGAGGAAGGCAACACAATGTCAGTTACATGTTGGCAAAAATGACGCTTCCTACAAAAAGAGTTATGGTCCTTGTACTCTGCACTTCCTCTCAACAACATCTATCAATATATGTGGATTTATTTTAAATCACTTCAATACTAATGGAGTTATGCACTGCACAAGAAAATTAACTGAAGGGCTTTAACTCCATAAATATTGAAGAAATAGTTGTGGTCCTTGTACTCTGCACTTCCTCTCATTGTCTTCTATCATTATATGAAGTTTTATTTCAATCCCTTCAATACTAATGGAGTTATGCTCTGCACAAAAAAATTAATGCTTCACATAAGGAAATAAAACAAAGGGCAATAACTCCGTAAATATTGAACAAAGAGTTGTGGTCCTTGTGCTCTGCACTTCATCTCATTGTCCTCTATCATTATATGAAGTTTCATTTGAATCCCTTTAATACTAATGGAGTTATGCTCTGCACAAGACAATTAAACAAAGGGCAATCTCCATAAATATTGATTTAAGAGTTACGGTCTTTGTGCTCTGCACTTCCTCTGAATGTCCTCTTATCATCATATGAAGTTTTATTTGAATGCCTTCAATACTAATGGAGTAATGCTCCGCACAAGAAAATTAATACTTCACATAAGGAAATAAAACAAAGAGCAATAACTCCATAAATATTGAAGAAAGAGTTGTGGTCCTTGTGTTCTGCACTTCCTCTCATTGTCCTCTATTAGTATTTGAAGTTTCATTTGCGTCCCTTCAATACTCGTGGAGATAAGCTCCGCACAAGAAAATTAAACAAAGGGCAATAACTCTGTAAATATTGAAGAAAGAGTTGTGATCCTTGTGCTTTGCACTTCCTCTCATTGTCCTCTATCATTATATGAAGTTTCATTTGAATGCCTCCAATACTAATTGAGATGTGCACTGCACAAGAAAATTAAACAAAGGGCAATAACTCTGTAAATATTGAAGAAAGTGTTGTGGTCCTTGTACTCTGCACCTTCTCTCATTGTCCTCTATCATAATATGAAGTTTTATTTGAATCCCTTCCATACTAATGGAGTTATGCCCCGCACAAGAAGAGTGGACGGACGGACAGACGATGCAATTACTATATGCCCCCGAAGTTGCCTTTGGGGCATAAAAACAGTAGACCATTAAAACTTATCATTTAGAACTTATTATTAGTTGATATCACAAGAAATCGACATATTTTAACTGTCTAAAAATATACAACTTGTGCATAATGAATTGCAAATTCCTTCAAGCAAGGCAAACCTGCAAAACAATTAATTAAAAAACAACAACTTTAAATTCATTATATAAACAGGATTAAATTCTGTAAAGCAAAGGGTTTTTCAAAACAACACAAACTCTAGAAGTTTATTTGTTCAGTTCAGATTGCAATCACGGTGCAATTAAACAAAACTTCACGCTTGTTTATTGCTCAATAAATCCTGCAAAAAAATAGGTGTATTGTTCTCTATGCACTCTAGAGTTCTAAGCATTCATTTCAGATAATAATGTACTTGAAAAACAGATTTTCTGGAAATAAAACCACCAGAAGTCAAATTGAGAAACTTCAAACAGTCTAAAATATGAGCTGTATAAATCATTGTAAGATATGAAGCTGTACACATGCATGGTAATTAAACACTGCTGTTATTGTACAAAGAGTATGATATGAAACAATGAATCAAAACGCTGACAGTGTAGAAAGACTGTTGGCAATAAAAAAAACAAAAGCATTTGAATTATGCACCTATCAATATTTTTACCCCAGGCAGGGGAGGGGGGGGGGGGAAAGCAGCGGGGCAGACCTAGGGGAATTGACAAATGTTATTTTTGGGATCTAACTCCCCACCCTAGAGCCAACTATTTGTCTAAATCCCCTCAGTGGGAGAAGCTATATATCTATTAAATGGCCCGGGGGCGTATATTACCGGGATCTAAAATTCGACAATAGTCTATTTCCCCGTGATCGAGAATCATTCCGCGTGTCAAATTCCCACGTCGGGAATCGCTTTCAGTCTAAAGTCCCGTATATGCCCCCTGCATCCCCCCCCCCACCCCGGGGGAAAACATTGATAGGTGCATTATTACATTATTAGCACATTTTTGCTAAAAAGGAAACATTTGTTTGAATGAAGTTCAATTTCCCACCTTTAAACCATATAACGTAGCTTTTTATTCCAAATTATACGATATATGTTTAAGTGTTCATGCTCTGGTTAAAAATGCAGTTAGCAAAATTTTTCTCAACAAGACGGCCACAAGGCCTTAGGTCGCTCACCTGAGGGGCCAAGGAACTTATCTGTTTTGAGGAAGTTTCATGAAGATTCGGCTAAAAAGGTGGCCTTTAGAGTGCTCACAAGCTTTTTTTTTTTAAATTTGGCCTGGTGACCTAGTTTTTGACCCCATGTGACCAGGTTTTGAAATTGTCCTAGATATTATTGGGACAAATGTTCTGAGCAAGTTTCATGTTGGTTGGGCAAAAAATGTGTCCTCTAGAGTGTTAACAAGCTTTATACAGTTTTCAATATAGCCATATACGGAAAACTGCCCCGCCCCTGGCGTCCATGTTTTTCAAAGGAGAGCAATCATTTTTGAACAAATGTTTTGAGCAAAATTCAAGACGTTTTGGGCAAAAAATTTGACTTCTGGAGTGTTAACAAGCTTTGTCTTCAATTTGACCTAGTGCCCTAGTTTTTGACTCCACATGATTCAGTTTCGAACTGGGCCGAGATATCATTGGCACAAATATTCTGTGCAAGTTTCATGAAGACTGGGCAATAAATGTGGTCTATAGTGTGTTAACAAGGTAAATGTTGACGACGACGACGGATCATTGTACGACAGACAAAAGGCGATCAAGAAAGTTCACCATGAGCATGTTGTGCTCAGGTGAGCTAAGAACAATTGTGATTATGATATGTTTAGATCAAAGTTTACAGACATTGTTGTACTATTTTCTTCTTAATTGTAGATCGGGATGACATGTCATAATTTTAATTTGTGGGATGGATTTTTAATCGTTCCAGGCATTGGGCAAGCAGGTTACTGCGAAGACTGTTGAATTATAACAAGAAATATATTTTTTAAGATCTTTGCTAATATGGAATAAAAATTAAACTTCCAGTATAAATATTGAAAACAATGTAATTAAGACTAGATCCGAATGGCATACAATACTCAAATACTAGATAATGCTAGTAGTTTACCCCTCCTATCATACCATTATATATAAATTATTACTTAATATGATTACGTGTGTTTTTTTATACATCAACATTTTATAACATGTTCTTTGGTTAATTTAGAATTATCTAATGAAACTAGTATTGTCACATGAGTGACGGATATACCCCCATAATATGGTGGTTGTCACAAAACGATGGCATCCATTAGAAAGAAATGGACCGAGAGAGAATGCTTTAATTTGTGAATGGTCAACAGTGTATTTGGAAAAATGTAATTTCAATAGGAGCCATAACTCTGTCAACATTTAGTGGTTCGTAACCAAAGTTGAACTTTATCTGTATTTTATGATGTTACACCTATTTACCAAAAATAATTTAAATATGTGAAGCCTTTCATGAGTTATTGTCCATGTTTTTCGGGAATTTAAGTCGAAAAGAGGCCATTACTGTGTCAAAATTTAGTGGTTTGTAACCAAAGTCGAACTTGACCTGTATTTTTTTATGCTACACACATGTACCAATTATTATTTAAATATGTCAAGCCATTGTTGAGTTATCATCAGGAAACCATGTTTTTCGGGAATTTAAGTCAAAAAGAGGCCATTACTGTGTCAAAATTTAGTGGTTTGTAACCAAAGTCGAACTTGACCTGTATTTTATGATGCTACACATGTGTACCAATTATTATTTAAATATGTCAAGCCATTGTTGAGTTATCATCAGGAAACCATGTTTTTAGGGAATTCAAGTCAAATAAAGGGCCATAACTCTGTCAAAATTTAGTGGTTTGTAACCAAAGTCGAACTTGACCCGTATTTTATGATGCCACATGTAAACCAAGAATTATTTGAATATGTCAAGCCATTCTTGAGTTATCGTCCGTAAATCATGTTTTTAGGGAATTTTAAGTCATAAAGGGGCCATAACTCTGTCAAAAGTTAGTGGTTTGTAACCAACATCGAACATGACCTGTATTCTATGATGTTACACTTGTGCACCAAAAATTATTTGAATATGTCAAGCCTTTCTTGAGTGTTCATCCGGAAACCATGTTTTCAGGGAATTTAAGTCAAAAAGGGCCATAACTCTGTCAAAATTTAGTGGTTTGTAACCAACATTGAACTTGACCTGTACTCTATGACGTTACACATGTGCACCAAAAATTTTTGGAACAATTTCTTTACTTATCATCAGGAAACCAACAAGAGCTTCAGAGGACAGCACGCTCGACTATTCGAAGTATTTCAGTTGGTACATATTATGGATAGTGAAACGGGCATAAATTTGTTAAAATACAATAGTTTTAAGTGAAGCCTTCTTTAGTTTATAAATTTTTCTAACAAAAACTTTAACCACAAAAGTCTATGTAAAAAGTGGGCTAACTCTGTGAAAATACAAAACATAGTTATGGGTAATGTTGCCCCTGATACTAGAGTTGATGACAAAGGTTAGTTCCAAGTTTCAAGTGAATAACTTATGTAGTTTTGAAGTTACCAAACTTTTGAATATAAACTTTAACCAGAAAATCTATGTAAAAAAGGGGCATAAATCTGTCAAAATACAAAAAAGAGTTAAGGGGAATGTTGCCCATGACACTGGAGTTGATGGTAAAGGTTAGTTCCAGGTTTCAAGTTAATAACTTATGTAGTTTTGAAGTAACAAAACTTTTGAATATAAACTTTAAACAGAAAATCTTAGTGAAAAAGGGGCATAACTCTGTCAAATTACAAACCATAGATATGGGTAATGTTGCCCCTGACACTAGAGTTGATGACAAAGGTTAGTTCCAAGTTTCAAGTGAATAACTTATGTAGTTTTGAAGTTACCAAACTTTTGAATATAAACTCTAAACAGAAACTCTCAGTGAAAAGGGGGCATAACTCTGTCAAAATACAAAATCGAGTTATGGGTAATGTTGCCCCTGGTACTAGAGTTGATGGTAAAGGTTAGTTCCAAGTTTCAAGTTAATAACTTGTGTAGTTTTGAAGTAATAAAACTTTGGAATAGAACTTAAAATAGAAAATCTATTAGAAAAAGGGACATAACTCTACCAAAATACAAAACAGAGTTATGGGGAATGTTTACCTTGATACTGGAGTTGCTGACAAAGGTATATTCCAAGTTTAAAGTGAATATCTTTTGCAGTATTGAAGTTATAAAACATTTGAATATTAACTTTAACATGTGAAAAAGGGGCATAAGTCTGTCAGATACAAAACTGAGTTATGGGGAATTTTGCCCTTGATACTGGAGTTGATGTCAAAGGTTAGTTCCAAGCTTCAAGTGAATACCTTATGTAGTTTTGAAGTTACAAACCTTTTGAATATAAACTTTAACCAGAAAATCTATGTGAAAAAGGGCATTACTCTGTCAAAATACAAAACAGAGTTATAGGGAATGTTGCCCTTGATACTGGAGTTGATGACAAAGGTTAGTTACAAGTTTGAAGTGAATACCTTATGTCGTTTTGAAGCTACAAAACTTTTGAATATAAACTTTAACCAGAAAATCTAAGTGAAAAAGGGGCATAACTCTGTCAAAATACAAAACAGAGGTATGGGGAATGTTGCCCCTGACACTGGAATTGATGACAACGGTATATTCCAAGTTTCAAGTGAATAACTTATGTAGTTTTGAAGTTACAAGACTTTTGAATAAAAACTTTAACCAAATTCAGACGCGGATGCGGACGCCGGGGATAGTTGGAAAGCTAAACTATTCTTCAAAAAGTCTAGCTAAAAACTTTCAACTCTTGATTAGACTTATTTCTATCTGATACTTTTTTACCGTTACTTAGATCTACATATGCCCAATTCATGAATGACAGTTATGGTGAATATAAAATTATGATATAAATATTTAAAAACAAATTTCAGAATACTCAATAAAAACATATATACAGTAGAACCTGTCTAAACCAAATGGCGTCGGGACCGGGTCGATTGTTCAGTTTTCAGAGGTGTTCAGTTTACCCAGGTTTTTTTTTAAATGTCATTTTCCTTTAAAAATGTACGTTCTATTATATATGTTTATTTGAGTATATAATAAGACAAGACAACATGTTAATGTTTACACTTTTATAATTGTTTATTATTTTGTTATTTACAATTAAAAATGTGTATTTGTACATAAAACGACACTCAAACTATCAATCAAACAAGTTCATGAATGTATTTAACGTACAACTTATTTACATCTGTTTAAAGAAATCACCAATTGTTGACTGCTGTGATTAGTTTAAACATATTTATTTTAGCTAGATTAAATTGCAATCTATCAGTGCCAGAATTGACTATATGTATAACTTAACTACATTATTGTGAAACATTACAAATTGTACAGTGTAGGTAAATTTCAACATAAAGCACTGCCTACGGGTGCTGACAGAGTAAGTTTATCACTGTCATGAAAAGCGCATTATGATAAACCTAGTAGTTAGGAGCACTGATTGTTAGTTCTTTGTAGTCTACCGTTTGTTAGTATAACGTAGTCCTGAGTCAAAAGTAGGTCACACGATGCAAGCTCTCAATTTTCCATGGTTCAAAATTAATAAATTGCAGTAATTTGTTGTGAAAATATTCAAAATGAGAATCGGTAACAAGAAAAAAACATTTTCACAACGAGTAAAAAATACCAGACAGAGCGCATTAATTTAGTGGTTTTATTCCAGGACACTTGGGTGAATATTTTGGTTACATACAAGTTAATAGCGAAAGTAGGGGCTATCATTAGTTTAAAGTGACATTTATTATAAATTGACTTTTTAAAACTGTATTTGTAACAAGAACACTGCCTACGGGTGCTGGACGCTCGACTTTCTAATATTTCATAGTACTTTAGGCTTTTGCTTATAGACTAAGTTTATCACTGTCATGATGTATTTTGAATTTCAAGTCAATACCTCTCATAGATATTGAGAAATTTGACCTAAAGCTAAACATTTTAAGTTGAAATAAGAGCAATAACTCCATCAAAATCCTTGATAGAATTACCTCCTCTTGTCTACAAAATAAGTTCATCACTGTGATCATGTACTTTAAGTTTCATGTCAATAGACCATATTGACAAGCGGTCAGGTGGTCTGTTCTAGTTAAACATGCTATCTTGCAGCTGAGCGCTGTACTCTGTACATGTTTACAATAGCAATACACTGACCAGCTTTGGTGGGAAGGCTTTGTTGGTAATTAGCACTGATAGGCCCAGATAAAGATCCTAATAAATAAACAATTAGCACACCAAAATGAATTTGTAACACATATTTACTATTCAATTCTCTGTGCATTAATGCTCTGCAATTGGGTCTTTAACTAAAGTCAAAATGGCATCTTAAAAGTTCTGCAGAGTCGACTAAAAAACTAAATGGGATTCCCAAGTTATTCTCTATCATTAAATTGTTGACTACATAAAACAGAATCGAAAAAAATAGACCGTTTAATAAAGGGTATAATTTATTTGTGAAAAGTTACAGACACGAAGTTTTTGTTTGTAAGACAGTTGACCAGTTTCAAATTAAAGCACAGTGTTGGAGAAGTCAAAGAAAAAATTAGAAATCACATTTTTTGTCAACGGCAGTCGTCAGCAGTATTGCGTGGTATGCAATAACATTAATAGTTATTTAACATAGTTTTTATACCAAATAACGTTAATATTATACATAGTGTATATATTACAACAGCTAAGACATTAATCTGAACAAAATATTCATGATATAATTATATTTAAATGCATTATTATATTTAAACAACATCTTCACCCTTATTTACTGGTCTGGTGGTGTGTGTAACCATCTGAATTGCCCTCCTCTACACAGCTAACCATTGGGTGACCGGTCAGCAAAAAGATAGCGGAAATACCAGCAGACATGTCTTGTACGGAGGTTGGGCAAGTGTGTCATAAAACCAAGAATGGGGCGAGGGGGCGGGGGACCAAATCGAACCTGAACCAGTGATGAAGTTGACTTTTAGGAGGCTACAACTGACAGACAACTGCGGAAACGGGTAGCAGTACAGAGCATTTTGTATGATGCTAGAATAAAAAACCATAGAACATCCTCAATGACGGAAGATATTGAAGCAGTTACTGATGTCCTTGGTGGAAGAAATCCAAATTAATTATTTGTCAAAGGGACAGGTATCAGGTGTAAATTAAACCTTACTGTATTTGGTGAAATTCCTATAGGCACACTACTGAGCTACCAGTTGAGTGACTATCTCAGCACGGAATTTACAGCCTACGTCCTTACCACCGAAAACATCATATTAGAAGAATTTTTGATTTTTCCTGAAATCCCCATTCCGCAGCCAAATGAGAATATAAAACGTTAATAACAAGGACACTTCCAGCAGGGACTTTCTCACTTCATGACAGACAGACAGACAGAATAGTTTATTAATGTCTTACTTTTGTACATAGAACAAGGACTATAACAATATAAAAACATGACATATATGTACAAAACCACTCCTAATAGAGTTATAGGGAGATGAACATTTAAAAAAAAAAAAAAAAAAAAAAATTAAATACCATAAGGTTAGTAAAATAGAAATCATTTGTTAAAATGAAGATGTGTATAATCTTCAATGCAAAAATAAATAGTAATCTTAAAACAATGAAAAAAACAACAACGTAGAACTATGTACAACAAATGGATCGCTGTGTATGTATAAGAAATAGTTATTCTGTATGTGTAGTACTAAACAAATAAGAGCATATATACAAGTGGTTTCGGCGCTTAATTAAAATACCATGACAGGCTCTGGCTGTGGATTTAATGATACGATCATCTGACATCAAAAAGTTAAATTTTTCTTCATTGACAGTTTCCGAAAGAAAATTGAAAGCAATTAAACAATCAACTATTGATCAAGCACTGACACAACTTCTGCATTACATGTGCAAAACAGACAGACGGCATCACGGTTTGGAGACATTATGAACTGAAAAAGTGAGGCATACTTAAGAAACTAAAATTGTTACTAGTGTATAATCCATTTCTCATGTCACTGACAAACAGGACACTTCTAGAACTCAAGCACAATGACACTGTATTTCAAACCGGCTTATTAATCAACCCATGCTGTGGATACCTAGGTGCATCCGAAGATGGAAAAGTTATGATTATTACGGACTTTACAAAACATTACGCAATTATAAAGTATCCCTAAATGTATAGGAATTTGACTCCAACAGAAGCAGCAAATAATTACAACTTCTGCTTAGAAATTATAGATGGACAGTTACATAAAAGAGTAATAATTATTTTTACCAGATAACTGGTCAATGGGCACTTGCTGGGGCGGACTGGTGTGACTTTGTGGTATTTACAAACACGGGACTATTTGTGGAACAAATTTATTTTATAAAGTTGTATGGGAAATCATGTTTGAAATATTGTACAATTTTACATAAAAGTTGCAGTATATGTGTAAACAGTACTGACATCACTAATCAGGTCCTTCCGATGCAGCAGAAATAATTGGATCTTGAATGTTGGAAAGAAGGCAGCAAATAGTCCAAATTTGGTTTGCAACACCAACAGTTTTTAATGGAAAGTTTTTGTCGAAAATATGCAAATTTGCTCTTTCAGCGTGTATGCGGTGTTTCGCAATGATATGTGTATCCAATGATATGTGTATCCAATGATATGTGTATCTTGAACATAAGCGGCAGAAAAAGCTTTTGTTTTCCCACAACTGGCGCAATATTCCGGCGAAGTCCCAATTTAGACTGTTTTTGTTACCTTCCATTGTTTTAAAACGCTTGTAAATTGATGCATTGATACACCATCTTCATAACCAGACCCCTTACAATGCAGCACACATCAATTACCGGTAAACACCATAACTACCCTCTGTTATCATAACAACTACAGACTGGACTTGTGTATTTCAACTCCAAATAAACCCACTGTGAGAGTTGCCTTGGGCACCATGTTTACCTAGATAAGATCAGGTGACTTTCTTTGCTGATATGGTCTATAACTCATACAGGTATTGAGAAATTTGACCTAAATGGAAAATTGTAAGTTGAACAAGATTCTGTGTTTGATAAACACACATGCCCCGGTTGGTGCTGGGTAGCCCATTTCATAGTCCAAAATAGGTCAAGGTCAAAGTAAGGTTGGGTGATACGGGTGGTTTGGGAACGGTCATAAGTAAAAACTGTGTAAATATCCAAGTGTTGTAGTAAGTGGTGTTGGTGCTAGAAGAAATGGTAAAATCTAGTTAACCAAGAAATGGCACTTTTGAATTATTTTAAGTCCAAATTAGTTCAAGGTCAAGGTCAAAGTGAGGTTGGGTGATATGGGTGGATTGGGAATGGCCATAAGCAACAACCGTGTAAGTATCCAAGTGCTGTAGAAAGCGGTGTTGGCGCTAGACGAAGCGGTAAAATCTACTTAACCTTGTCACGGACGGAAGGACGGACAGGACGATCATCAAGATGCCGGGGGCATTAAAATGGGGTAATAACTCCCAACAGATTCCTTGAAAGAGTTACCTCCTCTTGTCTGCAGAATGGGGTCAGCACCATATACAAGTTCCTTGAGTTTCAATTTAATGTGTTTGATAGTTATTGAGACATTTTATATTTACCAAAAAATTGTCAAAATATGCCAAGTTGTACATCAAAACAAGGGCAGATAACACTGGAAATACAAACCACAGGGTTACCTGCCTTGCTGTAATAGAGTACCCTTCTGATAGTGAACAAGTATTGAAAGTTTCCAATGGATATCTTTGTTAATTTTTGAGAAATGGACTCTGACAAAAAACTTAACCAGAAAACTTAACTAATGCAAACGCTGACACAGACGCTGAAAATTCGAGTTAATAAATCACATGATATACACATTATGATACATATTACATACATTATCTTTAATAATTTAAATGTAGGACAACAGGCGTTAAATTTTGCTGTTTTGAAGAAGGACCCTTTCTGGTTTTGATTTACTGACTAATAGCCTGCAAAGAAAAGAAGTACTGTTCGGCGATACTTGTTTTGGAAATTACCCTCTTAAAAACCCAGCCAATGTTATTTTAGGGTCTACTAAGTTTCAAACAATAAGTAGAAATGTTCCACATGCAACACAAATTAAACACAAAATCGACACATCACAGCTTTTCTAATTCAAAAAAGTTGCAAGTTATCAATCGATAAACACATTATCACACTTTGCCAATAATAAACTTTGCATGAACATTTGTGATAATTGGTAGAAAACCAACATGTTGGAAAATGTTGCAGAAAAGCCTTGGGTTTCAAGGGCGATCTTTAAGTGGCATAAACACTTCACAGAAGTGCGAGATAGTACAGGAGGGAACATTCGACTTTGAAGAAAACTACTGTTCAGTTAAAAAAGAGGGCCTTAAGGCCCTAGGTCGCTTACCTCAGGGGCTAAGCGAGTTAAATGTTGATTGGGCAAAAAATGTGACCTCTAGTGTTCACAAGCCTATTCTTCAATTTACCCTAGTGACCTAGTTTGTGATACCAAATGACCCACTTTCGAACTTGTCCGAGATATCATGGGAACAAATAGTCTGGGCAAATTTCATGAAGATTGGGCAATAATTGTGGTCTATTGAGTGTTCACAATGTTTATGTTGACCACAAAACGACGAACGACGCATGGCGGACAAAAGGCAGAATTTAGTAGTGTTACCCAAGGACAATTTCTGTCAAATTAGTTTGAAACCCAGCAAGCAGTCTCTGACTAGAAGATTTTCAAAGATTTCTATATAGCAATATAAGGAAACTCCCCCCGCCCCATGGCAGCCATGTTTATTAACAAATCAAAATGATTTAAAGGAAATATGCAGAAAGTCTCCCATGGACCATTACTGTGAAATTAATTAGAAATCCAGCCAGTGGTTTCTGACAAGATTTTCAATGTTTTCTATAAAGCCATATTAGAAAAACTGGCAGCCATGCTTTTTATCGAATCAAACATGATTTGAAGGTATTTGTTAAACTGTTACCCTAGGACCATTTCTGTCAAGTTAGTTTTAAATCCAGCAAACGGTCTCTGACAAGATTTTTAAAGATTTCTATATAGCCTTATTAAGTAAAACTCCCCCGCGCCCTGGCTGCCATGTTTATAAACAAATCAAAATGATTTGAAGGAATTAGGCAGATGGTCAGCAAAGGAACATTTCTATGAAATTGTTCGGAAATACAGCCAGTGAATGCAACCAAGAAGATTGTTAAAATTTTCAATAAAGCCATTTAAGGAAAACTGCCTAATTCCCTCATGGCCATGTTTTTAATGGAGCGGAACCATTTTCTAACTTGACCTAGATATCATAAGACTGAACAAATGTTATGAGCAAGTTTCATGTTGACTGGGCAAACAAGAAAATGTCTTTAAAAAAGACAATCAGCATTGACATTAATATTGAGATATGATTTTTACCCTAAACATAATACAAGAGGGCCAAGATGATCGGTTACATGGCTTCTCGGACCCCAGATTTTTCGGTCCCAACCTATATAAGAAGGCTTCTCTGACTCCAGCTATTCCGGACACCATACAAAAACTCGGATTCCCAAATTAATTTGTGATTCATTCAATAATTATTAATATTTGTACCGTGAATAAACCGATCATACCGCCCCATTTTTTCACCAGTGATACATGAACAACCTAAATAATTATATAACACATTAACAATGTACGAAAATAATTGCGGGATTGAAAAGTATTTAGTGTCAGACGCTTATAGTTATTCTTAAGTAATATGCCCTACCTTCATCTTGAAGTTATCTATGCATAATACATACACATTTCGAAGTCAATGAATCATTTATACTGTTTATCCTCAGGAAAAGCAATCTTCAGAAAACATTCAGCCTATTTGAAATAATGATGACTTCCATTTTTATAACACAAATATTACAGTAGACTATGGCGATTTAAAATAATATTTGGTAGGAATATTATGTATCAAGGGTTTCTGTGTATAAATGGCATTGCAAATAATGTAGTAATGCTACACAAATGAAGTAAAAGTAGCATGAATATCATTTTGACAGATTCCGAGCGAGACTTATTTCACAACATGTTATTTATTAAAATGTATCTTTTTATAGATTGATTAACATCTACTGGAGAAGTTGATAGAAATGTACAATTATCATTGTTTCTTTATAGAACACAGCGCAATTCAATTTCAAATTAACATGCACAGTATGCTTGTAAACATAAATTCCCCATTTATTGAAATATTCGCTCTTATGTTTCTCTGTATGCTAATTGATGCATGTATATTATAACAGCTATACACCGGCAGCTCAACGCACGCTATTTTTAGAATGATCGTGTGTTGAACTCGCTTTCTAGAATCGATTGTTATTAACAGAGCGGGCCGCTAGGCTAAACAAAATAGTGGATTGATTCTTGGAATTAATATAATATTCTATTCATGACATACAATAAGAAAATGCGTTCATATTTATGCTCAGTTCTAGAGTATATGTTGAAGATATGTTTATTACTTCATTTTAACCGCTTATGTAAACAATTATGTAAATCTTTTATCCCCAAAAGTATGCAACAGTTATTGGTATACGTTAAACCATTGTTTGAAGTTTGCATTCCCTAGAATTAGAACATTTGCCCAATTCTATTGGCATTCAATTTTCCCGCTGCATAATTATCGCAAGAAAATCTGGGTCAAAAGTGATCTTAGACAGCTACGCCGAAAAATGTGGCCTCTAGAGTGTTCACAAGCTTTTTCTTCAATTTGACCTAGTGACCTAGTTTTTGACACCACATGTACGCGCAACAGACACAAGATGATCACAAAAGCTCACCATGAGCTTGTTGTACTCAAGTGAGCTAAAAAGAATATCTGAACATATAGAAATTTAGTTCTCAATGTGACTGTTTCCTTTACTGTTGAATCTAACCTGACAGTTTTTTTTAGGGCCCATTTGGGGCCAAAATTTGGCCCCATTCCGCTGCTTAAAAGGTATATATTTTTCCCCTGTGTCTACCTTGACATTCCTCTCAGAATGTAAGCTTTATTTTGAAAAAAAAAAGACCAACATCGGACAAAAATTGACGAAGATAGAGGAATTTTCGTAAACAATCCCAACAATTTTTCATCAAACCAAGTTAGTGCATAATCTAAGTTATCATTTGTAGCAAAACAATTGATTATTGTTTTGTAACAAAATAGAATAAAAACATGTAATAATGCTTTTCTAAAAAAAAAATATTCCTCTTTGGCCGTAAAATTCCCCTTCTGAAGGGCCCCGCCACCTGTATCCCAGAGGTGAAACAAGAAATGTCTTTAAAAAAGACAATCGGCGTTGAAATTAATATTGAGATGTCATTTAAAAATTACCTAAACAGACGGCCAAGATGATCGTTACGTGACTTCTCAGACCCCATTTTTTTGGTCCCCACCAATATTAGATTTATTGGACCCCAGATTTTTCGGACACTATAAGAAAACTTCTCGGTCTCAACATAAGGTATCTATGCACGAAGTTTCATTAAAATATCTCGATGCGTTCATAAGTTATTGAGCAGAAACCGTTTTTCTATTTTTAGTAACGGTGATCTTTACCTTGACCCCACCTGTCCCATATGCAATCCCAAGCAGGGTCTCGATGTAAGGTATCTATGTATAAAGTTTCATTAAAATATCTCAATGCGTTCTCAAGTTATTGAGGGGAAACAGTTTTTTTATTTTTAGCAACGGTGACCTTGACCCTTTGCCCTGTTGACTTCAACATTTATAGGACTCTTTCTTTTCTCCCAAGTAACCAATGTACTAAATTTCATGATCGTAGGTCAAAGCGTTCTCAAGATATCGTGCGGAAACTAATTGGTCTACCGTTTTTCTATTTTTAGTAATGGTGACCTTGACCCCACCCACCCCATATGCAATCCCAAGCAAGGTCTTAATGTATGGTATCTATGCATAAAGTTTCATTAAAATATCTCAATGCGTTTTCAAGTTCTTGAGGGAAAACTGTTTTTCTATTTTTAGCAACGGTGACCTTGACCTTTGACCTGTTGCCCTCAAAATTTATAGGGTTCTTCCTTTCCTCCCAAGTAACCAGCAGACTAACTTTCATGATCGTAGGTCAAAGTGTTCTCAAGATATCATGCGGAAACGAAATGGTCTACAGACCGACCAACCGACGGACGGACAGGTGCAAGGCAAGATACCCCCACTTCTTCGAAGGGGGGCATAATTATGATGTATTGAATTAGATTCCATGGTCAGCAGCTTAAAATTAAACGAATCCGCATTTTAACATAGCAGAAGAACAGTAACCCGGTCGAGTGTTCGGTATTTCTAGTAACTTTCTTCCTGTCTGATTTAATTTCATAAATCGGCTATACACAAATTGTGAAATACTGTGTAAATCTTAACTTTGAAAAAAATGTCATAGTCGATTGGGAACCTTTATAAATATTGTCTATTTGTTGATTTAAACTTTTGTTTCGTAGATGCTTTGGCTTGTGTATTTTTTGAAGAAAAATGTGTCAATATAAGTCCTCTCAACACAAACGAAAATGCCATTTGCACTGACAAGTGCTTTTGTTCCTTTCCAAAAATTGTTGGCAATTTATTGCAAAAATAATTCCTATTTTTTACCGTTAAAAAAATATGAATTACAAAAATTTAAATCTATAAATAGAAGTACTTTAATGCTGAGGGTACATCAATTTTTTTGTTTTTTTTGGCAGTTTTTAACAGTATTTCAGTCATATCACGGCGGTCAGTAAACCTACTCACACTTTCCTGGGCAAGCTTAGCAGATCTAAGCGGAAGTACTAAGTGCACATACCTATGCCAGTAACTGACAACTGCCCTTCTTGAATCAGAGGAAGGGGGAGAATGGCCGTAGAAATAATCAATTTGAAGGCACTTAAGTTAATTATGAACATTCAAATTAAAACTTAAAATTGTCTTTAATCTGTACTAATTTACTTGTTTTAATAAGTCACTACATAGTGCCAATAGAAGAGTAGAAAATAACAATACTTCAATAAAAAACAAATCGCCTTCCCTCCGGATTTTTTGGAAAAAGTACTTGAGAAACAATTCATTCCCTTTTTTTAGCCTGAAAGGTTTCTACAAGTATCATGGTGTTAAAACGAATCAGTATCCTCTCTGTTGAAAAAAGCCCAAAATGCACCCTCTCCGATATATCATGACATTTTTGGTGTATGAAAGTATACAAACATGCAAATGCGGCAATTATTTGTAAAGTTTAATACACTATGCACAGAACATAAGCATGTTTCAGGTATGTAATGGCAAGGTAGATTTTTTAACTAAACACAAACATGAACTAAAATGAAAGAAAACATTTTATTGAAACACACACATTTTACATCTGAAATAAGTACCTGAATGTGTACTGTGTTCTACCAGTGCCAGTTGAGTGTATTGTCTGTCCATATTTTTGAAAGTAAAAATCCCCGAAAATGACAAATACTGTTTATCATACTTGAAAACAGCATAAAATGATTAAATCACAGACACCAATATGGAGAGGTTACAGGTACCTTTCAATTCTCACCGCCACCAAAAATTATATTGTCACCAGTGTTCGCTAATAGTTATTGGTAACAATAAACCCACATCGGGGAATCATTTGTAGTTGAACCAAACTCAAAAATTTGTGTTTTATTGAAACAACGGGAGAAACAATGGAAAACATCGTGGAAATGAACAAACAGCAAGCAAAGCTAAAAACAGTTTTCACTATTTCTAAGAAACAGATCATATAATAGTGTGAATTTCTTTCTGGAATAACAGTACTCTGTCCACAATGTTCCGTGAAACCAAAATATCTCAGATTTTTGCAGACAGTAAGCTAAATATCACAAAAAAGTGACCCACCTATAGTTCTCAGTGATAATTTCTGAGAGGGTGCATTTTGGGCTATTTTAACGGAGAGGTTACCGATTCGTTTTAACACCGCGAGTATTAAGTTCTGGAATATTGCTTTTAATTAACTGATCTTGCCTTTCTAGTAACACTGGGATATTTAAATTCTTAGCGCCTAGAGATTGCCGTCAAAATGTTAAATGGAAAATAAAAGCAAGAGTTCCACAAGGCCCTAGGTCACTCATCTGAGGGGCTAAGAAACTAAACTGTTCTGAGCAACTTTCATGAAGATTCTGCTAAAAAGTTTGCCTCTAAAGTGTTAAAACCCTTTTTATCAATTTGGCCTGGTGACCAGGTTTTTAACCCCATGTGACCTGTTTTCGTACTTGTCCCAGATATCATTAGGTCAAATGTTCTAAGCAAGTTTCGTGATGATTGCTTCGTGACGATTGGCCTTTAAATGTGGCTTCTAGAGTATTTACAAGCTTTTTGTTCAATTTGGCCTGGCACTAGCGGATCCAGGAGGGAGCGCACCTGGGGCTCCCTCCTAAAACGTCCGGACCATACATATATGGGCATATATAAAAAGGTCAAAACTGGATAAATGTGCCAAAAATATTTCGCTCGGTTTGCTTGCTCAAATTGGTAAAAGA
Source organism: Congeria kusceri (assembly GCA_027627225.1). Lineage (NCBI taxonomy): Eukaryota > Metazoa > Mollusca > Bivalvia > Myida > Dreissenidae > Congeria > Congeria kusceri. The sequence goes on from CM051028.1 coordinate 60,340,587, forward strand.
TAAACATCAACTTCAGTAAAACATACTTGACCTATCCCAACCCCTACGATTTCTAACGTATACCTTAGTACCGGCGCCAAAGTTCATCAAAATGGGTACATATACCTCTCTTTTTGGACGATACTGTTCTCTCTTTTTTAAATTTATATATTATATAAAGATGTCAGATGCAATACACCGTTGGCAATGGATACCACATAAAACATTTATACTTTTCTAACAAATATGATTTAAAGTCGAAATTCAAGTCAAATCAATGGCTGTTTTCGAGTTTAAATAGTTTTCTCTCACTCAATAGTTTAGTACACCTTAGTACCGGCGCCAAAGTTCACAGAAAACTATAGACAATGGGTATATATACCTTTATTTTTAGATGATATTATTTTTTAAATTCATATATTATATAAAAATGTCAGTTGCATTACATTGTTGGCACAGGATACCACATAAAAGACATTTATACTTTTCGAATAAACACGATTTTAAGTCAAAATTCAAGTCAAATAAATGACTACTTTTGAGTTTAAACAGTTTTGTCTCAATCAATAGTTTGGTTCGAAAAATCTAAATCGACAAACTTTGTTCAATGTTCAAATAGCAATCACACCAAATTTTATTTGTTTTATGCATTCATTAAAAAAGATATAAAGTAGCGGGGTGTCCTAAACGTTGGCTCCGATTCCTGGCGATTTCATATTTTTTCCGGCACCATGTCAGCGAAATTGACAAAACGTCAGCATCACTAGCCGTAATATTTCACAACAAAATCATATAAGAGTACATTTTCACAACATTTTGTGTAAAAAATGTTCGTCTCTCTATTTGTTAGTGCGGTTCACAGAAAAAAAAAGTGCATAGCATAGTTGAAGAGAATTGATGACCTTGACTGTGAACGTGTGAGCTATTTAATGACATTTACTTCAAAAAGAGACCATTACACTTCGTTAAATGAATAATACAAATAATTCTCGCTGCGTGTGCGTTTGAAGTTAGTCAGCTACAGATTTTACATGTTTAAATATGTTTCTGATATAAATAACATTGAATGTCAAATACATATTTAGTGGACAGGCACATCATACAAGGGCAATTTACGACCAAAACAGGTGCATGACATACAGAATGATGAACCAAAGTACGGTCAAGTATTAATTTGTTCAGTGAAACAAAGTGCATTTGATGATGATGATGTGCACAGATTTATCATATATCTTTGATACAGATATGTAGCTGATCACTGCAGACCCACAGACAACATAAAGAGCTTTACAAAAGTTTACGTCCCCCCCCCAACCCAAAATCCTGGATCCGCCTCTGCCTGGTGACCTAGTTTTTTTACCCCACATGAGCCAGTAACAAACACGTCCAAGACATTATTAAAATAAATGTTCACATCAATTTTCAAGAAGATTGGGCAAATTATGTGACTTCTAGAGTGTTTAAGGCTTTTCTTCAATTTGCCCTCATCACCAAGTTTCTGACCCCACGTGACCCAGTTTTGAACTGATCCAAGATATCATTGGGACAAATGTTCTGAGCAATTTTCATGATGATTGGGCTATAAATTAGTGTTCTAGAGTGTTCACAAGCTTTTTCTTCAATTTGGCCTGGTGATCTAGTGTTTAACCCCACGTTGACCCAGTTTCAAACTTGTCTGAGATATCATTGGGACAAATGTTCTGAGAAGTTTCATGATGATTGCACTACAAGTGTGGCCTCTCGAGTCTTCACAAGCTTTTTCTTCAATTTGGCTTGGTGACCTTGTTTTTGACCACACATCACCCAATTTCAAAATCGTCCGAGATATTATTAAAACACATGTTCTAAGCGAGTTTCAAGAAAATTGGGTAAAAATTATGACTTCTGGCGTTTTCACAAGCTTTCATTCAATTTAACCTAGTGACCTAGTTTTTCACCCCACATGATCCAGTATCGAACTCGGCCAAGATATAATTGGGACAAATGTTCTGACCAAGTTTCATGATGACTTGGCTATAAATGTGGCCTCTAGTGTTCACAAGCTTTTTATTCAATTTGACCTAGTGACCTAGTTTTTGAACCCTGGCAGCCATGTTTTTCAACGGACCGGATCCATTTTCAAACTCAGCCGGGATATCATCAGAATGAATGTTCTGATTAACTTCTAGAATGTTCACCAGCTTTTTCTTCCATTTGACCTAGTGACCCAGTTTTTGACCCCACATGACCCAGTTTTGAACTCGTCTGAGATATAATTGGGACAAATGTTCTGAAGATTGGTCTATAAATGTGGCCTCTAGAATGTTCACAATGTAAATGTTGAAGACGCATGATTCACAACGGACAAACGGTGATCACAAAAGCTCACCATGAGCTGTGTTCCAAGCAAATTTTACTTGTTTACATGTTGATATCATTTGAATTACGGTATGTTATTTAATTGACTTTTTATATCAAATGTGAAATGATCTTATGTGCAATAAGTTTATATATTAACAAAAAAAAAGTGTCCAGGATGGCCACTGAAATTCCTAAGAAAATGTCCCTGATGTTTCCCTGACCAGGGCTGGTATTTTTAAAGAATCTTAATAAAAAATTAAGAAATATCTTGAAATTCTCAAATTTAATTATTGGATTTTCTGACAAAGTAAAGCATTTCTGGAAGATTTTGACACATAATTTGCAATATAATTAAAAGTGTATTAATATCGAGCGTAAGTCATGCAAATGTTCCAAAGCATAGTGTTTTAAACACAGATTCTAATTTTGAAAGTTCAACTCAACTTAAAATATTGATCAATGCTAATGCTTGCATCATTTGCGCTTTGATTTCCATTGGTTTATTATTTAAGATGAATACTAAGATTGGATTGAGCTTAAGAGCGTTTATAGTCATGGGACCAGGGGCCATTTTCCAGAAACATATTAATATCTTATCCTTAAAATCATCATTTTTCATTAAAATTTTATTTAAAATTGCATTGTAGCAATTTCGCATTAATTATCAACTTATTAATAACTAATGTTCACTTAACTGTAAAGAGATTAACATGTTTATATGTATTTCTAAATAATTACATTACAGAAATTGGAACTTTTTCACACATTTTCCCAGTTTCCAAGGTCAGTGGTCACATGTTTTCCAATATGCAGTCCAAGAATTTGCTGCCAACATGAGTAAATCCAGACTTCTGCAGCCTGGTTACTGCTGGCTGAATTTTGCAGATATTTTTGCATCCACTGACCATAAATATTTTGGAATCAAGGCAATATCAGAAAGACAAAATAATAACTTGTGTTAGGAAACTGTCAAGACTGCTGATTCATTTCCTGCAATTGCCATAAACCAAGTTTTACCATCTCCGAAAAACAATTAGTCAGTCTCCTTCCTCCATCTCTGAATTGTAATAATGAGAATATCATCAGGCAATCTGTAATATGATGACATCCAGATGCTTCAACATCAGTTTATGGCATGAAGACATTGTTGTTTTTTTAATTACATGTACAACCATTAAAGGGACCTGTTTACAGACTGACAAATTGACAATTTCCAAATATTTTGTCACAGATTCCAAAAATAAAAGAATATTGTATATAAATCAGCAAAATAACACCACTGACAGAAATTTTAGGTTGTTTTTCGTTAAAATTTTGAAAACACGTCAGTCACTTACATAATTATTATTAAAAGTAAAATATACAAGGACGTGTATATAAATCAGATTGGCTGAGTGGTAGATGATTTGAAGGCTGTAGGATCATGATCAGACTGGCTGAGTGGTAGATGATTCGAAGGATGTAGGATCATGATCAGACTGGCTGAGTGGTAGATGATTCGAAGGCTGTAGGATCGTGATCAGACTGACTGAGTGGTAGATGATTCGAAGGCTGTAGGATCGTGATCAGACTGGCTGAGTGGTAGATGATTCGAAGGCTGTAGGATCGTGATCAGACTGGCTGAGTGGTAGATGATTAGAAGGCTGTAGGATCGTGATCAGATTGGCTGAGTGGTAGATGATTTGAAGGCTGTAGGATCGTGATCAGAATGGCTGAGTGGTAGATGATTAGAAGGCTGTAGGATCGTGATCAGACTGGCTGAGTGGTAGATGATTGGAAGGCTGTAGGATCGTGATCAGATTGGCTGAGTGGTAGATGATTGGAAGGCTGTAGGATCGTGATCAGACTGGCTGAGTGGTAGATGATTTGAAGGCTGTAGGATCATGATCAGACTGGCTGAGTGGTAGATGATTCGAAGGCTGTAGGATCATGATCAGACTGGCTGAGTGGTAGATGATTCAAAGGCTGTAGGATCATGATCAGACTGGCTGAGTGGTAAATGATTCGAAGGCTGTAGGATCACGATCAGACTGGCTGAGTGGTAGATGATTCGAAGGCTGTAGGATCACGATCAGACTGGCTGAGTGGTAGATGATTCGAAGGCTGTAGGATCACGAGCAGACTGGCTGAGTGGTAGATGATTCAAAGGCTGTAGGATCACGATCAGACTGGCTGAGTGGTAGATGATTTGAAGGCTGTAGGATCACGATCAGACTGGCTGAGTGGTAGATGATTCGAAGGCTGTAGGATCATGCCCCAGTGGAGGCACCATCTTTTTTTTTCGGCCAAGCTGTTTAACCCAGCTTTTGACCTTCCTTAATATCCAAAAATCAAATGTTTTGAACATTTCACGCCAGTATGAAAAATGAATAAATTCTAACTTTGCATCAGCTAATTTAAGGAAATTCCTACTTCACTTGTCATAAATGAGTAGGTGCAACATTCCAACAACATAGAAGACAGGTTCGTAACAAGTTTGGAATACTGATGGCAGATTTAATAATGTAATAACAAAGTTCGCACAAAATGAAAACTTTCTTATATGAGCAATGCTATTTAAATGATATGACATGTAATGAACATGTTAAAGAGCAATAATTTTGCTGTTTTGCTATGATGTAAATGAATAAACTTTTTCACATTTGAGTGTCTCCTTTTATATTTGTACACAATAGGCACAGTGCTTATATAAAAAGCATTTGTATCCAAGACAATACTTCCACCAGATGGATGGTGTATACCGGTACATATTGATATCGTTTAGGTCAAAAGTACATATATGCACGGCACTAGCCTTATATACATTGTTTAAAAATGTATGTTGAAAGTTCAATTACCAGATGCCGAATATCGTTTTTTATAAATATTTCTTGTTCGTTGTAGATGTGGCTTGAACTCCTTAGTTCAGATACTTTATGGCTTGAACTCTTTAGTTCAGATACTTTAAGTTTTTTCTATTTAGACATTCAGTGGCATATTTTAACAAGGGCCGTCTCAGGACAGCGTGCTTGAGTATTTAACCGCTTTGTCAGAGTTATGGGCCTTTATCACTACAAACAAGCCGGTCAAATGCATTCCCATCTTATCATTTAAGGGTCAGACCGCGTGCATTTTTCCAAACCATGGCCAGAAGAGAAATATCTTTCGAGGTAAGGTCAGAGTCAAGAAATATTTCACCTGCTAAGATCAGGGTGTAGGCACCAGCAGAATTTTGGTGAACATTCCTGATGCACCTTTTAAAAGTGATTTTGATTTTTTAGTTGTCAAATTGATTTGATTTTGTTAAAAAATGGTAAAATGGGTAGAAACACGAGTGCCATTGTCACAAAGATACGCAAATCAAGGGAACATGTTTAGGGGTAAAGATAAAACAAATAAGAGAGAAAATCCATCCATGCTGGACAAATATTCGCTCCAGACAAAGCGTTAGAGATTGATTTCTTATATCTGACCTTTGACCTTGAATTGCGACCTTGACCTTGTGCACGACACTCTGTCTCACCATGCTAATCACTTCTGCCAAGTTATTTGAAAATCTATCCATGCTTGACAAAGATGTTCTCTGGTAAGGACTGATTTCTGATATTTGACCTTTGACATTGAATTGCGTTAAAGATTGATTTCTTATATCTGACCTTTGACCTTGAATTGTGATCTTGACCTTGCACACGACACTCTGTCTCACAATGCTAATCACTTCTGCCAAGTTATTTGAAAATCTATCCATGCTTGTCAAAGTTGTGCTCTGGACAAAGTGGTAAGGATTGATTTCTTATATTTGACCTTTGACCTTGAATTGTGACCTTGACCTTGGACCTAGGGACCTGGTTCTTGCACACAACAGTCCCTCTGACCATGCTTATCACTTCTTCGAAGATATTTGAAATTCCATCAATACTTGACAAATGTAACTAGAATTGTCACATGAGTGACGGATATACCCCCACAATATGGCCTTGTCACAAAACTATGGCATCCATTCAAAAGAAATAGACACAGAGAGAATGCTTTAATTTGTGAATGTTAAACATTGTATTTGGAAAAATTTAATTTCAATAGGAGCCATAACTCTGTCAACATTGAGTAGTTTGAAACTGAAGTTGAACATCATCTGTATTATATGATGTTACACTTGTGTACCAAACATAATTTCACAAGAAATGTGGAAATTCCACAAAAACCAAATTTGTCTAACGAAATGCACAAGTGAGCACAATAATGAAAGAAAGTTCTGGGTGCAAGGTGAAGGTCATACACCTATGGCTAGGAAATGGTGATCTTGACCTTGCAATCCAAAGCGAGGTCTCAATATAAGGTATCTACGTATGAAGTTTCATTAAAATATCTAAATAAGTTCTAAAGTTATTGAGTGCAGTTTTTTTTATTGTTAGTAAAGGTGACCTTGACACCACCGATTCCATATGCAATCATAAGAGAGGTCTAGATATAAGGTATGAGTGGAAACTGTTTTTCTAATTTTAGTAATTGTGACCTTAACCCTACCCACCCCATATGCAACCCCATTTTTCTATTTTTAGTAACAGTGACCTTGACCGTGACCCCATATGCAATCCCATGTGAGGACTCGATATAACGTATATATGTATGAAGTTTCATTACCATAGCTCAATTCGTTCTAGAGTTAGAGAGCGGAAAACAAAAGTTGACGCAACCACCCCTGTCAAAATTTAGTGGTTTGTAACCAAAGTCAAACTTAACCTGTATTTTATGATGCTACACATGCGTACCAAAAATTGTTTGAATATGTCAAGCCATTGTTGAGATATTGTCAGGAGACCATAATTTTGGGGAATTTAAGTCGAAAAGGGGCCATTACTCTGTCAAAATTTAGTGCTTTGTAACCAAAGTCGAACTTGACCCGTATTTTATGATACACATGTATACCAACAATTATTTGAATATGTCAAGCCTTTCTTGAGTTATCATCCCAAAACCATGTTTTTAGGGAATTTTAAGTCGAAAAGGGCCATAACTCTGTCAAAGTTTAGTGGTTTGTAACAAACATCAAACTTGACCTGTATTCTATGATGTTACACATGTGCACCAAAAATTGCTTGAATATGTCAAGCCTTTCTTGAGTTATCATCCGGAAACCAAAAACCAACAGACCTACAAGCTAATTCCTATATACCCCCCCTAAACTTCGTTTGTGGGGGTATTATTAGTTAGTGAACGCCACATAATAACTTTTATTAAACTTGCAGTTTGTCTTCTAAATTGTAAATTTTGCAAAAAAGTTCATTGTGGAATGCTCTGACTACATATGTAGCAATTGTTTTCATTGGTCCTTATTTTGTACAGTCTTGTCCCATTGGCTGATGCTCCCTATAAAAAGGCGAGCGGCAGAAGGCGGGATCATTTGTAACTTCAAACAGTCAACATCAAAATGTTAAAAGCAGTATTTCAAATTCACAACATCTCTAAGTATTAAACCAAAGTAATAGAAATTCATTAAGGGTGAGCCCAAATTGTTATTTATTGTTATTATATTTATTGTTTGCATGGTGATCACAAGAAAAGACAGATTTTAAGAACTTTACCCAAATCTTTGTTTTAATATTCACATCAAATAGATCTACCAACCGAACGCCGCCAACCTTGACGAATATTACAGCCCTCCAGCATGGGCGTTCCCATAATACGGCCCGTTTTCAAACGGTCGTATACAATTATCAGCCTCTAAAAAGTTACATAATCACAATCTGGATGCATTGAAAGAACGGGAGGTGTACAATGACTCCATTAAGCTTTGACTGGAGACATAGGACAGCTACAGAAGTATGTACACTACACGTTTGATATCATGCCAGGCCAATGGGATCCGTCTACATGCACTTCACAACGCCAAGAAAGATCCAGATCTTTGGCTTCAGAATCGACGGTGTTCCTCGTCAGTTGAATTTTTGAATTGATGAGAATGAAACCATCGACATGGACGGTTCCAGTGCTCATGGCCCCGATTCAGTTATTTCGTTGATTGACTGGGCTCTGAACACGCACGGCTGTCATGAAAGGAAGTGTACACTCCATGCAGATACCGGTAATTGTCCAGTTAATCATCATTAATATTGTTAATATGTTACAAACGATCATTTAGATTTATAATTTTTTTAATGATATCAATTGCTTTGAAGTAGCGCCATGTGTCATACTAAATACGCAGCACATTTTTGATCGAGTGGGACACTGTTGGTCAGTCGATTTATCAAGCATGTAAGCTAACAATCGAATATGAAGACATGAGCAATTAAAGTGCTGTAAAAAAATGTTGTTGTTTTTGCTCATTAAGCTACGGCTAATAATTATGATTGTTTGATCATATGTGATTTTATAATTATGATCGCTGTAGTTCACATGTTTCTAATTTCATTCATTATTCAATACTGACACTAGTAGTGTTACTTCAAATTTTTTAATTTTATCATTAAAGATAATGGATCTTGACTGCAATGTATGAATAACCTTATTTAATTTCAGGTATGAATAAAAATCTTTATGTGCTGGCATATTTCATGTGGAGAGTGTTGGCTGAAAAACAAAAGGATATTGAATATCTCATGCACACGGCTAGGAGACTCACTGGACCACCTCATTTCGAGGTGTTAAAAAAATGTCCGGTGGTGACTTCCGAGGTGGTCCAGTGGGGTAAAAATAATGTAAACAACATGTATGACTTTTCAATTCCATATTCTTTTCTTACAATAAAGGTGATTTTTCAGAAAAAATGGCAAATGTCATTACAAGTAGGAATGCTAAAAGAACACTCGTTCGTAGTTTCATTAAATAATGTACTGGACCACCTCATTTCAAGAAATTTGCAGAAAACTAACCAAAACAAGAGGGCCATTGTCACAAAGATAGGCCCGTCAAAGAAGCTTTTTGGGGGTTTAGATTCAACGACTAAAGAGAAACAATTCAAAAACTATTAAGGTAGTATCATAGTATTTGTGCACCTAATTCATCTCCCAAGCCTCTCTTTGTGTGGTAAGTTGTGGTATCAAAACTATTCCATATATATTCTTAAATCTATAATCAATATGCCAGAATAAGCAAGAAACTTGGAAATTCCCCCAAAACACAATTTTTCTAATGAAAATGCATTAAAGTCATCAGAAATGGTGACCTTGACCCCACCCACCCCATATGCAATCCCATGTGAGGTCTAGATATAAGGTATTTACATGTAAAGTTTCATTGAAATATCTCAATGTCTTCTCAAGCTATTGAGCGGAAACTAGTTCGTCTATTTTTAGCAATGCTGACCTTGACCCCATCTACCCCATATGCAATCCCAAGCGAGGTCTAGATATAAGATATCTATGTATGAAGTTTCATTAAAATATCTCAATGTGTTCTCAAGCTATTGAGCGGAAACCATTTTTAATTTTTTTAACTAACAGTGACCTTGACCCAACCCACCCTATACGCAATCCCAAGCGAGGTCTCAATATAAGGTATCTATGTATGAAGTTTCATTAAAATATCTCCATGTGTTCTCAAGTTATTAAGTGAAAACTGTTTTTCTATTTCAATACTGGTGACCTTGACCCCATCCACCCCATATGCAATCCAAAGCGAGGTCTTGCAATAAAGAATCTATTTATGAAGTTTCATTACAATAGCTTAATTCATTCTAGAGTTAGAGAGCGGAAACGAAAAGTTGACGCTGCCACTACGCCTTTGCCTTGAATTGTGATATTGACCTAGGGACATGGTTTTTGCGCGCAACACTACACCTCACCATGTTTGTCACTTCTGCCAAGTCATTTGAAAATATATCCATGCTGGACGAATACCATAATCGACCATGTATTACGCGCACCCATGTATAATGCGCACCCGATTTTTGAAGCAAAATTTGGGGGAAAAAAGCTAGAAAACAATTTGCAGCTGTTGTTTGTTAACGTCAGCTGCTGTTATTTTACCAACATTTTTCCATGTTTTTAGTTGTTGTTGTTCTGGAATATTGTCCTCAATTTAATTTCAATAGAACGTAATCAATATAAATTTCATACACGGCTTGTCACAGGATGTGACATATGCCCCCGAAGCATATGCTTGTCAGAGGAAGGCAAAACAATGTCTGAGTACAATATTATGCCCTGGACAAATATCTTGAGATTTCAGACACAACTGTTTGTTGTTGTGACACACTTCCTCATAATTATCTTCATTCGCACCAAGTTATTACATTCCTTACATGTTGGCAAAAATGATGCTTCCTGCAAAAAGTTGATTATAATATTTGACCTTGTAAGTGCAACCTTGGACCCACAGACCCTGACCAAGGAGCATGTAAGTGGTATGTGACACATCATCTGGTCATGGGAAAAAATAATCTGAAGTAATATTAAAATCCTTCAAGGCTTTTGGAAGTTACAGAGCAGAAAGAAAATTCCTTTACATCTGACCTTGAATTGTGACCTTGACCTTTGACTAAGGACCATGGGAGTTGTACAAGACACATCGCCTGGTCATGGGAAATAATAATCTGAAGTATTATTAAAATCCTTCCAAACATTTAGAAGTTATGGTGGAGAAACAGAAATCCTTGACCTCTGACCTTGAATTGTGACCTTGACCTTTGACAGACGAGCATGGGAGTTGTATGCGACACATTGTCTGGTCATAGAGAATAATAATCTGAAGTAACATATAAATCCCTCCAGACGTTTAGAAGTTATAAAGTGGAAACAAAAATAATTTACCTTTGACCTTGAATTGTGACCTTGACGTTTGACCGACCATCATGGAGTTGTACGCAACACATTGTCTGGTCATGGGAAATAATAATCTGAAGTTATATAAAAATCCTTCCAGGCGTAGAGCAGTTACAAAGCACAAACAAAAATGTGTGACCTTTGTCCTTATATTGTGAACTTGACCTTTGACCTACGAGCATGGGAGTTGTACGTGACACATTGTCTAGTCATGGGGAATAATAATTTGAAGTTGTATTAAAATCCATCCAGGTGTTTAGAAGTTATGGAGTGGAAACGAAAATTCATGAACTTTGACCTTGATCTGTGCCCTTTTTGCGCGCAACACTACACCTCACCATGTTTGTCACTTCTGCCAAGTCATTTGAAAATATATCCATGCTGGACGAATACCATAATCGACCTTTGAAAACGAGTATGGGAGTTGTACGCGACACATCGTCTATTCACACGGAATAATAATCTGAAGTTATATTAAAATCCGTCCAGGCATTAAAAAGTTACAGAGCGGTAACGAAGTCTAGATGGACAGAACCCACCCATGCACGCACCAACCCACAGACGGACAGTGCGACTAATATACACCGTTTCATTATTCGCATTTAGTATTGTACGAATTGCGTCCCTTGACCGGATGTGACGTCATTTGGTGATAAACAATAATTGCGCCTCAGTGAATATTGTAAAAGAATGCTATATCAACACGTCTAATAAGCGTAAGATACGCAGATGTTACAAACAACAATTTTATGTAATTATTGATGTAAACATTCCTGACGATCGTAATTTTAATATTCGTTACTAAGAACGTTGAATTGTGTCAAAAATCTCGAGTTTAGTGACTTTCGATTTCATCTTTAGTCTTGAAGCAAAATTGCGAACATGGACATGTATTTAATGTAAATACTTAAATCAAAAATGCAAAATAATAATAAACTAGAACTCTGCGAGTCGGAAGTGTCCAAGTTTCATGAAGATTGGCCGATAAATGTGGCCTCTAGCGTGTTAACAAGGAAAATATTGACGACGCACAAGCTTTTTCTTCAATTTGACCTAGTGACCTAGTTCTTGACCCTAAGTGACCCAGATTCAAACTCAGCCGAGATATCATTAGGACAAATGTTCTGACCAAGTTTCATGACTTCTAGAGTGTTAATAAACTGTTCTTCAATTTGACCTAGTGACCTAGTTTTTGACCCCACATAACCCAGATTCGAACTCGGCAGAGATATCATTGGGACATATGTTCTGACCAAGTTTCATGAAGATTGGCAAATAAATGTGGCCTCTAGAGTGTTAACGAGGTAAATGTTGACGACGGACGACTAACGACAGACAAAAGGCGATCACAAAAGCTCACCATGAGCATGTTGTGCTCAAGTGAGCTAATAAACAAAGGGCAATAACTCCAAAAGTATGAGGTGCAGAGTAAAGCTTCTTGTGCACTGCACTTCCCCTAAATGAGATCTATCTACCTATGAAGTTTCAAGTTGATAGCTTTCATAGTCTTAGAGTTATGCTCCGGACAAAATAAAGTATGAAAATTTACAAAGGGCAATAACTCCAAAAGTATGAGGTGCAGAGTAACGGTTCTTGTGCTCTGTACTTCTCCTCAATAAGATCTGTCTACCAATGAAGTTTTAAGTTGATAGCTTTGATAGTCTTAAGAGTTATGTTCCGGACAAAAATTAAGTATGAAAATAAACAAAGGGTAATAACTCCATAAGTATGTCATGCAGAGTAACGGTTCTTGTGAACTGCACTTCTCCTCAATGAGATCTATCTACCTATGAAGTTTCCAGTTGATAGCTTTCATAGTCTTAGAGTTATGCTCCGAACAAAAGTTCAGTATGAAAATAAACAAAGGGCAACACCTCCAAAAGTATGAGGTGCAGAGTAACGCTTCTTGTGCAATGCACTTACCCTTAATGAGATATATCTACGTATGAAGTTTCAAGTTGATAGCTTTCATAGTCTTAAGAGTTATGCTCCGGACAAAAATTTAGTATGAAAATAAACAAAGGGCATTAACTCCAAAAGTATGAGGTGCACAGTAACGGTTCTTGTGCACTGCACGTCCCCTCAATGAGATCTATCTACCTATGAAGTTTCATTTTGATAGCTTTAATAGTCTAAGAGTTATGCTCCGGACAAGCGAAAGAGGACGCCGCCGTCGACACTGCCGACAAAAATAACACCTATATGTCGCCTATTCAGGCGCCAAAAAAATACAAAGGATCAGTGGGTATCTGTGGAGCTAAATACTGTGATTTTGTGGTTTACACAAATAAAGGACTTGGTGTGGGGAAAATTCTGTTTGATGACACATTTTGGAAAAGAATGACCCAGAGATTTTTATGTTTTTACCTGTTGTAAGGCACATGTAGTTAAAAAACTATTGGAGCCCAGTAGTGAATGATCTAGATGAAATTGAATGTTTGTGTTGACGAGACCCAACCAACAGCATGGGGGATCACCTCACTGTTTCACCCTGGACCTGTCCCTAAATTCATATGCATGTCTAAACTTCTGTAATGTCCAGACTTACCGAAAACCGTCGGTCCGACGGACATGACCGGCAAATTATGAGTTGGTCCGATATTTATTTCCTAAGAATTGGTCCGACCGTCAGAAAGCTTTTTCAAGACTCATTCCTATATATTATTGGATAACAAAATACCAAATGCCAGAGCAATTGAATACAGCTCCGCTATATCGCGATTTCCAATACATCACTAATCGGCGGTGGATCACGAATTTTTTCATGTTCTTTAATAATTTTCATAGTACACCTACTGCCTAAATAAATGCTGTTTGGTCCGGATTTCCGCTCATTCATCGCTACTTTTTTCAATTAAACTAGTGTTGGGCGACAAAGTATAACCGACCTGCGCAACATCAAAGGGTAAGTTTAGCTTCACCAGCTCACATTGCGTGATCTACCCATGACAATGTCTGTTCCCTTCAGTCGTTGTAATTAGCAGCCCAATTACAAACATGGGTACACGTACAAGTATGGGTCATGAAAAACGTACTTCACGGCATCCACGTGGTGGGTGTTAAAATTAACTGTAAGTCATAGACCTAAATGACAACAATATTCTCGATACCGCGTAATTGCTTTCGCGTTTTATAATATTATAATGGTCAACAAAAGATTGAGTAAAATATGCGGCAAACATACAGACACTTAATAATTGTGTTGTCTTCACAGTTCTTTGCGCATCAAATTTTTTTATATAATGGTCAATACTGCAAGCTTTCCATGTGGATGACATGACGTTGTGATTGTCAGCATAATTTTTGCGAGCTTTTTAGAAAACCACGGGTTTTACATGAAAAACATGCACATACTAAATGTCAATAGAAGTTGTGCGTATGTCTCGTGAACAGTAAATCTGGACGGAAGTTTCAGATTTCATTTTTATTATGCGCGTTGTCATATCGTATTGTGATATTAATTAAAACAATAATGGCAATGGTGGGTAAAGTATGTTTGCCTCTTAAATCGCGAAAATACGTTAGTGTATACGGCAAATTTTATTTCGGTCTGGCAACTTTTGACAGGTTGTCAGACCAAATGTCTGACACTTTTTTTGAGCTTTCGGAAAATCTGGTAATGTCTAAAGCTAGTATTGTTTAACATTATTAATGCAAGAAATTTATGCACTAGTCATTTTAAAGTTTGTTTCTGTAAATGAAACATTGTTTGGGTGTTTCTAAAATGTATTACAAATGAAATTACAGTACTATGTATTGGATTCATTCCAGAATCAGAAAAAAATTATGGGGATTAAAAATAGTTTATGATTGTGGGAGTATTTAACTTATTGAAGCTTAAATAAAAATGATTGTTGCTTTCATTAACAACATGCAATGTGTAATTTTTACTTTTATTAGTGTGTGTCGTGCATAACATACTAGGGCTTGTATGATATGTTTATCATTATGTGCATAACTTTATATTTATTTTTATCCTCAGATCTCATTTGGTGATAACTGTTTATGTTAAATAGATCTGCTAGTCAAATGTGCTTATCATGTCACATGTTATAATAAAGATTATGTCATTGTTAAAAAATCCATTGTTTTACTTTTACTTAATGGTTAATTAACGGATGCATTTCATCAATAAAATATACAAGAGGCGACTGTTGCACTGCAATAAATTAGCACACTGTGGCGTAGTTGATATGGTGTCCACCTAGCGAACGTGAGGTCCCGGGTTTGATCACACCCTGGAGCGTTCTCAAGATCTCCCTCAAACCAAGTACTAGTTCTACCCAGGAAACGGACTCGAGAGTGTCTCAATAAGCCTTAAGTAGGCTTTTGATGCAACTGAGCTTAAATAATAGGTTCAAACTAATCGACACAAACTATGCGGCAACTGCTTGCAATTCTGAAGGACTTCCTATCACCTGGGGCTATATTCCAGAAAGTTCTTTGGTAGAATCTTAACATCACTCTTAAAATCATGTGTGTCAGTAGTTGTTGAAATAGATCACAAAACTTGCATGGAGTGAAAATACATGTTTTAGCAATACTATTCTTAATTGTCACACGTCGGAACAGAATGTACCCAGATACATGCTAAGATTGAACTACAGTTGCAAATTAAAAACTGATTTATTTATTTTTGTCATACAATCAGTACTAACATACAAATTCACAATTATAATAGACTATATAATTATATATAATGTTCATGTCCTCTATGTTAAAACATTCACAAGCACGAAACATGATAATAATCACTCAAATACCGGACACAAAAAGTTGTTTATAATTTGTTCTCGAGTAAGAGAGCAGAAACAAAAAGTTGATGCTGCCACTATGCCTTTGACCTTGAATTGTGACCTTGACCTAGGGCCTTGAGACCTGGTTCTTGCGCGTGACACTACATCTCACCATGCTTGTCACTTTTGCCAAATTATTTGAAAAACATGCTGGACAAAGATATGCCCTGGATTAAGTGTTAAGGATTGATTTCAATATTTGACCTTTGACCTTGAATTGCGACCTTTGACCTTGGGACCTGGTTCTTGTTCGCAACACTCCGTCTCACCATGCTCGTCACTTCTGGCAGATTGATTTCTTAAATTTGACAATGAATTGTGACCTTTCACCTTGGACCTAGGAACCTGGTTCTTGTTCGAAACACTCTGTCTCACCATGATTGTCACTTCTGGCAATTTATATGAAAATCCATCCATGCAGGACAAAGATATGATCCGGACAAAATGTTCAGGACTGATTTCTTAAATTTGACCTTTTACCTTGAATTGTGACCTTGACCTTGGTCCTAGGGACCTAGTTCTTGTGCGCGACACTCCGTCTCACCATGCTCGTCACTTCAGCCAAGTTATTTGAATCCATCTATGCTCGAAAAAGATATGCTCCAGACAAAGTGTTAAGAATTGATTTCTTAAATTAGACTTTTGAGCTTGAATTTTGACTTTGACCTTGGACCTAGGGACGTGGTTCTTGCGCGCAACACTCTGACTCCCCATGTTTGTCACTTCTGCCAGGTTATTTGGAAATCCATCCATGCTGGACAAAGATATGCTCCGGACAAAGTGTTTATGATTGATTTCTTAAATTTGACCTATAACCTTGAATTGTGACCTTGACTTTGGACCTAGAGATCTGGTACTTGTGCGCGATACTCCGTTTCACAATGCTTGTCACTTCTGCCAAGATATTTGAAAATCCATCTATGCTGGACAAAGATATGCTCCGGACAAAGTGTTTAGGATTGATTTCTAAAATTTGACCTTTGACCTTGAATTGTTACCTTGACCTTGGACCTGGTTCATGTGCGCTGTAACAAGTTAATTGTTACATAATTATAGGACATTCTAATTATAATGATTTTTTTTTTTTTTTATTCAACACATTTAAATGATTTCTAAAGAATATTGTTACTATACTTGGCATTGCTCATTTTTATTTGTTATGTTCAAAATAGTACACTGCCAGTATTTACAACTATTTAATATTATTGTTACGCTGTGATTTTAAACTTTACCTCCAATCGACACTATTTATTACATTGTTATCCACAGAATCTATTATTGGAGAACTGTTTGAAATATGTACCTTTCAATGTGTTATTATTCGAAAAAGTTAGCTTATGCTTATAATAGCATAATTCGGACAAGGCCACCCTATATCTATTTAATATGTTATTGTTACAGACTGATGGTTATATGAAATGGTTTACGTAAATTATGCAATGCAAGTTTTCTTATTTTACAAATAAGATACTTACTTGTCAAGTGACATTCGTATCCGCCATCTTGTCTGAAACCTGACAGTGTGTTTTTCTAAACCGGCGTTCGGGACCGTATTTTTGTCAGATAACCCTATACAGGGTATCATTTCATTCCATAAACATTGTTCTTTGTAACTGTCCACTGAACGCCACATTATAAATTGTAATTAACTGTATTTTTGTATTAGAAACGGAATTTTTGCAGAAATATTCATTTTAGAACGCCGACAGCATTTATGTATCAACTGTTTTCATTGGTCCATATTTTGTAACGTACCGTCCCATTGGCTGATACTCCCTATAAAAAGGCGAGCGTCACAGGGCGGGATTATTAAAAATTCTTGGCTCAGAACAGTCAACATCTCATAAGGAGAATCAGACACCTATTCTACAATGGTTCGGGGGTGAGCCTGCTGTTGTTGTACGTTGTATTATAACTGTTGTTGTTTTGCCTGGTTATCAAGAAGAATATAGAGAACGTTTTCGTTAACCTACAAATAAATCTTAGTCTTATTATTTGAAATCCCAACTCAGAACAAATAACGAAATGCGACTCGCCAACCTCGACGAACATTACAGCGCGACACTCCGTCTCACTATGGTTGTCATTTCAGTGTCCGTGAAAACCGTCGGTCCGCCGGTCCCAGTGACTTTTTTGGCCCTTTTTTAATGCTAAATAACGGCAGTTTCCCCTTGCCAATAAACCTCCATTTTCCCCCTAAAATGACCCAATTTTTCGCCAAAATAAGAAACATTTTCCCTTCCCCTCAGACTGGGTTGGTATTTCAACCAAAACTTGATGAAACTTTATTGCTTCTTTACGCACGATATGTTGCAATGGCTGCTAATGTTAATGCTACTATAGGTGCAAATACTGCATTACAGGATGTTTTAGGAGGTCCTGGTGCAGGTGTTAGTGCAGGTACCGGAATTGTTACTAACTTTTCATGTGGAGAACCTTCCGGAAGTAGTAAAACTGTTACATTCAGTCGAACTTATATACATTTTTTAGGTGATGGGGTAGATAAAATAGGAGCACATATTACTACAGACGAAGATAATAAATTGTGTTATACTTATGATTGGGGAGCTAGTATATTGCCATATAACACGACAAAGGCTGGTGGTACAACATATAAATTACATGAATTAAAGTCCAAGTGTAATAGCTACGAAATACATGAGCATACTGCAACAATATTTGATTTAATTACAAGTAGAGATGAGTTGCAGGCTGATGGTAGATCAGTTAGTACACCGCAAATGGATACAATTGAAGTATTTACTGATAATACAGGTGAATTTAGACCGAAAAATATTATCGCTATCGGAATAAACAGTTTGTTTGATATTAATAGAAATTTTAGACGGGTAGAACCATTAACATTACAAGAAGGACTTTTGCCTAGAGCAAAAGTAAGATTTCCGGCTGAGATGTATGCAGCTACACTACATGAAAGATTAGATGACTTTAATTTAAGTGCATTTGATCCTTATAATGGATTATTTACATTAAGTACATTGCATACAGGGGGTACTATGACTATTTCACATAAAATGGATAGTGGTAGAATACCAGTTGGAACATTTGCAGACATAGGTAAGGTACCATGTAATGTTAATAAGCTAAAGGTCGCTAACAAAAGGATGGACACAGTATGAGGGTTACAAGCTAATATGGCCACTCAGGTGAATAGATATCCTATACAGCCTCCTAAGTTTGTATTTTTACGTTTTGTACCATATTATACAGCTAATGGATTGGCAAATAGACGTGCACAGCTTAACTGTACTTATACTAGTACTATGACATTTCATTTTAGTCCCCATTGTGGAATTAATATGTTTATGATGGGTAACCAGGGTATTAGAAGTAACTATCCATTTAAAGATCCCTATAATAATGCAGCTGCTGATGATTCTAGATTTAACTTCGGTTGTAAACCTGAGAACTTTGTTATACCACAACAAGGCTATGTTATTAATGAGGAATTGGCTAATAGCAATATGATAGATGATGATAACTATGACTTGCCAGATAAATTTAAGAAGCCTGTAGATGAAGCATTAGCAACATTAGTTACTAAGAACTTAGCTACAGCTAGTGTGCAAACAAATATAGATATGAGATATAAGACTTCATTAGGAGTGCAATGTAATATGGATGATGCAGCTAAGATTAATGATGAAACTGACCCACCCCCAGCATTATGTAAAGGACCACTTAAGGCACAAGGGTTGACAGACGCAGAGGTAGATGACCTATTTAGTATAATGGATTATAAAGTTAAAGGTACAGAAAAAGACTTTGAACTGAATGTTGATGATGATACAGGTGATACATTAATAAGAGAAACACGTAGTAAAGCAGCTACATTACCTATGACTATAACAACAGGTAATCCTATCCATCTAGGGCGCGTGGAGGTGACATTATATTAGATAATAGACAGGTATATTTACCTGGTCAGTTATGGAGAGCATTAGGCAAGGACGCTCCGCCTAAATTTACACGTAAAGACGGTAAGGGTATGTATATACCATGGCCTAAGTTGGAAAATTATGGTAAGATAATTAATAACAAGTTCTGTCAGGTATTTGATATGGACAGACTAAAAGCACTTAATAAATCTACTATAGAAGGCAAGATGTATACAGCTAATAAGTTAACATTGAGATCATTGGATACTAATGTTAGACAGACTAACGTAAAAATACCAGTAGATGCTACTTGTGAGAGACTAAGATTGGCAGAAACCACATGCCATGTGAGGAGATATGAGTGGGCTTCTTGTGTTGGTTTTCTTTGTCTGCTAAGACAATAATTTATAATTAAAATGATAAAAATGACAGTTCGACCGAGCTATACCCTCTGCTAGTGTCTCTGTTGTTGTTAAAATAAACAACAGACAGGCCATTCCAAGGTGAGCATGGATGCTCCAAATATGGCAACAGTTATAATTAGATCAGATGTTTAGGGGCCATTCTTGAAATTCGATTGGTCAGGCGTAATAATTATGCATATTAATTATTTGAATTTTCTCTTGTAAGTCGCCCAACTCTTCAGTGGACCCGAAACCTTAAAATCAGTAGGTTGGTCACTCATGTGCTAGTTTAGACTCTGAAACTAGCGGGTCTGGCACAACTGTTTGTCATTCGTTTGGGGACTACAGATAGGAATATGCAGTAAGTAATATATTTTCTTTGGTATCTCATAATCGTCAGTTTTTTTTATGAGAGAAATAATTGTTCTTTATTGATAGTATTTCCTAATATTTTCTTAGTACATTTTTTGATACTCAGTTAAGTTTACATTTTTTTTGGTAAAGGGCAGGAAAACCACACATAATTTTATATGTAACTTGATTGCTTTGATATATGTGATCGGTATGAATGTATATGTATTCATAAGATATTGTTTGTATATTGACATTTATGACCTTTGTTAAATCATGTATTTTTTTATATAATGCACGCGTTTGATTGAATGATATGCTATGTTTAGGTAACATTGTTACTTTCAGATAACCGTCTTTATAGTCGTCTAATGACAACGTCTTGATAATCGTCTTGAATTCAACATCATTTAACAACCAATAACTTCGTCTTTAACACCTGTTGACGACATTCCATTAATGAAGCGAAGAATACTATTAAGACGCGTGTGTTGCCTTGTGTCTTAACCCCCCAAAGATGACCGTGACACTGAAAGCCAAGTAAAAACGGCATAGTTAACTGCCGAGTGCAGCACACTACTAAAGTAATGAATACACCAGTAGGATTACAGGTGGTAGGGTCAACAAGGACCACCAAGACCAGCAATACCAGGTTTAAGTCAATTATTAGATGTTGATTTTGAACAGTCTATGAGTGATGATATATTTGATTCTCCTCCACTGAAAAGAAAATATAAACCATTAAGAAAATTGTAATCTGTTACAGGTTAAAGATGTGGCCTAAAGGACAAGATTTCAGGGGGGTAAGATATGACTTTTATTAACATTGACATCTATACAAATTGGATAGCAGATAAATTTAAAGAGACATCTTGGTTCGAAGATCAAACTATTAGAGACGAGACAATATTTTAGTCAGATATTATATAAGGTATTATTATTATCTAATCCACGCTTAGTATACCATGTCACCAATGACAAAATTACGTACGAAAAGAAAGATAAGAAAGGTCCGCCTGAAACGGAAATCATTAAGACTACGTACACTTCTCCAGATACAGTCTCGCATAAGGTTGAAAATAGCACAAAGACTGATTTATTCTATGACGCTATCATGTATGTGCAAAACTACACCTACTACACTCCCTTAGGTATTAAATGGGATGAATTGAATGAAGTTGATTTAGGCTTATCTATTGCTAGAAAACAAAAAACATTTTATAGTAGTACTAAATTACCTATTTATGAAATTAATTTTATGTATACCCCAAAAGATAATGAAGCTAAAAAAGAAACAATACATTATTTACAGTTTATATGTTGTGATCATATTTATCAACATGCAAATACGCGTGTTTTTATACAGGAAATGCCTATATCTGTGTTGCTCGCCGACTGGTATATTTATAAGTTGCAAATAAATTGCAAAGTTAGGATTGCTAATGGAAGAAATGTGTGTACAATTACTATAGTTAGTAATGATAATCCAGAGAATAATGTGACGCGTAGCATTGACGGTATACCAGTAACGATGTACGTAGGGACAGCATATCATGGTCAAACAGATTATATATTTCAAGGTCAAAGAATGCAAATGCAAGACATAGTTAATATGATATCAGGACAACTAGGAGAACTGAATGTTATGAAAATGGACAGAATAGAAGTGACTGACCAAACGGACAACATAACTCAGATAGAAGAGGACCTAAAAAAACTAAAAGACCATGTAGACTGGTTTGAAGCAGATTTAGATAAGAATTTGCAAGCAAGATTACTAGATTATACTGGTAAATGGATAGATTATAAAATAGTATCATTAATGTTAGACAATGTATTTAGTATGATGAATGAAATACCAACACCAACTTTAGATTTAGGTATAGGATCATGGGTATCCAGTTTATTTAGTGTAGCTGCATTTGGAACATCTATTGCTGCATTACTTAAAGACGGTGCATCAAGTGAAGTATTCGATGCTATAACTAGAATAGATGACACGAATAGTGATAGTAAACTACACGCGATAAATCAAAATATACAAGATTTATATTTTAAATGTAAAGAATTAAGAGGAGAATTGGAAAAGTTTATCGATGAATATGATAATGACTTTAAGAAATATTTTAGAGAAAGTAAAAAGAATGTAGATAATGGTAAAGGACAAACAACAGAACATGAAATTAAGGACATAGACAATGACAAAGGACCTCCACAGGACTTAATGGGAAGGTTAACAGATTACATAGGTCAATTAGGGGAAAAGGTTAATCAATTAACAGATAAATATGATGAATTAAAAGCAGATCTAGATAACTTAAAGAATGTTCAACCATTACAACCAGGAACTAAAGATGAAGATAACTTAATAGAACATGAATTAGAAGAAGTTACTAAGGGAGACATGACATTAAACGACTACATAACTAAATTGACAGAGTATGTAGAACAAGTAAGTGAAAAGGTTAAACAGTTAATAGACGGATATAATAAAATACGTGACAATGTAAATGAAGTTAAAGCAGCCATTGATAATGTACTAAACGAAGGACGTGTATCAAAACCCCCTGATGAACCTGTCAGAGAAAAACGCCAACTGTATATATCTTATTCGGACATAGATGACATGATTAATAGAATAGCTGGAGAAGGAATACCAAGACTATCAGACGAGACACCATCACAACGGGCACAGAGAGTAATGTACATGACAATCAATGCAAGAAAGATGGACACACTACTACGGGACTATTTTCTACTGTGTGCAGCATACATGATGGGAACAGACCCGTATCAGGACTTATGTAGGAGGACAGGAGTAAACCTGCACCTCCTACTAGATGAAATGTTGGCGATTGTAGTCAACACACCAGGAGTGTTTCAAGAGCCAGACGAGGACAATTTTACCAGTCGGTTGAGAACAATATTAACTGGCTGGAATTTTGATTATACCTGGGTCAGAGAAAGGCTCATGGAATGATTTGTATGTATATTTTAATAAATTGTATGTATCACTAATTATTGTTGTTTTCAGTAAAGGAAAATATATCCCGAAACAGACCAAAAACCCCGTAGAAATGTTGGAGAAAAAGATAGATGGCTTGTACAATTGCACCATCATAATACACCGCATGCAAGACTTAAATTGGCCTGAATTCATACAACCAAAAGTGTTTATGTATGATGCTGCTGGAAAGCTAGTTGAATCGGGGAGAGGAAATTTGGCAAGTACGTACTGTGATCTCGCATCACTACAGGAAGGGCGGCTTTTTACAGTGCCAGTTGCAACATTCGCTACACCAAGTGATATATACAAAGATATGAATGATGCAGAAAAATCAGTCAACAATGCCATCAAGAGATTTTTGAATACACAACCAAACTGTTTATATTGGCATGATGGAGAGGCAGATAAGAACTGTCAGTATAATGGAATGCACTTGCACATACTCAACTGGTCAATGTATGACAAACTACATGAGGACCCAAAATACAGAGACATGAAGAAAGTCTTACAAAAAGCGAACATAGGCTGCAAATATCAAGCAGCAAAATACCCCCGAGAGTTGATGAGGCATATGCTGATCGCACCAAGAGTGTTTGCTGGGGCTAACACGGCACAATTAGTGGGACTCAATAAAAGTCACAAAGAACTGGATTGTGATGGCATCATGAGCTATGTGAATACGGTCGAAGAAGAAGATGAGTTGCCTGGTAACAGCAACGAAGTAGAGCACACGCCAAATACATTTGCTGACTATGTCAAGATAAAAAGACCGCCAGTCATGAGGAAAGAAGTATACAATGATAACGAGATGGAGTGTGCAACTACACTAACAAACATGAGGGACTACATCAATGAAGTGAGTAAGGCAGGGTACCCGCAAAATTCGAAGGAAGAAGTGCCAGATAAGAGAGTCAAAACAAGCGTTGGTGCAAGAAATGTGGACGTTGTCATGAAGTATTTCAGGAGATACAACACATGTGATCCAAAGGCAGTGCTGAAAAATGTAATGGAGATCAAGGACAGAAAAGAATTAGAAGAATGGAGAAGTTTGATGGTCAACCCACAGTTTGCAAGTGTAACACAACAAGCAGAGCTAGAAATGGAACTAGAGATGGAATTAAGTGGTATCAATTACATTGATACATTCCTCAGCAAGGCCCCATCTGATGGAATATCAGTAGAAGAAACAGCCAAAGTGTTTAGACAATGGTGCAAACATCAGGACATTATTCCCGCTGATTTCATAATAAAGGCATACAACATCTTGAGCAAAGAACTCAACAAAAGAAATACGTTTGTCATGCAGGGAGCCAGCAACGCTGGCAAGACATATTGGTAGAGTTGTTTGACACCGATTGCAGATGTGGTAGGACAGACCGTACAATCACAAGATTTCGCTTTTCAGAAATGTTTGGATAAACAAGTGACAGTAATCCCAGAATTACTATTAACAAAGCCTGAACAAGTTGAAGGGGTCAAGAAGATATTTTAAGGGCTTGACACAACTGTCAACATCAAAAACAAAGCACCGCGTATACTGAAAAGAACGCCCATAATACTTACCTGCAATAAGGTACCCTGGACATGCTTCAGCGAAGAGGCAGAGACAATGACAAACCGTATGCTAGGATACTACAACTTAAAAGTATCCACATTCCTAGAAGCAGCTGGCAAACCAAACAGTCAGTTTTTTGTATGCATGTTCACATCAGTGAGGAAGTTGTTGGCAGAACTAGGAATGGAACGAGATGCAGAAGATAAACATCCCTGCTGGGAAACACTACTGATGGGGATAGAAGAAGAAATAGAGGCAGTAAGCAACAAGAAACAGAATAAGTTTTTGATTCAACTGCTAACAGGAGAATATGATATTACCATATTCTATCAAAGTGAGAGAGATCTGGTAAACTTCATAACGGAACATATGGAGGAGGATAGATGTATTTATATATATGTAAAAGAAGGAGACAACGTGTCGTTGATAAACGAGAGAACAGAGAAAGAAATAGCGTTCCTTTCAGAATTAAATGAGGACCAAATAAAGGAGATAAATGATCGGAGATGTGAAGTAGCAAAGGTACTAGTCACCATAAGGGATTGGCCTGATGTAGCGTTCTACCAAAAGGAAGAAAAGAACACAAGGAGCTATCTCAAGAAATACATGATACAGATCATGGGAGAGATAAAGAAATTGTACATAGTGCAGAAGAAGACAGAAGAGATTACGCAACTAGATACCAGTGGAGAATGGCTAAATGCCAGAAAGAGAGGCTATGGAGTGTCCAGGAGCTCCAGAAAGAAAGAAAATGACAAGACCGATTGGAGAAGGAATAATGCCAAAGAAATTGATAATAGATCTTGAAGAACAAGAAGAAGATACTTCAGTATGAAGACGCAGCAAGTGACATAGAGGAAAAACCTGCAGTAATAGCATCAGAAGCAGTAATTGATCTGACGGACATAGGATCAGAAGCAATAATTTACCTCACGGAGATGAATACAAGTGAAATCGAAAGAATACAGGTGGGATGATGATTCAGAAATTGATGTTAGTTTGATAAAGTCAATGTCATTGACTGCATTGCATAAATTGATGGATTGTGCCTTTTCGGGAAACGAAGAATGTTTAATGCATGTTGAAAGTTGTTATGGTCCTATTCACAAAATAACTGATTTAATCGCAGAGAAAACACCAAAGCCTCCAGCGTTGAGGACCCACATCATCAGGAATGTGCCGTTGGCGAGAAATGAACGGACAAGCAGCACCGATGATGACTAGGGACTTCTATGTTACTGCAGAGAATGGCGGCAACATGGATTATCAGGGTGCAGACTTTGATTTGATTGATTCAGATGATGAATGGCTATAAATGATGTGAATTTTTTCTGTGATATTGTTGTATTTTTCTGTGATATTGTTGTATTTTTCTGTGATATTGTTAATAAAAATTAGAGGATGTAGGACACAGTCTAGGCTGAAGACTGATTGTCCTACAGTCTCAACATTTTTTTTTTAAAACTCGGTATACCCCTTCGGGGCTGCCCCGCAGGGCCTTCGCGCAGCGTAACCGAGTTTAAAAAAAAAAAAAGTTGAGACTGTAGGACCACATTTTCATAGCCAAATTATAGGGTAAAAAGTTTCTCTCTAATGGCCACCATACATACTAAGAAGAGAAACAGGCTAACCCAAGGTCATTTAGATGCCACTGTGAGGATTTGCCACCACCAAAGACACCTCACAGATGAAGATCTTGAACTATTGGTTGACAACTTCAAGGGCCATAAAACAAGAAAAATAGCATAGCAACTCAGCAATTGCCCTCAGAAATCTGACTTTTGTGTTTATCATTCAAATATTGTGAAATTTAAATTAACATTTGCTGTGACAATCAAGTAACTCTAATTGGTATCAGTTTTACATTTTTTGGTTCAACTTTAATATAGGAATAATGAAACTCCAGAGACATCATTAGGCGAGAAACACTTATTACCATCCGTTAGTCCTTTATCTGAGGCAATTGACCATTTGCCTATACAATAATGATCTAACTTTAAGAATCATTTCATCTGATGATCATGTGTTAAAGTGTGCACACAGTCACTGCACTATAAGTGCAGTATAAAAAGTTAAATATATCGGTAGAAAAATAAAAATATATAATTTTCGCAGTTGACAATTTAGAATAAAAAAGCAACTTATTTCCCAAAGGCACAGGTAAGTGTAAAAATTCCAATAAAAATCACTGGGTCCTGACTGATTAATTTAGTGCAAGACCGACAAAAGTTGAAAGAAAATCAGTCTGACTGACCGACGAGAAAATCAGAAAGTGTCCGTCGAACGAACTTTTCTCCACTGGACATGCTATCTTTTTTTTGGAAAATAATTATCAAATGCAAGATGGATGAAAATGTTCCTTAAATGGTTACTCATGGTTAAATGTGAAATTGAAAATGTAAGATTTAAGATATTGTGTTGAATAATTTTGGTAGAGGACCACCAAACGAACATTTGAGTGAAATTATTTGAGAAACTAGCCATAGGTTTAGAAGACAATGGTTTTTAGACAAATTTCTAAAATGGCGTTTAGACATATTTCCATTTTTAGCTCTGGCGGCCATCTTGTGCAGTGAGGCGGAACCATTTGAATAAGTTTGGTAGAGGACCACTAAATGAACATTTGTGTGAAATTATTTGAAAATCTAGCCATTGGTTTAGAAGAAATTGCTGTTCAGACATACTAAATTTTCTATTTTTGGCACTGGGGCCATCTTGTGAAGTGAAGCGGAACCATTTTCACCGGTTTGGTAGAGGACCATCCAAGGAACATTCGTGTAGTTTCATCAAGATTGATCAAGAACTTTAAACAATATGACAGGAATACAAAACTTTAACGCAAATTCTATTTTTAGCTCTAGTGGCCATTTTGTGCAGTGAGGTGTAACCATTTGAATAAGTTTGGTAGAGGAACACTAGACGAACATTTGTGTTAAATTATTTGAAAATCTAGCCATAGATTTAGAAGAAAATGGCGTTTAGACATAGTTCTATTTTTAACTCTGGTGGCCATCTTGTGCAGTGAAGCGGAACCATTTTCATATGTTTGGTAGAGGACTATTTAAGGAACATTTCTGTAAAGTTTCAAGAAGATTGACCAAGAACTTTTGAAAATATGACAGGAATACAAAACTTTAACGCAAATTCTATTTTTAGCTCTAGTGGCCATTTTGTGTAGTGAGGCGGAACCATTTGAATAAGTTTGGTAGAGGAACACTAAAGAAACATTTGTGTAAAATTATTTGAAAATCTAGCTCTATGTTTACAAGAAAATAGCGTTTAGACATAGTTCTATTTTAACCTGTGGGGGCCATCTTGTGCAGTGAAGCTGAACCACTTTCACAGGTTTGGTAGAGAACTATCCAAGGAACATTTCTGTAGTTTCACGAAGATTGACCAAGAGCTTTTGAAAATATGACACGAGTACAAAACTTTAACGCAAATTATTAACGACATCGCAACGCCCTCCTGACCGCCCGCCCAACAGACCGGTTTTTGCTAATCTATAAGCCGAGATTTTTCGTTGAAAAATCTGGCTAAAACTGTATTTGACATTTAAATCACAAAATTTAATCCTATCCCAACGGAGTTTAAACAATAATTGCAGTGTAATAAGTAGGCCGTCTCGGACTGGGCCGTCTTTGTCTGGGCTGTTAAAGCACGCATTTGAATTTTATTAACCAATCATACGCGAGAAAAATACGATTCAAAGGCACTTTCACTTTCGAAGTAAACAACAACAGTTACAAAATAAACAACACCCTTTCGGCTATTTTAGAGGATTTTGCCTGGTGATTTCGCTTCATATTTTTATTGTTAAAATCTCATTAATATTTGTAGATTAAATAGCATTGGTTATATAGAGCTTGAAAATGTGGAATGGTTTACCATTTAACTATTATGGTGGTGCAAAGTCGGGTAATAAAAGTAAACTAGAACTTCCACAAGTAACTATGATTACATAATATAAATAAAAATGTTTCAACCCGCACATCTACAAGAGAAAAATAAAATAAATCTTAACATTTACCTCATTTTTGTTATGTTTTATAAGTTATTACTTTTTGTTAAGTTGGACTGACAGATATTCATTCGGACTGACAAATAATTAAAGCCAGTCAGATCTAATGACTGACAGATCTTTCAAGTTTTCGCAAACACTGCATTTCTGCCAAGATATTTGGAAATCCATCCATGCTGGACAAAGATATGTGCCCCACAATGTGGTAAGGATTTATTTTTTATATCTGAACTTTGAACTTGAATTGTGACCTTGACCTTGGGACCTGGTTTTTGCGTGCAACACTCCGTCTCATCATGCTTATCACTTCTGCCAAGTTATTTGAAAATCCATCCATAAATGACAAAGTTCTGCTCCAGACAAAGTGTTAAGGATTGAATTCCTATATTTGACCTTTGACCTTGAAATGTGACCTTGACCTTGCACCTAGGAACCTGGTTCTTGCGCGCAACACTCCGTCTCATCATGCTTATCACTTTTACCAAGTTATTTGAAAATCCATCCAGGCTGGACAAAGTTCTGCTCCGGACAAAGATCTCCTGCCGCCTGCCCGCCCGCTCGGGTGTTCCCGTAATATGGCCGTTTTTCACATGGGCGTATAAAAAGGGGCATAACTCTGTCAAAATACAAAACTGAGTTATGGGGAATGGGTTGCACCTGATGCTGGAGTTGATGACAAAGGTATATTCCTAGTTTAAAGTGAATCATTTTTGTAGTTTTGAAGTTACAAGACTTTTGAAAATAAACTTTAACCAAGATCAGACGCGGACGTTGACGCCAGGCGAGTAGAAAAGCTCACCTATACTTCGAATAGTCAAGCTAAGAAAAAACTAGTCCTAAAATAGAAATTAAAAGGTGAGCCCACATTGACATTATTTGTTGTATTCTTATTTTGTAAGTATTTGCCTGGTGATCAAGAAAATAAAAGAACAAACTGTATCCGATATTCATTAAAACCACCAACGGAATGCCAATCCTGTCGTGTATTAGGGCTAGTTCCCGAGGACTACGATCCTGATGCATCCTGGACTGGAACCACGAATAGACCACAGAGGACCTTCCAAAGTGCGGGCTATATTAGGCCCAATTAGAAAACCCTATGCAGTCAAGGTAAAAACATCTTTCTGACGGAAAGAACCAAAGTCAGAGGGGGTTAAGGCTGAAGCCTATTTCTGTCCAAAACCCAGTGTCAACACAATGCAGCTTAAGGACGTTGGCAACAAAAAGAAAATAATTGGTTTAATTTCTCCTTTTGCTTCATTATTTCTTTACTGTATATAGGTTACAATATACTAATTTCAATCAATAAATATAAATCTGTGTAAGTCATTAAGTTCCAGTCAATGGTTAAAAGTTAACAAAGCATTAAAATAATCAAAAACACACGTATACAATGTATTGCCAAACAAATTAGTTAAAAAAAAAGATCCATAAAAATATCTATATTCTATTTTGGCAATTGATACGTTATTTACGTAAACACGAAACATGAAAAAGGCTACACAGGTACCCTATTTAAAGTCCAATATTTCCCGAACAATATCGGTGACCCATTCTTTTTATTAATGTTTTGGTGCAAGTATTCATTGGTGCATGTATGTGCGAAAATTTAAGAAAATCTGTCGTTAGGAACAAAATATATTGATGCATAATAAATGACGTTTCAGAAGGTATTATTAGTACCCATTTGACCAACTTCTATGTCCAGTCAAATTCATTATTTTAACAGTAATTGTAGAGAACGCGTTAGAACAAGGCCGGTGACCCCTATTTTTAAAGACTGTTTTAGTTTCAGTATACAATGATGCGTGTGTATGGGAAGTTTCAACAAAATCTGTCGTTTGGAACTAAAGATATTCGCATATTTGATAAATTATTGATGTTTTTACAGGCATGTTTAATGCATAATTAACATCGTTAAGCGTCCATTAAAAGTCATTTATTAAATGATAACTGTAGATAAAGCACGTTTTATCATTAAACTGCACTTGTATATTACCAAACGAAACATTAAAAAAAAAGATCCATTTAAAAATCGCAATCTTTGTTTGAATATGAACGCTTTATATTACTCAACATTCTAAGTAACACACACTAAAAAAGCGTCTTAGACAGGTACCGTATTCGAAATTCAATTTTTCCGGAAAAAGGCCGGTGACCCCTATTTTTTAAGACTGTTTTAGTTTTAGGATACATTGATGCATGTTTGTGCCAATTTTGAAGAAAATCTGTCATTGGAAAAAAAAATAAAGAAATTGTTGCGAACGTCTATAAGGCCAGTGTCATATTTTTTTCATGTTGTACCGGTCTGAGACCGACTGGGTTTTAAAATGCCTGTTAAAAATCACTAGTATTACGTATTAGGTGTACAACTTCGCTGAATATTTGTCAATAAACAACATCTTCACCACAGCAAACCAGATGTTGAAAATTGTGAAAAAAATTGGCAAAGCTGTGATGTTCACAAAGAAATGGTAAACAGACAAGGTAATGCTTATATTTATTAATGTAAAATTGATTCATACAAATCAGATTCATCAATCATGGGGAATTCTACATAACGGATGGCCAGAAGAATATGATACCCTGATACATGTACATGGCCCTGCCTCCAAAGCCCTCCCCAACCTGGTAAGGTGGTCTTTACTGCGGGCGAGTCCCTGGGGAACTAAACTCCTGAAATGGAGGGCAGATAATCTGCCCCTCCTTTCCTGGACTGGAACTTTGTCCTGAGCCAGCAAGAGGCCGCCGAGGA
This sequence comes from Congeria kusceri, assembly GCA_027627225.1. NCBI lineage: Eukaryota > Metazoa > Mollusca > Bivalvia > Myida > Dreissenidae > Congeria > Congeria kusceri. Next base: position 60,372,435 of record CM051028.1, read on the forward strand.
CCTTCCAAAGAAACCGCCTTATTACTGGAAAGACCTCATTAGAATAACCTATGAAGCCATGGTAAAAGAACCAATGTCAGTGGGGGTTAAGGTTGAAGCCTATTTCTGTCCGAAATCCAGTGTCAACACAATGCGCTTTAGGCCAGTGTCATATTACTTTCAGTTGTGCCAGTCGGAGATCGACTAGGTTTGAAACAAGTAGTATTACGTATGAGGTGTACAACTCTGCTGAATATTTGTCAATAAATAACATCTCCAACCACAGCAAGCCACATGCATTCGAGATAGTGAAAGAAAAGGGCAAAGCTGTGAAAGAAAGGGTCAACAGACAAGGTAATGCTTATATTTAATGTTAAACTGGTTCATACAAATCAGATTCATGGGAAATTCTACATAACTGATGGGCAGAAGAATACAATACCCTGAAACATGTACAAGGAACTTTGTCCTCAACCAGCAACAGGCTGCCGAGGTTTTTCAAAAGTGCCGTCCTTATTACTGGGAAGACCTGATAAGAAAACCCTGTACAACCATGGTAAAGAGCAAACTTCCGAGGGGGTTAAGGCTGACGCCTATTTCTGTTCGATGCCTATCGTCAACACAATGCAGCTTTAGGCCAGACTGAGTGTCATATTATTTTCATGTTTGCCAGTCTGAGACGGACTGGGTGTGAAAAAAGTCAATCAGTAGATTGATATAACTAGTTTTATGTACAAGCAAAATATACATAATATCATTACCAATGTGGTGATTTGTATATTTTATTGAGGTTGTTGTTTGTTCTGTTCTGTTTTTCAAATTTGTATTTCAGATACAAAATTGCGGTCGGTGTACAACTTCTCTGTACATTTGTCAGTGAACATCATCTCCAACCACAGCAAGCCACAAATCATGATCGTATTCAAGATAGTGAAAGAAAATAGCAAAGCTGCGATATACACAAAGAAATGGTCAACAGACAAGATAATACTTATTTTTAATGTAAAACTGATTCATACAAATCAGATTCATGAGGAATTCTACTTAACTGACGGATGGACGAATATGATCACTTGATGAAGGGCCCAGTTCCCAAGCCCCTCCCCAACCCTAGTAAGGACAACTGGATAGTGGGCAAGTTCTCCAGGAGTTACGCTACTGACACTGAGAGCCTATACTCTGACCCTCGCTTCCTGGAGCCAGTAAGAGACCACTAAGGACCTTCCACAGTGTCGGCCTTATTTGGCCCGATCAGAAAAGCCATGGTAAAAATGTCTGTCGAATGGGGAAAAGAGCCAAAGTAAGAGATTATTAATCCTGAAGCATATTTCTGTCCGAAACCCAGTATCAAACAATGTGGTTTTATGCTAGTGTCATAATATTTTCCATTTGCCAGTCCGAGCCGCCTGGATTTGACAAAGTCTGATTGAAATGACTATGGGTTTTTGTCCTCCATTCTTTACCAAATATTGATATATTTTGTAAACTACACTCATAATGGATACGATTTATAGTTTTTTGCTTCTACTGTAAATTTCAGATAAAATTGCAAGAGGTGTACAGCTCAATATTGTGCTAGGAACAACAACCTCCAACTGCAGCAAGCCACATGTATTTAAAATAGTGGAAAATGGCAATGCTGTGATATACACAAACAAATGGTCAGCAGACAAGGTAATTCTTTATAACTTAATGTAAAATTGATTCATATAAATAAGATACATGGGTGATTTTCGATACAGACAGTTCCAATAAGAAATGAAAGATAAGAAAGAACTTAACCTTTGACCCAAAGACCGAATTATCAATAGGGATTTACTCATAATCATAACCATGATCATAGTCATAATCAACCAGCATTTCCGGGAACATGAAATAGTAGTATACATGCGAAAGATTGCACATAATGATTAACACCAGAGAAGGAAATTGGACTAAAAAACAACATCAAATGCCTATATCCCATTAATACATATCTACCTTAAGCTCCCATGATCAAACTTGTACAGTTACACCACTTGTCCACAACCAATGCCACTTTAAGTGCAGAGCCTGTTGACAATGCAGAGCCTGTTGACAATGCTGAACCCTTTTCATAAGCAAAACTGTTGTCTGTTATGATTGATGACGTATTATGATGACGCAATGTTCTTAACTAATTTTCTGTCAGGATGCGCGTCTCTTTGTCAACAGAACAGACAGATTTTCAAAAGGGGAGGCATAACACAGGGGAATTTCTTATTTGTATATTCCCATAAATGACAAAAGATGTGTTGGCAATGCATGGCAACTGAAAACTGTCAAGAAATGTGCTGTGGTATAACAAAGATGAAATATGGGTGTTTCTTCTATATATGTTAGGCTGTTACCCCACCCAGTCATTATAACTATCATAATGGAAACAAATACTTTTTGTAAATAATGTTTATTGTATAAATTATTGTTATTGAACACTACCCATAAACATCTTACAAATTTATTTGGATTCATACCGATTGATTGACTTGTGTATTTGCAATTGCTTTCACATAATTTAACTGCATCGTGTTAATTCATTATACTATAGCCGCCATTTTGTGTGACGTTTATTGGTAGATTTTTAAAAATAACGGTCATCATTTGTCAGTTATGTCATGTACGGAAAAGTATAAATAGTGGCTTTGAAAATAAACAAGTTTTCAGTTGCGAATTCAATTTGAAAGTGTGGGAATTTAACAGACAAGGTCATTCGGACGTGCACTAGACTAAGTGTCGAACCCTGGGTCAACACCTATTTCATCTACTGTACTTTCCTGGTCAAGAGCAGCTCGTCCCTTTCTGCGCATGTTCATCAGCATTTCTTCAAGTACTCAGGTAAGTACTGCAGAAAGTAGAGGCCCAGTATGGACTTGGAGATTATCTTTAACCAGGAACCAACAACGGCACTATGTTGTGTGGGGACCCTTTAAGCTACAGGCTTTCTCGATTTTCAAAGATTACCTCGTGTGTTTAGTGACTTATCTTCGACTTTAGATTGACTTGACAGGAAATCCAACATTATTAAAAGGATTTGCATATGGTAATGACAAGTATAAGAAATTGATTGAATGACAAAGGAAATGCATATCTGCCAATGGGGAATATTTTCAGAAGCCCTAAATGACTAGAGTTGGTTATGATATCCAAGACAATTGCACCATCATAACCTCATACTGACCAGTCTCCGCAAAAGACGGTCAGACCTCGGACATTGCCGATAAAAATCCTTGAGGTCCCGGAAAAACTGTCCGATTACTGGTTCTCATGTCCGGTGAAAATTTCCGTCAAAAATATTTTATGACAGCAATTGCTCTGTTTCCACAACAGTCATTAAGTCATACTTGAGGGTCACCGATTGTGTTGAAGACATTGAGGGCACTTTGAAAAATACAACTGAATTCATATATATCTTGCAAAATTAACATGCTGATAGTAGTAGCTTTAGTTAACAAAGCACTCTCAAGTGTATATTGTTTTAGTTTTCTTCAAAGATATTGTTTTTATCGTATTTAAATGTTTCTTGCAAAAAATAAGTGGCCAGTAATAGTTTGTCCTGGCCAGTAATATTTTGGGAATTACCGGTCCTCTTGGTCAGTAATAAATTCACGACTTTTGCGGAGACTGACTGAAGTAATCAGATGAACTAATATAGGCAAATTGTACTTAATGGCCAACAAAGCAGATTTAGCCCAGATTAGCGCGTTCATTAAATTTAGCATTATGACTGACCTCCAGTAAACTAACACACACTTATAGTGATCCTCTACCTTCACTTTGCAAGAACAATTTACTTAAATCTGAAAAGTTACGGGTAAAGCAAGCGATTGTCAATGCTGGGGGTCAGCATTGATCAGCACTATATTCCATTGACATTTTTTGGCATATAACCCCCTCCAAGGACTCAGACCAGTTTCCCCTAAATCTTCAGAAAGAACTTACATACCTGTACCTTCTAATAGTTGTGTACGGTAATATGGATTTTGACCAATAAAAAAGATATCTTGGACTTTAACCCATGCATAATGTATGATATTACATAATGTTGAATGATTTTAACACTGATATCCGACACTTGGAGAATTAATGGGATTTGCAACCGAAAACTGGATGCTAAAACAAGTTTCTAACCAATTTCCACAAATCAAAGATATTTAACCATGACTGGAAACAATGAACACGCCGACTCTGACCAAACGAATCCTTAGCTGATCACTATGTTTAACTCTTCACAACAAGTATATATGTAAGTTTGACCAGAAACTGTACTCCAAAGGTGTAAGCAAATGAACCATTTTCTGGAAAGAATGCCTTTGGTTTGTCTAATAAGCTCTACAAACTGTCTTAAAATTACATTGGCATGCAAAAGAGTTTTAAATACATCACAATAAGTTTTAGTGCTTATTAAGGTGAAATGCAAGACATTTTTCATTACAAACCTGGTGGCTATGATGCTGTTCATGGAAGGGGAAACAAACAACATTATTATGTTAGGCCTAAAACTTACAAGCCATACAAAAGCAATAAATATTTAACCACTTTCACCTGACAACCATGCCCATCCAATCACGGTTTACCTATACAAAAAATACTACAAAATTGAATACAATAATTTTCTATGTATAAGTCTTGAAAAACTGATTAAAATTCAAATTTGAGACGTTTTGGAACATGAATGAACAGTCTGGTATATCCGTGGGTTTTGGAAGGCCAACAATTCGGAACAATAGACTGAAAGTGTGTAGATACATTGTAATTAGTAAAATAATTCAATAATCAATTGCTGCTGTTATACTATCATGAACATCATGGTCTATTAGTAGCTTAAGGTTGTGGTTTGTAGACGTTCACAAAAATGCAGCCTCCTAAAATGGAAACGGCTCCCAGACTGTCTATCACAATGTTTCAACAGCTGACATACAGTACAGCTCAGTGAAACAAATATTTTACACGTTGTCCAGACTACACGAAACTTATTAATCGGCTGTCAGACACAATGATTTGTACGAAAAACACTACCTGTTAAAAATATGATATACCTTGTTAAATAGCTGATTATTATTCAATTATTATAACATTGTGTATAAAGCTTAATGGTGCAGTATTATTTCCTTAATTTATTAAACCAAAGTCAAACTAGTACATTATATGTATAAGGTAAGTTAATTTTGTCAGACACCCAGTTTTTGTCAGACATGTCTGACAGGTTTCGCGTTGTCTGGTTGATCTAGTCAGAGTCATAGATTCTGCACCACCACCCCACCATCCTCAAAATTGTGCAGAGTCACTCAGAGGTAGCTTACACAAGTTACTGACAGTCATTACTCCGCGATAATTGATGCACTACACCACTCTCCTCAGCTTTGATGCTTCTCTGACTTGATCACCAATCTCAGTGAATAACAAAATGTTTGTTTTCAGTAAACCGTACTGTACATAAAATATGCACAAAAACATTGAACTCATTTGTGTCAATGGTATGTAATACCGATTTTTACACAAACAAGTGGTTAGTTCAAGACAGCAATGACTGAAATTATGGGCACGTGGTCAAGTGCCAGTCTACCTAACTACTACCTAACTATTGAACCATCATGATACTTTAGTTTTACAAATGTTGTCTGCTCAAACAGTTTACTTATGGCTCACTGACCCACCACATGACTGATATACTGACCATTCATGTGGCAGATCAACTAACAGACCAATGAGCAACAACTGACAGACACAAGCCTATCAACTCGTTAGAACAGGTGAAGGTCCAATGGTCTGCCAACCGACTGGCACTGACCCATCAACTGACAGACCATATAAAAGGTCCAATCAGTTTGTCTGTTTGTTTGGATTTATCGCCGATTTTAACAGTATTTCAGTCATATTACGGCGGTCAGTTAAACTACTCACTTTTCCTGGGCAAGCTTAGCCGATCTAAGCAGTTTACCAGTACTAAGTGCACATACTTATGCCAGTAACTGACAAATACCCTACTTGAATCAGTGGTAGGAGAATGGCCGTAGAAATAGTTTCATGACCAATCCCCACACAAGGGCCAATGAGAAATCATCTAATGGGCAAACTGGCCCATCAAACAATACCCCAACTGAATGATCCAACGATGAACCAGCCGACAGGTATCAGCCCACCAACTAGCAGACCGAATGACAGATCCCTTGATGGACCCAGCTGAAAGGCACTTGCCTCATCAACTGGTCATCCCTTGATGGACCCAGCTGAAAGGCACTTGCCTCATCAACTGGTCAACAAAGTGATGGTCTTCAAAAGCTACATGACTATCACTAAAGCTACATATGAACAACTAAAGCTACATGATTATCACTAAAGCTACACGACTATCACTAAAGCTACATATTAACAGCTAAAGCTACATGACTTTCACTAAAGCTACATATTAACAACTAAAGCTACATGACTATCACTAAATCTACATATTAACAACTAAAGCTACATGACTATCAATAAATCTACATATTAACAACTAAAGCTACACGACTATCACTAAAGCTACATATTAACAGCTAAAGCTACATGACTTTCACTAAAGCTACATATTAACAACTAAAGCTACATGACTATCAATAAATCTACATATTAACAACTAAAGCTACATGACTATCAATAAAGCTATATATTAAAGTGTGTATGTACGATCTTTCAAATCAATTGTTTTAATCAAAAGCAGATGAAAGTGACATATTAACTTGAAAGCACAAAGAAAAATATACACATGATGAAGGAAACTCTAAATTTTCAAATAAATCAACAAATACGATTGTCGACTTTTGCATCATTTATTACCGTTGTGTAACCTTAAACAACTGCCCATGTATTGGAGTTTCCAGCTGTTCAGTCGAAAACTATTTTGTAGTTCAATAGCCAATTATGCGTTCTACCACAAAATTTGGTCTTAATTTTTATTCCTTTTGAAATAGAAATATGTTAATTAACTTTACTTCATTATTTGTATTTATGCAACTATGTCTGTTATACGATCGTACATACACACTTTAAAAGCTGTCTAAAGTAATCTCATTTACAAACAAGGCACAATGCCTGTATTTGGTTTCCAGTTTATGGGAAATAAAGTCTGAACCATTTTCAAGAGTAAGATGACAATGAAAAAATAGAAATCTTACTACAGAAAAACCTGTAAAGGAATGGTTTGTCAATGTACAATAACAATGTTCCGAGGTCACCAGAATATAGGGGACACTATATATCAGTTATCTCCTAAGTGACCAGTAATCAATCAATCAATATGACCTAAATATAAAATTCCAGAATTTGCGACTGGTCCCTTAGAACTGTCATACATATGTTGATATCTATTATTTGTTAATAAATTAATCGCCACATAATTATATGACCACTATGTATATATTACCCAGTCGAGGTACATTTAGAAACATAATTGTATGGAATACGTAAGACCTGCCACAGAGACACATTAACATGAGGGTGGCTACAATTTATCATACTTGGATCTACTCAATCATAATTTGATTTCGCCACTTTGGCTTAAGGGGCCAAATTTTGAAGAGACGTGGTTTCAACAGGACAGTGCTATTCCACACACATCCACAGAATTCACTGCGCAGCTTGAGAGAACATTTGGTAACCAATTTATTTCTTACAGCATAGCTAATTAATGCTCACCTCACTCACTGGACCCCGAGTCCTCTTGATGCTTACTTTCGGGGTTACCTCAAAGATGATTAATTGGAAATGATTAAGGATTTTGGGACTTCAGTGACAAGACCTTACCAATGATCACCATGAGAACAAATATCTTGAAGCCTCAAGAGAAGCCTGAAAAGGTAAACAATTCATAGAAGCAAAGATTGTGCTGCCATTCACTTAATTACCCAACTTAAATAACATCTCCCATGTCATTATATTTCCAAAACTTCGGGAAAAAAACACAACATCAAGTCCAAACGTGTTTATGGCAGAACACAAAAGTTCAAATATATACAATATATATCCAGTTTGGTGTTGACAGGAAACTGTTGCACTTGAAGGGCGGGAAGATCTTTAAAAGCCAATTTTAGAGAAATATAAGGCCATAACTCTGCAGTTCCGGAGGCCATTTGGTTTATTATCAAACTTAGATATTATGCCCACAAACATTTATATCGAGTTTGTTAAGACTGAATGATATTCACCAATTCTTTAGTTAAAGCAACTTTTATTGACATTGGAACCAAGCATATTTTGCAACTGACAAGTATTTTGTCTTAAGTTTTAGTCCCGAGTCTTAGTCTATTATTTATTTGTAAGTGTAAGAATGGGTTGGTAAATCGGGCCCTACAAAAAAAGCTGAAATTTTCAAAATTTTTGAATACAACTTATATAGCATTATTTATATACATGTATAACAAGAGCTGTCTCAGGATAGTGTGCTCGACCGCTTTGTCAGAGTTATGGTCCTTTATCACTACCAAAAAGGGTCATAATTCTGCTAAAATGCTGGTCACATTTATGGGCTTGGCCAGTGGCGTTATATAATGACCTTGAAGACATGATTGCACGAAGTTTTAATTGAATATCAGAAGTAGGTATCAAGATACGAAGTACAAAAAGGGGCATAGTTCTGCTAAATTGCGAGTAATGGGCCTTGGTCAGTGACCTTACATAATCACCCCAAAGACATGTGTAAGGTTTCAACTGAATATCTGTAGTAGTTACAGAGATATGTACTTGTTGCACACAAAGCTTAACCATATCATTACGTCGACGCACGGGTGAGTAGTATAACTTGGAATATTCTGTGAATAGTCGAGCTAAAAATGCTACCATGTGTAAGGGCACTGTATGGGACAATGCATGACAGACTGTAATATCATCCATTTATTCAAAAAACCCATTTTGACACTATTGTGACACCATACATGTACCATTTTTTTGATTGCAGGTGACTGTGGGTCAGTCGTACCCAGTGCAGTGGGGCCATGTAGCAGATTTCAACGAAGCAGAGATCTAGCCAAAGGCTGTGAAAAAGATTCGAAGACAAAGATGTTGAAAGCAACTACATTGTAACAAAAAGAATTTGATCTGTTACAATAAAATTCTAGAAAATGACGTTTTTGGAACTGCGTATCCTGTGACACGCTTTTTGGGCATATCACAGCTAAGTAGTGCAAATGCCAAAACCATCTTTGCCACAGCCAGTTTAATTTTTTTATTAGAGCAAGGAATAGCCAGCTTATGTGGTGTAAGTACTGACATGGTCAAACCCAAGTCAGGGTTAGTTACAAGGTTACAAGAACATGGTCGAAAGGTCAAGGTGTCCTTGCTACACACTGCATTCCCACAGGTTAGCACAGAGCTGTTGCAGCAGTGCAGATTCCATCCCGTTTTTGCTCAAATTTCAGGAAACATTGAATTCCATTTACAAGTATTCAGGAACTCCGCCAAGAACATGTCAAATCTATCTGCCACTCAGTCTATTTCAGATGGCCAAACTGTCCGGTTTAAAAAGTTCTTTCGCACATGTTGGTTAAGTTTTGAGGGTTCTGTAGGTGCCCTGGTTACAAACTACCCCAGTCTAGTTTCTTTGTTTTCAGAAGAAAAGTCTGGAAAACCCAGAGTCTCCACAAACTGATCCTGACATACAAATTTCTGTACACTGCTCACTTCCTGTGTGATGTGCTCAAACCGAGTCATTTTGTCAAAGATGTATCAGTAGAAAGACTTGTGCTAATCCAAGGTCATCCCCAATTTGACAGCCACTATTCTAAATCTGGAGCAACTTTCTGAGACAAGGTCAGATGATTGGGCAATACATGTGGTCTATAGTGTTCACAAAGTAAATGTCGACGACAATCAAGTAACGACGAACAATGGACAAAAGGCGATCACAACAGCTCATTATAAGTAGACTGTGCTCAGGTGAACTAAAAACAAACAAATCCCTAAGCATGAGTTTCCTGTTGATTGATAAAGGACAAGCCATGGTTAAAAATTCTGATGCTGGCATGACATGCACTCATTGTATAGACTAGTTCATTGTTTTTGTTTTGATTCTGGTTCTTCACGTATGCGCATTACGCTGTAAGGCAAAATGAAAATGAACATGGCGGAAGACACAGTGGAAAATAAACGACTGCCAAGTATTTCAAATCTTAAGATAGGATCGCACAAGTTCGTTACAAAGGAAAGTTTACTTTCAATGGTACACCCTTGCCCGATCCATATTCAACCAGTCTGAAGGGGTGGTGTGAAGACGTAAAGAGTTGGCCGAGCGTTGAATATGGAGATATCTACAGCTATCTCATCAACAGACCGGGTCAGTACACCAGAGAAAAAATGAAAGCCGTGAAGTCTCTAGATGGTTACAATTATTTTATATCTGGGCATGTTCAGACATGTGCAGTACTCACAGTGAGCGAGGACATTCCGATATGCTTTTTGAAGGCCAAGATTGCACCATCTCAGACAGCGTATGACAAGCCCCATGAGCCCTGGGTCAGCATTGACAAGCAGAAGGGTGGTGTTAACACAAGCTTATAATTTATATTTGTACCAATTTATTTACCATTCTTTATGAAGAATACCACTGAGCCCAAGTGGGGGATCAATCCTTGGTTTAGCATTATAGTCTGTCATGTGACACTCAAGAGCTAGCCCAAACAAATAACTGTGACACTCAAGAGCTAGCCCAAACAGTAAGGCGGTTTGATGTGCCTTATACAGCAATCACTACTTTCATATTACTCATGAATATAGAACTTTATATTACATCTAATTGTACCGGTCTTATCTTATTTTGTGTAGCTTAGGAGAAACATGCAGCCACATAGCAGCACTTCTCTTCAAATTTGAGGCAGTCAGCAGACTCCGACTCAACAGTGAATCAAAGACCAGTGGGGCCTGTACATGGAACCGGTCGTATCGGAAAAAGGTGTCTATAATTTCATTATGAATTGTCATTTTCTTTGTTTGTGAATATCATTGCTAAACGTGAGATGATCATTCCAACAATACCAGTTTATCATTGTGTTAAGTTGTTCATGCTGCCTGACTGTCTTAACGATAATTAATGATAATAATTATAAAAATATATTTTTCAACTGAAAATATATTAGCTGTTAAAAAAGATGATTGTATATTTAAAATACCCAATTTACTTCTTTAAAGTATAATTTATTCAGTGTAATTTAAACAATTTCATTATTCCAAAACAAATTGTTGACATTGACTTAACCAAACCAAAGCATGGCAAATCAGCAAAATGGAAAATCAACAAGCCAAAACCTACCCAGCAACAAAGGGTCCTCCAGGAGCTGAAAAGAATTTTCCCTAATGCCGGATGCCTGACCAAGGGGGAATCGAATACAGACAGTGCTTCAGATGATGAAGACCAACCACCTGAAAGTAAAATGTCATGTGGTTGCTTTTTTTGCACAAGGTGTGCATTGTCAGACTGTTCCATTTGATTCAGATTTTGTCACAGAACTGATTCTAATGTACAGCTTTCAGCCTCAATCATATTGTGCCAAAGGTTATTGAACAATAGTTTGCTCACTAGTGTACCTGACATTGAAAATGTATTTTCCAATATTTTGTTGACACAATTTTAATTTTATTTTCAGTTGGGTTCACTTTCAATCAAACAGTGTTTTTTTTTTCAAATAAATTAAAATGTTCAATGGTGTTAAAGATGACCAATTCATGTATATATACAACAACACAATAGGTAGTTTCTTTTCATAATACTTTATTAAACACAAGGTATCTAAATAATTTAGTAAATTCCTGCTGAATTTGTTCCCTGTGTTTTATATCTATACCATATATAGATTCTACTTTATGTATTACTTGTACATACAACTTACATGAAATATACCACATAGGAAATGACTAACATGATTTCTTTACATTTTTAAAGGGGCATATTGAATGCATTTATATGAAACGTTAATCACTAAATGAAAAAACCTACAACACATTTCTACCGAAATGAATATCTGACCCCATCGTGTGCCTCTGTGTGCATCCAGGAGCACAACAACTTTACAATCTAAAAATAAACCGTACGATCATGCTCTAGGTTAAAACCATGTGTTTGGTTTGCCTACCAGAGTAACCGAGATGTAAACGAGCAGATGCGCATGACGTCATGTGTAAATTGGTCTATTGAGGCTAAGTTTAGCAATTCCTTCACACTTCAGTAAAAGTTGATAGCATCTCTAACCATGAAAAATCAGACCAGCACCAAAAGACAAGTGACATCTACATAGCTGTCCTAAACATACACCCAAAATAACACCAGAGGCAGCTCGTGCTCTTTGAAGTCTTAATAAGGCTGCATCTGATAAGTTAAACAATGCTTTGATAGTATTGCAAGCCATACAGTAGTCCCCTACTGGTGAAAACCCCTACTAATTAAACATTGTGCAATACCATCAAATTGCCCTTTATCTGTAGATGTACAAAGTTTCATATTCAAATCCAATTTGTCACTGCAGTATTAAGTTGTTGTTTTTTCTATTTTAGTAACATTGACCAGACATTCAAGTTACTTTTTGAGTTATTGCTGTACTAAACTGACAGAGGGAAATCATATAGTCCATTAGTTGTACCAAGTTTCATGACCATATGTTATGTTCTTTTCGAAATATTTTAGTATTAAGGTAGACAGCCCCTAATGGGACTTTTTTTCAGACCTTGACTTTCTTATTATCTTTGATCATTAAATCTATTATGAAACTTAACTGTGAAATATAAACAAAATCTAACCACAAATTTTGACAAAAATGCGATTTTTGTTATAACCCCTCATTTTTCTACTTCAACCTAAAATAAAATGGGGTACACTTACAAAAATGACTGACATATTGTCAAAATGTATTTTATTTATTCCTGAATAGCTTTAATTTATACGTTAAAGATGTATCTTATGAAAAAGTATAACAAACATAAGTACTAAAGTCGACCAATAATACTTATGACATTAAATTTGGCTAAGCATATGGTAAAAAACAACAGATTTCATTACAGTTAAAATACGCCTAACACCAATTTTTGTATTTTTTAAAACTTTTATTTCATAGCATGTCAAAATCAGTAATACCAAAATATAATATAACCTTATCTGAGAGGAAAAACGTATAAATTGGCATAGGTTGACCACAAAAATCTCAAGGTATAACATTTGCAGTGAAGCAACCCTGTTATACAAAAAATGCAAATTATGAAAAACAAGAAAAGTAAAAAAGCAAATATTTTCCTTCGATGTTAAAATATTTTTTTCTCTTCTAATTATAATCTAATAGCAGTTTCGATATTAAATCAATTATTTTTGCATTAATGTTAAAGGAATAGTGTTTTGTGTAAACATTTTAAAAACAAATGTAACTAGCTGAGGTTCACATGTCCTTGCCTACCAATTTCAGAAAAATAATAAACATTTTTTCTAAGTGTGTGTTTAAAAAAAATTCAATTTACATTTTCATTACATTGGGTAAACAAAAGCTTAAAAAAACTGACAAATCTTTGTGATAACTTCATCAAAACTCTTCTTGGAGCTTGTGACTATTGGTAAAATGTCACATTTTTTTTTATAAAAAGGTGTCTCTTAGACAATTCTCATCATTTCGCCGATACATAATTTTCATGTTTTTTTACAGCGGTAGATCTCGTCAAAATTCCTCAGTGGAACAGGTCCAAGTTTACACAATGAACAGTATTTCAAATTATGCAACAGAACGACAAACTCGATCACCCGACGTCCCGCTCTTCACCCATCTCGACTGACTATTTTCCCAAGTTTTTGGTGTGAATAAATGTCATTTCACAGCAAGGAGCACGTATCTCCTTCACGCAGATATGTTTTTATATATAATAATTATGTTCAATAATACAAATACGCCTTGGACGTTTATTTATAACTATTTTAAACTTTAGTGTAATGAAATACACCAGACATATCGCGAAAATGTCATGATTAAATGTAAACAGAAATTCCCAACAATGACGTCATTTGAAGGTATTTCCCATGCCAGAGTACCTTGTTTTTTTTCAAACTACAGTTTTACTTTCATCTTTGAACACAAAGAAGCATTTATTTCACACATTTAATTGAAAATGACTCAACATTCGAAAAGTAATGTTTATTTCGCGAAAATAATGTCTGTTTCGAATCAGATCGATTAGATTTACGGTTAGTGGCGAATGGGCCGAAGTTAACCGATATTTCCCGAGTATTTCCGAAGTCATTAGGATCTTTCTACCTTAAGTTTATTTCTATTTTAAGTAACAGTCACAGGACCTTAGACCTCTGGTGAAAAATAAAAGGTCGTGTACAATCCTCACCTTGCTCTTTCTATGTATACAAAGTTTCATCAAAGTATCTTCAGTACTCTTTGAGTTATCGCAGGATCCAGGTTTTGGGGTCGGGACAGACAGACCGAATGAGACCGACGGATGAACAGACAGACAGACGCACACAGACGGAGGGCAAACCCCTAGTCCAATCTGTGTACCAAGTTTCATGAAGTTTCATGATCATATCTTATGCACTTTTCAAAATATTACAGTATAAAGTTTATTTTTATTTTTAGCAACAGTCATGTGACCTTTGACCTCTGGTGAAAAATAAAAGGTCGTGCATAATTCCCACATTGCTGTTGCTATGTATACAAAGTTTCATCTAAGTGTGTTAAGTACTGGATCCAGGTTTTGGGGACGGACGGACGGACAGACAGACATACAGACGAAAAGACAGAACGACACACAGACAGATGGCAAAGCTCTAGTTCAATCTCTGTACCAAGTTTCATGGTCATATCTTATGTCCATTTCGAATTATTAAAGTATTTAGTTTATTTCTATTTTTAGTAACAGTCACGCGACCTTTGACCTCTGGTGAAAAAAAGGCCGTGCTTAATCCTCACATTGCCGTTTATATGTATACCCAGTTTCATCGAAATAAGTTCATTACTTTTGGAGTTATTGCAGGAACCAGGTTTTGGGGACAGACAGACGGACGGACGGACAAACATACTGACAAACAGATAGAGAGACACACAGACGGATGGCAAACCTATAGTTCAATCCTTGTACCAAGTTTTATGGTCATATCTTAGGTACTTTTAGAATTATAACAGTATTGAGTTTATTTCTATTGTTAGTAAGTCACGTGACCTTTGCCCTCTGGTGAAAAATAAAAGGTCCTGCATAATCCTGCCGTTTATAAGTATACCAAGTTTCATCGAAATATCTTCAGTACTTTTCGAGTTAAAACAGGATCCAGTTTGTGTTTTAGTTTATTTCTTTTCTTAGTAACAGTCACGTGACCTTTGACCTCCGGTGAAAAATAAAAGGTCGTGCATAATACTCACATTGCCGTTTATATGTATACCAAGTTTCATCAAAGTATCTTCAGTACGTTGTGAGTTATTGCAGGAACAATATTTTGCAGACGGACGGAGGGCAAACCTATAGCCCCCTCCGGTGAAACACCCCTAGGGGACTAATTACTGTTGTTAAATCTATATTTATTATATGCTTTCAGTGAAATATTGAATTTTATTGGTGGAATTAAATTTTATATTTTCACTGTTCGAGCAATGAAAATGTAAGATTTTTCACTGCAGCGAAAATATAACATAAAACGCGCTATTTTTCCAAACATAGCATCGATCTACAAGTAGTGGTTTACAACCCTTGGCAAATTTATATACATGTACATTATGTACATGCACGTGTTTACATAAAACACATTATAACATTTAACAAAATTATAATTTAGCGACAATGACTCACGAAATATGGCACTTTTGTCCCACCATGCTAACTAAAGACAGTTTTGGAATCATTTATGACGTCATTTTTATGACCTCAGAATACACGAACTTGTGACTTTTAAGCGTTTCTCACGCAATTTTATTTATTTATTGTCCGAAAAGCATAAAGTAAAAAAGAAAATTTGTTGATTTCGGTGTAAGATCGTATTTTATTTCACTTGTGGTCATAGAAAATATATTTTCACTCGTGGCACTTGTGGCTGCGCCACTTGTGAAAACATCATTTTCTATGAAAACTCGTGAAATACAATACGATCTTACACCGAAATCAAATATCCTCTATATATGTTCATTTCGTCTAGTACTAATGCACCAAGACAGTCCGACCCTCTCCTAGAGCACAATTCTGAGGTAATTTCACAGTCCACCTCGAGATTAGCGTCACACCATAATTAAACATTGATAATGTACTTTTTTTTCACTCTCCTAGTCGAAACAAGTGCGGTATGCTCACTTCAGACAGAAAAGCTACATTTTACTTTACATGATAATGTCAACTCCCTTTGCTTGTTCATAAGGCATTTATTCTAGACCAGTTCCATTTGAAATTTCACTAGCAAATTTTGAAAATCTATCTAACATGATGATTCAGACAGTGAAGATTTACACATCGAATTTTCAGGTTTTGAGCCAGTCAGTGAATGGGAATACACATGCAAATAGTATCTAGCACACTCTGTTTTTGTGTAAGCCCACATTTCTAGTTTTTAGTACATTGCAACACATTAGTACAATTTACTGGGCAAGTTGTGACACATATCAAATAATGGAACAAAATTACTATCAAAATGTAATTTTTATGGGAATCAATTGAAAGTATTTTTCATGTAGATATTGGAGTCTGGTTACAGTTTGCATAAAATAACCTGTCAGCACAAATGGCCAAATTTATCGGAAATATATAAATTGTTAATTTGTGTATTTAAATATTTAAAAAAAGATATATTTTAATTGCATTCGTAATTGTGTTATGCTTTCTACAACACTTACTAAAGTATTGCAGTGAAAAACAAAAATATTTTTAAACAAGAGGACCATGATGCCCCTAGGTCGCTCACCTGGGTTTAAGGCATAATAATGGCTTATAACAAGAGAGCCATATGGCAATAAACCACTTACCGGAGTATAAAGATCTGGACCTTGCAGTTTCAGGAGATTTTTATAGTCTATATAAACCATGTGACCCACAGGGTGTGGCCACTTTCTACCCCAGGGGCATAATTTGAACAATATTTGTAGAGGACCACTATTCAATGTTTCATGCCAAATATGAAACCTCTGGGCCTTGCGGTTTCAGAGCAGAAAATTTTCAAAGCACACTTTCCATATAAGTCTATAGAAACCATGTGACCACTGGGTGTGGCTTCTTTTTACCCCAGGGGTATCATTTCAACAATCTTTGTTGAGTACCACCATACGATGTTACATACAAAATATGAAACCTTTTGGCCTTACAGTTTCAGGAGATTATTTTTAAAGTCAACTTGCCACATAAGTCTATATAGACCATGTGACCCCTGTAGTGTATTGAGTTCACATGTAAATTTGAGAATGATCTAAGGGAGACAACTTGTACGACCTTACTGAAATACCATGTGTTGATAGATGAAGAGTTATGGTGGGTAGTAATTAAAATATGGCTGAAACCTTAAATGGTGTTGTGTTCTTCATGTAAGAATACGGTTAAATCTGGCACATATATTACAAATTGGCAACGAGGATGATGGCGCAAGCTATTGGAAACTCGGAACTTCCAGGATTATCGAAGTTTCACCCGGTAGGTGATGTTTCAAGCGTTGGAACACGTTGGAACCGATGGCTAAGGTCTTTCCAATTGTACACCACTGGGAGGGGTATTACCGCACCGGAGCAAAAGAAGGCGCTTTTGTTGCATTGCGCAGGGGAAAGTGTACAAGACAGATATTATATGTTTGAAGAGCCTGCTCCTGGCGAAAATAAGACAGTGCATGATGTCACGGTTGATTGCTGAATGGTTATTTCAAACCGAAAGTAAACACTGCGTTTGAACTATCAGTTTTTCGTTCTATGTCACAACAGGAAGGTGAGACGGTTTCACAATTCATTACACGATTGAGACAAAAAGCTATTTATTGCAAGTTTACTGAAAGTGACGAGATGATTAGGGACCAAGTTATTGAAAAGTGTAGCTCTAGCAGACTGAGGAGAAAATTGCTAGAAACAGGTGAGGTTACATTGCAACAGATCCAGGAAATTGCACAGGCAATGGAAAGTTCAGATAGTCCGACCAGAACTATGGAAGGCCATAGTGGAAATGTGAACTTTATGACACACACGTCAGTGAAATACAAGTCTCGTGCATCTGAACGTAATCAAAGTGGCCGCAAAAAGGATAACAGGACTGATTTCAAGTGTTATGCATGTGGACTGCCAGGGCATATGAAAAAGGATCCAATGTGTCCTGCACTGAATAAACATTGCAGAAAGTGTAAGAAAATGGGACATTTTGAGAAAGTTTGTAAGTCGAAGAAGCCTAAACAGAATTCTCAGAAGAAACATATTAGAACTATTAACGTTGAGAGTAAATCAAATAGTGACAGTGACTCAGAGTCAGAACATGAGTATGTTTTCTCGGTACAAAGTGAACGTGCTGCAAGGCTTGAGATTTAAGTCGGAGGAGTTCTGATGAAGGTAATTATCGATTCTGGGGCGAGTGTCAATATTATTGACCGCAACAAGTGGGAATACTTGAAGTCAAAGAAAATAAAGTGCAAGTCGAGTCAAACCAAGAAGACATTATTTGCTTATGGTTCTATGACGCCATTAACTGTTGCAGGTAGTTTCACAGCAAATGTCAGTGTTGGGAAGAAGACAGTGTCTAGTGAATTTTTCGTTGTTGAAGAAAAGGGTCCAGCAATTATTGGAAAGAAGCTCAGTATTGAATTAGATTTGTTGAAAATAAATATTCCAAACTGTGGAAATGTTCATAGTATTTCTGATGGTGAAGAATTCAGAATCATGTATCCCGAGTGTTTTGATGGAGTTGGAAAGTTGAAGAATTTTCAGTTAGAAATATCCATTGATCCTGCTGTGAAGCCAGTAATTCAGCATGCTAGAAGAATTCCATACAATCTGCGTGAAAAACTTTGTGAATTAGACATTATTGAGAGCGTTGATGGACCTAGTAAGTGGTTATCACCAGTCGTAGTTGTTCCGAAAGCGAATAGCAAAGATATAAGACTGTGCGTGGATATGAGAGAAGCAAACAAGGCTGTACTCAGAGAAAGGTATCACATTCCAACTGTTGATGAAATACTGCAGGAGTTGAATGGGAGTCAAGTGTTTTCCAAATTAGACATTAAGTGGGCATATCATCAGCTATAACTAAAACCTGAATCCCGTGAAATCACTTTCCTGGCACATAAAGGAACGTATAGGTACAAGAGGTTGATGTTTGGCATGAATTGTGCACCAGAGATATACCACCGTATCATACAGCAGACATTAGCAAGTTGCGAAGGTGTCAAAAGTATATTTGACGATCTCAATGTGTATGGGAAAAGTGCGGAAGAGCATGACCAACGACTTCACAGATTGCTACAGACTCTCAGAGATAAAGGCCTGACACTAAACTATGAAGTGTATTTCGAATGCCTGAAGTTGACTTTATGGGACATATTCTGTCTAAGGATGGAATAGGGCTAGCAGAAGAAAAGGTCAAAGCTGTTCTTGAAGCCAGGAAACCAAATACAGCTTCGGAGGTACGAAGTTTTCTTGGACTGGTAAACTTCAGTGCAAGATTTTTACCAAATGTTGCTTCAGTTTCAGAACCCTTGAGAAAACTGACTCGGAAGAATGTACATTTTAAATGGGGACAGGAACAAGATGAGTCATTCAACAAGCTGAAAAAGATGCTAGCTAATGGACAGAATCTGGGTTATTTTGACCCCAAGAAAGCTACGAAAGTATGGGCCTGCGAAAGGTTTCACATGTACCTGTTTGGATTGAAGTTTGAATTGTTAACAGATCATAAGCCTCTGGAATTCATATTCGCAACGCGGTCCAAGCCGAGCGCTCGAATAGAAAGATGGGTGTTGAGATTACAGCCGTATACTTATTCAGTCAGACACATATCAGGACCAAACAATATTGCAGATTGCCTGTCCAGGCTAGTCACAGGAAAAGTTGATCAGGGTGAACATGAAGTTAAAGACTACCTGTGTTGGGTTGCTCAATATTCAACGCCTACAGCGATGTCTATCAAGGAAATTGAACGAGAATCTGCAAAGGATCAAGAACTGCAGCAAGTGAGGAAAGCCTTAATGTCTCAAAATCGGAACAGTGTCAACAAAAGTTATCGACCCATGAAGACTGAATTAAGTTCAATAGGGCAGGTGGTTTTACGAGGGACTCGTGCCTGAATCTTTAAGGTCAAGAGTCCTAGAACTGGGGCATGAAGGTCATCCAGGTATTGTCATTATGAAGCAGAGATTGAGATCAAAAGTTTGGTGGCCTGGAATGGACACAGAAGTGGACAAGTTCTGTAAACAATGCTATGGATGTCAGTTGGTTGGACAGACCATGAGACCATAACCAGAATATCCGTGGCAACATGTGGCAGTTGACCACTACCATCAGGAGACAGTTTGTTTGTGCTGGTAGACCTCAGTTCATAAGTAGTATATTTGAACTCTATCTTCAAGAAAATGGTGTTCATCATCAAAGGACAACACCATTGTGGCCTCAATCTAATGGAGAAGTGGAGCGACAGAATCGATCCATTCTGAAGCGCTTGACAATTGCCCAAGTAGAAAATCGGAGTTGGCGGGAAGAACTTCAGACATATCTTTTTATGTACAGGGCAACTCCACATTCGATGACAGGTGTAAGTCCAGCAGAACTTCTGTTTGGTAGAAAACTGCGAACCAAGTTACCAATGATGACTGAATATGTGGATAATAGTGAGGTTCGGGATAGAGATCTTGAAATGAAGGAGAAGGGGAAGCAGTTCAGTGATCAGAAAAGGCATGCAGTGAAAAGTGATTTAGTGCAAGGTGATCAAATTTTAGTTAGAAAAATTAAAAGTGCTAAATTAAGTGCAAATTTTCATGAAAAGTCAGCTAGTGTGATTAGTAAAAGTGGAAATATGGTTCCAGTTGATTTAGATGGTGTTCAGTATAAGCAATGTGAGTGAATTGAAGAAATTTGAGTCTAGAAGTTCATATAGGTTGAAGCAAGTTATTCAGAAGTCGGCTGATGAATCAGGATGTGTTAGTAGCAAGCCGAGTAATGGCGTGGTGCAACAACCGGTGGTTCCTGATGATTCCAGAACTGTGGTGGATCTTGATGATACAGAGGAGGAAGTCGGTCCATAAAATCTGGCTGGGGGCACCGGGGAACCAAGTCCTAATTGGGGAATCCAATCAAGACCGAAGAGGCAAATCAAGATTCCGACCAAGTTTAAAGACTTTGTCATGTGAAATTAGTTTGTTTGTGAAACATGTTCAATAATTGTTCAATAATGTTCAGTCAATAATTTCTGTTGTACATGCACAATTGAAAAGTACTGTTTTGCAAACCTAAGTTAAATGTGTATGTCTATATATGATTTTGCTATATTATGTTGAATTTCTCATATTAAGTCTTAACCAGAGTTTGAATTATTTTACATTCGAGAACAATTACTGTTTTTAGATAAATATCATTCTATTATCTAACTGTATTGTTTGTAAACTGGTTTACATGTACTAATATTCAGGTGAATAATCATATTTAGATTTTAACTAGAATAAGTTGATATAGGAATTGTTATACTACATCTAATGGCTGCATGTATGTAACTACCATCTAGTACATGTTAATTAAGGATTATATGTTAGTACGTGACTCTTAGGTTCAACTAAAAATAAATAAGTCTTAAGTGTTTTAATGGAAAACTGTATAATTGCTTGTCAAGCAACAAGTTTAGTTATTTACCGTAATGGTTGTTTAATATTGGAGTTAATATATTAGGTTAAAAAGGCCATAAACTGTTAATTTATGTTCCAATAGGAAATTCATTTGTTTGAACAAATGTTTAAGATTGTTCTATCTGAGGTAAGGAGGAATGTAGTGTATCGAGTTCTTATGTAAATTTGATAATGATCTAAGTGAGACAACTTGTACGACCTTACTGAAATACCACGTGTTGATAGATGAAGAGTTATCGTGGGTAGTAATTAAAATATGGCTGAAACCTTAAATGATGTGTTCTTCATGTAAGAATACGGTTAAATCTGGCACATATATTACAAACCCCAGCTTTGACCCGAAGGACATAATTTGAACAATCTTTATAGAGGACCACTTTACAATGTTACATACCAAATACTAAACCATTGGGCCTTGCAGGTTCAGAGGAGCAGATTTTTGAAGTCATTTTGGTATTTAAGTCTATATGAACAATCTTTGTAGAGGACCAACATACAATGTTACATACCAAATATGAAACATCTGGGTTTCAGAGGTGAAGATTTTAAAGTCATTTTGCTATTAAAGTCTATATAAACCATGTGACCCCTGTGGCGTGGCCAGTTTTGACCTAGGGGCCTTGTCAATTTGAGCAACTGGAGTTTAAAATAGTTGAAGAGGAGCTGATGGCTTGTGGCTTGTGAATGAAGATGTGAATGGAAGTTCAAGTGGTATACATTATGACAGTGAAATTTTGAGGCTCAATAACGCATCACTTCACAATCATAATGTATACCACTTGAACTTTAACCAATCACATTTACATCTTCATTCACAAGCCATCAGCTCCTCATCAACTATTCTAGCGATGTGTTATTGAGCCTCAAAATGATTTGTGAACAAATGACATCGTGCTAGTAATCCATGTAAGAAGAATCTCCTTAACATTTATGATCTACAGCATCGGGTGAAATTAGAAATTGGACATTCACAATAGAACTGTATATTTACTTCGTAACATCTGCAGGTGTTTCATAATCGTTCCACTGTATGCATGCTCTTAGTGCAGTGAATAAATAAAATAACAAAATAAACCTTCTAATACTCATTACAGTATTGTGGTTTGCATAAACCCAAAAATTGAAGTCTTTCCTCTCTATTTGAGGGATACCATAACAACATGAGAGGCCTACCGTAGTGCCATATGGAATAAATGAGTTATGGTATGTGATGTTTAATGAATACAACAATAAATATTTCTCATTTGAGTGTAAGCTCAAAAGCCACTCACAATTGTTTCATTAAACTCAAACCCTGGTGAACTACAATACTTTGTATAAAATATGTATTTGCTGGACAAACATTTCAGGCACAGATTTTGCACTCAAAGTGTGCAGTACTGTCACCTTTTTAGTGACCACTGAGTCAGGCCGGATCATCAACAGTGCATACCCTCCAAGCAGTTCCCGGACAGGTGGGCTCCAGGTGGGAGCAGAGAGCAGACCACAGAGGAAGGCCCCGGTCAGGTCCACCAGAAAAAAACAGCAAAAATATTGAAAACAACAAAATCATTAATTTAACAGCGAAACAAGAGAAAAATGCGGAAACCACATTAAAACCGGATTTTTTTTAGTTTGCTGATGGGGGTACATGTACAAGTCAATGTTGGTGAAGAAGTATGGAAGTTTCGTGTCGATGATCTAAAATGTATGCAATAAAGTTTCATCAAGATTGATCAAGAACTTAAGAAAATATGACAAGAATACAAAACATCAAGCAAATTCTATTTTTAGCTCTAGTGGCCATTTTTGTGCAGTGAGGCGGAACCATTTGAATAACTTTGTTGAAGACTCTATATGAACACTGGGGCCGAAAATAAAATATTGTTTGTTTCCCCTACCGCGACCCATGCTAATAAAGGGTCGGTCGGTAGGTCGGAAAAATATTTTATTTTTATACACAATAAGTCATTTTCATTCATGTTTTCCTTATGTTCGAAATGTTACAATATAGTATAATTTCTTAATATTTTCGTTGTAGTAGATTAATAACATTCTGCTTATTTTCGTAATACTATGTTCTAATTACCTTACAATAATTTATCAAAATTGAACAAATAATAACATACGTTAAAAACATGAGCGTTAATTATAAGAACCTATTAAAACTAAGGAGTAATAGCGTGACGTTTCAATTTGCTGGGCATCCAAAACAGAACGCTGTTAGCAACAGCCATAGCAACGGTGACTGTAAAACTGCGGCTAGCAGTTTGTAGCTAAAAAGCGTGTTACACGCTTAGCACGTGGATAGTGTTTAAATTAGCATGTGGATAGTGTTTAAAAGCATCAATCTGTAATACTGTATCTGAACAACGCAAATGCTAGAGCATAAATGAATAAGCATTCTATGGAAATAAAAACAAATAGGACTTTGTTCATTAATAAAAAGAAAGCTACAGAACATTTTTGATAAAATAAAAAGAAAGGCGCGGAACTTCATTTACTTTCATTTTTGACATAACTTTAGTTCCGCTAACTTTCATTCAAATGTTGCCTCAGCCAAAGTTTGTGCATAATTCTAATCCGTGTGCACTGATGAGTTTGAATAACACTTTCGATAAGTATTACTCGATCTAGTTAATTGTATTTTTTTTTAACAAAATAAGACTTCTGAAGCGATCAGTTTGTTGAGTTACATGATGTCGTAATTCATATTCTTAGTAAACGGTTCCTTCCACAAAGATTCACAAAAATTAGGATACTTATTTATAATTAGTTATTTATTTACTATTTAAATTTGTAGTAATTTATTACAAACGCGCCTGTTAAAAACAAGCATATCTATAACAAAACACATACCTAACGCAAATGTGTTACAAATGACTTGCACCTTTACCAATTAAAATTAGAATGAGGGCGTGATAAACTTTCTAACGACGACGCTCATTTGCATGTTGGAAATGTTATGCGTTCTCATTGCAGCGTTTTTCCTCTATATAAAGTCGGTACCGGAAAACGGTACCATTCCCAATCCGATTTTCTGACCATTTTTCCCAATTTGAAGTTAAAAAATTCCCAAAATCCCAAAATAAAGACCCTGAAAAGATCGGCGATGCTCCTGTATTGTACTTTTGTTTTACCCAAGCGTAAACCTCCACGCACAGCTCAAATCAGTTACTGTTAACAGCTAGGGGAAGTAACCGCTACAAGGTTTGGTGGTGCTGTTTCGATTGGTTACTGTTATCAGTTATACATTGCGTGCGAGAATGGAGCCAGCTGAACTGTAATGCGTTTTCGCGAGTGTCATTGATGAGACATGGCAATTCATAATATGAATACTATCCAAAAAAAAAACATTCAGAGATGCAATCCTTTATCTAGCTATGGCTTTTATGGCAAAGCAGAAAGTATGGATCCACAACAGTCATTAATGGCGGAAGATACTAGTAATTTTGTTTATGTTCTGTCAAACATTGACACAGGCATTGTCAGTGTCGAGTCCATGAGCAAACTTGTGTCTCTTGGGCAAGTTGTGCAGGTTGATACCCACAAGCACGGCATATAAAACCATAGTCAGAGTTGAATGTAAGTTAAAATATATATGGAACAAATAGTATAGTTTTTTTTTTTGTAACTAGCTGTTTGTACATCCTTTTCAACAGTTTTTAATGAAAGTGGTAAAATTCCCAATTTGGCTGAAAACGCCGCTAATTTTCCCAATTTGACCGGTACCGGTACCATTCCCAAAGTGGTGAGAAAAAACGCTGCATTGGCTGACTGTTTGGCTCTTGTTAAGCTGACTCCTCCTGCGTCAAGATTTTATCGATGATGGACACTTGGTGCATAAAGGCGAATTTGTTAATTGCCCGTGGACATTCTTTATCTTTAAA
This sequence comes from Congeria kusceri, assembly GCA_027627225.1. Taxonomy (NCBI): domain Eukaryota; kingdom Metazoa; phylum Mollusca; class Bivalvia; order Myida; family Dreissenidae; genus Congeria; species Congeria kusceri. Next base: position 60,398,073 of record CM051028.1, read on the forward strand.
AAAAACATGTATATGTGAGCGGAAATGGTTGCGCCCTAGAATCTGACACTGAATTGTTATGACGTCCTTTTCGTAAAAGCATGTGTCAAAATACGCCGAATTACACGTTACCGAGAACTGTCCGTTTAAAGTCATTTTATAAGCGTCTTTTGAAAGTAAGATTTATACACGCTATTGGATTCTTTTTCAGGATCCGCACCCCGCATTTTCACACACAAATAAAATAAAATATTGTTTTCTTTGGTCTATACAAAATTTTGGGTCGCAGCCATTTTGCTGGGTCGGTCGCGGGAGGGAAAACAAACAATATTTTATTTTAGGCCTGGTGTGAAATAATTTGAAAATCTAGCCATAGGTCTGGAAGAAATTTGCGTTTAGACATATTTTTATTTTTAGCTCTGGCGGCCATCTTGTGCAGTGAACCATTTTCACAGGTTTGATAGAGGACCATCCAAGGAACATTTCTGTAAAGTTTCATGACGATTGAGCAAGAACTTTTCAAAATATGACAGGAAAACAAAACTTTAACGCAAATTCTATTCTGCTCTAGTGGCCATTTTGTGCAGTGAGGCTGAACCATTTGAATGAGTTAGGTAGAGGAAACGAACATTTGTGTAAAATAATTTGAAAATCTAGCTATAGGTTTAGAAGAAAATGGTGCTTAGACATAATTCTATTTTTAACTCTGTCCAGTGAAGCGGAACCATTTTCAAAGGTTTGGTAGAGGACCATCCAAGGAACATTTCTGTAAAGTTCCATGAAGATTGACCAATAACTTTTGAAAATATGACTGAAAAATCCCGCTAAAAAACACCCACTCTCAGTGTCACTCAAATTCAAAGCAATGTAACAAAATATTCAATATGTAAAATAATTCTACCAACTTTTTTATATACCATCATTTCCATTACATGCCCGAGTCTGAACATCACTTAGTGTGCATGAAAGAGAAAACTAATGTCTATCATTATACATAGATGGATATCCAGCCGCAGTCTAGTGCGATCATCAGTTTTTTGCACTGCTGAGTTTTGACTTGATGGACCAGTGAGGGGTGAAGGAGCGAAATTGATATGTGTTTATTGGTTACAATTCAATCCAGAAATGATTAACTTACCTAAGTGCCACAGAATCTTCATGATGAACTTCAAACTGACAATATCTATTTGTAACTGACATAGATTTTGGTTCTCGACAACAAAAAAACATGCAAAAATAAGCATGAAAAACAGCAAATGTGTGTTTTATGAAATTCCCGCTTATTTCAGTTTCACTACATTGGGTGACAACTCAAATGTTATCTTCAATAACCCATTATCTGGACAATTTCTCTGTTAAGTGTTATAGAAGATAGTCTCCCATTTAGGAAATATATAATAATGAGTAGGAAGATCTCCCGATAAGAAAAACATATGGACAAAATACAACAAGAAAGGTGTATTTCTTACTATTTGTCCCTCAATGAAAAGCAGTCACTGCGAAAATCGTGAATTTATTACTGGCCACGAGGACCGGTAAGGCCCAAAATATTACTGGCCTGGACAAACTATTACTGGCCACTTACCGTATTTTTATTCCAAGAACCCAATATCTTTGAAGAAAACTATAACAATATACACTTGAGAGTGCTTTATTAAATAAAGCTACTACTATCAGCATGTAAATTTTGCAAGATATGTATGAATTCAATTGCATTTGTCAAAGTCCCCGGTGTTTTTTTTCACCTGGCGGGGCCCTTAAGATGGGGAATTTTATGGCAAAAGAGGATTTTTTGTTTTAAAAAAAAGCATTTTTACTTGTTTATATTCTACTTTGTTATAAAACATTACTGAATTTATTTGCTACAAATGATAACTTATATTAACTTGGTTTGATAAATTGCTGGGATTGTTTACGAAAACTCCTCTATCTTGGCTATTTTTTGTCTAATTTGGTCAATTTTTTTCAAAATAAAGCTTTCATTATGAGGGGAATTTTAAGGTTAATATAGGGGAAAAAAATCTACTCTTTAAAGAGGGAAATTGGCCCTAAAAAAACACTGGTCCCTTCAATGTCTTCAACAGTATCTGTGACCCTCAAGTAGATGACGTCAGAAGTCTCGCGAGAGAATTGATTCCAGACTACAGTTGAAGTTTAACATTAACAACAGTCGTAAAGTCATATGACTTTATGACTGTTGTTAATGTTAAACTTCAACTGGAAATATAAGACAACAACATTGATAGGTTTCCTGCTACACAGTCATTACACTGTCACATCAACCATATAGTCGGGAACCAATTCTCTCGCCAGACTTGTGACGTCATCTTGTTGAAAAACAAACATGTTTAAATTCAACCAATTAAAACGCAAGACGGAACCAGTCAAACGAAAACCAAAATTGAAAGGAGATTCCGACAGTGACGTAATTTTTTAAACATTACGTACAGCAATCCAGGTATTAAAATATTTTTGACCGAAATTTTCACCGGACACGATAACCAGTATTCTGACAGTTTTTCCTGGACCTCACAGATTTTTATCGGCAATGTCAGAGGTCCGACGGTCTTTCGTGAAGACTGGAAGAGACAAGTACACCACGGATCATATTCTTTTCGATTTTGCCAGTCTGAGACTGATTGGGTTTGAAAAAGACCGACTGAAAAAAACGAGCAATCAGTCCGTGCAGTTTTCTTAAATTTCTCCAGTCACTATAAAAATCATGATAATCCCCCCGATTTCAAAACACAATACCCACATTATATGGCCCCATTGCTGCGCAGGTGCGAAAGCCAGATCAGTGATGTTTGATAGACCGCAGTCGTGTCAATATCGATCGATTGATAATGGAAAACATGCATTTCCTGGATAATTGTACTGCGTTCATAATGCTATAAAATAAGCATAGTGATATGAAACCTAACTGAAAATTATAAAAATTGTAATACAAATAGTTTTCAATAAAATCTATACAGTGTATTTGCTAGTTGGTTTAACTGAGGTTCATCGAGTCACGTTAATAATTCAAATCAGTACAAAGTGACAATATTCATGATTTCGACATTGTCAAATCATGCGCAAAAAGACTGGCGAGATAACGCGAGATTTTAAGGTCAGGGGAGTCCTGTGTTCTGGCTCTAAAGTAAACATCGATCAGCTGCTGATACAGTTTTACATAAACTGCCATTAAAACTCAAAATAAACAATTAACGTTATATGAAGACGTATTGCTTTAATTTACAATTTTAACGTTTACACACATAATTTAGACCTGGCTAAATAACAGTATTAATCATCACACGAGCAGCATGTCAAAATCGGCAAAAAAATGAACAAGAAACACCACACCAAACCTACGGTTAGAAGTAAACCATAAAACTCTTTTGACATGCTACTTTGAAAAACTCCACTCACCTATTTTTAAAACATTTAACAGGTCAATTTTTAAAACATTTACTTTGTACTAAATGTGTAAAAAAAAATAGCCCAACATTGAGTACATTTTCATGGACCCAGAAAATTAGTTTTATTTGATTTGATGAGTGGGGTTTCTCACAGATATATTAATTCACTGTATATATCATTTTTATATGATTTTTTTCTTTCTTTTGACAACTGCAACCTGAATACAAACCGGGCCCAGCTAGCTTAGTTGGTAGAGAGCTGGACTGTAAATCCGAGTGTTCGTGAGTTCCAGCCCCAGCCCGTCCACATAACTTGTGTGGGATTGGTCAAATAATTTATACGGCCATTCTCTCCCTACCTCTGCTTCAAGAACGGCCTTAGTTACTTTTATTGAAGTATATACATTTGGTACTGATCAACCACTTAGATCGGCTAAAGAAAATGAGTAGGTTAACTGTCCGCCGTAAAGTCTGTAATTGTAGTAGATTTTGCTGCAGTATATACAGGACGAGTCCTGCAGTCTCACATAACAGACTTGTGTCCCACTAGTACCATCATAATAAACAACTTACTTAATAAACAACACAAGTAAACATACTTAATAAACAACACAAGAAGAAAAAAGTCCATGTCACCGGGGTATTTAATCATAAGCTATAAATACAAAGCATTTCAAAATCACATACACGGCACACAAATAAACAAAATTACATAAAGTATTCAATTATACTGAAAAAAGTATCACAAAAATACATTAGTAATGCTCAAAGCATGGAAATGTTTTTAATTAGTATAATCCTGTGTATAACCAGTACTTAAGTCACTTTTTCACAAGTTTTAGTACAGTACAGTCAAAAACCAAGCAAGTTCACCACCAGATATTGAGTTGGGCTGATACCCCTGACATTTCCAGTGTACCCATTTTGAACACTTGCAGTGTTTTTACTCAAAATCACAAAGTGGTCAAGGGTCATAGCCCGGCAGACTGAATTGACGAAGAAAATTATTCAGGTCACCAATGGATCACACTTTTCCACTGTCGGTGGATTCCAGAATGTTTTGCAACAATGATGTTTTGCCCGAGGATGTTTCGACTTGGAACTTTGTATGCGCACAGATGTGTGATTACTAACTACTTATGACAATCCATCAACAACTATCTGTTATGATAACAACAATTCATTTTAATATATTCACTTGAATTTGGATAATTAATAATATTACTTAACTTGAACACACATTACATAACATAACATTAAGTTCAATTAAAGTATTATTATTATTATTGCAAAGATATACTAAAATACAAGCACACAATAATATTATGTATAAACATACTGAACTGGCTACTCTATGAAATTCTGTATATACATTAAAACTTTTAAATATTGCCTATACATTTTCTATTGAGAAACAAATTTAAGGACTGTTATGGATGAACATACTGTGCATAAAAATAAATATACTGGCGTTCTCTTTATTATTTCTCTTAGTTTTTCGTTCATTAAATGATTAATTTCCGTACCCCACACATATTTGGAATATTAAATTTGAACCTGTTTAAAACATAAAGTGCATATACAGCACAAATTTTTCCACAACAACTAACAGTTTTCTTTTCCAGTCATATAGTTAAATGATCATAAAAGCTCTCATCAAGAACAATTATCACAATATGCATACGTAGCCTAATCAGTAGAAACCCCCCTGACCTCAATCTCCATCGCAGAGTGATCTCCCTTTATTTGAATGTCGAAAAGGTGAATTGCATCACATTATATTTAACTACATTATATTTTAAGTTTAGCTAAGCAAAACTGGTATAACAGACATAAAAATTAAGTTTATTGAAGTTTAAGTTGTGGAAACTTAGTTTATATGAAAAATTTAAAATGCACATTTTCGGACATGCTATGATTTCGGATACACATAATTCGGATACAGAATGGTCGTTCTTATTGCATCAGGGAATAATCTAGACGTGCGTATCGCATATCTGACGCATGAAAATAGTCTGAGACACATTACTTTTAAAGTCGTGCCTTTTGCGGGACGCACAGTTTTTTCAGCGACTCTGCTATATCAAGTTCCGTTATTTCGCTCATTCCAATATATATCGCGAATCGGCCGTGGATCCCGATTTTTTTCATATATTTCAATATCATTTTTCCTATTACCCGACGTTCATAAAAAATCCAGTTTGACCCGAATTTGCAAACCTACATCGCTACTCTTTCATTCACACTCTTGTAGTGCAAAAAACAATAAGCCAACCCATTCATCATCAAAGTGTAAGTTTGACATCATCAGCTTAAATCACGCGTGCCACCCATGACAACGTCCTTTCACTACTGTCACTTCAATTAAAAGCAACTGCATTACATGCCGTCCGTGTGGAGGGTGTATAAAATAACCGTTCAACTGTCAAAAAAATAGTTTTACTACATAATACACTTTTACGAACATGCATCATTTTCGGATACACATAATTCGGATACAAGCTGTGCCTGACCCGCGGACCTCAGGTCCGATTGACTTTCCAGAAAAATATGATCCCTGAAGTACGCGATATGGAAATTGGTGAATGATGCCCATGCCAAATCCTGGCAAATGCTGAAATGCAGGGCAAGCATTTCATTGCAGACGCTCTTTTTCAGTACAAACGGTATACTGGCAACCTCGCACAGTGATGTCAATTATTGTCAGGCCAAATGTTTAATGACTGAAATTTTCGGACATTTTAGATTTAAATATCAATTTACAAAAAGAAATCACGCCTGTCACTCACGTCCGCCGTCACCGTGCGCCATTTTTCTAAAAACGGAAATGACGTTGCGCGGGAAAAGGGTTACAAACCAGTAAATTAATGGCGGCCTACAATCGTTGACTGCGATCCGGCTTCTAAACATTATATTTGGTTTATAACAGCGGAACCAGTCTAGCGAAATAGGAAACTCGTGCAAACCCCGAAAATTATTGATTTGTTTTCCGAAGGAACGATGTATATGACTGGATTGTTTAATGTTTTGTCTTAATTATTTGAAAATATTGCCAAGAACCGCAAGCTTAGCAGTGTTTCCGTTCTAAATAAGTTATGATTTTCGTAATTGACGGTTCATAAATTATATCATATTCAGATACATTGATTGGTTTATCACATTATTTCATTTTATTTTTACCTAAATAGCTGTTAAACAGGACAGCACACGATAATGATTATGATGCGCTTGCCAAATTAATGAAAAAATAGTAAGAGTCTAACAGAAGATTTTGAGGAGCTTCAATTAAAAAGATGGTGGATTAAATATTCTTTATTCTAATAATATCTCTATACATTCGAATACTATCTGTGATAATATTTTGGGTTCATAACACATTTGAACGTCGCTGGTATAATTAGTTAATAATAAATATGTTTTATATGTAGTTTTTTTTCTTTCTTTGTATGAACAAATATGTTGTTATTGTATTTTATAATAAAAACATTTTCTGGCTGTTTTACATATTTGTAACAAACGCAGTGATCTGTAAAAATACCACTTTCGATGCTAGTGTCGTAATCTTTTACATGACATTCTTGGCAATACATAGTGGCTGCAGCAACTAGATAGTATAGTAGGAAATCCAATTCGTTCGCACGAACGAAATCCTGTTGACTTGAACACGCATGAAAACGCGTGCATTACTACTTATAACAGTCATTAAAACCGCGCCTTGCACAATTTAGCGTATGTATGATACACGCCAAAAGATCTTGTTTGCTGAAGCCCGTCTGTTTCAAAGGATTACTGTATGGTTATAACAAAACAAAATCATTCCCGGGCGGCCACTGTTATTTTATGCTACCGGTATATGACTGCCCTTTTCAGTATTTTGTTTCATTTTGTTTTAATTTTATTATATTCAGTCTCCGTTCTTTTACCAATTTGTTTACAAAGAAGCGATATATAATGAAACCATTGAATGCGAACATGCTTGGGACAGTTTTGCTGTAGGAGTGGAACGGGTACTCGAGTACCTGGGTAAGAGATTGAGTAACCCTACTACCCATGCACCCTGGACGGGTACCCGTACTATAAGTTTTGAACATTTAACAAATCATGAATACTATTTTGCACCGTCTAATTATGTTGTCAAAAACATCTGTGTTTTGGTTCGTTGATGACTTGACATAGTTATGCTAGCGCAATTCTGCCAAACCGATTGAAATCCTGTTAGAAATGGATATCAATGACGTCTGGTTAGAAGACATGCTCAAGGGAAATAGCAATTACGGAAATCCCGGGTATCATCAAGTAATTCGGTGCAATGCACGCGGATAAAAGATTGCTACCCGTCCCGGTCCAATTTCTATAGTAACGGTATTCAGTTTAAGAGCTTTCAGATTATGCACTATTTTCATAAACATTCATGTACGTAGTTATAGTTATGTATGTTTACTTATGAAAGAAATACATAGATACGACAAATACATTGATCAGTTATGTTTTTTTGATAATGCTTTTAAAAATAGTCAGTGAATAATACATTTTCGGTTGAGTACGTAAGGTATTTTTACACACAGTAACCGCACTGTATGGAAGCGTCCTAGTGCCACAGTCTATATTATTTTTGCATTCCATTATTTCATAATTAGGACATAGTAAGTCTTAATTAGGAGATAGTAAGTCCTAATTTGGAAATACTAAGTCCTAATTAGGAGATACTTAGTCTTAATTAGGAGAAACTAAGTCCTAATTAGGAGAAACTAAGTCCTAATTAGGAGATACCATCTCATAATTAGGTGATACTAAGTCTAACTAGGAGATACTAAGTCCTAATTATGAGATAATACTTAGGAGATACTCAGTCCTAATTAGGAGATAGTATTTCCTAATTAGGAGATAGTAAGTCCTAATTAGGAGATAGTAAGTCCTAATGAGGACATACTAACTTTGATTAGGAGATACAAGTACTAATTAGGATATAGTATCTTCTAATTAGGAGATAGTAAGTCCTAATTAGGAGATAGTTAGTTTTAATTAGGAGATACTATCTCCTAATTCCGAGATACTAAATCCTGTTATAGTATCTCCTAATAAAGAGATACGAAGTCCTAATTATAAGATATTAAGTCCTATTTATACTTACTATCTCGTAATTAGGACTTAGTATCTACTAATTAGGACTTAGTAGCTCCTAATCAGGAGTTAGTATGTCATAATTATGACTTACTATCTCATAATTATAAGATACTATCTCCTGTTTAGGACTTAGTATCTCCTAATTAGGACTTACTATCTCCTAATTAGGAGATACTATCTACTAATTAGGACTTAGTATCTCCTAATTATGACTTAATATCTCCTAATTATGACTTAGTATCTCCTAATTAGGACTTACTATCTCATAATTAGGACTTACTATCTCATAACTAGGACTTACTTTGTCATAATTAGGAAGTATTATCTCCTGATTATGAGATAATGGAATACAAAAATAATATAGACCGTGGCACTAGGACGCTTCCATAGCACTGTGTATTTATGCGCACTAGTAGTAAATAGAAACAGTTTTAACATTATAGTTAGTTATAGTTATAGACGCATTAAACCCTTGCCATGTACATGTAAACCGGGGAACGACAGCGTGTTTGGTATTCGATGGGGGTGGGGACACTGCATATATACAATGTATTAGATACTTGGTTCAATTATTTTCATAGTGCCTCAATGTTGCTTTCTTTTGCCTCACTTATTGTGTAGTCATTGTTTAGTTATATTGTACTAATTTTAAATACTGTGTTCTCGCTTATAACAATGTAATTTGTAATATTATAGCACTGCCATATAGTTAATAATTATTTATTATTGCACGTGCATTCATTATTCTTTACATTTTCTGCTCTGACTGATTGAGTTCTTTATTATATATGATGCACATGTATTTTCTACAACGTCAATATATTATCATCTTGGTATTTTATATGTTTTCCATAGCATGTATCTTTATTAATTTAATGCAAATCCTTTTTGTATTATATACAGGGGGGTATGTTACATAGAAAGTTGGTGTAAACATGTTATAGAGACTGCATAATTTGCTATCAAATCGCTTCATAATAGTCAAGAATGAATCGATCAAAGACATGTTAATCAACAATAAAACGAGTAGATGTTATCTATCGAACAAATACGATAATGAGTGTACCTTTTTACCTAATAATTAACAAATCTCTGTTTAATATTTTTAAATATATGTATTGTATAGTGGCAAAGTTTCATTTAAGTCAGTTTTGTAGTGAACATTGTCCTGTGTCGTATTAATTAAATAGCTGGCTAAAATAATAGTTTAATTAGTATATTAATCCTAACTTTTTAATAACGACTGTCAAATATTGTTAACAAATAAAATATTTTGGATTACTGTTGTAATTTGCACATACTCTGGTAAAGTACCTAAACCCGGACAGTACTTAATTCCGGACACCTGAAAAAAATGCGTTTGTATCATCAAAACTTATAATTCCATGGCATCAATTGATGCACGCGCCTGTCTCAGCAAAGTATGTCAAGTTTTAACAGAATTGATTGAGTATTAGTCCATTTACTTACTAGTAGTTTTTCTTCCTTTGAAAATTCAACATTTGCATGTGGGGGTTGAAATTAAAACAATATCTCCTATAAATAAAGCTGTACAGAGAACATTTTGACAGTAAACAGCACAGGAAAGTAAACAAAACAAGAATAATAAGAAATCTGTCAGATCACCATGCTGTGGTTTAAAGTTTATTTTTAATTATTTGTTTTTAGTCAGTAAACATATTTAAAAAGTGTCCAGATTTAGGTACGCTCTACATGTGCATTTTGATACAGTTCAAGCTTTTTTCAACACATCATTCAGTTACTTTGAAAAAGCAGTTTCCTCTAAAATTGTGACCAAAGCTTACAAATTAAACCCAACTTATTATGTTTAACTTTTTGATTTCCTTTGATGCAATTATCCTGAGAACTCATCCAAAAACCAGCAAAAGTGTCCGGATTTAGTATTCATACTGTGTACATAATAAACACCAGGAGAAAATACAATTGTTTAATATCGTTTTATTTATAGGCATTTGCACCATACTATAAATAGATGGTAACGTGACTGCGTTATTACCACTATACTACGACACTTTACTCACCTCCATTTGGAGGCATTATGAGTCCGACGTAAAGAAGTCCGCGGAGGAATGGCGATTTTGTATAAATCCATATTATAATCATACTATATCATTATAAAGTAATTGTAAATACTTCATCTGATTAATATTGGTATTAACCTTGAGAATCCAATGAGAATCCAATGAATCAAATGAATATTATGACTGACTTTGTAGTATGTACTTTCACTTTCGGTTTTAATCGAGCAGCATGGACGAATTGACAGAACGTATATCAAAGGAAATTGGGTTTGTAGATCCACTTAAAGAGTGTCAGACGGAATGTCTGAGGTATGTTTTGGACAAACGTGATATAATGGCTATTTTGCCCACTGGGTATGTAAAGAGTTTAATCTTTCAAGTGGCCCCATTTGCATTGAAAGCAAAATACAACAGAAAATCATCTGTGTGTCTAATATTGACTCCGTTAAATAGTATAATGATGGATCAAATAAACTCTATGAGGAAACAGAAATAAGCGCGTGCTGTTGGACTATAACTGTCGAAGTGGTCAGACCCCAGCCGAAGTTGAAGACAGTTTTGACGAGGAAGACGCGGATGCTCAAAGTATTGTTGATGTGCCTCTGGATGACATTATCAAAGGAAAATAAACATTGGTATATGCCCATCCAGAAGCACTTCTGAGCACTTCAAGTGGAACATCTCTATTAAGTGCATTAGAAAGAGATGAAATTATTTCATGCATTGCAATAGATGAAGCACCTTGAATGGTAAGTGCACGTGCACTAATTGTTTACATTCTAAATAGCTCCTCACAATTACAATCAGGGGTGTTCCCAGTGTTGTTTTTTTGTAAGCTTGAGTTCTAGTGTTCGAACCACAAAAGGCAAGATCTCATTACCGCTCAAAATAGACATCAGTACTGATTCTTACCCATGAAACAGACTTTAAAATGGATGGCTGTAAGGTTTGATATTTTTCCATAATTGTGCAGGAACAAGAATCTTAGACGACGGACCATTAAACACCTTTTCTCAGCTTGTCTCCAAGTGCACAGAAGTTAAGTTTTTGGCAATATCAGTTTTCAGAACCATTAACATCATCCTCAGATCATCACCAGCACCACCACCACTACCAGCACAACTTCCACCTCCACCATCTTCATTGTGATTTATTTTGTTAACTGTATAAAATTCCAAAAGTAATTCTTATCATTTTTCAACATTATTGGTAAAAAAGCAAGAACACAACAATAGCATTTGAAACACATTTAATTTTTCTAATATATTCTAAACAAAAATACAGAGCAGCAAAACGAATACCTAATAACATCATAATATAATAATATAAGTTAACTTAATACAATAATAAAAATACAAGATTCACAACATCAATAATGTAAATAAAGGTTGGATGAAACAAGTTGAGGGTCTGCATCAGTGCCTAATTGGAAAATCAATGAAAAACTAAGAGAACATTCTAAAACATGAATACTCTGTTAAATAGAAGGAATATTTTGACACTATTAGTATTATTATTCACAATTTTAAAATGTCAGCCACAATTAAGGTAAATGTAAAGCACAAATAACAATGACCCGTTCACAATGTCTCAAGATTGTAAATTCTGAAAATGATCATCAGATTAGCTAAAAACCTGTAATTTAATAGCTAAGTTTTAAGACATCTATTTCTAAACATTGATTATTCCATAATAAACACTCAACAAAAGTTATTACAGCAACAGTTGAATTGGAAATTCCTGTATTTTTGTTATAGACAACACACCAAAAAGAAATTTTTGTCTTTTAATGATTTATAAGAATTATAGCTTGTAATATCCGCATTTTATACAAAAATAGTGGAAAAAATACCATAACACAGGAGAAATAAGTTGTTACTGCACTTTTCTTACCTTGGTGTGTTATAACTTTAACCAAGTATCAGTTATTTCTTGGAATAACAAGTATGAATGAACGCCACAATGTTTGTATTAAGGCAAATTCAGTAAAAAATGAAAAGAAACAATAATAACAAATAAGTTGATTATTTGTCAGTGGTCAAGACTTTCTTAAGTAAATAAAAAAAACATCACTGCATTTGTTTTAATGAAAATTGGTCCTATGGACATATAAATAAATTGATAGTTATTTCAAGTAACTGTACTCTCTTAGTGGATTTAAGTATGGTACTTAATTTTTATGCCCCCATGAATTATAGGAATTGCACTTGTCCTTATGTCCCGAAGCTTATGTACTCAATTCCTCTTTAAAGGCTGGGTGGATTTGGTTCAAACTTTCACAGCTGAATAAACTAAATATGTAGATGATCGTAATGGACACAATTTTGATATAAACATGATAAGTGTATTATTTGCTGCGACAAAAAAAAATTTGGCAGAACTATTGTCAGTTTTTCCACAGACCAGGGTGCTGAGCCTCACCTCCGCCGGCTTGCTCTGCACGCCCTTCTGCGTCACACCGCTCACACGGATCAGAAAATGGCACTGGAACTGGAGGTCGTAGATCTCAAACCTTGGCACCTGCCAGATAAGAAACACTGTACATTATATTACAGGATAATCACGAGTTGAATAGTCATGGGCACTGTGCACATAGAAAGTGCACATACTAATGCCAGTTACTGACAACTGCCCTACTTGAATCAGAGGTAGGGGGAGAATGGCAGTAGAGATAATGTCATTTTCCTGACAGACAAAACATCCATCTGCAGTTCACCAGCTCACCTGACTGTGGATGGTGGGGCAGGGACCTAACCAAAATGTTTAAGACAAATTACACTGACATATACAGGTTAGTTTGCCACTTAACCTGACTGTCTGGGACATATTGAACACGTACGAATTACACTGACATATTCATGATAGAATATCAAATTCGCCAGCTCACCTGACTGTTGGGGGCACTCTGGTGGCACACTGTTCCCTTGCACCGGTATCATCTCACAGACTGGGGTGCGGAGCCTCACCTCCGTCGGCTTGCTCTGTACGCCCTTCCGTGTCACACCACTCACACGGATCAGAAAATTGCACTGGTACTGGAGGTCGTAGATCTCAAACTTTGGCACCTGCCGGATAAGAAACGTTGTATGTTATATTACAGGATAATCATGAATAGTCATGAAAGGTCCTATGTATCCAGTAATCGAAGCTGTCGGGTTTATGCGAATGTATTGGCGAATCAACATGATAACATATATACATGAACACAACATGGTAATATATGCGCATCGAACATATAACACACTCAGTTTCATTTGTCTGGCACATTAAACACTGTAAACTGACATTTACAAATTAAAATTTACTGTAAAAGAAAAAACACACAGGAATGTTTTAGTTATCAATCCATTTTTTATTTCCTTGTACATGAAAAAAAGATATGAGCAATTTTTGTTTTTTACAGTTTATCTATAATTACCAAATAATGGTAAAATATTTTATTTTGTTAAGTTTCATGACTTTTGCACTTTGAAATTATTTTAGTGCAAAATGTCAAGTTGATAAGATAAGTATTTTATTTGATATTTATAATATTTAGAGTAGACAAGGCATGTTGTATATTTATTATCACTATCATTTATTCAATGTTAACATTCAAACATGATATGAGATATGTTACAACAGATATACATTTGCAATTGTATTTCTGAAAAAAATACATCTAAATAAGCCAAGGAGACGAATAAAAAAATTCTCTGTTGTGTTCATGTATATATGTTATCATGTTGATTTGCCAATACATTCGCATAAACCCGACAGCTTCGATTACTGGATACATAGGACCTTTCATGACTATTCAGCACTTGATTATCCTGTAATATAACATACAACGTTTCTTATCCGGCAGGTGCCAAAGTTTGAGATCTACGACCTCCAGTACCAGTGCAATTTTCTGATCCGTGTGAGTGGTGTGACACGGAAGGGCGTACAGAGCAAGCCGACGGAGGTGAGGCTCCGCACCCCAGTCTGTGAGATGATACCGGTGCAAGGGAACAGTGTGCCACCAGAGTGCCCCCAACAGTCAGGTGAGCTGGCGAATTTGATATTCTATCATGAATATGTCAGTGTAATTCGTACGTGTTCAATATGTCCCAGACAGTCAGGTTAAGTGGCAAACTAACCTGTATATGTCAGTGTAATTTGTCTTAAACATTTTGGTTAGGTCCCTGCCCCACCATCCACAGTCAGGTGAGCTGGTGAACTGCAGATGGATGTTTTGTCTGTCAGGAAAATGACATTATCTCTACTGCCATTCTCCCCCTACCTCTGATTCAAGTAGGGCAGTTGTCAGTAACTGGCATTAGTATGTGCACTTTCTATGTGCACAGTGCCCATGACTATTCAACTCGTGATTATCCTGTAATATAATGTACAGTGTTTCTTATCTGGCAGGTGCCAAGGTTTGAGATCTACGACCTCCAGTTCCAGTGCCATTTTCTGATCCGTGTGAGCGGTGTGACGCAGAAGGGCGTGCAGAGCAAGCCGGCGGAGGTGAGGCTCAGCACCCTGGTCTGTGGAAAAACTGACAATAGTTCTGCCAAATTTTTTTTTGTCGCAGCAAATAATACACTTATCATGTTTATATCAAAATTGTGTCCATTACGATCATCTACATATTTAGTTTATTCAGCTGTGAAAGTTTGAACCAAATCCACCCAGCCTTTAAAGAGGAATTGAGTACATAAGCTTCGGGACATAAGGACAAGTGCAATTCCTATAATTCATGGGGGCATAAAAATTAAGTACCATACTTAAATCCACTAAGAGAGTACAGTTACTTGAAATAACTATCAATTTATTTATATGTCCATAGGACCAATTTTCATTAAAACAAATGCAGTGATGTTTTTTTTATTTACTTAAGAAAGTCTTGACCACTGACAAATAATCAACTTATTTGTTATTATTGTTTCTTTTCATTTTTTACTGAATTTGCCTTAATACAAACATTGTGGCGTTCATTCATACTTGTTATTCCAAGAAATAACTGATACTTGGTTAAAGTTATAACACACCAAGGTAAGAAAAGTGCAGTAACAACTTATTTCTCCTGTGTTATGGTATTTTTTCCACTATTTTTGTATAAAATGCTGATATTACAAGCTATAATTCTTATAAATCATTAAAAGACAAAAATTTCTTTTTGGTGTGTTGTCTATAACAAAAATACAGGAATTTCCAATTCAACTGATGCTGTAATAACTTTTGTTGAGTGTTTATTATGGAATAATCAATGTTTAGAAATAGATGTCTTAAAACTTAGCTATTAAATTACAGGTTTTTAGCTAATCTGATGATCATTTTCAGAATTTACAATCTTGAGACATTGTGAATGGGTCATTGTTATTTGTGCTTTACATTTACCTTAATTGTGGCTGACATTTTAAAATTGTGAATAATAATACTAATAGTGTCAAAATATTCCTTCTATTTAACAGAGTATTCATGTTTTAGTATGTTCTCTTAGTTTTTCATTGATTTTCCAATTAGGCACTGATGCAGACCCTCAACTTGTTTCATCCAACCTTTATTTACATTATTGATGTTGTGAATCTTGTATTTTTATTATTGTATTAAGTTAACTTATATTATTATATTATGATGTTATTAGGTATTCGTTTTGCTGCTCTGTATTTTTGTTTAGAATATATTAGAAAAATTAAATGTGTTTCAAATGCTATTGTTGTGTTCTTGCTTTTTTACCAATAATGTTGAAAAATGATAAGAATTACTTCAGGAATTTTATTCAGTTAACAAAATAAATCACAATGAAGATGGTGGAGGTGGAAGTTGTGCTGGTAGTGGTGGTGGTGCTGGTGATGATCTGAGGATGATGTTAATGGTTCTGAAAACTGTGATATTGCCAAAAACTTAACTTCTGTGCACTTGGAGACAAGCTGAGAAAAGGTGTTTAATGGTCCATCGTCTAAGATTCTTGTTCCTGCACAATTATGGAAAAATATCAAACCTTACAGCCATCCATTTTAAAGTCTGTTTCATGGGTAAGAATCAGTACTGATGTCTATTTTGAGTGGTAATGAGATCTTGCCTTTTGTGGTTCGAACACTAGAACTCAAGCTTACAAAAAAACAACACTGGGAACACCCCTGATTGTAATTGTGAGGAGCTATTTAGAATGTAAACAATTAGTGCACGTGCACTTACCATTCAAGGATCATGTGTGCTTCATCTATTGCAATGCATGAAATAATTTCATCTCTTTCTAATGCACTTAATAGAGAGGTTCCCCTTGAAGTGCTCAGAAGTGCTTCTGGATGGGCATATACCAATGTTTATTTTCCTTTGATAATGTCATCCAGAGGCACATCAACAATACTTTGAGCATCCGCGTCTTCCTCGTCAAAACTGTCTTCAACTTCGGCTGGGGTCTGACCACTTCGACAGTTATAGTCCAACAACACGCGCTTATTTCTGTTTCCTCATAGAGTTTATTTGATCCATCATTATACTATTTAACGGAGTCAATATTAGACACACAGATGATTTTCTGTTGTATTTTGCTTTCAATGCAAATGGGGCCACTTGAAAGATTAAACTCTTTACATACCCAGTGGGCAAAATAGCCATTATATCACGTTTGTCCAAAACATACCTCAGACATTCCGTCTGACACTCTTTAAGTGGATCTACAAACCCAATTTCCTTTGACACACGTTCTATCAATTCGTCCATGCTGCTCGATTAAAACCGAAAGTGAAAGTACATACTACAAAGTCAGTCATAACATTAATTTGATTCATTGGATTCTCATTGGATTCTCAAGGTTAATACCAATATTAATCAGATGAAGTATTTACAATTACTTTATAATGATATAGTATGATTATAATATGGATTTATACAAAATCGCCATTCCTCCGCGGACTTCTTTACGTCGGACTCATAATGCCTCCAAATGGAGGTGAGTAAAGTGTCGTAGTATAGTGGTAATAACGCAGTCACGTTACCATCTATTTATAGTATGCAGGTCAGTAAAGACCGGTGTGTACACAACGCATTTGCACGAATTATCGACCGCTTTGTGACGTGTAACCCCCGGAAGTCGATAGACTGTAAATAAGTTTGTACGTACTTGCCTATCTTTGTAAGCGTGTAATGTTTTAACCAGTCAAAATATTTCCCGCGTTATTCTGCAAACTAAGCATTTTTATTTGTTACATGTGACGAAAACAACATGGGTGATCACACAGATTTGGGTTTTAAAGCCGAATACGCGAAGAGCAGTCGCGCTTCATGCAAAGGATGCAAGGGTGGAATAACACAAGATTCTCTCCGTCTTGCAATTATGGTCCAGGTATAAACAGATCAACTGTCATAATTGTGCATTTTGAACGACTCCCCCACCCACTGACTTGCAGTGGGTGTCAGTTGAGCTCATATTCAAAGATGCGTAATGTCTTTATTAATATGATTTGAGGCATTGTCTAACGTTGGGGTAAAAACACCATTATTTTAAAAGTAATAAATTATTTAATGTGCTGTTCATACTGTAGCATAGAATGATTTATCAATAACCTGGGATCTCGGAAACGCAACTGTAGTTGGGTGCATACTTTTTCAAAAGGACGCACGTCAAAACCCTACCAAGAGTCCTGGGACGCATGCATTTCTGCTTACTGCTTACACCCTGGTTACCCTGTTACATAACACATACATGAAAGGAACACAAGTTAAAACGGCCCCAGGTTAAAACGGCCCCAAAATGGTTAAAACGGCCACAGTTACTAAATAAATGTGGTTAAAACGGACCCATATTATTTTAAAGATTTTAGTAGTTTCAATTTATGTCAAGCAACAAAAAAAGGTTATATTTGTTTATTTCAGTTTATTGCATAACAATTAACATGAAGCATACCACAAGAAGAATATAATACTGAAAATATATATCGATAAAAAAAAAAGAAAAAAAGTCTTTGAAAGGTTCAGATGTGTACAGTACCTGAATATTCAAGTAATTTTGAAATAATCGATTATAATACACATATATGCTATCCTGAAAAAACAATTATGTAAATTATTTTTGAAATACAGTGATCATAATAAATAAGCATTCAAATATATATATGTCTGGATCACATATGTACCTGAAACAAAAACTATGAATTACATGAATAATATGTACGTTATTGCCAGTTTTATCACTCATCATCACTGATCGATCATCATCGATAATATTCGCTCAACATCGATCATTATCACTCAATGAAGCTGGTCATCTTCCGTGACTTGAGGTACAACTGAACGATACAGGTTGGACAGTTTCTTCAGAAGTCCAGTGGTAGACAATGTACCCGCTCTGTAACTGAAAAAAAAAAGAATAAATAAGAAAATTTGAATTATAATTACAATTGATAGACTGATACAAATATGGACTTTTGATATATATATATGTATTTATTTTGACATATTGTACATTATAGGATATAGATAAGAATATTAAATAAACAAATAAGTAAATAAATAAGGCATTTAAATTACCTGTTCCATGCATAGAAAATTTTGCCTTGCATGGTTCTCCCAGATTTCCGCTGGAGACGCCGCAGTCTCATTTCGCTAACCAGATGGGCGCACCAGTGTGTAGAAGGGTGGTGCAACACCAGCCCTGACATTACGACGCCGATGCCACCCTGTGAAAACACATCATTGTATGATATAATTCAGTAAAACAAAAACATTGTATGATATAATTCAATGTTACACCACTTGTGTATGATATAATTGAATAATACTTTTGATATTGTCAATATCAAAGATCTAAGTACATTAGTAATTAATTGATTATTATAGTACCTAAACAATCATTGTTTGTGCGAACGGACTGTCCGTACATGCTCCATGATGAGACTGGCCAGACTGTCCGTACACACTCCATGATGAGACTGGCCAGACTGTCCGTACACGCTCCATGATGAGACTGTCCATATCGACGACTCCATCCACGTACGTCTGATGTATGAATACAGGGGCAGCAGGCAAGGTACATCGTTCATGTCCACCAGGGCTGCAAACGTATCTCGGATGTGATCCTGTGGGAGGAATGGCAGGCAGAACAACATACGCAGAAGTCCATGCGTACCATGATCATGCATATATTCCATAGACAGCCCCATGTTCTGTTAAAGAGAGTAGATTGTTTCATAACTGTATATGCATGGTTATTAATCGTAAATTATTTAATCTTGGGAAATGGAGGATTATATTGCAATATATACTCTTTAAACATTTGCGCTACACAGTTATTATTCGTTTGTTATTATCTTATATATAATATAATAATTCGTAATCTCTGGCTGTTCTTCCACTCATGGGAACAAATATGAGTGGCACCTGCTTCGACCAGTCTCCTCTTCTGATGAAGGCGTGGATAGAAGCATGGTGAATGGAGCACGCATGACCTGCACACAGCAATGTAAAAGCGATATTTATTTGGTGTTGCAATACATATACAATTTAAAATCCCAACGTAATAACTAATTTTGATTTGTTCACAATATGATCATAAATGTGAGGCCGTTTTAACCATATGTGTGGCCGTTTTAACCAAATGTGAGGCCGTTTTAACCATATTAGAAAATGTGTGGCCGTTTTGACCACTTTTGGGGCCGTTTTAACTGTAATCCCATGAAAGCCTGCAATACACTCGGCAGTAGTGGCGATATCAATATCAGCCCCTAGTATGCACAGCAGCTGTTGAAGTCTAGTTACTAATGTCACAGCAGTCCCTAAGCTCCGCCCACACCATTCGTGACAGTTACTCAGGGTTGTCATTATCAAATGATACAAACGATTTTTTCTTAAAAGCAACCGATCAGGCCGGGGGTCAAGGCCCCTAGGCCTAGGCCCCTTTGTATGTCCAGGGCAAGGTTCTGGTAGGGGGCTCAGGGGGGCGAACCCACCCGACCGAAAACGAATTTTGAATGAGGTCAAAATACTGCTATTCTGAGTACAAAAGTCACTTTTTTGAATGTATTTAATGTACCTTAATTACCTTCAAAACTCATCACCATCTGAATCATCAGAATCACTAGCCTCTATCTGCAGTGTTTTCAAGGCTGCTTCTATCTCCATTCTCAGTTCATCCTGTCCAATAACCAACTGAGTGTCATCTGTCTGCACCCCTGCCTCTGTGTAATTACTAGCTGCAGCTGCTGCTACTGTTTCCTTCTTCTGAGTTCTGACTGCTAGCTTTCTCCTGGTCTTCTGATTCATCCATTTTGACACTGCTCCCGTTACCAGTTCTGCATCCTCACACTTGGGACCATTCACAGTTACTTGCAGTAAAGCATTCAGCAAGTCATTTTGAATTCTATTTCTTTGTCTTGTTTGAATGTTTTTCAGAGCACTGGCTCCCTTTTCTGGCCAGGCATTACTTACTGGAAGCGAAGCAGGTACTTCTGCTATAAAACAAATTTTTGGAAAGAAGTGTTTGTATACTGGCACTGACAAAAGTTGATTCAGACACCATTGTGTAGTGGAAATCTTATGTGTGTTATCAAGAAGACCTTTTGGAAT
The DNA here is from genome assembly GCA_027627225.1 of Congeria kusceri. NCBI lineage: Eukaryota > Metazoa > Mollusca > Bivalvia > Myida > Dreissenidae > Congeria > Congeria kusceri. The sequence continues at coordinate 60,419,155 of CM051028.1, forward strand.
TTTTGGTTTCAAAATGTCTCTCAGATGGTATTTCATGCTACCACATTCAGTTTCTTGTTGATTGACCTCCTCCTGTTTATCTGCAAAGAAATGTGTGGCTATCTGCGGAATTTCTCTATTCCCATACTCTTTGAACTGGGCTGGGTTTTCAGGAATTGGCACTGGGTCATATAGGCTGCTAATATTTCTGAAGAATCACCAAATCTGCGATCAATGTTTGTCTTTAAAGCAGTGACATACTTTTTGAGTAATGCCTGTGTTTCGTCCATCAATTTAGGGGACATTGTTAATTCGGCACTAATGTTAGTATATGAATCTATGTAACTTTGCAGAGAAACAAGCGGGGTTTTTTCCTCAATAATATCATCAAGTTTGTCCTTAGCATGGTTGACCTCAGGAATGATGGAAGAAAAACAGAACGAATCCCTTTGGAACACTCTGGAGAGGTTTGACAGAACTGGTAGTACATCTTTTAGAATGTAAATTGCTCCAAGGAATTTCATGGTTTTGATTTTTTTCAACAACCCTAAGGCCATTGCATCTTCATTTTGAGACGGTGATAGTGTTTGCAACAAAGCCTCATAATCATTGAATACTGCTTTTACTGACGAGTCAAGGCTCGGCCACCTTGTTCTACAAGCTTTTTTACATGCTTTGGTGTTTAATCTCATAAATAATTACTCCTTTCCTGCAATTTTGTGTTGTTCACAAGTTTCCAATTACTTAACTGGACAGTAACTTATGCTTTGTTGCTTGCCTGCTGTACTGCATTCACCACATTATACATTTTTACTAGGCTCACACATTACAAAGGAAAGCAGTTCACTAGTCTAGACCATCAATTGCCAGTTGTCCAGAATATACCTGTTTTAAAATTAATTATTGTTAAAAAAATTGTTTTATTAGGCATGATTATTATAGTGTTATATACGAGGGGTGATAAAAAAGTTCGCAGAAAAGTTCTCATGTTTCTTGATTTTTCATGCAATGTTTTTATGAAATTTTCACTAAATGCAGATAGATTTAAAGCAAGTTTATTTACCAATTTTCTTTAAAATCACTTATCAAATAAAATAACCACAGTCACTATAGTAACGTCACTATGCACTATCCGGCCCAAAGTTTGTTAACGTCGACGTCAACAAAATATCTTGTGGTCGCTCAGCCGATGGTGGCTCTTAATCCTTTTCAAAGTACTTACACTTTGTACAACTCTCAATCCACGAGTATATGAAACAATCTCTGAATGTGTGAGTGTGAATGTTAGAAATGAAGGCCTGCACTGCGCTGGAAAGCTCGTCCGTGTCATCAAAATGTATGCCTCGAAGGTAGCTCTTGATCACAGGGGAGAGAAAGAAATCACATGGCGACAGGTCTGGGCTGTAAGGGTGATAATCCAGAAGCTCAAATCCCAGGTGTTGTATAGCTGTCTGTGTAGCTGCTGCTCGGTGGGAAGGGGCATTGTCATAGTGAAAAATCATAGATGGCAGGTACCTGGCTCTCTTCTTCCTCATAGCCCTCGGAAAGTCACGTTTCAAAACCTAAAATGATCAACAAAACGTGATGCATAATTTGAATTATTTATAATATTGTAAATCTGGTTAACACTATACAATATAAATATATTGTTATTATTAATGTCTTCAACCCACCTTTGTGTAGTACGCTGCGTTGACCGATTGCCCTTGGGGTACAGCATGCACCTGCACCACACCTCTGACGTCAAAGAAGATTATGAACATCTGCTTTTTGGTGGACTGAGTCTGCTTGAACTTCTTCGGGGATGGAGATCTGGGTGCTTTCCACATAGTAGATTGCTGCTTTGTCTCAGGTGTATAGAAACTTATCTAGGTTTCGTCAACAGTTACGACTCTTTCCATGAAATTGGGTCCCTTGCGTTCAAATCGCTACAATATCCGTTGACATGATTCCTATCGCATTCGCTTCTGATCGTCTGTTAACATCTTGGGGATCCAACTTGCACACACATTCTTCGCATCTTGAGATGCTCGTGAATGATGTTAAAAATCGTCCCATAACTAAAGCAGGGACTTCCCAAGGCCGTTTTAGTGCCCCGGTCCCGGGGCACTTGAATTTTAACTTGAACATTTCCGGGGCGCCTAAAATTAGTGTTGCGCTTATAAACATCGCTGGGGGTGCATGTATTTTATCAATCAGTTGTGTTGACTGCAGTAGACCGATGGTACCTGCTGTGAAAGCTAATCTCATGCGTCATAAAGGCCATTTTTCATTCTCGAAACATGTGCACTCACTCAACCAAGTCGGTGAATGATCAACGCTAGTGTTAGTTCGCAGAAAATTTCAACAATTTGCAGTTATTCCTAAGCCGCAATCAATCACCGTGAAGCCCCGCCCTTGTAGGCGGAGTTTCATCATGCAGTCAAATCGATATAAGCCAATAGAAACGCTCATTTTATCTTCGCTATGAATGACTTTGTCAATGACCAATCGGCGCAATTTTTATCTTCGCTATGAATGACTTTGTCAATGACCAATCGGCGCAATCGGCATGTATCCGCACACAAGTAACATTATATTCACGTCAATATTATCAATCTAAAAAGCAAACCCTCGACCTTTTGTATTTTATAATATCCACACTTATTTATTTGCTAAATTTAATAACTACCAAAAAAAATAAACTGCGAAAATCAGTATAAAATATGCTAATATGAAATCGTAATCAGAAAAGCCTATCCAGTGTTACTATTGTAGTTTCGTAACATAAGGTCTAAACCCGTGTTTTCTACAAAAGAGCGTGAAATTTCTGCTGACAACCACGACGTCACGTTCCACGCATGGAAAGCGTGCGTGTACGGACCCATGTGCTTTAATTTTGCTAACATTTGACGCGCGTAGGCATGACGTGCACAGGGAAATTTTCTTGCCATTTTTGCACGAACAAAGCATGTATAACATAAATGTATTATTTTAATAATCAAGATCTTTACAATTCACCAATTATCCAGTCAGTATTATGTTCAACAGTTCTAACGATTAAAACAGTGTTAAAAACACTAAACGGATGCCCATATGAACATAATAAATCGAACAAAAAAAGGCTCCGTAGGTAGATTGAGTGTGACCTAAATTCGAGAACGACGAGAATAGTTGGTTTGAACATGACGTCACTGCGCGAATGGGATGCGCACTGGACACAACATCCGGAAAAATTATTAGCTGCTTTCAGTTCCACAGCAAAATTGATGCCTGATGCTTCTAAAAGGCTAGACATATACCATCTTAACAGTGATGTTTTGTTTATTTCATTTCGTTTAAACGTTTACGAAAAATGAAAAGCTGTTTGCCTAAATTTTAAGAGCTAAAACGCACCAGATAATGTCATTTGACACATGCCGCAAAAAACATTTCCACGTATGGAGTGGTTACCCCTCCCTAACCCACCCCCTCTTGGGACTGGGGCGCCTGAACAAAATCCTTGGTAAGGCCCTGTTTAAGTCAGTTCTTGCTACAATTTCTCTAATTGTGACCCGTCTATCTTTGTCAAGCAGCTCTTTGATGACAGCGACGTCAGATAACGACATCAGATAACGTTATCTTCACTGGGCAGCCACTACGATCGTCATCACCAAGGTTTTCACGCCCTTCTTCAAAGCGCTTGAACCACTTGTAAATAGCAGCCTTCTTCGGACCATCATCCACATATGCATTCACCACAAATTCTATAGTTTTTATTTTTGGAAGTCCATTTTTTACACAAAATTTTATTGCCGATCTTTTTTCAGCGTTCATTATCGCACTTGTTTACCGGAAACACGGCTTGATTGCGGAAACGACTTCAAAATTTGTACATAACGTCATCAGCGTAAATATTGGTGGAATTTATAGCGTTAATGTTGTTGAGGTATTGTGTAAAACGGGTGAACCAGACGCCATAAATTTAAAGCGACTTAACAAAATAAATCGATATTTTGGGCCGAATCTCCCAAGATGAGGTTGCTATGGAGACTATAATTAATTAACCGATGTAGATATAGATATGGACTTGTTTATTTAAAAATAAAATATAATGCGCCATATCATATTCACGTTTCATCATAATTCTATGTTTAATAAAGAAATGAGAGAACATTTCCGCGAACTTTTTGATCACCCCTCGTATAATAATAATACAATTACATAACTCAATAATAATAATAATAATATAATTACATAACCCAATAATATAATAATGATAATAATAGTATTTATTAACATTATTATTATTATTATAACTGTCATATATTGCATAATATTAACAATTTCATTCATTTTAACGTGTCATGTGCTATACTTAGTGAGATCCCTGTATAACATAAAAGTTACTTTATCAGTAGTACCTGTGACATTTGCATTTTAATCCTAAATTTAAATACCATTGCATTTTTAAATGAATGTCGCTGTCGTAGCTAAAGAAACTTAAACAAACCGTTTACATAGTACTGACGAGGCATGTTCGCGAAAATTCAAAAATTATAAAAAGCGATATTTTAAGTTGTGGAAGCCAAACTATCACTGTGGCAGTGTAAAATGTTATGGATATTCTGCTACGCTGTAAGCATTATGTCATTGTATTGGTCAATTGCATATAATGGTTATGGTAACGTCATTCCATTGTTTGGCATTGTAAACTAGGCAGTCAGTTTTACATATGGTGAACTGTTCATAAATGTAATAGAGTTATGTGGGTGTAGAATGAAGCGTACGATGCTGTCCGGTAATCTTGCGCAGTTAAGCACCAATTGTGTGATAAACATCAGATTGAAAAAGCGTGGCAATTTAATTTTTAATGAACATAAACGACAGTGTGTCTGGCGTGTAGAAACACAAAAATATTTGAAATATTCAATAAAAAACTATCCAAATCAAAACAAAATAACTAGCACCGTTTTTTAACAATTCCAGTGTGCGGTAATCTTGCGCACTTTTGAAAATTGACGTCATTAAATGCTAAATGTAAAAGTATGATGTCCAATTCATATCATAAAAACAAACTTGTATATCTGTTCAGTAGAATGAACAATATGTTCATGTGCACCCTGCTGATAAGGTGTGATAAACTCATCTGATACTTGGGGTGGAGTATAGAAAATGTGTGATAGTGTCAAATAATAGCTGTTTATGGGGATTTTATAGTCTGAGCACAGCAACAGATAAGGCGCGTATTTGCATAAATATGCAATTCTGAAACCCCTTTTACGCAATTAATGTTGTATTCGATGAGTAACAAAACTCATTTAAAATGCCCAATACGCAAATAATGGAAAACTCGGTGTCTAAATGATCGACTGACATGGGTACAAAATGACCGGTCGATGTGTACGAAACATCCGAAAATGAATGGTTACATAATTGTTATGTTAGGAAATGACCAGACACACGTATAATATGAAGCAATTTGATTGGATGTACTTTTCAACGTCAACCACAGCTGTAATTGGGATTAATCGAGTATCTCCGTAATAGTCCGTGTTTTATGATGTCATTATGCAACTTTTGTTTTGTTTCCTTTCAATGATTTCGGAATACTTTGGTCGTGTTTGTGATTCCTGGAAAAATGTCGCACAGAGGCAGAAAAACGAATTGAAATTGTACACAAACAAAGGTTACTGACTTGTTTTGCCTTGCACTCATCTTCGTTTTCCATTGTCAAGTCTATTTTCATGCCATTATTAGCGAGGTTATTTCTGCCTTTGACCCAGATTTATCCTAGCGCAACCCGAATTTGATGGATCCTAAATTCGAATATAATATTTCTATTGAAGTATGCAAAATTATGTGAGGGTTTCAATTTAAAATAGTCGAGAAACCATTGAAATACTCAGTAATCTTCTTTCACATACACATTTGATCTTGTAAATAATATCAAAACGTCACCAAATTTAGGTTACATCGAACTTGGGACACACCAGGGTAATTGCATACTGGATTGTTTCCAACGTAACATGTAGGCCACAATAACGCTGTGACAAAAATTGTCAATAATACTACTGTTTACCAGTGTAAATGTTTTGTTGCAATGTCTTATATTTTGTCCAAATCGGATCTATTAATCAGACTGCGCATTGAAAACTGTTTCAGAATTTATCCAGAGTTTAGTTACTTATATGTTGAGAACAATATGCAGATTTAGTATTATGAAAAGAGAAATCGTTATGTTTGCGTTAAATTTAAGAAAAACTCGCACCATTTGCGTGTTGTGGTTGTTGTACTATATTTGCAGATCAACTTTGTTTAATACTCAATGACTTTTATTCAAATGGAGTAACAGAATTTAAAGTACTCTGTTTTTTTCAGTTCTCAGTTATTTAAAATATGATGGGGTAATACCCAATTCTGACAGAATCCTTATCTGTTGCTCTGGTCTGAGTTTAATTAATGGAAACGGCAAACAAGACATTGAATTTCAGTTGCTTAAATTTATTACGAAACAATTTTTGAAATAATAAATTACTGGTAGGGGTGCAACAATACGGCAAAACCCGTATTGCGATATATTGCGATACATTAAACCCGTATTGCAATACGTATTGAGTACATCACAACAAAATTAATAGACAATACAATAACGCCTGTAATTTACATCTAGTACATGTATTAACTCAATTTTACAGTTTGCTATCTTACATACAGTAAAACAAGTAACTACACAAAAAAGATTATTTGTCCAGTTGCCGAACTTCAAACATATCTTAAATAAGTGAATAGTATGTTATAATCACCAACATTCTTAATTTCTTATTTTAATCACATGATATGAAGGGAACTGCAGCAATTGAACAAAAGTGCATGATTTGGTACTGTAAACATTTAACTTTGTAACACTGTATTTAAATGATACTCTTTCAGAAAAATAAGCATGTTTAATGATTATATTCATTATATTGTGTTAGTAATTAATTCATAGTTTTTTATCAATAAAACATGACTGTGCATTTAATTACCATGCATTTTTTTCCAATTTGAACAAACAATAAAATCTGTTACAAACACGGGTAACACCGGTTAAGGTAGAAAGATCCTAATGACTTCGGAAATACTCGCGAAATATCGGTTAACTTCGGCCCATTCGCCACTAACCGTAAATCGAATCGATCTGATCCGAAACAGAAATTATTTTCGCGAAATAAACATTACTTTTCGAATGTTGAGTCATTTTTAATTAAATGTGTAAAATAAATGCTTATTTGTGTTTAAAGATGGAAGTAAAAATGTAGTTTGAAGAAAAGCAATGTACTCGGGCATGGGAAATACCTTCAAATGACGTCATTGTTGGGAATTTCTGTTTACATTTAATCATGACATTTTCGCGATATGTCTGGTGTATTTCATTACACTAAAGTTAAAATAGTTATAAATAAACGTCCAAGGAGTATTAGTAGTAATGAACATAATTATTCGTATATAAAAACATATCTGCGTGAAGGAGATACGTGCTCCTTGCTGTGAAATAACATTCATTCACACCAAAAACTTGGGAAAATAGTCAGTCGAGATGGGTGGAGAGCGGGACATCGGGTGATCGAGTTTGTCGTTTTGTTGGATAATTAAAAATACCGTTCATTGTGTAAACTTGGACCTGTTCCACTGATGAATTTTGACGATATCTACCGTTGTAAAAAACATGAAAATTATGTATTGGCGAAATGATGAGAATGGTCTAAGATACACCTTTTTATCCAAAAACAGGGACATTTTACCAATAGTCACAAGCTCCAAGAAGAGTCTTGATGAAGTTATCACAACGATTTGCCAGTTTTTTGAAAGCTAATCTCTTACGTCACAATAGCCGTTTTTCACTCGAGAAACATGTACACCCACTCTATAAAGTCAGTGAATGATCAAAGCGAATGTTTATTATTTTTCTGAATTTGGTAACCAAGGACATGTGAACCTCAGCTAGTTACATTTGTATTTAAAATGTTCACACAAAACACTATTCCTTTAACATTAATGCAAAATAATTCATTTAATATCGATACTGCTATTATATTATAATTAGAAGAGAAAAGATATTTTAACATAGAAAGAAAATGTTTGCTTTTTTACTTGTCTTATTTTTCATAATTTTCAAATTTCTTTTAATAACATAGGGTTGCTTCACTCCAAATGTTATACCTTGAGATTTTTGTGGTCAACCTATGCCAATTTATACATTTTCCCTCTCAGATAAGGTTATATTACCCCATCAAAATTTTAGGTTGAAGTAGAAAAATGAGAGGTTATAACAAAAATCGCATTTTTGTCAAAACGTGTGGTTAGATTTTGTTTATATTTCACAGTTAAGTCTCATAATAGATTTAATGATCAAAGATAATAAGAAAGTCAAGGTCTGAAAAAAGTCACATTAGAGGCTTTCTACCTTAAAACTAAGAATATTGACAGTGTGAAGTCATCAATTAGCTGGGCTTCCAAATCTGCAAGCCGTCAACAGCAATGCTGTGTCGGTTTGACTTCAAAAGTCTTTGATGTGACTGCCGAACTCGGCCATTGTCGAGCAGTTTGTAGTAAGCCAGTAACACACTGACTGGTGTCCAAACGAATCAATCAATACTACTGTACCTGAACAACACAAGCACTATCGATAGAGCATTAATGAGTAAAGGGTTCTATGGGAAATGTCAAGGGTGTCAAAAAATCTGAATGCTGTTTTGGTGCATTGGATAAATTGGAGATTTAAATCGTGTGATGAAATAAACATGTATTGGAATTAAAATGTTAACTGTGTTACGAGGGAAAACTTATTGAATATTAACATGAATATTTACTTTCAAGTTGGATTAACTTTCGTGTGTAAGGTATCGTAATTACTAATTATTTTGTTAAATGGTGTTTTGTACATAAAGTTTCTATACATATTGCGGTACAGCAAAACCGTATTGCGATACGATATTTCAATAGCATGTATCGCGATATACCGATATATCGGTATATCGTTGCACCCCTAATTACTGGTCAATTAATATGTTTTAAAATTCATCAGGATGGATTTCATTTGTTTCATAATATTCAAATATAACATTTTCAAGGCACATGTAACAGAACAATACTGCACATTTCATATTACCTTTATTGTATTTTATTATTTTGTCAAATTATCATTGCAATACAGTGATATTACATTTCATAGTTTATTCCAATCGCATCAAGAATCAATTTGAATGCATTTCTAATTCAAATATGGATATAATGTATTGCCACTCACATTGAGTTATAGCAGACTAGTACTCAGTACATAAATTATTTTACATAAGTGCGCTTAATTAAACAGGGCTTCCAAAAACTTGGCTTGAACCCCCACCCCCATCAAGATTGGAGATCGTTCTGATCCGCACCCTTAGCCCCCCACCTCACCGAAACCGTCCGCTCCGTTTCCCCCTACCTCATCAAAATCACCCCCACCTGCCAGAAATCGACCGCAGCGCTTGACCCCACTAGCCCGAAATCGGCAGCCATGCTCTAAATCCAGTCGGCAACCAAATCGGCCACAATGCTCAACGCCATCTGTTCGAAATCGGCGGTAACTCGACCCCACTTCCTCGAAATCGCCCGCCATGCTCTAAATCCAGTCGGCAACCAAACTGTCCGCAATGCTCAACGCCATCTGTCCGAAATCTGCGGTAACTCTCGACCCCACTTCCCCGAAATCGGCCGCAATGCTGTACATCCGGGCGACAACCAAATTTGCCGCAACGCTTGAACGCACTTGGCCTTTGTTTCAAACATTTTTTATTCTATTAGTTGTTTCCAGATTTAAAAAACATTAATTATTATCAGTTATGCGGACATCAAAAGCCGCAAGAGTCAGCATTGTTATTAAATATTTGAAAACGCGGTTCTTAATCGATATAATATACGGTCATGTATCTCCATGTAAAAAGCGTGTTTGATACAAAAGCGCCTGAAAATTGTATCGCCATGTACAAGATAAACGTTCATGGACTGTTCACGTGCTTAATTGCATAGTGTTTATGCAAACAAAATGACTTTTGACGATGTCTAATTGTATTTTAAAATGAGGCTCTATATAGAGGATATTTGTTTGTTTTTGGTGTGATAACATGTGATATCGTTACTGGAAAGGGAGACAATTAATATTTTCACGAGCGCTTGCTTGTACGTAAATCCTTATTTATAATTAAACACATGGTTTATATAGATTTAAATAGGAAAATGACTTTAAAAATCTTTTACTCTGAAACCGCAAGGCCCAGCGTTTTCATATTTGGTATGTAACATTGTATAGTGGTCCTCTACAAAGATTGTTCAAATGATGCCCCTGGGGTCAAAACTGGCCACACCCTGTGGTGCACATGGTTTATATAGACTTGAATAGCAAAATGACTTTAAAAATCATCGTTTCTGAAACCGCAAGGCCTAGAGGTTTCAAATTTGGTATGTAACATTGTATAGTGGTCCTCTACAAAGATTGTTCAAATGATGGTTTATTAGACTTGAATAGCAAAAGGACTTTAAAAATCTTCTTTTCTGAAACCGCAAGGCCCAGAGGTTTCATATTTGGTATGTAATATTGTATAGTGGTCCTCTACAAGTATTGTTCAAATGATGCCCCTTGGGTCAAAACTGGCCACACCCCGGGGGTCACATGGTTTGTATCGACTTGAATAGCAAAACAACTTTAAAAATCTTCTCTGAAACCACAAGGCCCAGAGGTTTCATATTTGGTATGTAACATTGTATAATGGTCCTCTACAAAGATTGTTCAAATGATGCCCCTGGGGTCAAACTGGCCACACGCGGGGGGTCACATGGTTTATATAGACTTAAATAGCAAAATGACTTTAAAAATCTTCTTCCCTGAAATTGCAAGGCCTAGAGGTTTTATATTTGGTATGTAACATTCTATAGTGGTCCTCTACAAAGATTGTTCAAATGATGCCCCTTGGGTCAAAACTGGCCACACCCCGGGGGTCACATGGTTTATATAGACCTGAATAGCAAAAGGACTTTAAAAATCTTTTCCTCTGAAACCGCAAGGCCGAGAGGTTTCATATATGGTTTGTAACATTGTATAGTGGTCCTCTACTAAGATTGTTCAAGTGATGCCTCTTGGGTCAAAACTGGCCACACGTGGGGGGTCACATGGTTTATATAGACTTAAATAGCAAAATTTTATCCTGAAAGTTCAAGGCCTAGAGGTGTTATATTTGGTATGTAACATTGTGTAGTGGTCCTTTATAAAGATTGTGCAAATGAAGCTGGGCACTCCCGGGCTCACATGGTTTATATAGATGTAAATGGCAAAAAGATTTAAACAGTCATTATTCTCTGAAACCACAAGGCCCAAAGGTTTGATATTTGGTTAAAACATTATATTGAGACCTCGATTGGGATTGCATATGGAATGGGTGGGGTCAAGGTCAAGGTCACTGTAACTAAAACTATAAAAACGGTTTCTGCTCAATAACTTTAGAATGCATTGAGATATTTTAATGAATTTAAGACATAAATACATTATATTGAGACCTCGATTGGGATTGCATATGGGGTGGGTGGGGTCAATGTCACAGTTATTAAATATAGAAAAATGGTTTCCGCTTAATATCTTGAGAACACATTGAGCTATTTTAATGAAACTTAAGTACCTTATATCGAGACATTGCTTGGGTTTGCTTATGGGGTGAGTGGGGCAAGGTCACTGTTATTAAAAGTAGAAAAACGGTTTACGCTCAATAACTTAAGAACGCATTGAGATATTTTAATGAAACTTAATACGTAGATACCTTATATCAAACCTTGCTTTACGTATGTAGTGGGTTGGGTCAAGGTCACTGTTACTGAAAATAGAAAAACAGTTTTCGCTCAATAACAATAATATCAGGTGAGCGACCTAGGGCCATTATGGCCCTCTTGTTTCAATAATCTTGTCCATGGACAAGTAAACAATTTTGATATTTCCACACCCCTGGTGCTGCATTTTAGATTTTCTTTTTGAATGAAATCAATCTGACGTAGATATAATATATTTGCATAAATTAATGGCCAATCACTTCTGTTTTAAATTTCAGTCTCCGATGTTCGATGGAAAAGTGAGTATAGTTTTACCACACTTGTTTGTTTTTATGTTTGTAGTTACATGTATGAATAAAATGAAGAAAAAACAATAACATGTAATCAGTTGTTTATGGTGTTTGATTCATTATTACTAAATGATACAATTATGCATTTGTTGCAGTATTAATACTTTTTCAAGAAAACCTTTGGGAATGATTTAACATACTTTTTGTAATATTATAATGTTAAGTTTATTAACATATTACATGATGATAACCGAATTGTTTGAGAGTTCTTCAATATTTTCCAGGTTCCAAACTGGTTTCATTTCAACTGCTTCTGGAAACGAGCACGATGTTCTGGTGTTCATGAAATCTATGGCTTTGACGGTCTAAGATGGGACGATCAACAGAAAATTAAGGAAAAGCTTGGTGGTAAATTTAGCCCTTACAAGCTTCCTCCAGCCTAGTTATATCACATTGCTGTTAAAGTTACAATATTCCTTGGGTAAAATATTTTTGTTTGTTTCCTGTTTCCAGTTTATGTCAGTGTTCAGATGTTGTGGAATTGCTGCAATTCCACCTGATTGAATTTATCATTTTATTTCCAAGATTGTCCTAAAATTATTTTAACAAGACCAAGAACCCAAGTTTATTGAATTAAGAATTATGTAACTGTGTGCGTTTCCAGGTGGTGATGGTGCTTGTGGTGGTGGCGGCGATGATGTAGATGCTTCAGCCTTTGTATCCAAGGACTACGCTACGGAGTACGCCAAGTCTGGGGCCTCCACTTGTCGGGGTTGCGAGGAGAAGATAGGGAAGGTATGTCACACAACCTTGTAAATCTATCATGGGTTAGCGTTTGAATTTTTATTCTACTTAAACTTTTTATTTTATGGACACTCACAGATCGTTTACAACTAAAAGAAAATAGTTACCCTGTACCTTTTATGATCCTAGTTACCCTGTACCTTTTATGATCCTAGATCTTTCCCAAATATTGTTTCATCCTGCATAACGGAAATGTTGTTTACCTTACCCCATTTAATTTTTCCTCAGTATTGTACTGGTAGATTATTTTTTATAGACGATGCAAACATTGTCAGACAGAGTCACAGTAAGTCTTAAAAACATTCAAACACATTTTTACGTTAATTACCCTTAATTTTGATTACATGAATTGTGTGACGAATCATTCTAATGTTTCACACATTTTGGGCAACTTCATTTTTCCCATGTCACAATTCATTTTATCACTACACCAGCGTTTTTCCTCTATATAACGTTGGTACCGGAAAACGGTACCATTCCCAATCGGATTTTCTGACTATTTTTCCCAATTTGAAGTTTAAAAAACCCCAAATGTAAGAAAAAAATCCAAAAAGACCATGAAAAGGTCGACGATGTTCCTGTATTTTACTTTAGTTTTACCCAAGCGTAAACCTCCTCGCACAGCTGCACGGCCTTCCCCAGGCTGTTTTAGCGCCCCGGTGCCTGGGCGTTTAATTTTAACTTGAACATATCCGTGGCGCCATATATTAGTATTGCGCTTATAAACATCGCCCGAGGCACGTGTACTTTATCAATTAATTAGCTGTGTTGACTGCAGCAGACCGACAATTCCTGTTGTGAAAGCTAATCTCTTACGTCACAATAGCCGTTTTCACTCGAGAAACATGTACACCCACTCTATAAAGTCAGTGAATGATCAAAGCGAGTGTCAATTCGCCGAAAATTTTAACAATGAACAGTTATTTCTAAGCCGCAATCAATCACCCTGAAGCACCGCCATGTAGGCGGAGTTTCAACTGCAGTAAAATCGAAATGAGCCAATAGAAACGTTCAGTTTATCTTCGCTTTGGAATGACGTTATATCTGACCAATCAGCGCAGTTGGCATGTATCCACACACAAGTAACCTTATACGCGCGTCATGCGTATTGTCCACCTAAAAAGTAAACAAGCTTTCGTATTTTATAATATGCACACTTGTTAATTAAAAAAATTCATAACTTTAAAAAATAAACTGCGAAAAATCAATCTACCTAAGCCTACCCACTGTTACTGCTCAGTGTTGTAGTTTCGTAAACACAAGCGGTCTTGTTTATGTACATGTATGCCATGTAAAACCCGTGTTTTCTACAAAAGAGCGCGAAATGTCTAATGACAACCACGACGTCACGTTCCACGCATGGAAAGCGTGCGTGTACCGACCATGTGCTTTCTAAATACAGGTCTTAACATTTGATGCGCGCAGGCACAACGTGCACGGGGAAATTATCCCGCCGTTTTTGCAAGAACAAAGCATGTATAATATACATGTATTTTTATCATGATTCTTACTATGAGACTTTTTATTTTTAAAAGGCTAGAGGTATACCGTTTAAATGGTGATGTTTCGTCTATTTCATTTCGTTTAAACGTTTACAAAAAAAATGAAAACGTGTTAGCCATAATTTTAAGAGCTTAAACGCACCAGATAACGTCATATGACACATGTCGCAAAAAAAATGTCGACGTAGGGACTGGGGGGCCTGAAAAAAAATTCTGGGTTACTGTTAACAGCTAGGGGAAGTAACATACTGTTTTTACATCTTTTATGACATTTTTTAATGAAAGTGATAAAATTCCTAATTTGGATGAAAATAACGCTAATTTTCCCAATTTGACCGGTACCATTCCCAAAGTGGTGAGGAAAAACGCTGACTACACTAACTAAAGGGATTTTTCCATTCCTACAACGGCCAGGCCGGCTGGCTCAGTTGGGAGCCCGGCCACATAACTTGTGTAGGGATTGGTCATGAAATTATTTCTACGGCCATTCGGCCCCTACCTCTGATTCCAGTTAGGCAGTTATCAGTTACTGGCATAAGTATGTGCACTTAGTACTGGTAAACCAGCTTACCCAGGAAAAGTGTAAGTAGGTGAACTGACCGCCGTTATATGACTGAAATACTGTTGAAAACGGCGAAAAATCCAAACAAACAAACATTCCTACAACTGAACAATGTTTTCCAGGGTGAAGTGCGTATTTCTCGGAAGGATTATGACAGCCAGCGAGCGCGGATGTATGGGCCGGTGGACCTGTGGCACCATGTGGGCTGCTTCGTGGAGAAACGAGATGAGCTGGGCTTCACTACTGAAATGAATCCAGAAAAGTAAGCCCTGACGGTTTCATGGTGCACTCTGCCATTTGCCAAATTAACTGGTGCAGTCTGCCATTTGCCAAATTACCTGGTGCACTCTGCCATTTGCCATATTACCTGGTGCACTCTGCCATTTGCCAAATTAACTGGTGCACTCTGCCATTTGCCAAATTACCTAGTACACTCTGCCATTTGCCAAATTACCTGGTGCACTCTGCCATTTGCCAAATTAACTGGTGCACTCTGCCATTTGCCAAATTACCTGGTGCACTCTGCCATTTGCCAAATTAACTGGTGCACTCTGCCATTGCCAAATTACCTGGTGCACTCTGCCATTTGCCAAATTACCTGGTGCACTCTGCCATTTGCCAAATTACCTGGTGCACTCTGCCATTTGCCAAATTACCTAGTGCACTCTGCCATTTGCCAAATTACCTAGTGCACTCTGCCATTTGCCAAATTACCTAGTACACTCTGCCATTTGCCAAATTACCTGGTGCACTCTGCCATTTGCCAAATTACCTGGTGCACTCTACCATTTGCCAAATTACCTGGTGCACTCTGCCATTTGCCAAATTACCTAGTGCACTGTGCAATTTGCCAAATTAACCAATTGCTACAAATTTGAAGATATGACTTCAGAACATTATGTTTGTCTACAAAATTTTCTAATAAAATAGCTACAAATAAGTAACTTAACATTTCAATGTAGAATTTAGGAGGTAACTTTCACTAAAAAAATGTCTACCCAGGGGAAGCCTTTGGTTTATTTAAAAAAGTACAACAAACTAATATACCAATACAAGTTCAAGTCAACAGTATTTATTGGTAATTAAAGGCCTCTGGCCCAACATACACAAAACATTAAGAACATTTATCAAATAATTTGTTAATATACATTTTTACAAACCACTTATAAACTGTTGTAAATAGACTCGTTACATTTTAAACACATGCAGAATTTGACAGTAATGTTACTTTAAAAATATTTGTTTTAGAATAAAAGGCTGGGTTGATATAAAGAAAGAAGACAAAGACATGCTGCTTGAGAAACTGGGACAAGGAGAAGCTGGGTAAGTTCTTGTTCTTGTATTTAAAGGCACTGACAACGGGACACATGTTAAACTTAACGTTTGAAGTTAAATGTTGGGATAACAAACACATAAAATAATGCATTGTCAGCTAACAACTTAAATATATTTCCATAAATTGAAACATATTTTAAGTTTCTAGTTCAGTTTGATGTTTACATCTTCAACACTACAAAACTAGCAGTAAATGAGCTAGTGTTTGGAAACAGTTTTACTTAGAAGATCAGTGTTTTGTAATACTAATAAACAGTATCCAGCAAACCAAATGTTCCTGTCTTATGTTATAGAAACACGTACTAAGACAGACAATATGTTGACCGTTTAATGGTAGATTTGGATTTTGGCCACTTTCACACGTGTGGCTTTAAGTATAGGATGTGTATACAGAATTTTAGTTTCATTTGAATCTGAATATGCCATAAACAAAGAATTTTAATATTAACTCATACTTTTTTATTTATTGCGATGTTTCAGTCTTGTTTTGAAGAACTACCAATTTATTCCAACAAAAATTGCCAGAGTCATGCCCTAAAATTCACCTGTATACTCTGATTAACAGTACAGCACCTTGCTCCTTTTTGGTTCCACCCTGCTGCCCCTCTGGGCTGGTCAACAGAGGATTATTCCACTTTAGCAAATGTGGCATGTCATGGGAAAACCAGGATTAATGCATGTGCAATCCGCACAGGCTAATGCGGGACGACACTTTCCGCCTACAGTGGATTTATGTTTAGAAGAGACTTCCTTGAAACAGAAAATACCATAAAAGCGGAAAGTGCCGTCTTGGATTAGCCTGTGCGGACTGCACAGGCTAATCCGAGACGACACTTAACGCACATGCATTAAGCCCGGTTTTCCCACAACGCGCATCAAATGTTCTGTAATAGTTGTCCCCAAAACCTAAAAACCCTCTGACCTAGTACCAGTCCTCTGAATTAAGCCATGTAATGATGGTTTTACTATTTTCAGCAGCGGTAAGAAGCGCAAGGCAGACACAGCGAAGGGAGCCGGTGGGAAGAAGAAGAAAGTAGAAGAAACTGAAGAAGAGAAGGCTTTGAAGGTTGGTATTTCATTGTTGTTGTAGCTTTGTGTCCCTTAACTAATCTGTAGATTAACTGGCGTTTCTTTATCCTCCTGGCAACAATAAAATGAAGTAACAAAAACAATGACAGTAAAGAAACAATATCAAACAAGCAAATTGAAATACATATTTACAAAACAATTCTACATGTAGGTAGCGAAAAATCCAAAGCTGAATAACAGTACAGCACCTTGCTCCTTTTTGGTTCCACCCTGCTGCCCCTCTGGGCTGGTCAACAGATGATTCTTCTCTTTTGAGATTAATATATGAGGCATGTCATGGGAAACCCATGCTTAATGCATCTGCATTAAGTGTCATCCTGGATCAGCCCATGCAGTCTGCACATGCTAATCCATAACGACACTTTTGGCTTGTATGGTATTTTCTGTTTCAAGGAAGTCTCTTTTAAACATAAATCCACTGTAGGCGGAAAGTGTCTGCACAGGCTAATCCGGGACAACACTTTACGCAGATGCATTAAGCCGGGGTTTTCTATGACAGGCCTCATATTTTTGCAAAAAATCGATCACAAATTTAATGATAATGTATCATGTTTCAAACCCATAATAAGAAACATAAAAATTTTCAAAGTTCTCGATTCACCACAATATATTAAGGTGTAGGTCTGGCTTCCACCTGTTCATTTTGAGCAAGACCGTGTGCTTCTTCCTTCTTCCTCTAATATTGCATCTGTGTAGAAAGAAAAGAGCCAGGAGTATTTTTGAAGGCATCTTCACCTAGCTAATGTATGCACTGTTTACAGAATTTACTGTAGAAAAATTAAGCTACTTGATGGCATTCCGCTGTCTTCTTTTGAACTTCAGATCTAGCTACTAGTTCACCCATGATCTGGGCACCTAGTAATAATTCTTGGATATGAATGTTGTAGGAACAGAGTCAGCTTATCTGGAAGTTCAGAGATGGTCTGCAGAGAGAAGTCAACAACAGTGCTCTGAAGATCTTGCTAGAGTTGAACAAACAGGGCGTCCCTCCGGGGGAAAGCAACGTAAAGAATAGAACTTTCCTAGTTTAGACTAGGGGTGCAGTTATAGCAAATAATGTGTTTCAATATATGGGTTTTTTTTGGAGACTGGGTTTTTGCAACAAATCTGGTAAATGGGAACAAAAATCAACAAATCTGGTAAATGGGAACAAAAATCCAGTTTTGAAGTCAACTTTTGGGAAAAAGTGCATGATTTTAAAGAAATTGTAGGGTATGATACCTATGTTTGGCCCGTACTTTATCAGGTGAAAAAGCCCAGATTATATTTAAATAACAAACCAAAAAACGTAACAATATAGTCAGTTTTGAAATCAGAAAAAAATATAAATATATACTTTTGTCTTCATATACCAGTATTTCTTAAAAGAAAATCATCATGTCCCATTTTAACCAGGTCCAGGGTCTGGGTTTCTATTTAAGATGTAAGATTTAGCAGGAAGAACATCCTATTAATTCTGAAACACCCCCTTTCTGTTTATTTAAGGCTGATTATTATAATAAAAGTATTTAGGTAATGGAAAATGAATTTACGATGCTTGGCTGTATAAGAAAAAAAAAATCGCTGACTTTTATAAATGTCAGTTGCTGGATGCTGTGGCAGACTGCATGACGTTTGGTGCCCTGGAGAAGTGTCCCGAGTGTAAGGAAGGCCAGCTTACGTACAGGTTGGTAATTACAGTGTCCAGAGTGTAAGGAAGGCCAGCTTATGTATAGGTTGGTAATTACAGTGTCCAGAGTGTAAGGAAGGCCAGCTTACATACAGGTTCGTAATTACAGTGTCCAGAGTGTAAGGAAGGCCAGCTTACATACAGGTTGGTAATTACAGTGTCCAGAGTGTAAGAAAGGGGCAAGCTTACGTACAGGTTGGTAATTACAGTGTCCAGAGTGTCAGGAAGGCCAGTTTACATACAGGTTGGTAATTACAGTGTCCAGAGTGTAAGGAAGGCCAGCTTACATTCAGGTTGGTAATTACAGTCATTGAAATAACAGTTTGGCCATGCAAGCCCAAATTTGTATATTATTACTTGAGAGAAAGAACATGTTACTAGCTCACCTGTATAAAACTAAGAATCTGGGCAAGGCTCGTTAGAAATTATCCAGTGAAGGGCTTTCGGGCTTTTGCTAATTTCAATCACTGTAGTTAAGAGGTATTTTTAACTGTTTTGTAAATGGTACCAGTACCTTAGGTATTTAAAAACATTGCCTTGCCTTTCTTAAACCTGGGAATTCGTACCAAGTATGTTTAATTGGTACCTCTTATTATTTGGGATATTTCCAATTCATCCAAACTGGATACATTTTCAAGAATTATGTATTGTGTAAGGAACATACAGAATATTTACAAACATAATTGGGCATTGACTCCTCAACAATTAGGAAAAAAGCAGTTTTTTTTTTCAGCTTTGGGGGAAAGGTGGCGGGGCCCTTCAGATTGGGAATTTTATGGCAAAAGGGGATTTATTTTAGAAAAGCATGATTACATGTTTATATTGTACTTTGGTATAAAACATTAATTAATAGTTTTGCTACAAATCATAACTCGGATTAACTTGGTTTGATGAAAAATTGCTGGGATTGTTTACGAAAACTCCTCTATCTTTGACAATTTTTGTCCGATTTTGGTCATTATTTTTCAAAATAAAGTTAACATTTTGAGGGGAATTTAAAGGTAAATATAGGGGGAAAATATATACTTTTTAAGCTGGGGAATGGGGCCGAATTTTGGCCCCAAATTGGCGCTAAAAAAACACTGAAAAGTGATACCCATAGTGATAAAGAAAATGCTACAAGCCTAGGGAAAGATCTAGGACCTAAAAAGGTACAGGGTGCTTGTAAAAAGGAGCAGGGTGGAAAGCCCGTCCAGTTTGATATTTTCTAAGAATTAGCTAAATCTTATGTTTTTATGAATCCGATGCTTTTAATTAAGTTTTCAAAGCATAGTCTATTCATTTGTCATTGAATACCTGCAAAAATAGACGAGTTTCAAAAGATATTCAACATTTCTATGTTGACTAGCCCAGAGGGGCAGCATGGTTGAACCAAAAAGGAACAGGGTGCAGCACCCTACTAATTTGCTCTAGATCTTTCCCTAAAGCCTGCTTAAATAAAACTTGAGAATGAGAGCAAACCCAGTTCAAAATTTACCATTGCAAGGCTTACTGGCTTGTGTTGATTTCCACCATTGTCATACTAGATAATTAAAATGCTGGATTGGGAAGGGTGTGTGTGTTTGATTCTCATTTTTATGAAGAATTAAATTAAGAATTAAATATAATTTGTTTTCAACATTTGCTAATATGAATATTGCAGGGCAGATGGATATCATTGCACAGGCAACATGACGGAGTGGACCAAGTGCATGTACAAGACGAAGACTCCAAAACGCAAAGCTTTTAAAATTCCAAATGAGTACCATGATGCAGAAATCCTGTAAGCACAAATTTGGATTCGTTGAATTTTACTTAGATGTATGCTTAATGAATTGAATGTAAGTTCCATTATTTATTCAGTCCGCACCGGCTAATCCGGGACAATACTTTCCGCTTTTATGGTATTTTCTGTGTCAAGGAAGTCTCTTCTAAACATAAATTCACTGTTGGCGGAAAGTGCCATCCTGGATTAGCTCGTGCGGACTGCACAGGCTATTCGGTGAGGACACTAAACACAAATACATTAAGCCCGGTTTTCCTACGAAAAGCCTCATTTGTATTTATATTAACAATAATGATGAGTTGTTACACACTGGTTTGCCAGTGTTCTTTTGCCAGTATTGGAGTCAGGTATGAATTGGTAAATTGCTGTTGTATGAAGAAGTCATTTCTTTAAGTTTTCAGTGATATGCCTGCTGTCTGTGGTATTCAGTGGTATATGTATATTTCGTTCCAGGAAGAACTACAAGTACGTGAAACGTGACCGTGTGTTCCCAGCAGTGACTGCCAGTACCACAGAGGGACCTGTCAGCTCTTCCCTGGACTCCACTGATGGCGTGTACGTTGGATAAACTGTTTTCACATCTGAGTTTTTCTTTGGATTATTTTTAACCAAACTTTTCTAAGTAAAATTTCGGTTATTAGAAAGGCATGTGCTGAGTTTAATGCATATTGTTAAAAAAAATTGATTTTCGTGGAATTTCCATGTTTCTTGTCTAAATTTGCATTTCTGATGTTAACCTTGGTTTTATGTGTATGCAAACAATAATTGACCTTTAAATTTAGCAGGAATATTGTCACGTGTACTAATTATGTAAGTTCTGTTTATTTTGAAAGATCACTGTTTTTGATCATTTGCATAAAAAAATGAAATTTGGCACTCTTTTTGACCAGTTGTATCAAAAAAGTACCAGATGTGTACTTAAAAATGGGTATACACAAATTCTTGTTTTTTACTGTTCCAAAATAATCGAATATTTTACTTGAAGATGGAAGATGGATAGCAAGATTAATAGTATTCATAGCATTAAAATTTGTGTTCTCTTTTTAAAATGTTTTTCAGCATAATCAATTTTTTTTGTTGACCAAATGCTTTGAAAAGGATCTACATTCTGTGATTAAATTAATTATTATGCATAGCTCGTAAAACTATCACATATTGAAAACCAACATTTGTAATGTAATAATTCCAGTGTGA
Organism: Congeria kusceri; assembly: GCA_027627225.1. Taxonomy (NCBI): domain Eukaryota; kingdom Metazoa; phylum Mollusca; class Bivalvia; order Myida; family Dreissenidae; genus Congeria; species Congeria kusceri. Next base: position 60,441,137 of record CM051028.1, read on the forward strand.
ACTTTCACCCTCTGGAGGGCCTGAAGTTTGTTGTGTCTGGCAAGTTCTCCAAATCCAAGGCCGACATCACCTCTGCCATTGTACGTATGGGGGGAACTGTGGTGACAAAATGTGATGCCAAAACTGCTGCGGTTATTAGCACAAAAGGTAAATTTGAATGGTTTCAAGCGTTCGTGTTTGAATACTTTTAAAATACAATCATATTATAATATTGTCGGTTCTTAGTCTAGCTATTTTGCAGCGTGGCCAATTCTTAGCCTACTATTTTGACATTAAAATTATTTTCTTAGCTGTTTCAATGTAAGACCAATTTTTAGCCTACCAGTTTTAATATAAGCCCAATTCTTTGTGTATGTATTTTGATGTCAGGTCAGTTCTTAGCCCAGCTATTTTGACACGAGGTACATTCTTAGGCCAGCTGTATTGACACAGGCCAGCTGTTTTGACACAAGATCAATGCTTAGCCCAGCTATTCTGACACATGGTAAAATTCTTAGCCAAGCTTTTTTGACACAAGGTTAATTCTCAACCAAGCTATTTTGACGCAGGTAAATTTTTAGACCAGCTATTTTGTTACAAGGTCAATTCTTGGCCCAGCTGTTTCGACACGAGGCCAATTCTTAGCGTAGTTATTTTGACACAAGGGCAATTCTTATCATAACCATTTTGACACAAGGTCAATTCGTAGCCCAGAGATTTCTAGGCATGGTCAATTTTTAGCCGAGATTTCCAGGCAAGGTCAATTATCAGCCGAGCTGTTTAACATAAGGCCTATTTTTGTCCTAGCTATTTTGATGTCAGGCCAATTGTTAGCCTAGCTATTGCAATGTGAAGTGTACACATGTGACTTCAGACGAGGTTGAGAAGAAGAGCAAGGCGATCAAGGAGGCCGAGAAAGCAGACGTCCACGTGGTAGACGAGGAGTTCCTGGAAAAAGTGCAGAAGGGCGGGGCTGCACTCCTGATCACCTCCCACAGCATAGCGTCCTGGGGATCTGACGTAAGTGGAGGCACAAGTGTTTTTGCTTGCACCGATATGGTTGCCAGTCTGTTAACTGATAATTGGATATTTACTGTAACTTTCATTGCTTTTTGAAAACTTTGAATATGCCTCATACATTGTTTGTGTTTCCACTCTAGGCAGAGAAGAGGTTAGCCCAATCTGGTGTATCAAAGAGCGTGGGTGCTAAGAGCAAGGGTTTCTCTAAGAAGGATGGTAAGACTTTATTACTATTAAGTATATCATTATTATTTGAATATGCTGTAAGCTTGAGATTGCCTGGTTACTGCTTTGTGGGATGGTAATGTGTACTTGATATTTACGGCCTTGTAAAACTGACTGGTTAAAATGATTGTCAACGGCATGGAGGCAGATGCTTTATATGGATTGGTAACATTGGTATCATAATATAAATAATAATAATAATAAATATATCGTATAAACTCGATTTGTTAATTTAATTTTTGATACTAAACGTTTCGGCGTGATGCCTTCCTCAGTAGTAATAACAATAAACATAGGAATTGAGATCAGCGTCATACAATAGTTAATGACGTTACGTCGTTTGGCAGCAAAATGATGACAGGTAAGACATGTAAAATAGAATTATGCTGACATGTATAGAACACAGAAGGTTTAGGTTTAGGTTTATTTCCAAATACATCGGGGCAGTAAAGCCCATGAGTACACTCATTTTTGATCAATACATTAGATGTTCTACACACATCAGATTTATGAATGTCAAGGTCATAACAAAAAAACATGTATATGATTACACAACGTTATGAAGTACAATGTATTCACAAGTATAATATATTTTTCGCTTTTAAAATACAGAAAAGTTTCAACAATGAAAATGTTATACAAATCGATTATATATCATTTGAATGTTTTAAAATATATTTGTATATAGAAGTGTACTTAGTAAAGTATGCTAGGTAAGCATATTAGGTAAGCATGTGAGAGGTATGTACTATAATACTATAATACAGCTAAATTTATTCGTAGTATGTATGATATGTATTTCTCAAGTTGAAAGCTTTTTTAACAAAAATTGCCAGATTTCTATTTATCTTACTATTATTGCACTGAAGAAGTTCGATAAATTTTGGTACGTTTGGTATGACATAGTAATATTTGTTAATGTATTGTTTTCTTAATTCAGTGTAAAGAAAACATTCAAATAAAAAATGGAATTCGTCCTCTAACTTATTGCATATACAACATGTTCTATTTTCGCGTGGGGTAGGTGCTGGCTTTTTCCATCTACCAGTTTCTATTTCTAAATTATGTGCGGACATTCTTAATTTTGATAATGCAATCCTACAACTATCTATATTAACCTGGTACAGATATGGTTGTAACTTAAAAACAGAATACATGGTATATGAACTTGATCTTGTTGACTGGTTTAATTCATTTGTCCAGTTTTGTAAAAATACATCTTTAATTCTTTCTTTAAACGCAATGAGAAACATATCTATATCCCCAACCCCTTGATATATCCACACATGAGAAAAACCTATACATTGTAATAAATTCTTAACATTATATGCCCATGACTTTGTTTCATTTTTGTATTCTACATTTTCGAACATAATGTCATATACTATTTTTGCGTATTTGACGGGTTCCATTTGTAATATTTTACACCAGTATTTTATAACATTTATATAAAATTTAATTTTCATTGGGGTTCTGCCCAATTCCCCATATACGAAATTATTTTGTGTTTGAGACCTTACGCCGAGTAATTCTTTACAGAATTTTAAATGTATTCTTTCTATTTGTATGATATTTTTGTTTAATCCCCAGACTTCTGAACCGTAACTCAAAACTGGTGCAATTAATTTGTCGAACAAATCTAACTTGTGACTTATTGACATTGTGGGGTATCTTGTAAAACAACTTTTTAACTTAAAAATAGCTTTCATAGCTTGACCTGACAATGAATCAAACGTACCATTAAAAGAGCCCCCCGTTGTAAAAACAATACCAAGATAAGTAAATTTTTGAACAATTTCTATATTTTTCGTCATATATGTAAAATGAATGTTTTTTCTCAGTGTACCTTTTCTAAAAATCATAATCTTAGTCTTATCAGTATTCACACACAGTTTCCATTTTTCACAGTATGATTCTAACAAGTGTAATCCATTTTGCAGTCCAGTTTCAGTCTCTGAGAGCAGTACAATATCATCTGCATATAATAACAAAAATAATTTTAAGGTACCTATATCGAGCCCACGGAAGTCACGTGACATAAAATATTCTTCAGTATCGTTTAGATACATTGAAAATAAAAATGGTGAGAGCGATTCACCTTGCCTGACACCAAGAAAGCATTCAAAGTCTTCACTGAGCTGATTGTTGTGTTTTACTTTTGATCTAACGCTTATATACATGGCTTTAATTATATCTAACATTTTCCCTCTAACCCCAAACTTTATCAATTTAAACCAAATAACATCTCTTACCAAGTAATCAAATGCCTTTGTAAAATCGACAAAAGCTGTATATAATTTCTTACCATTGTTTATCAGATGCATAATAGCACTATGTAATACAAAAATATTGTCCACCGTTCCCATTTTCCCTCTAAAACCTGCCTGTGCTTCAATATATACGTGATATTTCTCTGCCCAATTATTTAATCTATTATTAATAAGTTTTGTAAACAGTTTTCCAAATGTACTTAATAGAGTAATGCCCCTATAATTCCCTGGTAAAGATGCGTCCCCCTTTTTATGTATCGGCACTATATGCCCTTCTGCCCATTTATCTGGAAAATGACTAGTGTTAAAGATTTTGTTAAACAACTTGTGCAAGGCATTAGTGAAGGATACATTTTCCACTCCGCATTTGAAAAATTCATTTAGAACTTTATCTGGTCCAGCTGACTTACCATTATTTAAAGTTGTACATGCCATTTTAATTTCCTCTACATTTATGGGACTATTCAGTTCATCGAACATAACCTGTAGTTCTCCATTTAAATATCTTTCATTAAAATATAAGACTTCTTCATCTGGTTGGAAAAACACAGATTGGGGGTCATTGACAGATTTAAAATATTCGAAAAAATGTTGTGTACTTATGGGGCATTTGTCTTGCACAACAGTTCCTTTCAATAATTTCCAGTACATTTTGGCATTTTCAAGTTTTGACTTTTCTAATTTTTTAGTTTCATTTTTATCAAAGATACACTTTTTCTTTCTAACTGTGCTCTTATAAGTATTCCTTGCATATACCATTTCCTGTCTTGTTTCTATATTTGGGTGATTTCTGTAAATATTAAGACACTTATAATATTTTGATTTGTCATCATAACAATCTTTATCAAAGTATAATTTATATTCAGAATTTTTAAATTCTTTGGTTTTATTTATGTTTAATTGCTTTTTAAAAAGAGGGCTACAAACATTTTCTACAATATCACAAAAAGATTGGAGATTACAGTCCAAATCACTACTACTATCAGATAAATCAATAATTTCAGTAAGTTCATCAAGTTTCTTAGAAATATTTTCATCTGAGAGAGCATGAATATATGCATCTTTCTTATCAGGATCCCATTTATATTTGTAAGGTACACACTTTTCTTTATTACCAACAACAATGGCATTTTCATTATCAGCAAAAGCATTTTATACTAAAAGTTATTACACAATGATCAGAAATAATGTTAGGGTCTAATACTTCAAAAGTATTCACATCTTTAAAAAAAGTTGGTTTACATAATACATAATCAACAACACTACATCCTTGAGTACTTACAAATGGGAATTTTCCAATATTGCTATCAACACCACATCTCCCATTTAATATTCTCAATCCGGTTGATTTGCAAAAATCTAATAAATTCTTGCCATGTTCATTTACAAATTTATCCTGGCTTAATCTTGGTAGTTCGACATCAAAAGCATATCCATCAGGTAAAATATTTGATACACAGGAATTTTCATTTTCAACATAATCAACTTTTTCCCCTACTCTAGCATTTAGATCACCAGTAACAATAAAATGCAAATCATTTCCATACATAGACTCAAATTTAATCATATCATCAGTAATTGTTTCAAAGATATTATTTTCACTTAGTAAAAATCTGCTACTCCCCTGTGGGATATTATACGTTAGACAGAGTAAAATATCTCTTTCTAGATTGAACAAATACCCATTTATTTTTATCCATATAATACAATCATCAGAATTTTTTACAAAATCAACATACCTCTTTAAAGAATCATGTATGTAAACAATAACACCACCGCTACTCCGTTTTGATCCTGCTCGTTTTTCTCTATTTAGTATAAATGAATGAAAATTTGGAACATCATAATTATAAAAATCATTAAGCCATGTTTCCGTAAATAGCAAAATTTCGTGAGACATAAACAACCTTTGCATTTCTTCATCGTCTAATTTGTTATACGTTTTACCCACAAGTCCTTGAACGTTAAGTAAACACATCCTGACCTCGTTTAACCCTTCACCGCATTCCTAAGTCCGTTTTTGATTGGCCGATATTTCTGCACTCCGTGTTTTCTCTGTGTCAACTTGCTGGGATCCCAGTGTGTAGTTGTGATTTACTTCACTTGACGGGTTTCCATTTCTATTTTTAGAATCGCGTTTTGTCTTTGTCAAATTTCCACGTGGTTCCGGTTTAGGTTTGTTTTGTGACTTGTTCTTGTGCAGCTGTTTGTTATCATAATTAATTGTGTTCTGTGTTGATCCAACCACTTCACTAAAGGACTGATTACGTGTTTCTGTAGCTGGGGGATCTGGACGTTGGTCTGCATAAGGTTTGTAATTGATTTTATGTTGCTTTTCTTCAGGAGCAGCTGTTTTTGGAGATTTGTTTACTTCACAGTGGGCGTGGTCCCTGTCACTTTTTTCGCAGCTGTGATCACGATTTTCCCCTCCTTCGAACACTTCTTCGTTTTCAGAGTCACTACTCTGATCCGCTCTTGGAATTGTACACTCGACAACTGTGTCATTCGAATATACACTGTAGTGTTTTGGGTCTTCGCGTTTACTCCTCGTATCAGTCGTGATATTATCTAGTCGGTCTATGTTCAGCGTTTTATACCAGTCTGGGAATTTATCCGTCACCATTTTTCCTTCAACATATAGTCTTGCAGGATACCTGATCTGCACTTTTAACCGTCTACTTCTCGCGTCACGTGCTTCATGGCTATTGTACAGTTCTGATCGTGCTTTGGAAATTTCTCTGGGATATTGCCTGTCAATGCCAAACGATGTTCCTTTCAGTTTATATGCATTTTCCATTATGATTTCAGTGTCAACATAATCTCTGAACCGTATTACCATCGGTCGCTTACTTCCATTGGTTCGTAGGCCCTTTCCAATTCGATGTGCACGTTCTATATACATTTCACTAGTGTCAATATCTAGTTCATTCTCAATAAAACCACGAACTAAGGTTTTTGCATCTCTATGAATGTTCTCTGTAAGGCCATATATAACGATATTATTTCTCATGCTTCTTGCCTCGGCATCAATAGACTTGTACGATAAAACTTTAGAATGTAAGACCTGTGTTCTGCATAAATTTTCCATTTTCTGTAGTCTATAGTCTAAGTCCAGGTAACTCTGTTTAATATTTTTCATTTCATTGTTGCATGCGGTTTGTTGGCTTTCGATAGTTCTTATTTTGTCATATGTTTTGTTTATTTGTTCAAAAATGCAAACCAGTTTTTCATCAGTGTTCATACTCACAAAGGCGTCTGTTGAACCACTGCTTTGTTTCTTTCTCTTTCTGTTGACAGATTCAAAACCACCTGACCCGCCATCTTGTCTTTGTTCAAACCGGTTTGTTACGGGAACACTATATTCAAAAGTCAATTTCTCCCCACTCTCTGTAAAACACTCTTCTTCCGACACGACACTTAAACTATCCATTATTTCCCACTAGGTTTTTCTATAAAATTAATATAGTCTTATCCTTTTTACATGGATATACTATAATTTATCATTGTAGTGTAAACAGCGACTTACACCACCGACCTTGACCGAAGCATGATAGTATGTTATGATGGATCATAAGACGCTACAATAGCCTATAAGTTACAGTATTTGTATGAACACTCTTAATCTTCAGTTGGAAATCAAAGCTAGTATAAAACAATCATTTTCATTGGTCAAATTTTAAATGGAGTCCAAATTTGATATTGACAACTTCAGTTGGCATCGAGCTTCTTGGTGGAAAAGAAAATGAAGTAATTGTGATTAAGTTAGTGAAAATCATGGAGGTAGATACTCAAGCTGTTCCTAAGATCTTACAGCTTGACACTAAGGCCTCCTATAGCAACACGCCTTCTGATGACCGCAAGTTGCCGAGCCTTGCTTGTGGACAGATACGGGGTGGACAACTATAAATAGAACATCTGTGACACATGACTGCTGTATGTTTTGTGTGTGCCAGTGGTCCCCCAAACCCACATTTGTTGGTGTAATACCTTACCTAATACCCTTAATTTTAGTAATGAATGAAACCCCAATTTAAAAAACAACAAATAAACCCTGGAGTATTCAGATTTTCCATATGGGTGAACCCCCATTTATGGAGCGCAGTGTGCACGTGTAACTATGCGTAATGCCTTATTAACATAGCTTGAATAACAATATATTTTTTTTGGGGGGGGGGGGGTCACAGAATCCTGTTTTTATTACATTTTCTTATGGAAACATATTTCAAACTTGTTAGTTATTAAGTAATATGTTATATGTTTTGCATAGTAAGCTGCATTGATTCCAAATCCGTGTAGAAAAAAATCCCCCAAAAAGACATTGAGGCTGCATGCATTTTGCATTGTACTTCAGCATTTTCTGAAGTCCCAAAATTTATTTGAGTAATTTAATATGTTCAAGATTTAAACTGCACTGTTTTAGAGGCGTATTTCACCAAGAATTTGCCAGACAAATTGAAGATGACAGTGAAAGGGGGAGCAGCAATCGACCCAGACTCCGGTAATGTTTTTATCATCATTAACAGTTTGTTAGTTCCATACACACACATTTGATTTTTTTGTAATTTAATTTATATATTAAGGATACAAACTATTATATTTCTTAATTCATTGTCTAAGATTTTGTTTGTGATAAATAAAACAATTTCTTAACATGTGTTTACAGATATTAAGATTGGCTTCAAAAGTTGAAACTCCAAAAGGCACTCGAAATCTAAAAATATTTCATTTGAATACACAATTATGTGAAGTTAGAATAAGACATCAAACATAGAATAAATTATTGTACTATACCAATGTTTAATATGCAGTTAAACATTTGCAATTTTAAAATTTTGCTGAGTTAATAGTGTAATACACACTTGCATATATAATTGAATCAGTAAAATTGATTTTACTACAAAACAGTATATTTGTATGCATTTAATTTTTTTTTACAAAAACAGAGAACTGTGTCCATGCATGCATGAACACAGTTTTGTTTTAATATAATCAAAATGATCAAAGAAACAATCAGATTTACTGAAAGTGTTATGGATAATGCAAAAATACCATAAATATTGACAGAATATAACAAACATACTCTAACACCACCAATTACACAGTTTTAATAGAAAAAAGAAATATGTTTGATGTCTTATTCTAACTTCACATAATAGAATGTTATATAGATCTACAAGTATTTTATTAAGGGTTATGATTTGCTAAGCGATCAATTTAATGACATTATTTCTATGTTTCTCAAGGTGTTGCTGACAAGGCCCATGTGATTCAAGAAAAGGGTGTGATATACAATGCTGTCCTTGGTTTGGTGGATGTTGTCAAGGGAACGAACTCCTACTACAAGATTCAGGCCCTTGAGAGTGATAGTAATACACAGTGAGTTTGAGATAAGCTTTAGCACGTTCATATACACAGTGAGTTTGAGATAAGCTTTAGCATGTTCATATACACAGTGAGTTTGAGATAAGCTTTAGCATGTTCATATACACAGTGAGTTTGAGATAAGCTTTAGCACGTTCATATACACAGTGAGTTTGAGATAAGCTTTTGCACGTTCATATACACAGTGAGTTTGAGATAAGCTTTAGCATGTTCATATACACAGTGAGTTTGAGATAAGCTTCTGCATGTTCATATACACAGTGAGTTTGAGATAAGCTTCTGCATTTTCATATACACAGTGAGTTTGAGATGAGCTTTAGCATGTTCATATACACAGTGAGTTTGAGATAAGCTTTAGCATGTTCATATACACAGTGTGTTTGAGATAAGCTTTAGCACGTTCATATACACAGTGAGTTTGAGATAAGCTTTAGCATATATGTGTTGTTGTATAAAAATCTTCATTGAAAAGTTGTTTTGCAGAATTTTATATAGTAAGACCATAATATGAATATTAGAATAAAACATTTCCAGTAGTTAACAACTTTCTTGCTCATCTCTGTTGATTATGTTTCTATGTGTTAACATTCGCTGCTATTTGATTACTTTGGCTAAGTTTTATTTTAGGCTGTATTTATTGCAATTTTATGCACAATGACATCCCTGTTTCCAGGTGGTGGGTGTTCCGTTCTTGGGGCCGTGTTGGAACTACTGTCGGAGGAAACAAAATTGAACGATTTGGGTCCCGGGCCAATGCCATTGCAAATTTCGAAGAGGTTTATGTGGACAAAACTAATAATGAGTGGGAAGAGAGAGATAACTTCAAGAAGTTCCCGAACAAGTTTTATCCCCTGGATATTGATTATGGAGCGGTATGTCAAATTTCTTTACTGAGGAACATTTTTACTTTACCATAAGCCGTTTTCTGACTAGGTTCTGTAAAACATGAAAATTTGTCAGGAAATCTGTAAATGTTTTTATTAAAGCTCTAAACACTAAATCAGCATATCTATTATTTGTTAATAAGGGCCCATATTCGCAAAGCTCATAGGGAAAAACTGAAGTAAGGTTTTTTTTTAATTTAAAAATTTCTGACCTTGTAATTTAGATTGAACTTTACCAGTATGCCAATCGCGCATGCTCAATGAGCAGGTGCTCGCTGCAATGTTCAATTAAACAAATGTCCGCCATATTTGATTTAGCGATCGGCTACACCTAACTATGCCCATAGTTGGAGTTATGTTTTATCAACCATTTTCATGATTTAAATAGGTTGAGATATCAAAATGATCTTCAGCAACTTTTGAACTGGCCAGAACTTTTTATCATGAATATTTGACACTAGAAAAAAGCAGAGATGTGGGTGCGGCAGAGCCCATTATGAAAGAGAACATTTAATTCACTTAACTTTTCAACCACATTTTGTCAAATCACAATTTGTGTCTATGCTATATAATTCAAATGATTCTTTAGATTTTAACGGATGGGTTTTTATATAGATCTAAGTCAAACTTTAAAAAAAAAGCAGGGGTGTGGGGCGGCAGTGATATAATACATTACATTATATTGTATGAAAATATAGTGTTTAAATGTCAGTATTTGTCACGTGACCATGTTTTGACATTTCAAAATGGCGGAAGGACACATTAGATTTCTTTCTCCTTGCAAATATGTGTTTATTATTAATTAATATTCTTCATGAATACCAACCATAAAATGCACCAACAAGCTCGAAAAACATTATTTTTCACTTTTATTTCGTTTATATACAAGAAGAACATGTGTATGTACAAGCTGCAAAGGGGCCAAAAGGCGTGTGCGCGCCTTAGATAGCGTGTACATATTCTAATAAAAACATGTACCAGTAAAGTTCAGTTGTGCTTATGTGAGAGTCTCATACTACATGTAGTCATGTTTATAAGTGTACAATTTTATTGTAACAAGTGTTATTTTCGTTAATAAGAATAAGTAAAGTATTTATCGGAGAACTTCCACTGCGCATGAGTATCAAGGAGCTTCCGATTGGCTTAGCAAAGCACGTTTTTTTAACATAGAAAATTTTATTGGATTTAAGCTAAATTTTTCTAGCTTTAAAAGTGTTTTATGGTTTATCACTTTTTGACAGTAATAACCGTTTATAGTTATATTTGTATGCCCCCAGCATCTTGATTGGGGAGGCATATAGTGATTGCCCTGTCCGTCCTTCTATAATTTTAATTTAACTCTAAATTGTGATAAATACCTAAGCAAGTTATGCAACCATGAGTTTGTAATCATATGCATGTCTCATTTCGTATAAGTATGTGTATATTTCTAAAAAAGCATCAGGCATCTTCCATTTAAGAGCATAAAATTTCGGTCAAAATAGCTCCCAAAGAATTTTTTCCGTTTATTAAAAAAAAATGCAGTTTTTTTAATATAAAGGATAAGATTGCTATTATACTAAGACAAAATCATGAAAATAAAAATTCTAGCTGACTTTTTTAAAATTTAAATCACATTTTAAATTTTATGTTGCTAATGTCATAATTTGACAGAATATTTGACGGATATTTTTATGTTCCCAATTTAAAAAAGTTAAACATTTAAGCGTTCCCATTTTTGTAATAATCAACATTTATCAAAAGTAACAAAAGATTGAAAACTGTATGTAAAGGAAGTACTATCTCTGCATAGAACATGTCAGGTACTGATTTATTCAACTTCAATGGTGTTGCAAAGAATGACGATATCAACAATTGTGTCTGTCGAAATATGACGTATGCAACAAGTAAGTCCGTCAAAAAATGAGCATCAAGAGCCATTGGTAGCAACAGACGAAAATGTGTTCGTCAATTTACTGCATACATCTCAACTATAATATGTTTTCTCTGCTTTAAAATGTATACAAACATATATAAGTACTTTATGTTGCCATCGTCAACAATTGACAGACAAATACTTACACAAAATAATTTGCATCACGTAATGATGTGCATCGTGTCGGCCATGTTTTTGCAATCGGATACGCACGGATTTAAGCGCAGTTTCTTTTCAGGGGTCAAGTCAAACCGGTCACAAGTAAAACTGGGCAACGACTGTGCGAACGTCAATTACAAAAATTGACAGAAATTACGGTCGCACATTTTTTTACTTTAAATTTCTGATTATGGCTTCAAAACTTGAGAAACCATCTGTATCTCAAGAAAGAACTTAGATTAACACTGTGTTAGACTCCCCACCCACCACATACATACACAATAACCGAGTAGATGGACCGTTTTTGCGAACGTCTCTTTTTTGACAGAAATTCATTGTTCATAATATACATAATTCTAAATCCTTTATTTTGCAAAATAATAGAAAAAATGAAATTACAAAGCAAAATGAATGCAAAGCAATACATACCCCAACAACAAATTCTCTCTGTTGGACATAAAAGTTCGAATTAGTCGAAAAATGCCTATATGGGCCGAACTGGTGAAGAACCTGGGAGTTCAGTTGGTCAAAAAGACAATGAATTTTTATCAATTTTTTATTTATTTTTTCACATCAGTGTAAAATAACATCGGCTATTTGGATTTTTAAATGGAAGATGTCATCACCAGATCTGACCAATTTCACCAAAATAAAATTGTGGGATCTACTGTCTACATGATTTAGTTTTAATGATGTGTTAATAAACATCGTGTAGTGCCTACACTACGTAGGCCGCGAAAATATGTGATAACTTGAAAAGAAATCTTTACCTCCTTATATTTTAAATCCTTCCATTAACGGACACATCCACTCGTGTAAATAACAAAATATTTGCCCATAATTCATGTTAAATTTCATCATGATAGGGGACAAACAAATCGTTTTGAATTGTTTTACCCATTTTATTACACAGCTGTTAGAGTGTTCTCCCCTTGTAAACAATGTCAACGATAAAATTAGAGGATATCCAAATATAATGCCAGTGTGAAAAAATTGGCTGTAAAGTATTGAACAAATCGTATTTTCACTTTCGAAGAAAATACATATTTTTTACAATTGGGAATTTTGGGGTCAGAATTGGGAAAAATAATGCATATTTGGCATTGGGAACGGGTCCGACCATCTGACCCGTGAGAGCAGTAGAAAAAGGCCTGATACTTATACAGATCTGGCTTATGACCATTCCCTATCCACCCAAACTCACTTTGACCTTGACCTTTACCTAATTTGCACTTAGAATAATTTATTTGGGCTGTTTTTTTGTTAACTAGATTTTACCGTTTCGTCTAGCGCCAACACCGCTTGCAACAACACTTGGATATTTACACAGTTGTAAATTGTGACCGTTCGCGATCCACCCATATCACCCCACCTCACTGGATATTTACACAGTTGTTACTTGTGACCGTTCGCGATCCACCCATATCACCCCACCTCACTTTGACCTTGACCTAATTTGCACAAAAAATAAATCAAATGGGGTGTTAATACCCTGCCGCGAAGTGGGAGGGGGATTATAGGAATGCCCTTCGTCGGTCCATCTGTCCGCCTGTCTGTCCTTGAGTCTGTCCGTAACATTTTCGTGTCCGCTCCATATCTCCTATACCCTTTGAAGGATTTTCATGAATTTTGGCTTAAATGTTTAGGTCATTGAGACAATGTGCAGAAAGCATGAGTCAGTCACGGCGGCTCAAGGTCAAGGTCACACTTGAAGGTAAAATATTTGAGCCTCCATTTCGTGTCCGCTCGATATCTCCTGTGCCTTTTGAAGGATTTTCATGAAACTTGGCTCAAATGTTTAGGTGATTGAGACAATGAGCAGAAGGCATGGGCCTTTCACGCCAGCTCAAGATCAAAGTCACACTTGAAGGTTAAATTTTTTAGCCTGTATTTTCATGTCCATTTTATATCTCCTGTGCCCTTTGAAGGATTTTCATGAAACTTGCCTCAAATGTTTATCACATTGAGGCAATGTGCAGAAGGCATGAGGCAGTCACGCCACCTCAAGGTCAAGGTCACACTTGAAGGTCAAATGTTTGAGCGTCGATTCTTGTGTCTGCTCCATATCTCCTTTGCCCTTTGAAGGATTTTCATGAAACTTGCCTCAAATGTTTATCACATTCAGGCAATGTGCAGGAGGAATGGAGCAGTCTTGCCACCTCAAGGTCAAGGTCACACTTTAAGGTCAAATGTTTGAGCCTCCATTTACGTGTCTCCTCCATATCTCCTTTGCCCTTTAAGGAATTTTCATGAAGCTGATTAAGGTAAGTTTGATACTTCAAAGTCACCTTTAAATCTAATGAGGGCTCACGGCGGGAAATATAGCTGTCCTCTGGACTGCCTTGTTTCTTGTTTAACTAGATTTTACCATTTCGTCTAGCACCAACACCGCTTGGATACTTACACAGTTGTTGCTTATGACTATCCCCAATCCACCCATCCGCACTTTGACCTTGACCTAATTTGGACTAAGAAATGGGCTCTCCAGCACCAGCGGGGTCATGTGTGTTGATCAAACACAAAATCTTGTTTTTAGTTAATAAATTATCATATAACTTTAAAGACAGTACATATGAGAGTGATCATTTTATGCACACAGGATGATGAGGGAGATATAAAAAAGTTGAGCACGTCCGGTTCACGCTCCAAACTTCCCAAGTCCGTCCAGGACCTCGTGTGCATGATCTTTGACGTAGACAGTATGAAGAAGGCCATGTTGGAGTTTGAGGTGAGCAACTACTTGAAAGCATAGCATATGAAGTAGTTTAAATCTTCCCAGCACGGCCCAGAGGTTCTTAAGTTATTCTTCAGTTGAATATATGTCAAAATTGGAATTTTTGATAGAACCTCTGTGCTTTGCAATGAATGCATGGGAAATACTAAATATAATATACACTTTAAATAATATAGCCCCAAAAAAATCTATGGGTTGCTAAAACTTGCCCTGTTTCCATTTTTAGCTCGACTATTCGAAGAATAGGTGAGCTTTCCTACTACCCCCGGCGTCGGCGTCCGCGTCTGAATTTGGTTATTTTTTAAGTTTTTATTCGAAAGTCTTGTAACTTCAAAACTAGGTAAGTTATTCACTTGAAACTTGGAATATACCTTTGTCATCAACCCTAGTGTCAGGGGCAACAATCCCCTTAACTCTGTTTTGTATTTTGACAGAGTTATGCCCCTTTTTCACTTAGATTTTCTGGTTAAAGTTTATATTCAAAGTTTTGTAACTTAAAAACTACATAAGTTATTCACTTGAAACTTGTAACTCACCTTTGCCATCAACTCCAGTATCAAGGGCAACATTCCGTATAACTCTGTTTTGTATTTTGACAGAGTTATGCCCCTTTTTTCACATAGATTTTCTGGTTAAAGTTTATATTCCAAAGTTTTGTAACTTCAAAACTACATTAAGTTATTCACTTGAAACTTCAAACTAACCTTTGTCATCAACTCGAGTATCAAGGGCATTATTTCCCATAACTCTGTTTTGTATTTGACAGAGTTCTGCCCCTTTTTTACATAGATTTTCTAGTTAAAGTTTATATTCAAAAGTTGTGAAACTTCAATACTTCAAAAGCTATTCATTTGAAACTTGGAACTTACCTTTGTCATCAACTCCAGTATCAAAGTGAACATTCCCCATGACTCTATTTTTGTATTTTGATAGAGTTATGTCCCTTTTTCACATAGATTTTCTGTTAATATTCAAAAGTTTTGTAACTTCAAAACTACATAAGTTATTCACTTGAAACTTGGAACTAACCTTGATCATCAATGCTAGTACCAGGGGCAACATTACCCATAACTCTATTTTGTATTTTGACAGAGTTATGCCCCCTTTTCACTTAGATTTTCTGTTTAAAGTTTATATTCAAGGGTTTGTTAACTTCAAAACTAAATAAGTTATTCACTTGAAACTTGAACTAACCTTTGTCATCAACTCTAGTTTCAGGTGCAACATTACCCATAACTATGTTTTGTATTTTGACAGAGTTATGCCCATTTTTCACATAGATTTTCTGGTTAAAGTTTATATTCAAAAGTTTTGTTACTTCAAAACTACATAAGTTATTCACTTGAAACTTGGAACTAACCTTTGTCCTCAACTCTAGTATCAGGGGCAACATTACCCATAACTCTGTTTTGTATTTTGACAGAGTTAGCCCACTTTTTACATAGACTTTCTGGTTAAAGTTTTTGTTCCAAAAATTTATAAACACTTAAAAATATTGTATTTTAACAAGTTTATGCCCCTTTCACTATCCAAAATATGTACCAAGTGAAATACTTCGAATTGTTGAGCACGCTGTCCTCCACAGCTCTTGTCTTCTCCTCACTGCATAAACTTTACACATCCCGGTACCAACCATGTATTTTCTATTTATATAAAGTACTTGTTTTTACTACCATGTCTTTTATATATATATATATATATATATACATATATATATATATTAATTTCTTGTTTTCACTACTTGGTTTACCAAAAGGTTACAGTTAATTAATTTAAAATGGAATTTTATTGTAGATTGATTTGAAGAAGATGCCATTAGGAAAACTGTCAAAGAAGCAGATTCAGTCAGCATATGCTGTATTGACTGAGGCACAAAAGGTAGACGTTGTTTTAATTAAAAATTATGTTCAAGGCAAACTGTTTCAATAAGTTTGCTTTTCTTGTCATTCCATTTGCAATGCGTTTCTTTATTCAGATTGTTAATATGTTATGACCAACAAATGATTGTTGACGTGTATGAACTGCGCAGCGCAATATAAATAAAAAATCAGAATTTTGTCATATAATAATTAGCAGCTGTACTTAAAAACAACTTTAAACTTTAATAATTCATTCTGTATGTAAGGCAATTTATTTGATAGCAATTAAGAAATGCTAAGAAGTTATTTCCTCATTGATAAATGCAGAATACCACACACTTTGAGGTAACACAACGTTCTCATTTAAGTTTTACAAGTATCTTTGCCTTGTTTCAGCTTGTTGAGGAGATGGGTACAGCGACCCTGATTCTGGACGCAAGTAACCGCTTCTACACGCTGATACCCCACGACTTCGGCATGAAGAAGCCACCCATGTTGGATACGGCAGAAATCATCAAGACTAAGACAGAGATGTTGGATAACCTGCTGGAGATTGAGGTGGGCGGGGTAGTTTGTTTGAATAAATAATTAAAATAATTATAGTTCATGAATTTTCTTAGCTAATAATAAAAATAAGTACATATTGATGACCAAAAAAAATTCTTGCACAATTTTATAACAATATAACTATAAGAACAACTGGATAGTCATTGATGTAAAAACATTTCCCTAACAAATGCCTTTTCAGAGTCCATGTTTTATTCACAGACAAATGCCTGGACAGAGTCCATGTTTTGTTGGCAAACCCATGCCAGGACGTAGTCCATGTTTTATTTGCAAACGAATGCCTGGGCAGAGTCCATGTTTTATTTGCAAACCAATGCCTGGACAGAGTCCATGTTTTATTGGCAAACCCATGCCAGGACAGAGTCCATGTTTTATTGGCAAACCAATGCCAGGACAGAGTCCATGTTTTATTGGCAAATTAATGCCTGGACAAAGTCCTTGTTTTATTGGCAAATCAATGCCTGGACAGAGTCCATGTTTTATTTGCAAACGAATGCCTGGACAGACTCCATGTTTTATTGGCAAACCAATGTCTGGACAGAGTCCATGTTTTATTGGCAAACGAATGCCTGGAAAGAGTCCATATTTTATTTGCAGACGAATGCATGGTCAAAGTCCATATTTTATTTGCAAACAAATGCCTGGACAGAATCCATGGTTTTTTTGCAGACGAATGAATGCCTGGGCAGAGTCCATCTTTTATTGGCAGACGAATGCCAGGACAGAGTCCATGTTTTATTCACAAACTAATGCCAGGAAAAAGTCCATGTTTTATTCACAAATGAATGCCTTGACTGACTGCCTGTTTCCTAACATTCAGGTGGCGTACAGCATGTTGAAGGGCGGGGACGACGGAGAGGACCCGGTGGACGCCCACTACAAGAAACTCAAGACGGAGATTGTGGAACTGGAGAAGGGCTCCAAGGAGTATGAGAGACTGCTGGCCTATGTGCAGAACACGCATGCAGCCACCCACAACATGTATGCACTGGAGGTCGAGGAGGTAGGCATCCTTGGGGGTATTGTATTGATGGTTGAGTATTTAACTATTGTATCTGATATAGAACTATTAAGCGGATACTTCACACTTGACCCTCAAAATTTATTATGTCTCTTTTAGTAACTTATATCAGTGGTAGAAATTAGCGCCAACCAGCTAGCCCTGCACTGGTGAATTCTTGCTCAGATTCTCAGTTTTACATTGTTCTCCAGAAATAGTATAAAAATTCTGGTTTTTTGGCAATGCTAATTTCGATGACTGAAATACTACAAATATTAATAATAATAACAATAGTTATAATAGTAATTATTAGGGCCCTGCAAATTTTTTGCGGGTACCCTATAGTAATCACCATGTCTGTCCGTCCGTCTGTCCACATTTTTCATGTTTTTCTTTCATAACTTTAAAACCGTTTTAGCTATTAATTTGAAACTTCATGGATGGATAGATCTCATTAAGAAAAAGTGCAGTGCACAAGAACCATTACTCTGCACTTCATGGTTCTGGTGTTATTGCCCTTTGTTAATTTTTCATACTTTGTTATTGCCTGGAGCATGACTCTTAGACTATAAGAGGTATTAACTTTAAACTTCATAGGTGGATAGATCTCATTGAGAAGAAGTGCAGTGCACAAGAACCGTTACTCTGCACTTCATAATTCTGGAGTTATTGCCCTTTGTTAATTTTCATTTTCAGGCGAAGTCATTTTTTGCTTTCAGCTCTCCAAGTTGAGAACAAATTGAAATATTTTAATGAAACTTCATCCATAGTTTCCTTATATTGAGACCTGGCTTGGGATTACATAGGGGGGTGGATGGGGTCACTGTCAAGGTCACCGTTACAGAAAATAGAAAAACGGTTTCTGCTCAATTACTCGAGAAGGAATTGAGCTATTGTAATTCAACTTCATACATATATACCTTTTATCAAGACATCGCTAGGAATTGCATAGGGGTGGGTGGGATCAAGGTCAAGGTCACCGTTACTAAAAATAGAAAAACGTTTTCTTCTCAATTACTCAATAACAGATCGAGCTATTGTAATACATATTGAGGGAGAATTCCTTGTGAATGCAACTCCTCCTACAATTTCCAACAGACTTTCTTGAAACATGTTGTTAAGGGTAACTTGTAGTTGTGTGTAAAGATGGGGATTTAAATTTGTCTTCTCCATTCGCAAGTTATGGCCCTTTGATTATTTTTCCCCTATGGAATGTATAGGGAACATTTGTTGTGAACGCAACTCCTCCTACAGTATGCAACGGATTTTCTTGAAACTTGTCTTCATTGTTGAGGGTAACATGTAGTTGTGCATAAAGATGGGGATTGACATTTTTTATTTTAAAAGCACATTTTTTTTATTTCCTGGCTCCCACCTTCAGACATGCTATAATTCGTGGCCCGTTGTCACCCCTGTGACAAATTTCTAGTTATTATTATAATAAAAAATAATAAGGTCACATGTAGTGCTAATTGTATTGGCATATTCCTTTGTGCTTTACATTGTTAACACACACTTATTTTCACATATGTTCAAACCATTTAATCACAACTGTCATTTGTCAATGTATTTAATTGAGGAACATTTTGAAAATGTTTGAGTTTGTTATCAAAATCATTTGCAGTGTTCATTTCAAATTCAAATGTTTTACCATATGAATTTGTGATCGACAAAACTCTGAAGAAGGAAAACCATGTTTAAATGTCTTAAAAAAAACAACATGAAAAAAACATAAGTGCAGTGGTTATATTTACATGTATATTATTGGCATTAGTTTTGCAGGTTGTTTTGTTTCGGGAGAAAGAATGTCAAGAAAGGCCAATATGCATTTGTTTCATGCTTTGGCTTATAAATAGTTTTCTTCTAATTACATTACGCAGTATATACTTACATGTATGCATCATTCCACAGATTTGGAAGATCAAGAGGGAAGGAGAGTACTCCAGGTATAAGCCATTCCGTGACCTGCCCAACAGGAAGCTGCTATGGCACGGGTCTCGTGTGACGAACTTTGGAGGCATTCTCTCCCAGGGCCTGAGGATTGCGCCGCCCGAAGCCCCGGTGGTAAGACCAAGTTCCATCTCATTTATTAATCAACATTTCCTTTGAAAAAATTTGGTTATTAGATTGGGGTGTGTCGTTGGGGTGGGTGGGAAGCCATAGTCAACTTTTGGTTTATGCTCATTAATTTGAGAAGGAATTGACCTGTTGTAATGAAACTTAATACATGGATACCTTATATCAAGACCCTGCTTAGTATTGCAGTTGGGTAGGTGGAATCAAGGTCACTGTTGCTAAAAATAGAAAAACGGTTTCTCGTGAATAACTCTAAAACAAATTGAGATATTGCAATGAAACTTTGTATATACCTTATATCAAAACCTTGCTTGGGGTTGCATATTGGGTAGGAGGTCAAGGTTAAGGTAAATGCTTTGGAAAAGTTTGTTTTTTTCGTGGAATATCTATGTTTCATGACTGTGCATCTTTGTTGTTGGCGACCTGCCTATGTTCAAAATACCAAAATGTTTGTGCTATCGGCTAGCTGTAACAATTTGCTGACACTTGTTACTTTCTTGTCCACACCTTTAGTGTCAAAGTGAAAAACCAAAATAAGATAATAACATGTAGCTGCTGGGTTGAAATCTAAGCAAGTTGTTTGTCCTTTTAGTTTGTTTGGTTTATGGTGTTTATTCTTCAAAGTACATTCCTGCCCTGTATTTCAGACTGGTTACATGTTTGGCAAAGGCGTGTATTTTGCTGACATGGTATCGAAGAGTGCCAACTACTGTCGCACCTCCAAGCAGGATCCCAAGGGTCTGATGATGCTGTGTGAAGTGGCCCTGGGTAACATGTAAGTGGAAAGGGGTGTTTTTTTCCTGCTTCAGTGTTTTATTCCTTTTATGACATACATTTACATAGTAACAAGATCATATTCATGCAAATTTCACTATTACAGGAATGATCACTGATCTAAGAACACAGACTGCTTTGCAATACTCTACCTACTCTGCTTGATTTTAGTTTCATAATTACATAATACACGCGATAATATGCAAGCAGTGTTCAATATTTAGACAATAATATATGGCAGAGCTGGGACGGGCGTCTATAATCGGCCCGCTGCTGATATAACGGCCCTCGGGCCGTTATACGGCTAGGGCCGATTATAGACGCCCGGCCCAGCTCTGCCGTATATTATCGTTTATAATACATATTATCCTGTCGCAAGAAAAGAATCGTGTTACTTTATTTCACAAAATGTTAACAAAAACACCAAACCAACTTTCCGTACTTTTATTTAACATTCAACTAATTATGCAATATGTGACGCAATTCTAACGAATGACGTAATTTATAAACAGAAAAACAGTGACAAAACAAACCTGTTTTCGCTGGACTCTCAGTTTTGTTGTGACAACAATTATGTCGTGTTTGCTTTTATTTTTAGTAAAATACATTACAATAAGTTTCATAAATCGTGCATGGACGAATTCTGAATGATGAATGTGTCAGTTGGATAAATAATATATTTTGAGACTTTGAATCGGAATAAAATCAAACGTTCTGACCAGTCATTGCGATTTCGTAAATCGTGTTTCTGGTCAGAATGGTTCACATGCAATTAATATCATGATTGTTACAAATTAAGGCTTATGGATACAAGTAAAGGGAATTTAAGTGCTTACAGTATTGTTGGATTGTTATTGTTGGAAGCAATGGATTGAAATTGAGGTATGTACAGTAAAAGTTTCCGATCTGTTCAATTTTGTTCATTGATTCTTTTTCTCAAACTCAAAGATGCATAGGCTATAGATCCTGTATATTTAATAAATTTAACTACAAACTTTCGTTAATATTCAGTATTTGCATTTTCGGCCATTCGTTGTCGTTGACGTCGCGCGATCGGATTCTCTTCGATTATCGAAAAATCGGCCGCGGCCAATTATATGGGCTCAGCGGAGCCGGGTAACGGCCCGTAATCGACGTCAATTTGTTACTATTTTTAGTAACAATATGTATTATATAGGTGTATTGTTTTGTTTCTGAAACATGGTTTATTTGCAAGGTCTGTTGAATTGACCAACAGATTTCTGTTTTGGCAGGTAGTTTTGAATTGAATTCTTTAGAAAGCATCGTTTTAAAAAATTCTAATTTGAACCAAAACCTTTACTGCAAAACTTTTGCTTTGTAGTAATATATTGTAGATTAGATTAGTGCTTTATAATGATACAGTTAAGATTATTCTGGCAGCATTTGTGATTGTATTGGCACCCTTGGATTTACAATGAAAACCACCAAACCAGTTCCAGCATCGGATTGTGCTGAAAGATATTAGAATACTTAAAAATAGAAATCAAGTGTTTTCTGCACCATATTACCTCCTTAATATTTGAAGCCTCTCCACTGATAAAACATGTATTTGCCTTGTTCTGTATTTCAGGTATGAATGCACAAGGGCTGAATATATCAATAAACTGCCAAAAGGGAAGCACAGCTGTAAAGGTACAGTAAGCCATTGCAATGCCAAGTGTTATCGAAGGAATCTAAAATTATTGACATACTTTAAGGCTTTAATCTTGAAACTACCATTTGGATGGTTGAAAACAAGAAGGTTCCAACTGCTATTGATTTAAATGGCAGTTAGTACCTTCTTGTTTTTAACCCCCGATAATGGCGTTCCACTTTTATGTCGCATGATCCTCACAACCCATCTGCTGGTGTAATCTGTTTATTTATATAAAATAAATATTTATTTGCCTAAATGAAAAAAAAAAATTCTGACTACTCCATCTCTGACTCAACCAGTTCATATTTATGAGGCAAAGTACTAAAGGACAGCTATTATTTCAACAACTATACCTCACTTAATGTAAGCAAGCCGTAAGGTCAAGGTTGCAACCTTTGTCTGGTGAATACTTTCCGCTTGTTCCTCAATAATTAGTCGGTCCCTCATTGTTCTCCGTTGGTTTTCAGGTATTGGTCTGACTGAGCCTGACCCTGCAGGGTCCTACATGACCCCAGATGGTGTAGAAATCCCCATCGGCAAGGGAAAACAGGCCCCTGTTGGCAGCTCCAGCCTTCTCTACAACGAGTTCATCGTGTACGATGTGGCCCAGATCAACATGCAGTACCTGTTCAAGATAAACTTCAATTTCAAGTGGTGAAAAACTCACTAGTGACAACAGAAGCGAGGCAACTAATCTTGTGATAATGGAATGTTCTTCAGACATTTGTGTGACCTCGCCTATTTTGCAGTTTTGTGCAACTGTTATCATGCAAATTCCATTATGGTTGTATCTTTAGTTCTACAATGTTTTTAAACATAATGTGACTTTTGGAAATGAACAAAAACCTATTTTGAAAGTAATTTGCCATCTTTAATCACGTACTGATCATCTGCTATTCATTCTAATTTATGCATGCATTATCTGCAATCTTGATCATTTTTTGTTTGTATCTATGATTTTGCAGATTTTCTCAAAATACTTTTTAACAAATGATTTTTGCTTGAATAATTTCCTATAGACAGAGTCAACATGTTTAATAGAGGCAGCTGCCTTTTATACACATTTTAGATACACATTCTGGTTAAATACATTTTTTGTGAATGCTTGTTTGTTACTTGCAATTGTTTTGCTGGAGGATACTCACTTAATCGAAACATTCACTAAATAGGTGTGTTGTGGGAAAATCGGGCTTAATGCATGTGGCTTTTGTGCGTTCGGGACGACACTTTCCGCTTAGAGTGCATTTATGTTTATAAAGAGACTTCCTTGAAACATAAAATACCATAAAAGCGGAAAGTGTCATCCCGGATTAGCCTGTGCCAGATTAGCCTGTGCGGACTGCACAGGCTAATACGCGATGACACTTCACGCACATGCATTATGCCCAGTTTTCCTATGACACGCCTCTACTGTATTTTGCTTTTTATGGGTAGTTTGTACTTTAGCGGTCCAAGGAAATTCTAAATGTAAACAATGTTTTGCGCATGCGTTGGGGTTGCTATGCATGACTTGTCATGTTCTAATTGGCCGCCATTTTTTTCTCGATTCGTAATGTTTTTCTTGGAAAAATATCATTGTTATGAATCAAAACAGGATGCAAAATTTGAGCCACACGGCGTTTGAGTGTTAAGCGGTTTTGTGGGGTAGCAGCCCCCACAATCAGTTATTCCGCTAATTAACAGTTCAAATTTCTTCGTGGTTTACTGCTACAAGTCTACTACTTTCAGTAGACGTCACAACTTGCAACTAATGGATGCACAGATGGCTGTATTGAAAATTTATTTGTACTATTACCATGTTATCTGTTAATTATTTTTGTTTGTGGTTTTAAGAGTATTAGTCGCTTTATTCCATTTGCATATTTTTTTTTACGAGTTAAATCGTTACGCATGACTGCGTCGATAACCATTTTCAAAATGGCCGACCTGTTTGTAGAACGCGGTTTAATCGCAAACAATTGCGAATTTGAATTAATATTTTGTGAAATATTTCACAAAATATTAATAAAATGTTTAAAAAAATGACGAATTTTTTGATATTTTTGCGTTTTACTGGCAATTTTTAAAAATCTCCGTGCTTGCGCGCGGCTCTCTCTATTTCCGCACATTTAGTTCTTAGTTACGTAGAATATGTATAGTATTTCCGGGGACCATTAAAGTAAAGGTGTTCCCTTTTTATTTGTGTTCTCAGAAACATTCATTGTGATGTTTGTTGATTTTTTCATTGTATTTGCTTTGATGATTGTGATTTTCTGTTAACCATTTCAGCACCTTTGTATAAAATCTACAAATGTTTGTATGTATTTTGTTGTGATTGTTTTGATTTTCATTACCAGTTAGTGAACTGAATGCGTGACAATTTTGTTTAGATGGTTATTGAATCGTGTTATGTGCTGGTTAGATATCAGATCATGTATTTGCTAACAGGTCAATTGTTCTGTGCAAATTAAAGATGATCTTGAGCCCTATATTTTCGGATCAAACTAAAAAGTTCATAGACATTTGGAGCAAATTACATTGATTGTGTAGCACATTTTGTTATTGGTTCTGTACCAGTACATAGTTACATGTAGACTGAAAAATGCGCCCTTTATTCATTGCTTAACATAACCTTTGTGTCATTTGAACATGAACATGTCTCACAAGAATTGATGTTGATAATGTATGTACTCAATTAAGCATTTATTATTCATCATTGCAATTATTAGTGAAAACTAAATCCTAAGCTACAGAACATGGCAAAAGTTTAATGTAGACCTGTTCATTCATATATGTGTTCCAAATACATTTTAAAGCTTAAGAATTACTTGTTTTACATGCAATGCAATCTTTATTTGCTATGTTCTTGATCCCATTTTGTAGATAATTCTGTGTAAATGAGGTTTCCTTATATGCGTTCATGTTTAAATAAAAAGACGCTAACGTACAATATATTCAATGCTAACATTATTCAACCATTACAAAATCTGAAAAAATATTGCAGTGACTTGAAAAAAACAACGTGAAATTGGAACATCTCGTTTCATTGACAACTAATGCAAACCCAGCAATCTATTTGTACTACAAAGTTGAATGCGAAATGTGTTTGCGTCCTGGCTAAAAATACACAATACGTCTCAAGTGTTCCAATATTTAAGGTTTTTTTTCTGTGATTGTATGGCAACCTTGTCACATGAACGTAACCTTTGCAATGTTTGAATGTTGTGCGCTGTACATGTAAACATTACTTGTATGGTATTATTTAAGTATTAGTGACACTTGTCTGGTTTTTGTTCCCATTCCCGAAGTTTTACAGATTTGCCATCATGCCAAGTGGTGTAGCTTCTGCAAAGCGCACGTGCCTACACATTGTCATAAGAATCGAAGAAAACGTCATATCAAGGACTTCGTAACAGAACTCTAGGTTTGATACTTCCTCGTTACAGTTGAATTCTACATACTGAATGACAATTTTATATAAAATGGGGGATTAAGTAGTTTTCTCTCTGTAGTGCTTTCTGAACAAAACTAAAATAAATAATTGTAAATGTACAGATAACGTCGCTTTGAGAAAACGAAACGGCTGTTTTGGTGAATAATCACAACTGAACACGCACTCGCGCACATTCTGCAGTTATACACCATTCGATTGCTTGAAAAATAAATTAGATATAGTGATAAACAAAAACATGAATAAAATGAGTATTGCAGTGATTTTAAAATAACTAATATCACTAGAGCTGCTAGACCAAATCAGTGGTCGAAATGATTTATGCATGGACTAAAAGACTTGTCAACATGCAGATAAAGCAAAATAGAAAAACAAAATTCCAAGGCCCATAAATGTAAAATAAATCGAATTAGTGGAACACCATTGAATTACGGACATTGATTCCAGATATTTATCTTCCCATCAAGCATCATTGAAGTTCATACAGCAGTTCCAGTGAAAGAGAGCTGACATAACTGGTACACTGAATTCTGTTATGATGTCAACGAAAGATCCGTAACTCTGAAAAAAATCACAACCATCACAAATGGCCCATAACTCCAAGAAAAACGAAGCAGAGTGTACGTATATTATGGACGTCGGTTTATTACATACGTCAGCGTTCAAATCGTACTATTATTCATTGACATATTGTTACAATTGAAACAAACACAGTTTACTATTAAACCTTTAATTTATAAAATACAAGGAATTAGTATTTCAAGAAAAAATGTTTTATTGCAAGTGAAAATGATGTATAAACATATGTAAATACATACAATTATGCACACACACATAGTTTTTATATTTGACGTGCAATTAAAACCGATTTCGGAAATACTCAAGTGAAATTTAACAAAACTTCCACGAAAACCGAGTATGTTTGATTCGCAAATACTAATGTCCAAGTTATTGAAATCGAGATTGAACGTAAGTCGTTCCTTAGCATCAGTGAGGGTGATAATCGAAATTACTTATCTCTATGGTTGGTACTTACGACCTTTCTATTTACTGGCAATTTAACACAATGCTCGTTGTTATCATATCACAACATCCGAATAAAATATATAAACCACATATAAATGTTGAAAACAAAACTATAAGCACCAACAAAGCAAAAAAAAAAAACAACATGAAAAGTAAATAAAAACTAAACAAATTATGCATAGCAACAGTAGAAACATATTCTTCAATGTAATTTTCTCTACCGGATAAATTTATGGCACACAATGAAATGTATAATTAATTTTGGTTCAGATTAGGAATGGTGGACACAATTAACTCGAATGATATTACACGAAAGCCGTTTTCAAAAAACTTCTTTGCCAAGGTGCTTGACTTTGAACTTAACAGAGTAGGAAGAGTATCCATCTAAATGTACGTTTTTATGTTTCAAGTGTCAGATATATTTCCATGGATCAGCTGTCGAAATTGCTAATGAATCCTGCACGTTGTTACGTCTTAACAAGAGTAATGAAACATAAAAGGTAAACATTACAACGGGGAAAGTAATAAGAGTACAAACATAATTCGCCACCTTAGGATTACACGGGTCAATCATACGTGTAACAAAGGTGTAGATAGTCCCTTGTAATACTAGGCTGGCGATATATATAGCTCAGCCACATTACCCTGCCACTCACAAACTCTTATTAGAACACGCTTAGATTATGCTAGGTTTTATTCGTGCAGGAGTTTCACGTGTTTAATCAGACCATAACAGTATTTTCAGTGGAACTCTCTTACATCGAATTAACTGGATTCTGTTACGGTAACTAATATATTAATCATAACGGATTTGCAATACATATTCAACATGAGGTCAGTGTCAGGTTAATGAGTCCGGGCAATAAAAGATACGAATCTTCAGCTGCATCAGCTGATGTGTAAACCTGAATAAAACCGGTTTCACCGCCTTGGAACGGTACATGCAAACCATTTGGGTTGAAAATGGTTTGATGTCATGCCACGCAAGCTAGGCGCTAAAATACAAAATGTGCAATCGAACAGGAGCAAACAGTTTCTTATAACTATAAAAAGTAGTATATGCATGTGTGTTATATATGTGTTATACATGTGTGTTATACAACCACTTCTATTATAAAACCACTTATATTATACGCTGAATTGATATATCGACTTTCTTCCAATCTTCAGATGTATCTTGTCGTTTTCCCAGCTAACACAATAACGTTGTATGAACGATGTTTTAACGTTATGGCTAACGTTGAAATAACGTTAAATTACAACGAACGTATAACGTAAAAAGGTAGACTACAAAAAACGTTGTGACAACGTTATAAAATGACGTTTTAAAGTAACCGAAAAACAGCCTTTATACAACCAAACTACGTTTGTTGTAAATAATTAAAACACAACATTATTTTTGTATTATTTTATTATGACATAAAACATATACATTTAAATCCAACATATGAAGAATTAAACAATGAATTAATCCATTAAAAATTCGATTTTCTGTATGTACAACTTTTCTTTGTTTGTTATTCCCTTCCTTTGTGTACGCATGCGCGTAAATGAATAGCCGCAAATTCGTATTCATAAAATAATCAAATTTGATTTATCAGCATGTCTATTTACCCACATTTTAGCAAAATAACGTATAAATATACACATGCAAATATATGCGAAATATATATATATCATAATTTCGTGTTTTAATCTATTACACGGATGTTTGATGTTGTGAAAATCGAAACTTAAAGCTAGCTCTGCATCTTTATCAAAACAGAAATTTATTAACGATTGATCTTTTATAAAAAGATACTGTTTTCACATAAATTTTATTTAAAACATTCCTTAACGATTCAAGTTTATTAAAATGTGTTTGCCAAACGTTTAAATCAAATATAAAACAATGACACGCAAATCCAAAATACAACGTTGCAATAACGTTGTGTGTAGGTTGTAAAAATAACGTTGTCACGTAACGTACATATAACGTATATATAACGTTTGGTCCACGCAATAACATTCACAATTAAAAATGAAATGCCAGTTATTTTTATTCAACAGTATTATTGAAATACAGTCCTTTTCGCGGACTAACTATACACCTCAGTCACAACGTCCGTGTAACGTTGTTTCACAACATGACCAGAATACAACCAAATCGTAACGTTACAATAACGTTATGTGTTTGCTGGGTTATTTATGTTGTTACAGTGACAATAAATTTAAATCGATTAATCCAGGAACGTTTCAATTTTAATTGCTAATTATGAAAATACATTTTAGGAACAAAGCTAAACAGCATCTTAAATGTCGCAATATGCATGAAACCAAACTAACATTTCATAATTGTTTGTATTATATGGTTTAATAACCTCCAAAAAGTCATCATTTTTAAATTTTAAATGTCATGGGTAGTTGTATTTTCAAAATAAGTACGTTTCATACGTTTCATACGAATGCGATTCGGTTCATTGGTTATTACCTCATTTCTGTTTGATCATTTAAAGAGTCCTCAATGTGCCGGTAGCTAGGTCCCTAGGTTTGGTATTCACATCTTTGGTGTCTGCCGAAATGTTGCTCTAAAAAAGACCGTGCGTAGATCTTAGTAGTCCACAAAACAACATACTGCCACGTGACCACTGATCTACCTGGTTTCAATGAAAACATAACATTGTGTAGTATAAGTAGTTGTTTGATTTAATATTTGAAATTATTATTTATAAAAATAGGTAATCATAATAGTAGCTATGGTTAAAATGACTATAATTCTAAATGCGCGAATATACAACAAGTTGCCAACCAAATATACAGCAGAAATAATCCACAAAAGAAATATAAGCACACAATTAAATAAAATGAATTTGGACTTCATTAATATTTCTTTGGTTTTCTGTCTTTATGTATTCTTATTTTGTTGATTTGTAATTCACAAAAAGTACTTACATGTGATTTCGGAAGTTATTGCTGTTTTATTGTTCCAAACACTTTCAGGGCTCAACTCCATCATGGATGTCAATTCCTGTCATAAGTAAAGGTTGGCGTCCTTGCAATGCGTCTTTGTTTCCAAAAGTTAATCGTTCCTGGAAACCAAAGTCGTACTGGTTTTCAGTCGTCTTCTGCGTTTTACCAACCTTCACAACAATATTCTGTTGGTGTTCAGCTAGAGGGTTGAGGACTACATGGACGATCTTCCAGTCTCCCGTCACCTTCGGTTTAGAAGCTCATATAGCAATTTCCTTCTGTTTGTTCGTGACAGATACGAACTGGAACTGCATAGATTTGTGCTGAACACGCCTAAATAGATAAACAGTATCTATTAATTCCACAAGCATATAGTTTCCTTCTATTTGCATATTTTTACGAGCATGCACACATTAATGTACTTACATACCACATCGATTGTAAATATGACAACCAGTGGTCAACCCAGTGCACAATGAGTTTAAACTTTCGCCTGGGTTCAGCTGGCCTCCTCTGGATGTGATCACCTTATCACTTTTGACGTGCTCGATGTATCCCTAGTAGCCTTTGACACTCACAAACCGCCAGTGTGCGTATTCGTTAGCAGTGCTGTGCAATACCACGGGTGTGTCATCAGCAGACTGCTTAGATTCCTTGGACGTATAACATTTTTGATGACATGTGATCAATAACAAAATTCTCTGATGTGGCCATTACGGAACCTGATAAACACCGATGAGCTGTTTATTAAAAATGATGTACTAGTTGCCATCACTTGTTATAAATATAATTCAAAATAGTCTATGTACACTAGTTTATTAAATAAAATGTCTAACGAAGTTAACAGCAGTACACATATAACAATTCACAAGACATAATACAATTACAAGATAAATGATTTTGCAGGTAACGCGTAATAATTACAATAGTTAGATGAAATATACTTCTTGTACGAACAAGTAATCAAGTCGCTAAATTATACAATGCGACTTATAGGGGACTAAATCTTCTGAATGTATTCCCCTGAGACGCGTGAGCACCGCTAAAGCCTTGAAGCCAACGTTATTATACAACGCCGCAGAATCCTATCCAAAACCGTGAATCCCTATCGCGATGTTTTCACCACCACGCCAGCGGGAGTACTGCCTGAATAATGTGTGTCTGTTGTACATTTTTATCGAGTGCACCGGGATTCTCTCCCATATGGCCATCGCCACAAGAAGACTTGTTAGTTGGGTTACAGGGGATAGTGCGAGATACAGGAGACGCCCCGTTCCAGAGGCGACCCTGGGTCTTTTAGTGCCCGGTGTGAAGCACCTAGTACACTGCACCTCGGTTTAACGTCTCATGCGAAAGACGAGTTAGTAGGTTAGGGTGTAGCGGGGGATCGAACCTGCGACCCCTGGGTTGTGAAGCCAGTGCATTTTTACCACTAGACCACGGATCCGCCACTCTGCCTGAATAACGCATTCACTGGCATTTATAAACCAGTGAAGAGAACGCCACCTAGCCAGTACTCTTACGTAATCTAACGTAGATTAACGATTGCCTTTATGTGATTATTTTACATGAAACCAGTTTCACAAGAACGTTGACAAGCAATATATTCTAAAACTTCTAAATGCTCTGAAATTACATTACTTAATACATATTCATAAGAATATAACTTATTTTAAGAAAGACGAAGTCAATTTCCGTGTTGTTTTCTATAAAAATTTTACAACGAAGGGAAGCAACTATTCATGTACCATTAAAGAAAAGGGAAGCAACTAATTTAATTGATTCGGCCCCGAAGTAAAGAAATATGTATACGTGCACTAGCCCTGTGAAAATAAAATTAAATGGATAAAATTATATATATTTGGAACAAGAAGCGATCGGATAGGGGGAATACCACTGTTCTTTTTGTGGTAAGTTTTGATAACACGTGTTTCACTTAAAAAAACTTTAATAACCACGTCAATGTATATTCTAACATGACATGCGGCTAGTTTATAGAAGGAAATCAAGTATATGTATTATTGTGCAATAATGTATGGGCGAAGCATAATGTTTTGAAACTAGTTCTGGAGAATGCACGGAAATTGTACAGTAAATTGCACATGCATTAACGCGCATTAGCAAACTCATAACAATCAAATCATATATGCACAATGTTTTGAAACAACCAACAACAACACATATTTAACCATATATTTTATAATTAAATTTCGACAAAACTTAAACGTTCTGTTCATAGATTTTTATTTGTGTTTCTTTTAACATGTTACTTACGCTGTATAAAAATATCATATTGAATCGTTCATTTTTATTAACGAATCTGACGTCTTTCGCTCAATTTGTATCGATGAAGCTGTCGTCATATTGTTTTGTTATCATTCATTGACGTCACTGAATCGCGAGTGTAAATGTACGATGGGAAAAGATGGGCGGAGTATAGATGAAACATAGTCTTTTATAAAAAGGCTCAACAAATAAATTCTAATATCGTGTTAGAATCGAAAAAATATTTTTCTATGATAATTGGTTGTTAAATAAACAACGGTAATTAGTTAATATGCGTGTTATCAAATCAGTCATTCTTCGCACTCGTGAATTAATTCCTTAGCAACAATACTCATTAGTCTGGTACCCGGGCGTACGTATTTAAACAGTACGTCAAGCATACGCTAATAATGGTGGCTGCAACCGAGGGCAAAATGTTAATGGCTATCACATTGTTTTTGTATTTACCTTTGGGCCAATTTATAGAGCCTTGGAAACATATTAGAGGATCGTATACGTTTGCATTTACATCACTATGTTTCTTATTTATATAGTCTGCGTTATTCATGTATTGTTCACGTATTTCGCACGTACCGACGTAATGCCAATTCGGGATGTTTTTATCCTACATTAAAGTTTTAATGACAAGATACTTTTATACGGAGTCTATTTTTTCACATGTAAGTTTTCTGATTAGAATTGATTCCATTTGGTCTTGAAATACTTAAATGCTTCATTGTATTTAGGTTCTAAGGTAAATCATTAAGATCATTATAACCGTGCTGTTTATAATGAATTTATTATATTGTATTGTTTGTATTTGTAATTGTTTATCCTGAAGGGGTTACTTTTTTATTATCTTGAACTGCTGATCTATTTAGAATAGATCCTTTAGATCTTAAATGTTGCTTTAATATTACTGTATATGCGGCAAATTATTTATTATGTATGAAATCAAATAGGTTGAGAAACTCCGAGACTCGAACACGGGACCTCTCATTAATACGGCGAGTGCTCTCAAGATTGAGCTATCTGGGTGTCAACACAATCTCTGTGTTACAATGAATAAGTAAATACAATGACCGAAGTGTATTTTTTAACAGTATTTTAAGTTATGAACATCCATTGGGTTTAATATAAATACAGGGACGTTCATGAGGTTGTAGCTGAGACACGCACTGATGCTGGTGGTGGTGGGTACTGAGAAATGCACTGTGATATTAGTTTGTTGTTAGAATGACATAATTGTAACACCGTACTGCATAATGTAAATAAAAGGAATCCATGTCTTAATTTGAAATTACGCTTAATTACGCTATTAAATCAAAACGCTGACAGCGTAGAAAGACTGTTGGCGAGTAAAGAAACTAAGAGCAAATGCATATATTGTGAGAGTATTTTTATTATAAGAAACATTTATTGAAGTAAGTGACCTCTCGGTAAGTCATTTCTACAAAAAAAATTATCGAAACTCATAACTATACACTCTACTTAAAATAAATTGGCATGAGCTGGTATTTGACCTAATTGAAGATGGAGATCCAGGCCACTGTTTTTTTTTTCAAATTAAAACTAATATAACGCTCGTCTAATTCATTGCTATTTATCTACGACATTATCATCATTATTTTGTTGTAAGTAGTGGGAGGCAAATATTTGTGTGCAAATTATCAAGAAGCAAACAGAGTTATATGCATACAAGTCAATCTACAACGGGTAAAACTAGTCGATGAACCGTATAAGTTCGAATCAATATTCAGTGCTTTTTATGTCAAGCGCTATGTTCGGTAAATAACAATACGTTTAGTTAGTAAAATACATTCAAAACTCTCTTTAGAAGTACAATGCTTTTCCATAATTCTTATGCATCCGTCAAAAACAATAGCAAAATCGTCAATCAAGTGATTACGATCGGTCTGACTCAATTCACTGCTATTAAAATTACGCAATATGATGTAATTCGCAGTTAACCAGTAAACGCTACAAACATCTATCATACTTATGTGAATATACATAACATGAATTCACTTGTAGATTTGGACTAAATGGATTAATATTATTGTTTATTAGTGCTTTAAGTCGGATCTATTTCTTGTCATTTATTCATAGAAAGTAGCATCGATAACAGGAAGCCTCACTGCTCTGCAAGTGAAGCGCAGTGATTTATCGATTTACTGACTCGTAGCCTGCAAAGTAAAGAGGTCAAATTGCACCAAAACGGATGTCACATCCTCAGGGTTACATGCTGTCAGTTAGATAATAAACACACAGGGTTCAGTGTATAATGCAATGATTTTTAAATTACAGTTTAAATAATATGTTTTGGTATCAAATTAAAGGTATATATGTAAGAAATGAGAAAAAAAGACAGTTTTAGGCACTACTTTATCTTAAATGGTTCCCAGCTTCATAACGTTTGGCCCATGTATTCATGCACAAAATGGCAGCCCCCATGCCTGTCAAAACCGGTGTGTTTATTCTAAGGTAAATATTTTGAGTTACAACGTATATACATTTTTGACATGCTGTGTTTTCAAAATGTTATGGCCTTATCTTTCCAACAATGTATGGTGATATATTGGGAAGTCGCTTGGTCATGGTGAATATTGAGATCAAACATTGAATATTTTTATATGTAACAATGAAGGAATTTATTTGCGCATGCGTAACCAAGAGGTAGTTCCCTCAAGACCGTTTTCAGAATACACCTACTAAATCCTGTTGGCTGTGCCAACAGTCTAAAAACGACATTTCACAAGAAATTTGACACGTTGTTTGCCCAACTTTGCATAGAAGCAAGTTTTTTTTATATAAATAAAACGTACCTTACACCGATGAGGTTCCATTTGAAAGACAAAGGCAGTTGAAAGGCAGTTTTTAATTTTTGATTGTTCAATTAAGTGTTTGCATGCGCGTTTGTGTGTTTGACCGGGCAAGCCCCTTTTGAATATTTATTGTTACCGGCCTTGTTCAGGAAATATTAGGTTTTGAAAACGGTACCTGTTGAAGCCTTTCTTCAGTTTGTATGACAAGCAATGTGGAATTATATATAGCGTTCATATTCAAACAGTTACCATTTAAAAATGACTTTTAATGGGTGCTTAAGAGGTTAAGTAAGCATTAGATATACCCGTGAAACATCAATAAATAAACAAAAATACGAATATCTTTTGTTCCAAACGACAGATTCTTAAAAAATCCCACATAAATTTGTCATATACATTTGTCATTGTATAATGAAACTAAAACAGCCTTAAAAATAGGGGTCACCGGCCTTGTTCAGGAAATATTGGGTTTTGAATACGGTTCCTGTCGGAGCCCCTTTTTCAGTTTGGATTTTATTCATGTTTTAAGCAAATAGGAGAGCTCTTGTCAAACACGGTTTCGTTCTTTCAACTGATATGTTTTCACATATTTGTTTGGCGATCTACAAGTGTATTTTGATAATAAAAACACGATTTACCTTTATTTCCTTTTAAATAATGAATATGACTAATATGACTGGACATTTAAGTGGGTCAAATGCATTAATATATTTTGTTCCAAACGACAGATTTTCTTAAGATTCTGCACACATACATGCATCAATGTATACTTACAACAAAACATTAATAAAAATAATGGGTCACCGAACTTGTTTGGGAAACATTGGACTTTAAATAGGGTATCTGTGTAGCCTTTTTCCTGTTTCGCTTTAATAAATAACATTGTTTACGTAAACAACGTATCAATTTCCAAAATAGAATGGAGATAATTAATGGATCTTTTCTGAACGGATTTGTTTGGAAATACGTTGTATAAGTGTGTTTTTGATTATTATATACGCTTGTACTTAAATTCGTTTCAGATGTTTTTGCAGTATATTGTGATGAATAACACACTACATCAACACTAACCATTGACTGGCTTAATGACTTACAAAGATATACATTAATCTTATTGATTTAAATTAATATATTGTAACCGATATACAACAAGAAATGTCGTTAAAAAAGACAATCGGCGTTGAAATTAATATTGAGATGTCATTGAAAAATTACCTAAACAGACGGCCAAGATGATCGGTTACGTGACTACTCAGACCCCAGATTTTTTGGTCCCCACCAGTATTAGGAGACTTATTGGACCCCAGATTTTTCGGACACTACAAGAAAACTTCTCGGACCCAAAAGTTAATTTTAGATTAATTAATTAATTTAAAAATTAAATAAAATTATCATTAATAACTATGCTGTCAATAAACCAATCATACAACTCCATGTTTCCACCAGTGATATATGAATATACGAATAACCAAAATAATTTAGGTTAACATAATTGTTATCTGAATTTGTCAAGCCAATTTAACAAATTAACAATGTAAGAAAATAATTTCGGGAATGATTTAAAATTATTATGTATCAGACGAGTCAATATAGTTATTTATAGTCCCGGTAATACACCATTAATGTTAGTTATCTAATATTATAACGATTTGAAGTCAAATAAGCATTTATACTGTGCATTTATACTGCGTATCCCAATAAAAAGCAATAGTCAGGGAACATTCAGCGATTTTTAAAATGTTAAGACTTTATTTTTGATAAAATAAAAATTCATTAGACTATGAAGATTTTAAATTCGACGTAATCCGAATCGCCTGTCATAACATTTTATCTAGAAAATGTAGCATCTTTTTATAGATTAAATAACATCTACTGGAGAAGTTGCTAGAAATATGCAATTATTCAATTATAAATAATCGTTAATAAATCGTAACCACATTTTTAATTCAAATTCAAATTAACAGTAAGTTTATAAATATAAATTCCCCATTTTTGAAATCATTAGATTTATGAATCTCTGAAAGCTTTTATTGATGCAAATACGAGTATATTAACACAGCTATACAACGGTTGCTAGCTACGCGCGCTATTTTTAGAATGACACTACTGTTTCTGGAATGTGATGAACTCGCTAGAATCAATGAGCTACATGGAACGGCAACACTGTGAATGAGATTTATAGAGCGAACCGCTAACATAAATGTAGGCTAAACAAAATAGTTATTTCGTTACGTGAATGAATATAGCATTCTGTTTATGGCATACAATGAGAAAATACGTTCATAATTAGCCTCAGTTCTAGAGTCTATGTTGAGGATATGTTTATAACTTTATTTTAACCGCTTATGTAAACAATTATGTAAATGTTTAATCCACAAAAGTATGCAACAGTAATTGGTATACGTTAAACCATTGTTTGAGGTTTGCATTCCCTAGAATTCGAAAATTTGCCCAATTCTATTGGCATTCAATTTTTCCGCTGCATAATTATCGCAAGAAAATCTGGGTCAAAAGTGATCTTAGACAGCTACGCCGAAAAAATGAAGCACACGAAGAAATTAACCCAATTATTTTATTTTTTTGCGAATGTCTTTAAGTTTCCTATGATTGAAAATAATGAAACATATGTTTAGTAGTTAAACAAGGCAAGCAGACAATTTCATTTGAATACTAGAAACTTTTGCACGAAGTTTGTTATTCAGACCTTTTAAAGCTCTATGTATTGATTTTGTACGGGTTTTTCCTGTATTAAATTAAAACTTATTGCTCTGTTCTTGTTTAATGGTTCCGTCACAATGACGGAATTATCCCTGAAAAAAAAATGAATAAAAGAACACTCTAAAAGGCTATCCCTTAAGCTGCTTTTAATGGTATATTATTATAGAAATGAGCAAAACAAAGGCGTATACAATAAAAGTATGAATAATTAACTACATTATGTGAATTTTGATAAATTCAAATGATCCAAATACTTATAAAAAAAGAAAACTCATAGTGGGTATCGAACTCATGACGACGGAGTCGTAAAAACAATTGACAACTTACAGCGCTCTAACCAAATGCGCTATTCTTACATGAGACAATACTTGTGCATACTTGGTTTTATAATGTACAGCTTTGTAACAATGTCTTGATAGGGACATTTTACTGTCACCCGGAAGTACTAAATAGTACCGAGGACCGTACTGTTTATGTATGAAACCATGTAACAGAACATAAAACGAAACCATTGAAATAAAATGATTAGCAAAATCAAATAACTTGTGAAAGGCAGGATAAAGTGGTCTGTAAATAATATTTTACCATTACAGTTTAAAACGCAAACGTTTACTATGGTATAATCCATTATTAGCGTGTGCAGGACCATATAACATAGTGACAGGGGAAGGTAATCCAGAATACAATACTTCTTACCGTGAGTTATTTAATAACACTGATAGAAAAAAATATTTCTCAAATATACTAGAAATGTTCATGTATTTAGTTCCACAATACATGTGTACTTCATTATTTACTTTACTGATAATTCCCAAAACATCAAGTATCAGTATATACTTATCAAAACTACGAATGCATCACATATTCAAAGCTCCTTTTTGTGTCGCCTGAAAAGGCGATATACAGGGGTTACCTTTTGCGGCGTCGGCGGTGTCCTTTTCGACGGCGGCGGCGTCCCCTTCAGTTTGTGCAGACGATAACTGGAGAAGTTTTTGTGCTATCATTCTGGAACTTTATGGATGTGTTACTAAGCATAAAAAGAAGGTTACGATTTTCGGCATAATTGCTCGTATCGTGCTTGAATTAAGCCCTCTTTTCTTTTAACATTATTAACATAAGGCTTGTGCAGACAATAACTTTAGCAGTTTTTGCGCTTTCATAATGAAACTTTAAATAGTGTTGGTAGGCATAAAATGAAGGTTAAAGTTCGGTTTTCGGAATCATTGCTCTAATGTTACTTTATGCCCCCATTAAAAAAAATCACTTTTTGTTTCGGGTATTATGTCAACATGTTTCCAAAAAGTGTTTTTTCATATAAATGCCTTAAATAACCTACAAAATCTAGTTTACTATGTTACAGAAGCAGTAAATATCTGGTTTTAAAAGACGGTCATTTTCTTGTAACTTTTGTGTGAGGCTTTTTCTTTGAAACTGATTGTATCAAAGTCAGAATTTGAACGAGACAAGCCTAATACTGGGATTAAGTAGTCAAAATTTGATCCCAAATATGTAGATTTTTTTGCATATATGTTTACGCGAAATTCTTGTGTGAAACCGATCGGCTCCATATTATAACCTGCCGTCCACTACAGACCCGATGCTTTACGTAAAGGTTGCCTATACAAATTTGCGAGTTTTGTATGACTTCTGTGTTTCTGCGGAAAGTGTAGGCCATTTAGTCCCAAAAGTGTCTACTGTCTAACTTTAGGAGTATAAGGATGAAGTTCTGGTCATTCCCAATACTCCAAAGGCCTGACGTGAAGTGGCCGCCCATGTGAGAGACGATGGATCATACCCCATACTGTTTCATAGTTTTTTTTCCCCAGCTTAGCCTTTCAGATAGGGGTTTTCGCCTTCATCTGAACTTGAGTGTTCAGGGGGTGAGTGAGGGGTATATTTCACGCCCAATATCTTCTTTGGTAGCTTGTTCTTAACTTGCACCATTTGTCGCACCGTCTTATTGTCGCATCATCGTGTTGTCCACCTCGGATAATATGCACGAGTTGATTTGGATTCTCGCACCGATACTTGTATTTTACCTACGCACCGCCTGTTATATACAGTTATATCAAAACCATACATATTTGTTTCGTTTATGAGATAACAAAAAACTACTTTACTGTTATGCTAGGTTTTTCATGTAACCGGTGTTAGTACAGGAACTCGTCCTACCAACAATTAATCTTTCTTCCAATTTTTAGTTTAGTTTAAACATATTTTATTGTATATACACATACATTTACAAACAATGACATATTATAGACAGTTTGAAATACATGTATACAAATGGATTGGGCCTAGAGTTATATCAACATCATCGAAGGGCCCTCTCCATTATGACAGTTTATTATAAAGGTTAACAAGATGGATATGTCAAGATACAGATATTAAGATAGTTCAATGTTAACTGTGCTGAGTTCATAATGAAAGCAAAGTTCTGGAAGGATAGAAATAAAATTACATCAATCTATTAAGAAGTCAACATTGTTTATACTGAGTAAGTGGCTATAATTTAGTTTGTGTATACCCATTGTGTAGCGAAAAAGACAATCTTCCAATCAAACCCTTTCGAGGACTTAGACCGTTTATTTTGGGGGCGATAAAGCGACAATGCGACGGTTCGAGGTTTCGACAAGGTCCCGTTTGTAACCATTGTTTATATGTGTATACAATAAATGCACGCTGTTTTATTTAACTCCACAGTCGGTTTAAATTTGGTTGATAATGGATAAACCATTTACTGAATATAGGGGTAATCGTGATTTTCCCTTTATAAACACGCTGCAATCGTCTGTGTTTATAAATCGTCTGATTTACCTGTTTGGAATCGTCCATGCAAAATAACGATTCTTATTTGCATTTTTGCCGACTGTATATATATCTATGTTTTATTTAGACTTTATTTACACGATCATAGCACTTCTAACACTGAATGTTAAATAATTGTACATTTACGTCGTGATTTAATTACAATACTGAAGGTGTCCGTGCAATTACACATGTAAAAAGTCACCATGGATGCATTCAGCGATCGTTTTAATTACGAACGACAACTCT
Organism: Congeria kusceri; assembly: GCA_027627225.1. Classification (NCBI taxonomy): domain Eukaryota; kingdom Metazoa; phylum Mollusca; class Bivalvia; order Myida; family Dreissenidae; genus Congeria; species Congeria kusceri. The sequence continues at coordinate 60,481,908 of CM051028.1, forward strand.
CTATATGCTTCACCACATGGTGACAATACGAACGTACCGGTTGTCTTCCATACATAATAACCAATTTACATAGCAAGCTTATATATTCCTTCTTACATAAAATAGAAAAATCTATACATCTGTTCAATTTTGCAGAGTTTTCTACAGGAACATATATAGACATATGTTGATCTTACTAACCTGGTATAATACATGTACATGTAATATTCAACAAACCTTCATGCCAGTTACCACCTTGTTACTGGACTAGTATATATACATTTTCACAAAGTAAAATACTAAATATAAACAATGTGAAACATCAGCAGGACAGATTTCTTATTAACATTCAGAATAAATACTTGTGCTGTCCGGTTCCTTAAGAATTCTTACATTAATCCATTGAGTAATTACATTGTAATTCAATTGAATTAATATTCTTGGTTATTGCTATTTAATTTAAATTGCCAGGGGCGGATCCAGGATATCAGGTTAGGGGGGCGTAGACTTTTGATCGTGCAGATATAATACCTTTATGTACAGATCCGTATCAAAGATATGTTATAAATCTTTCTCATCATCATCATCATCATCATCATCATCATTAAATGCTCTTTGTTGCACTGAATAAATTAATAATTCTCCGTATTATGTTCGAAAGATATGTTTGTTCATCTGCATGTGATAAACTTATTTTGGCAGTGAATTGCCCTTGTTTGATGTGCATGTCCACTAAATACGTATTTGACATTCAATGCTATATATATCAGGAACATCTTTAAGCATGTAAAATTCGTAGCTGACTAAATTCAACCACACACGCATCGAGACTTATTTGTATTAATCATTCACCGAAGTGTAATGATCTCTTTTCGAAGTGAATGTCTTTAAAATAACTCACACGTTTACAGTCATGCTCATCATTTGTCTTCAAATGTGCTTTGTACTGCTTTTTTTTCATCAAACCGAACTAACGGACAGACAGACTCGTATGATTGCGTTGTGAAATAATACGGCAAGTGATGCCGACGTTGTGTCAATTTTGCTGACTTTTGGTAGCGGAAAAATATGAAATCGTCAGGAATTGGAGCCAACCTTCTGGAAACAACTCTTCTTTATCACTTTATATATTATTTTTATGAATGCATAACATGTGATTGCTAATGGAAAAATGAACAAGAAGTTTGTCGATTTAGATTTTAAGGAACTAAACTATTTATTGAGACAAAACGGTTTAAACTCGAAAGTAGTCATTGATTTTACTTGAATTTCGACTTTAAATCATATTAATTCGTAAATCATATTAATTCGAAAAGTATAAATGTCTTGTATGGGGTATCCTGTGTCAACGGTGTAGTGCATCTGACATCTTAAGAAAATATACGAATTTCAAAAGAAAACAATATCATTTAGAAATAAAGGTTTCTATACCCATTGTCTAAAGTTTATCGTTTGCGCCGGTACTACGGTGAACGTTAGAAATCGTGGCGTGCTAGGTTGGGTATGTATTACTGAAATGTATGTGTATCTTTAACCAAGTTGAACATATTTTAGCATATATTTCCAGTTTTGACCGTTTTATATATGCCCACCTATGTATGGTCCAAATGTTTTAAGGGGGGGGGGGGCGCTGGGTGCGCCCCCCCCCCGTGAGCCGCTAGTGATTGCAATGCTCTCAGGCTAAAATTTATTTACAAGCGCGTGTATTGTGATTCATTCTTGGCTAAGTGTGAGGTTCGGCATGCCTTTCAACCGGTTTAAACCCCAAATGCGTTGCATTGACCGTTCCAAGTCAGTGAACCCAGCTTTAATCATTTTAGTCATTTTTATGTGTTGTGTTGTGTTGTATGTAGTGTCATGTAATGTCTATGCAAATGATCACTTGCTTCAAATAAAAGACCAGCGGATGGTAATAAGGGTTTCTCTCCTGGTGATGTCTCTGGAATTTCTTTATTCCTATATTGCATAAGGATTATCTAAGAAACATATTCAGGGTAAAGAGAGCAGCACAGACAATAATGCGTAGAAGGCAATGAATGTATCAAGTACGGTAATCGGTTCATCTACGACAAACTACTAGTGCATTTCTTTCTGCAGCATGCTCATGCATTTAAATGTTTAAGTGTTTTTATGGCTAGATATATAGATTGACCTTAAACTGATCTTTAGCCGAGAATAAATCGTTAACGACTGTGGGATCAACATGCCCATAAAATACACGCCGTTCATGCTGTAGGGGCCACAGGTATCAGTTACAATCTTTATTAACTGTTCATAGACACATTCACTATAAAAGGTGTATATACGTATATAGAACATAAACAAACATTGGTACAGGCTCATGTGGTGAGAGCATTGTACAATGTCTATTTATAGAGCTTGCCGCCTATGTAGGCTACACAAAATAGCTATTAAATTATGTGAATGAATATAACATTCGTTATTCAAATCAATACACCAAGTTAGAAGCGTATTTTGTCTTCTATTGACAGACAATATAATTGTGCTTCTTCTAATGCTTTGCCAGAAGAAAGAAAGTGATAGACTGAAAAGATGCGATTCAATTATCGAACGCTGTAGTCATGGAAAATTCGAGTCAATTATGTTCATGTCAGTCAATGACCAGCGCACAGAAATGTTCGCTTTATGTACAGAACACAGCGATGGTTGTTTTCTGAACAATCCGCTAACATTTGCCGTATTAAAATTGTTACACAAGGTTACACAAGGTTTAACTTTAAGAACTTAATCTATTGACAGAATCATGGCTCTTTTCAGTTTATGTAAATAAGGCGAATGTATTTTGGAGCTAACGGCAATCAACACTTGGTTACATTGTTATTAGTGAAATAAAGATAATATAATCGGATGTTGCATGCATGGCATACCTAATATTGTTAGATTTAAGTTTAATATTTGGAGGGGCTTATTATACCAGACCTATATTTTATTATACCAGTTCTGTATTTTATTCTTGTTGAAACTGATTATATTTGTGTATGATTATACAAATTACTATGACGTATATATTAACTTATATTTATTATTGTTGCAATTGATCATATTATAAATGATTATACAAATTGCTATTATGTATATATTTACCTATATTTATTCTTGGTAAATTCTGCATATTTGTGTATGCTCATAGGAATGGCTATTATGTATATATGTTTACTTGTATGGTGAATATCTTTTATACGATCTTCATGTATATATCTTAATATCATCTACTATGGCGGAATAAAAGAAATCTAATATACCGGTCATCTAGCCAAAGGGTACCTTCAGAATTGCGGCATTTACATTCCAAGGGTCTGACGTGAAACTGTTGCATCTGCTTAACATTTCTATATCAGATATAATAGTTTTGGGCTCAACCATCGATTCTATCAGCTCAAATAACGATTCATCTTTGTGCAGTTCATTTGATGTTTTGTTATAAATATACTTATATATGAACCAGGTACTTCATTTAATTTAACTTCCTACGAATTTTAACCTTGTTTTAGTTATCTGATTTTCTTTATAAGGAACAATTAACTAACCATCATTCCCAATGAAGTTTGTATTCAATCTTTAAGTAGTTTTATGCGTGTCAATCTGGATTAACAATTGTTTCAAATGATATCAATTAATGAATCTTTGACACATTGCAACAAAAGATGAAAGACCATTTTTATATACAAAGGCTTTGTTTCGAATTATACAATGAATTAGAATTAGTCGCGTGATACAAATATGTTTATTTCATGCGTAAATAAGTAAAACACAACATATTCAAACACACATCGCATACGATAACTTAGGTAAATAATCTCCAAAAATCAAGAACGAGAATCAGTAATAAACATACACACAAACACACAAAGAAACTTGAAGCAATTGAATGAATTTCTTGTACTATACAGTTTTATTGTTCCCGATCCTCTTGTCGTTAAACAGGAATGTGTTCTAGGAAATTATGCCATATTCAAAGTCATTTAAAATAACTAATTAAGATGGCCACATATTGAGATTCAACTAATTTTAATTAGCAATCAGCTTGAAAAACTGTTAAATCATACTCTTTAAATAATGAAAAAGGGTACTACATTTAGATGTTGAGCAAACATGCAAATAATAAAATCAAACATCAAATGCAACAGTATGAACTTAAATTAAAAAGCAACAACAACCCGACAACCAAAAGCAGTTAAAATGTAATATATATAGCGGTATACACACTCTGATTATACACAAATATAATGAAAATATATTTTCTCCCTATGGCGACGTTTAGTAGCCGCACGATACCAAATAAACATTTGCTTTAACTAGTTGCGAAAGTAACTCATTCATTAATTGTTCAAGTACATTGTGAGTATTTGCTGTTTACGTCAAAGCTTCTCACAGAAGATTAACGACCAAATAATATTAATCATTGTTAGGAACTTTGGTTAATTAAAAAATAACGTATGCATTAAACTATAAAAAGATTTTTTTTTGTAATTATTTGCTTAAACAACAGGCCTCATTCTTTCAGAAATAATCATAAATTAAAATGCAAAATGTGTTTAAAAGTGTTTATGACAAAAGTCTTTAAAGTAATTCAGAAATTTGAAGTTCATGAAGTAAGGTATGCTCAGATTACATTTGTAAAAAGAACGTTCATCAGCACTGTCGATCTCGTGCTGGTTCCATCTCTTATGTTGTCTTTATGTTACAGTCAGCAAGTTGCCTTGGCTTGGTAGACTCGTCTTCCGTCTCGGCCAGAATGTTGGTTTGAAACTCGGCAAATTCGTTGTTGTGGTTCACGGTAAAACAATACTGCCATGTAACCACAGATATACCTGGGTAGACTGAAATTAATTTACATATTTTATTATGAGATCCGGCTTAAATATTAAGTTCTAAAACTTAAAAAAAACGGCATGTTCATCCAGATCGTACCTGAACAAATACATAAGTAGCTACACATTTTGACATGGTCAAATATTTATTGCTTTCTAATATGATATTTATTTTGTTAACGCATTTTACAACAATGTCTTTCGGTACAATAAAAATTCTGCAACATTTATAATGAGTCATTGATTCAATGTTGTTTTGCTGTAGTACATACCTGTAATTTCGGTTTTTATTGTTTTTTCAGATTGCCAAACGCTTTCCGATGCCATATCAAACATGTATTTCACATCAAGCGAGCTTTCCTCACTCGCCTCTAGAATCATTTTTATGCCAGCAGATTCGCTTGCATGTATACCAACGCCAAATTGTTGCGAAGTTGTATTAATCTGCTTTCGCCCAACCTTCACCTGCAATTCTCTCTTGTGTTCAGCAAGGGGATGAAGCACAATATTGACGATTTTCCAATCTCCAGTTACGTTGGGTTTCTGGTCATATATCTGAACAATGGTTTCATAGCAATCAGGTGATACAAACTGGAACTCCATCGACATGTTCATGTTCTTAGCCAAGACGCAGTTTATGTTGTTCACTTTTCCAGGAGTAGCATTTTTGGGTTGTACACATCTATGACAAGAAAAAATCATTTAAGAAAATATTAAACACGAAACATCAAACAATGTTAATAACAGTTGCTTATTTTTAACACAAAACCGAAGTTGGTTACTGCGCGCAACTATATTTCCATGTGTGTTATTACTATTCTTAGTATGTTTTTTTTTTTTTTTTACAAAATACTGAAACGTCTTTGCAAATTTACTAACAAACCAATTAATTAAATAAGTAATTTTAAATTTCGTAACAAGTACACTTTGTGAATTAACCAGCAACAGAACACTTTTTTTTTGTATTACACTTTTATCAACTTTACTAATTATTATAGGATTAATTATTTTAATATACATACTTTCCACCTGAGGGCGTAGCAATCTACTAGCATGTACTGACAAGGGTGTCGGCAATGGGGCGGCAATTGATCGTCATGTATACATTCCGCCGCCCCTTTTCGGAAATTTGACAGTCGCGCAACTCCTTTTCTCCATGTCGGTTGCTGTTCTACATGGTCAATTAAATGACCTGTGTGTATAATCAGGTGTCTGTTTTCGTCAATTGCAAATAGGCAGCCCCAATTCCTTTCGTCGCACAGACTGAGTTGTACATCATTTGGTGGATTCAGTTGTCCCCCATTCGGTTGGATGACTTTACCACTTGCTACGTGCACAATGTATCCCCAGTATCCTTTTACGAGCACGAATGTCCAAATCATGCTCGCGTCATTACCGTCGTGTAACACCACCGGCGTGGCATTTACTGGATTGTTGGACATACCTTTTGGACAAAGGAAATTCCCTGAGGACATGTGCTGGATGAGAAAGTTTGAAGAGCTCATCGTGATATCTGCAAAGGTACGGGCACTATTAGCCGACAATTATCGTTGCCTGTGGTTTTGTTTACTAAATTTCCAAAAAAATGGTTAACGTTAAGTATAATTAAGGGCATTGCAAGCAATCCAGCAATGAGCATTATCAACTGTCGATTGCAAATGGAAATTTATGAAATTTAATCTTCCAGTTTTCCACCACTAAAATGGTCTTTCGGCGATTAATGGTTACAGCGAATTAAGCTTTATATAAAAGGTAACAAGACATTCGTTGCACGGCTGATTAATTAGACTTTCCAACCATTCAACTCGGTTGTTCATGTTAAACTGTTAATCTAGTACTCAAAAAGAGAATGTATGCAATGCTGGCGAAGCGTTTGTGAAGTTTAATGAATAGAAATGATCATTGAACAATAACTGGGGAGGAGTTTAAAATGTTTGGGGCAAAGTCTGCAAAAGTCTAGTGAAGTCTTCAGTAAATTTTACAGTATAGACCTTTTTACCACACATGCCCACCATATGCAAATTGAACCATTTAACTTGAATAGTACGGTTATCCTATATTACACAGAAGAGCACGTGGTTAAGTGTTGATGAAGTTCGATGAATAGAAAGTAATCCATTAACAAATGCAGGGGAGGAATTAATAATGTTAGTAACATAAACTGGAAAGGTCTGTTGCGGGTACTGTTTCTAAATCTGCATTACATGTGTCCATGGCGAACCTCAAAACATGTACAATCAACAAAACATATAACGCACAAAATGGAAATTGTTGTATTTTCTTTATTTATAAGAATTTTAGCTGCGCAATGGTAAACACGAAATACATGCATATATACTGTATAAGTGCGTTTTTGAATTTAGAATATAAGAATTTGTAAAAAATTTAAAAGCACCATTAAAAATGCAAGAGACAATAATACATAGCAACTCCCGTATTATGAACGGTCTATATAACTATCTTTTGTGTTAAACATTTTGGCAGAACTGTGGCAGACTACAATTAACGATAACATTAAATCAGTAACCCAAATAATCATAGCTGACATTTCAAGCTAAAATTGTAATAAATAAAGAAAATAGAATTTCCATTCATTTCCATTTGGTGCGTTATAACTGTTGTTAAGTGTCGTTGTTAGATTTTTAATAACAATATTATTGCTTTGGAAGATGCGTACGATGATAAATTGAAAAACTAAGTTTCATTAAAACCCCAAAGACGTGTTGGTCTTGCATGTTGGCACAACGAGAATAATTGCGGGATAAATCCTCTTCAACATTTCATGATTATGTAGACAACATAGTATTGCTAACTGGAGGATACCGGTAGCTGAATGCCACTCAAGAATAATTGAAAATGTCAACCCGTGCCCAAAACTCACAAAGCAAGATTTATCTTCATACAACTTATTTCAAATACTGGTAATGTCAAAAGTTGCAACACGAGATACAGATACTAACTAAAATTTTCTACACTGGTTTACAACTTTTAAAATGATTTCACATAATTAATATTATATTCTTAATGACAATATTTCAGGTATTAAATATTTTTAGCGAAGTACTGTAATATAATACAAACATACAAAGAGACAGACAGACAGGCAGGCAGGCAGGCAGGCAGGCAGGCAGGCAGGCAGGCAGGCAGGCAGGCAGGCAGGCAGGCAGGCAGGCAGGCAGGCAGGCAGGCAGGCAGGCAGGCAGGCAGGCAGGCAGGCAGGCAGGCAGACAGACAGACAGACAGACAGACAGACAGACAGACAGACAGACAGACAGACAGACAGACAGACAGACAGACAGACAGTACATGCAGATAAATTAATAAATATATCAATACATGAATAAGTAAAATTACCTTATTGTACGTGGCTGTATCTAGATGACTTCTATGGTAACGGCTGTAATGAACAACATTTGTGTACCCATTTATACACTTGACAGCCTATTTGTGATCAGTTTCTTAGAAGAGTAGCGCGTAGGAGTGATAAATTCGTAGAAAAACGGTTTGTGTATCCGTATGTAAAAAATTGAACTAGTTTATCAAGGCCCTTTAGAAAGTTTTGAGAATTGCGTGAAATTACGACTATTTGTAAAATAAGTTGTTTTCAAAGTCATTAATAACTGTAAAATCTATAAAATTTGGAGTAAGTCGTTTTTCAACATTGTGCTTATTGCGTAAATTTCTATAAATTTCTTAACGTTAACAATAATTCGACATATACGAATTTTGTCGATCCGTAGTTGTGTCTACATGTTCTACATTCAGTTTCATAAACATCAGCACCACCGGACATCCTCAGCACCACCAGACCACTTCATTGCAAGAAATGTCCAGAACATTAACTCAAATTACAGATAAATACACAAAATTAATGAGTGAATGAAGAACTGAGTACAGTAATATTTGTGATCATCGACAGTTGTTGCACACTTCTTAGTGGGTAGTATTAAGAATTCAGATCGCTAAAACATTTGCATAAAATTTCCACAATGATATCGACTTATACAGTCTTTATTTTTGTAAATCATTAAACGAAACTTAAACTTCAAATGAGAGTTCTTTTACCATTCATACTCCACCGGACCGTCTCGTATGACACCACCGGATATTTGATAAACACCTCCAAATTAGGTGGTCTCCTAACCGTGTATTAATAGAGAATGACTTCAGGGACTGGACTGACAGTTTTCTGTTTTATATTTTATATGGATAATCACAACACTATTAACAGAACCTATTTTATGCTTGATTTTAGCACAAGCAGTTATCTAGGTTTAAAACAGGTACACACTACACAGGTTTTTTTGTACTAATGTCATTAAGCACATTTTAGCTCACCTGAGCACGAAGTGCTCGGTGAGCTACATGTATTGGTATTGGGGACCTCTCCTGCGTCGTCCGTCGTCCGTGTGCCGTCAACAATTGGGTTCGTTCTCACGCTGGAGACTTTACTTTTTATCCAATCTTATCCAAACGTGCATAGTTTGTGTATGACCATAAAATCTCGGACGGGATTGTTATTGGGTCATATCACACCAGTAACACTAGAGTTATTGCCCCTTTTCCATGCAAAAAATGTGCACAAATGCCTTGTTCCAACATATAGACTTTATTTTACACCCAATATTAACCAAACTTTCACAGTTTGTGTATGACCATCAGATCTCAGCAGACGTCAAAAATGGGCCAGATCGTATTAAAAAACGTCCTAGTTATTGCCCTTAGTTTATTAAAAAAGGACATTATTCAAGATAGATACCTCATTTTTCATCCAATCTTCACCAATCTTGCACAGTTTATCAATTACCATGAGACTATAGTCGAAGTCTAATATAAGCAAGATGGGATCGGTAACACCGGATTTATTGACCTTTGTTTGTGTAAAAATATGCAAAAATGGACATTATTCAGGATAGAGACTTCATTTTTCATCCAATCTTCATCAATCTTATAAAGTTTGATTATGACCATAAGATTAAAATTGAAGAAGAATATAAGAAAAATCGGGCCAGAAACACCAGATTTATTGCTTGTTGTTTGTGAAAAATATATACAAAAATGGACATTATTCAGTATAGAGACTTCATTTTTAATCCAATCTTCACCAATCGTGCACAGTTTGTTTATGAACGTTAGACTACAGGTGAAGTGGAATATAAGCATGATTAAATCAGAAACACCGGAGTTATTGCCCCTTGCGTTTGGAAAAAAAAAAGTTCTCAATTATTGGCTCGCACACACGATTCGTATTCAATTTTGACCAAACTTAAACAGTTTGCGTATGACCATAAAAATTGATTGATAAATTTCCAACAGTTGAAAACCTTGCATGCAGTTATTTGTACATGCAATATTAATGGCTTCAGAGCCTGCATTAACATTATTATCATTATTGGACAGAAAAGTATCAAAGAAATATCAAAACTGAACCTTATAGCACAGCCATCGCAATTATTGAATTGCAACTAGTTCTCCAAAACTGTCTGCAAAAAGATATCAAAATCTACTGTTTGGGCATTTTCCATAATTGTCACTGACTTCATGAAAAGAGTCAGGTAAGAATATCGAGAAAAATAATATAAGAACCATTAGCAAAAACACCGTACATCAACTACCCAACTCGTACTTTAGTTAGCCCATTGCACTAACCGATGTTTTAAATCAAATTGATCATATCCCCCTTAATTTTCAAACCTGTCACAACAGTTTGATCTTCATCTGTACCAGTTCTCAGGTGAGCGCTTAGGGCCATCATGGCCCTCTTGTTAAAATATCATACTTTTTTTTCCCGTAAAACAGGAAATAATATTTTGTTGAAAAGGAAAAATTATATCGTAAGTTCGCATTTTTATTTCGTAACATATTTTATTGTAGTTATGAAATGTTTTTCTTAAAAGCGCAACAAATAAAGAAACAAATATTAGTTCGAAAATCGAAACATTCTTCCGTAATTACGAATTAATATAGCATTTTCACTACATGCAGTTCGTTATAAGGCAAATATTACGTAATAACGGAAAAAAATATGAGGTTTATAAGTAGTAACATTTGGTAATTACGATTTTACAAAGTAATATTGCGCTTTTACGAATTAAATTTCGTACTTACGAAATAAAATCAAAAACAAGTGAGCCCTGTCACTTTATGGGCACAGACGATTTCAGCGTTTTTATTGTTGTCGCTATTGATGAATGAAACAATACATCAATGTATTTAATCTGGCTGAAAGCCTAATGCGGTCACACATTCCCGATTATGGCTCCCGCAGTGTCCCGACAAGTGCTACGATAAAAAAAAAAAAATGTAAGGAATGTCGGAACGCTGTCGGGACACTGTCGGATCGCATTCATGAGAATCGGAACTCTGTCGGGAAATACTCGATCTTTTGATCAAACATTGATTTTCTCACAATATTGTCCCGTCGTTGGACACATTTGAATCGGGACGCTGTCGGCTAAAGAACGGCAGCAAAAATCGGGAATGTGTGATCGTCTCAATCCCTTTTCTGCCTCTTGTATCGCTTTAATTCCTCACTTCTGATGTGTTTTAGCTTAAACGCTCCAAACAGCTCTATTTTATACAAAAGTTCTGGTTCGGTCTACATAGAAAATGCTGTTTAACAGTCTTGAATGTTATTTCCATTGAAGCATAAAATATATTTTCCACATTACAATATACCTTTTCCATGCAAAAATTAATCTTTATTATTTATTATTCTCTTAAGATTCGTGGTATACTTCTTCTAGGAATTTGTTTTAATCGGGCTAACAATAAGTGATACTAGGAAAACACCTAGACACGTTGCTACTTGGTATTTTGTCCTTGTGACATTCAATAATACCAAGAATACCCCGCGCGAGGTGCATTACATTCCCACGCAAGGGCATATTACAAAAATACAGGTACGGGTAAGTGGGATTGTACAATTAAAAACTAAGTGAGCAACATTGTTCAAGCGTATCGAGAAAAACATATCCTTAAATGTGTGCATATTGGGCAGTTTTATATTTTCGCACTACAGCAGTAGCAGTAGCCACACCAGGAGCAGCTACAACAACTGCAGAAACTGTAGATATTTACTGGCAGTGTATATTACATATAAGGTAAACTACACACTGTGTAACGAATTTATTTAATCGACTAGGACTACCTTTTCTTTGCTATATTTATTACCATTACGACAACAGAAATATAATTATTTAGGTTGTGTTTTAGCTACACTGGAAAATTTGATATAAATATGTAATACCTTATTGTCCCATCAGACCAGAGCACGTCCGTACCAGTTTTTTCAAGTCTACACCACGTCCTCCTTTTCCGTAAGGCGAGAACGTGGCGCCAAGGCAAACTATTTGTCGACACCCCGTATGTACAAGGTCCCCTCTACGCTCTTCCTACATCAAAGCCGTACTCACTACGTCTTTACCACGCATACAACTACGCTCGCTCTACGCACTATGGGTCCCTAGTATGCAAATACCTCAAAACAACCACGTCCACTAGGCACACACCACGTAAGCTTCACGCAACCACTACGTCCACCCGGTCATAGCAATACCACTCCACCCTCTGTCTGGTTTCAGCTATAATTATGCGGTGGCAGGCACAGAAAGTTGACGCCTGCATTTGCATCCTGAACTGTTAACTGCTTCATGAGCCCATGGAAATGGCCATTCTGAAATCTGCTGTCTACATTTATCCAGTCACAGACCCAACACTTGGCCTTCTCCGCCGCTTATGTATCCTTCTGGCAAGCATAACAGCAGCAATTTGACATTCTGCCACAGTCTGTTGACCTTGGACAAAATTACTTGAAAAATGGTATCATTTTCTCTCATATTTCAATGTTAATGCAATTGATTCTGCGCAAGTAATTATACTTTTCAAAAACACATTGCATTGACGCAGTACTGACGCAGTGCTTACGTAGTTAAGACCTGGGGAATACCTGGTGCTAACCAAGCACTAACGCAGTACAAGCTTTGAGAGCGTGGTAAGGACCTGAATGGACCAATGGAAGACCTGGGACAGTCTTGATAAGGTCTCTGTGGGGACGCCACGTGGACAGGATGAGTGTGTAACGCGCGCAGTACAAGTGTAGTAAAAACGAAGCGAGAGCTCAATAATTCCTCACTGCGTTGCTACCAGGTCATCACTTCATCAATGCGGTCTCTACTACGCTTCCGATAGGTTTGTACTGCGTATATGCTCTTTCCACGTCCTCACCACGCAAGTTTTGTGCATGCTCAAAACCTCTCCAAGAGCTGCACGTCCATCAAGACCCTACCAGGTCTCGCAACACGTTCGCAACACGTCCAAACAAGTCCTCGTCACGTCCTGTCAGGACGTGGAGGGTTAGTAAGGATGTGCTCTGGTGTGCTGGCACTATTATAGGTAAATACTTCAAAACTTTAAATGTTTTGTTGTGTAAATGTCAACAACTTGACTTTAGACCTAAAACTGTGTGTAAATTATTGGATGCATTTGTGTCACATATTCTTAGATATTTTAGTGAAATTTGGGGCTATAAAATATCACAAGAAATTTCACGGTTTTATTAAACGTTTTGTAAGCGGATATCCGAACGCATGCACAACTTGCGCCTACTGTGAAAGTGGTAGACTTCCGCTTTATATTCAAAGACATGTAAGATCATAAAGTATTGGTATTAAGGGGTTTATCGGCGGGTTTTTTTTCATACATACAAATATTAAAACAAGACAAATTTCCCATTTTCTCAAATATCTATGTGTAGTAGCAATAATATATTGATGGAATTTTTGGATACACGGTTCCTGCATGATTCTAACGCACACCTACAAAATCTGACACTTCAATGAAACCTTACTATGCTAAGTAACATTTATCAATAGTGCGCATGCGCGTAACGTACTTCGTATAGATACATTCATAACGATTCTTACTACTACTACAACTACTGTCACTAAAGACCACTGTTTATATGTTTGTAGTGGTGTGGGCGCATGGTAGCAAAGTCCATGTATTGGTTTTTCCCATTTTTATAAGCTTTTCAGTGAAATATCGAAATTCGATGATTAAATAACATTTTATATTTTCACTGTTGGAGCTTTGAATTTTATTGGTAAAATAAAACTTGATATTTTCACTGTCGGAGCAGTAAAAATATATAAATTTCATTGCAGTGAAAATATTTATATTTTCACTGCAGTGAACATATCACAAAAGGTAGAGAACGGGTGCGGGTATTACCGAATACGTAAGGTGTACAACCATATTGTTCAGTAATACAAGCTTGTATCTCAATCTGCACATCTTGACTTGTAATTGTATCATTATACAATTACACTCTGAGTTACACTCTATTCAATTTTTAACAAGACGTTGGCTCCGTAATTGGTCCATTGCATTTTACAGTGAGGTTCTGAAATCAAAACCCACCTGCTGTATTACCGAACACATGCACCTAATTCCGAACACTTGTATTGTTTATTTATTGTCCAACAGCATTACATTAACAGAAAATTTGTTGATTTCGGTGAGTGCTCGAATTTATTAAATTTTACTCGTGGTTATAGAAAAATAAACTTTAACTCGTGGCTGCGCCTCTCATGAAAATGTTTCTTTCCATAACCACTCGTGTAATACAATTCGATCATTTACCGAAATCAACCAAGATCATATGTTCTTCCGCTTTTTTCTGCAGAGGGAATAAGAATTTTAGAACAATAGCTGTTAAACTGTCCAATGACAAAATTACTTGTCAAGAGAAAGAAATTATCACATTAAAGCTGCTAGATCTTAGCCTCAACAAATCTGAGCCTATTGTTGTGCGTTTTCGACCGCTTAAAATAAAATTGCGGAATAGTGATGGGCACACTACTGTTTCATCGTATATTTCGATTAAATATGTTCTTATACGGGCTTCCATTAAATCCGAAAACGCATTTAAATAGTGGTATTTGATAATTGATTATGACAGACGTCATGGACAAAAGATAAACCTCGTCATTGTTTATCCCACAATAAATTCTGATCCTACTGTCGGGTTACTTATATCACCATGGCGTAATACATTCTCATCGAAACTATACACCTTTGTGTTTTAGTCGATACACAACGATAAAACAAATCTTTATTGATAATGCAATATCAGAATCAATAACCAAACAACAAATATAAAGCCAAACATACAATGTAAGTTAATTATTAAGATTTAATAACACGACGACGATGTCAAGTACAAAAAGGTTGGATATCACGAGTTTAAAGGGACCTGTTCATAGATTGACGAATTGACAATTTTTCAACTTTTTGTCACAGATTCCAAAAGTAAAATAGTGTATATGAAGGATCGAAATAACCATACAGACATAGAAATATACTGTAAATACCGTTTCGTCAATGAGTAATCATCAGTTGAAATGGATAAAATTATAAAGCGTTTGTAAGGCTAAAGGATGGACTATTTTGGAGTGTTTCTGTTGTTTTCTTTAAAATTGTTGAGAACACGTGGATCACTTACATAAAGTAAAACATACGGTTCAGAATATATAAATCGGAATGACCGATTGGGTAAGGTGTATAATGGTTATGGTTATATTAAAATAATATAAACATTGGCAATACCCACAAGTGCAGTGACGCGCGAGCAACTGGATTCTAATCTTGTTATTGCTTCTTCGAACTGGATCTCTATTTAAATCCATTTTGAGAAGCCATAACGGTAGGCGTGGGAAGGAAGATCCAGGAATATCATAACTGTGTCTATAATTTGGTATACTTCACTGTTTACCAAGTATTTATTTATTTATTTTTTTAACGAGAATATTTTGGTTGGCAAGACGACATCTTAAAGGGACTATGGTAACGGGACTATGGTAACGGGACTATGGTAACGAACAAATGATCTCCTTCAGCGATTGTAATGTTATTATATTACAGAAATGATTAATACAAAAGCGTATACATTATATTAATGATATGTATTATTTATTACATAATGAGAAGTTTGATAAAAACCAATAAAGAAACATATTTTAACAAAGAAAACCCAGAGTGGGTATCGAAATCAAGACGACGGAGTGGTAAGAACAAATGGCTGTATATAGCGCTGTAACCAACTGCCCTCTTCCGGCACGTACAAATGAATGGTTATAATGTGGTTACGACTTTTTGGGGCTTTTTTCGTTGACATAGTCCTTTTAAAATATATACATATACACATGTTATCTGAAATTTAAAACTCGAAAGTTATCAGTAATGTGAATTCTCAAAATAACAAGATATTTCGTTTAATAGTCTGTAAGTGTCATGCGATTTGCGAATCATAAAAGTATATGTTCGATGTGAAATTTAAAGTGTTTGTACCAGTGTATGGGTTAAGATAAACAAAATATATGTTTTTACCAACGAAATTGGCCTTCGTCCTCGTTGAGTGTAACCAAGCTTTTACATTTTACTGATAACGTGTTGATGTTTTTTCCACAAACAAGGGGCAATAACTCTGGTGTTTCTGGCCCGAACATGCTCATATACGACCTCACCTTTAATTTTATGGTCATAGGCAAACTGTGCAAGATTGGTGAATATTGGATTAAATATGAAGTCTCTATCCTGAATAATGATTTTTTTTTTTGTATATTCCTTTCACAAACAAAAGGCAGTAACTCCAGTGTTTTTAGCCTGATTTTGTTTATATTCAATTTGACCTGTAATCTTATGGTCATAGACAAACTGTGCAAGATTGGTGAAGATCGGATTGAAAATGAAGTTTCTATCCTGAATAATGTCCAGTTTTGTATATTTTTTCATAAACACAGGGCAATTACTCTGGTGTTTGAAACACGATCTAGTCCAATTTAGGCCTCTACTGTAATTTGATTGCGATAAACGAACTGTAAAAGTTTGGTTTAGATTGGATTTAAAATGAAGTTTATATGTTGGAAAAAGGCATTTTTGCACTTTTTTGCATGAAAAATGGGCAATAACTCTAGTGTTACTGGTGTGATCTGGCCCCGCAATAAAAATCTCGTCCGAGATAGTATGGTAGTACACAAACTGTGTAAGTTTGGTTTAGATTGGATAAAAAGTGAAGGTCTCCATCGTGAGAACGAATCCAATTGTTGACGGAACACGGACGACATATGACGGACTACGGCCAGACGGACGACGCAGGAGAGGTCCCCTATATCAATAGCTCACCGAGCACTAACACTTTCGCCTAAGCACTTTGTCATAAAATGTTTACAAAAAACTCAAGAGAAAATCAGCAAACGGAAAATTCTGCGTAATCAGTACATCTAAAGTTATACACATTTGCATTTAAATTATAACAGCGGCACCTTCAAGGAATGAAATGTATTCATCGTTTCAAACCGGCAGATTTATTGCTAAATAACATGTAAACTACATAAAAAATCTACTGCTAAGTGCTAATTACAATTTATCTGATGCAAATTGTATGATGTTTTCGTTCCAGATGCATTATTTTATGTGTTTTTGTAATTTGGGCGTACATTCGATTTTGCGTTAGATACACCCTTGAAAATAATATTTAAGTCTACCCTTAAAATTAAAGTCAGATAATTTTCGTAATTTTACACTGCTGTCTACAGACATATATTATCATTAATATATGGATATTAACATTGAAAGCGTAATTGCACAGTTCGCTGGCTAGAAGGACAGACATTTAGACTTATGGTAATTGCGTGGCTTGTATTTTCCTTAAAAATGTATTAAATTGGAGACCGACATGTGCGCCGTGTGTAGAACAAATTATGTGTTCTTCAACAAACATCAAATTAAGAAAGTCTCAACTAATTGTTTGCTGCGCTGATATTTTGTAAGATGACGATGAAATAAATATATAATGACTAAGATATATCTTAACTGTAACCATAGTTGTCATATTTTTTATGCAGCAAAATTCATGTAACGTGTAAACTACAATATCTTGATTGAAAAAGATGATGATGCTGATTATGATGACGATGACGACTATGATGATGATTATGATGACGATGATGAAGATGATGATTATGATGATGATGATTATGATGACGATGATGAAGATGATGATATTGATGATGATGATGATAAATTTGAACGTGGTCATTGTAAGGACTCTTGTATTTATGTTGACTGTCCAGGGCCCGTATTCACAAAGTTGCTCTTAAGGGTAAGTTAATTTCTTAAATTCGTAAAATTCCTTAAGTCTCTGGCTGTTTCATGTATACAACTGTGTACGTCCGTTGTCATCAAAATATTTCATCACGAAAATAGTCCTGGAATGTTCACTTACATGTTAGTAAAACGTACATTAAGTTTTCCCTTAGGAGCTTTGTGAATACCGACTTTGAACTGCAATATAGTTTGAAAGAGTAAATATACTCTGCAATATAGTAAAACAAATAAATTATTATCGGGATAATTTGACAAAGAAAATACGGGTACACAAACTAGGTACTTGCATGTCGCAATGTGCATCTATTAGAGATTTTTAAGAGGCAGGGGGCCTAAAAAGATGTCCTAAGATTATATAAGAGCGTATCGATCATAAACCATCATAAACCGTCGGTTTATTTCCGATAAGTACCGACCAGCAGCCGTCCTTGGGACAGGATTATCGATTTTCATCAACCGACCTCACTAGGGTAAGCGGAAAAGCGAGATTGTTTAGTATTAACATTATAGGAAATATACAAATCAAGAAAGAATAACACAACCCACCGAACATTTCCTTGATTTTGTTCTTTAGTTGTATTGACTGTGGTTGAGTGATATAAACTAAAATGACCAAAAGTTTGTTGGAATACTTTTTAGTAAAAAAGTTAATATATCGTTAATGTATCTAAGTTTCTAAAACTGTTGGAACCTAAACGATATCTGTTTGCGTTCAATAGATATCAATTAATTTACAATAAAATTTAGTTAACCGATCGATCGTAACCATTATGTTATCTTATAAGATTCTTGAAAAATTCTAATGCACACTTATAACGAAGGCTTTTCTCGCCTTGTATATAGTTTAACTACGTTTTAACATGTATGTATTGCTTTATAACGTGTTTCTTTGCGTAATAACGAGTTAATTTATACTTACAACGTGTTTCTTCACGTTATAACGAGTTTAGGTTTACGTTATAACGTGTTTGTTTTGCGTATGTGTTTCTTTACGTTATAACGAGTTAGTTTACGTCATAACGTTGTTGTTTTGCGTTATTACGTTTTTTTTTCGCGGTATGACGAGTTTAGTTTTACTTTATTAAGTGTTTGTTTTGCATAATCACGTATTTAAATTTGCGTTTTGACATATTTTTGCTTTGGCGTAATACGTTTTTGTTTCGTGTTATAACGTTATAACGTGTTTGTTTTGCGTTATTACGTTTTTTTTTTCGCGCTATTACGAGTTTAGTCTTACGTTATAACGTGTTTATCATGCGTTATTACTATTTCTTCGCGTTATAACGAGTTAAGTTTTATTTTATAAAGTGGTGGATTTGCGTAATTATGTGTTTTTTCTCCTTATTTCGAGTTTAGCTTACGTTATAACGTGTTTGTTTTCCGTTATTACGCGTTTCTTCACGTAATAACGTGTTTTCATTTACGTTATTACGTGTTTGTTTTGCATAATAACGTATTTTAATTGGCGTTGTAACGTATTTTTGCTTTGGCGTAATAATGTTTTTGCTTCGTGTTATAACGTGTATGGTTTGCGTAATTACGTGTTTCTTCGCGTTATAACGTGTTTTGATTTACGCTATAACGTGTTTGTTTAGCACTATAACGTGTAACTGTGCGTTATTACGTGTTTTGATTTACGTTATTACTTGTTTGCATTGCGTTATAACGTGTTTGTTTGCGTTATTACGTCTTTAAATATATTGTTTTAACGTTCATATGACACTTATAGGCTTTCGTATGTAGTGAATGACATGATACTCGTAGTATATAGACAAATGTTCCGTTGTTTAACTATCTGAGCCAACTTAACGGTTTCCGTCGACATCTGCCATCTGTTTTTCGTGTTTTTTATCAGTAAAAGTACGTTTTTTATCATTAAAAGTTCGCCCGCAGCCTAATTTATCCTGAAAAGATCGCCCTGATCCTACACCTTGACATGCGTACGTTTCTATAAAAAGGGATTATTTCCAAGCTATCCGCACCCAACCGGATACTGGGCTTGCTATACGATAAATACAGGTAGATTTATCGTATAGCAAGTCTAATGGCATGCTTAACTCGGATAATGATCGAGCTTGCCTATTTATCATGCATATTTACAGCTTAATCGTTTCTATGTACCTGTCTTTCTTCCCCTGTATTTTAATTGTCAGTATGTCTGTCTGTATGTCTGTCTGTATGTCTGTCAGTATGTCTGTCTGTATGTCTGTCTGTATGTATGTCTGTCAGTATGTCTGTCTGTCTGTATGTCTGTCTGTATGTCTGTCTGTATGTCTTTCTGTATGTCTGTCTGTATGTCTGTCTGTATGTCTGTCTGTATGTCTGTCAGTATGTCTGTCTGTATGTCTGTCAGTATGTCTGTCTGTATGTCTGTCTGTATGTCTGTCTGTATGTCTGTCAGTATGTCTGTCAGTATGTCTGTCAGTATGTCTGTCAGTATGTCTGTCTGTATGTATGTCTGTATGTCTGTCTGTATGTCTGTCTGTATGTCTGTCTGTATGTCTGTCTGTATGTCTGTCAGTATGTCTGTCTGTATGTCTGTCTGTATGTCTGTCTGTATGTCTGTCTGTATGTCTGTCTGTATGTCTGTCAGTATGTCTGTCAGTATGTCTGTCAGTATGTCTGTCAGTATGTCTGTCAGTATGTCTGTCTGTATGTCTGTCTGTATGTCTGTCTGTATGTCTGTCAGTATGTCTGTCAGTATCTCTGTCTGTATGTCTGTCTGTCTGTATGTCTGTCTGTATGTCTATCTGTATTTCTGTCTGTATGTCTGTCTGTATGTCTGTCTGTATGTCTGTCTGTCTGTATGTCTGTCTGTATGTCTGTCTGTATGTCTGTCTGTATGTCTGTCTGTATGCCTGTCTGTATGTCTGTCTGTATGTCTGTCTGTATGTCTGTCTGTATGTCTGTATGTCTGTCTGTCTGTCTGTCTGTCTGTATGTCTGTCCGTATGTCTGTCTGTATGTCTGTCTGTATGTCTGTCTGTATGTCTGTCAGTATGTCTGTCTGTATGTCTGTCTGTATGTCTGTCTGTATGTCTGTCTGTATGTCTGTCTGTATGTCTGTCTGTATGTCTGTCAGTATGTCTGTCTGTATGTCTGTCTGTATGTATGTCTGTCTGTATGTCTGTCTGTATGTCTGTCTGTATGTCTGTCTGTATGTCTGTCTGTATGTCTGTCTGTATGTCTGTCTGTATGTCTGTCAGTATATCTGTCTGTATGTCTGTCTGTATGTCTGTCTGTATGTCTGTCTGTATGTCTGTCTGTATGTCTGTCTGTATGTCTGTCTGTATGTATGTCTGTCTGTATGTCTGTATGTATGTCTGTCTGTATGTCTGTCTGTATGTCTGTCTGTATGTCTGTCAGTATGTCTGTCTGTATGTCTGTATGTATGTCTGTCTGTATGTATGTCTGTATGTCTGTCTGTATGTCTGTCTGTATGTCTGTCAGTATGTCTGTCTGTCTGTATGTCTGTATGTCTGTATGTCTGTCTGTATGTCTGTCTGTATGTCTGTCTGTATGTCTGTCAGTATGTCTGTCTGTATGTCTGTCAGTATGTCTGTCTGTATGTCTGTCAGTATGTCTGTCTGTATGTCTGTCTGTATGTCTGTCAGTATGTCTGTCTGTATGTCTGTCTGTATGTCTGTCTGTATGTCTGTCTGTATGTCTGTCTTCTATCAGAAATCGTATTGAGAAGGGCTCAGCAACGGGATGTTACTTCCTAAATATATCGTGTGGCAGACATGTGCTAATGTATGCCCTATTTCCCCCAAAATGGTTCAAGTATGTGACTTACCCTGTTTATTACCTGACCAAAATATGAAGGGCCCCATTTGCCGGTCGCAAAGTATCTTATATGCACTGCCAAGAACAATTACGGTTAGATACCAGTAAATCATTGTGGTCCATTCATAAGGTAGTGCCTATTACTAAAGAGTTCCTCTTCTCTTCTGGCATAAAAGCCATTTAGGTATCTCAGACATACCTTTTGTGGTTATTTCTAATATTCTATGCGTGTCTGCAACATTTTGGTGCATTTCATTGGAGGCTAACTTGAAAGGTGAACTTTTGGGGTGTGTTTACTGTGGTATGGGGCTTTTGTCGAAATATGACTGCCGAAACCCTGTTTTCTACCGGTGCCTGCATTCAAGTGAGATGCATTTTCTTAGAAGTAACATGACATATCTTTTTTATTGCAAATTTTGGAAGAGGACAGATTGATCTTTAAATTGATAGCAGACTTGCACAATATGAAATAAAACAAATGCTAGAAAAATGCTTGGAAATTGTGCCGTTTAATAATAGGACCCTATGGGAAT
Source organism: Congeria kusceri (assembly GCA_027627225.1). Classification (NCBI taxonomy): domain Eukaryota; kingdom Metazoa; phylum Mollusca; class Bivalvia; order Myida; family Dreissenidae; genus Congeria; species Congeria kusceri. Next base: position 60,504,204 of record CM051028.1, read on the forward strand.
TGGAATTACTGGTATCTAACCTTACCGCAATAAATTATATTGTTTACATTACAATAGAATTAAAAATGTGAACTTAAGGGGGTACTAATAACTGTAGTAATTATGGTCATTCATAGGCAGATAACTCTGTAACTGCTTAGTTAGTCCAGTATTTAATATCTTTGACCATCAGACTACCCGACTAGCAGACCAACATCAGACCATTAGCAAACCAACTCCAGCAGACTAGCAGACGAACTTCAGCAGACTTATTCCAGCAGACTAGCTTACCAACTGTAGCAGACTAACATAATAGGGTCTCCAAACGACTTCAAAACAAAAAGGTAAAGAAAAAAATTCAAAGTTTTAAGGTCGGCCACTTTAATTACTATCAGACTATCTTCAGCAGACAAACTGGAACTACTTCAGCAGACTATAATATATAATAAAGCAGAGTAGATCAAAGAAGCTCGATTAGATATCGCGTTTTAATACAGTAATATGAATACTGGATATCAAATTGTAAGCATGCTGATAACGCTGATTTTCAGACCCTACTCATACATATTAATGGATGTATTAGTATACAGAGATATTATATAGGATACAAGATACTTTATGTGACTTTAAACATATCATATTCTAAATATTCCAAGAAAAAAAAGCTAATTCAAATTGTACAAATCATAGATAAAAAAAGGCAGCTCCATCAGTTTTCATTTAATTCTTTTTGTAGCCTATCATTATCCACCATGTAGCAAGCCATTATCCACTTGGGTGCAGATAGCTTGGGAAAATGCATTTGTTTAGAAATGCACGTATGTTACTAAAGAATGCATTTCCATTGAGACAGCTACTAAAGAATGCATTTCCGCATGTTACTAAAGAATGCATTTCCGTACAAGAATGCATTTCCAGTGTCGATGATTGGGCTTTGTTTACACAAGTTTGATATAAAAACAATACTTGCATATATTTTTTAATGATTAAAATATAACGTTTTCCGCTGATTTGGGTGATGTTTTGTAATCACTTCTCTATTTATATGTTTATCTGACGAATATTTTCGAAAGTTAGGGTAATTAGATAGATAATGGATCGCTTAATTCATATCTATCGCAAAAATGATGCATGGGGTAAGGGTAAAAATATCAATATACATAAACTGACGTACCCTACTCTCTGCTCCTCCGCTGAAGCCTGCATTACCTTCTGAACCAGCATTATCTTCTGAGCATGCATTATCTTCTGAGCCAGCATTATCAGGATACAGACCGTGGTATTCAGACAAATTAAGTATTAAAATGGATTTATAGACGGTCGGCGAAGCCGACAAGTCTGTAGTCGTTAATCTGTTGCAGCGATACTATTTTATATTATTATCATGGAATTATTCACTTGAAACTTGTAACTAACCTTTGTCATCAACTCCAGTATCAGGGTTAACATTGCCCATAACTCTATTTTGTTTTTTGAAATAGTTATATCCCTTTTTCACATAGATTTTCTGTTTAAAGTTTATATTCATAAGTTTTGTAACTTCAAAACTACATAAGTTATTCACTTGAAATTTGTAACTAACCGTTGTCATCAACTCCAGTATCAATGGCAACATTAACTATAACTATGTTTTGTATTTTGACAGAGTTATGCCCCTTTTTAACATAGATTTTCTGGTTTCAGTTTTTATTCAAAAGTCTTGTCACTTCAAAACTACATAAGTTATTCACTTGAAACTTGGAATGAACCTTTGTCAGCAATTCCAGTGTCAGGGGCAATATTACCCATAACTATGTTTTGTATTTTGACAGAGTTATGCCCTTTTTCACTTAGTTAAAGTTAACATTCAAAAGTTTTGTAACTCCAAAAGTACATAAGTTATTCACTTAAAACTTGTAACTAACCTTTGTCATCAACTCCAGTATTAAGGGCAACATTCCCTATAACTCTGTTTTGTATTTTGACAGAGTTATGCCCCTTTTTCACATAGATTTTATGGTCAAAGTTTATATTCAAAAGTTTTGTAACTTCAAAACTACATACGTTATTCACTTGAAACTTAGAACTAACCTTTGTCATCAACTCCAGTTTCAAGGGCAACATTCCCTGTAACTCTGTTTTGTATTTTGATAGAGTTATGTCCCTTTTCACATTTCAGTTTAAAGTTTATATTCAAAAGTTTGGTAACTTCAAAACTACATAAGTTATTCACTTGAAACTTGGAACTAACCTTCATGATCAACTCTAGTACCAGGGACAACATTACCCATAACTATATTTTGTATTTTGACAGATTTATGCCCCTTTTTCACATAGATTTTCTGGTTAAAGTTTTTATTCAAAAGTCTTGTAACTTCAAAACTACATAAGTTATTCATTTGAAACTTGGAATGTACCTTTGTCAGCAATTCCAGTGTCAGGGGCAATATTACCCATAACTATGTTTTGTATTTTGACAGAGTTATGCCCCTTTTTCACTTAGTTGAAGTTAATATTCAAAAGTTTTGTAACTCCAAACGTACATAAGTTATTCACTTAAAACTTGTAACTAACCTTTGTCATCAACTCCAGTATTAAGGGCAACATTCCGTATAACTCTGTTTTGTATTTTGACAGAGTTATGCCCCTTTTTCACATAGATTTTCTGGTTAAAGTTTATATTCAAAGTTTTGTAACTTCAAAACTACATACGTTATTCACTTGAAACTTAGAACTAACCTTTGTCATCAACTCCAGTTTCAAGGGCAACATTCCCTGTAACTCTGTTTTGTATTTTGATAGAGTTATGTCCCTTTTCACATTTCAGTTTAAAGTTTATATTCAAAAGTTTGGTAACTTCAAAACTACATAAGTTATTCACTTGAAACTTGGAGCTAACCTTTGTCATCAACTCTAGCATCAGGGGCAACATTACCCATAACTATGTTTTGTATTTTGACAGATTTATGCCCATTTTTCACATAGATATTCTGGTTAAAGTTTATATTCAAAAGTTTTGTTACTTCAAAACTACATAAGTTATTCTCTTGAAACTTGAAACTAACCTTTGTCATCAACTCTAGTATCAGGGGCAGCATTACCCATAACCCTGTTTTGTATTTTGACAGAGTTAGCCCACTTTTTACATAGACTTTGTGGTTAAAGTTTTTGCTCCAAAAATTTATAAACTATACACGGCTTCACTTAAAAATATTGTATTTTAACAAATGTATGCCCCTTTCACTATCCAAAATATGTACCAACTGAAATACTTCGAATAGTCGAGCGCACTGTCCTCTGACAGCTCTTGTTCACATAGATTGTCTGGTTAAAGTTTATATTCAAATGTTTTGTAACTTCAAAACTACATAAGTTGAAACTTGGAACTTACCTTTATCATCAACTTTAGTACCACGGGCAGCATTACCCATAACTCCATTTAAAAAAAAAGAGTTATGCCCCCTTTTTCACATAAATGTTCTGGTTCAAGTTTATATTCAAAAGTTTTGTAACTTCAAACTACATAAGTTATTCACTTGAAACTTGGAATTAACCTTTGTCATCAACTCTAGTATCAGGGGCAACAGTACCCATAACTCTGTTCTGTATTTTGACAGAGGTAGCCCACTTTTTACATAGACTTTGTGGTTAAAGTTTATGTTCCAAACATTTATAAACTATACAAGGCTTCACTTACAAATATTGTATTATAACCAATTTATGCCCCCTTTCACCATCCAAAATATGTACCAAGTGAAATACTTCGGATACTCTGACAGCTCTTGTTTTCAATGCAAGCACTTCTAGCACGTTTACAGTTTATATTATTAACCCTCCACGTTGTAAGTATAGTAAGAAGTTATGTTCGTTAGGTAATTATTATAGTGATATGAGTTTGTAAAACATTCCCGCCTTAATAACAAAACTCATTTATATTCACAGACAAATAAATATTTATTCTTGAGAAAGTATTTACTTTATCAAGAATATTAAAAACAAAACAAAACGCGATTGTCTTGCAATTAAAGACTTATTGCACGATAATACATTGTAAATATTGATTAAATATTTAATCAGTATTTATGCAAAGTACTTAAATTGCATGTTGTAATTCAAGTCAATAGTGTGAAGTTGGAAACGTCGATAATTGATTTCGATTCCGTGCACGGTAAGCGCGTAGTGTAAGAGTAGTGTTAGAGTAGTGTTAGAGTAGTTTTAGAGTAGTTTTAGAGTAGTATAAGAGTAGTGTAAGAGTAGTGTTAGAGTAGTGTTAGAGTAGTGTTAGAGTAGTGTTAGAGTAGTGTTAGAGTAGTGTAAGAGTAGTGTTAGAGTAGTTTTAGAGTAGTGTAAGAGTAGTGTTAGAGTAGTGTAAAAGTAATGTTAGAGTAGTATTAGAGTAGTGTTAGAGTAGTGTAAGAGTAGTGTTAGAGTAGTGTAAGAGTAGTGTTAGAGTAGTGATAGAGTAGTGTAAGAGGCCTCGCTGTTAAATAGTTGTAATTTCTTTAAATAGTGATTGGAGACTAGTTTATTGTTGTTGACTTTATCAAATCATTGCAGTAAATATATTGCTCTACAAATATGTCTACTGAGCGGGAAGAAAGATATAGAAGGAGAAATGTTGAGAGAGAATTAGATGAAATAAGGAGAGCAAGATCATTAATAGAGCAGAGAGGTCGTCGTCAGTTATTAAATGACGTTCCCTCAACCACGGCTTAGAATTATTATGTACAGCAATCTACAGTAAGCATGCCTTCACGTGAGTCTGACGTACTTCTGCAAGAGGACCATGTCGACGATGATTTAAGGCAATTTCTTGAACAGTCTAGAAACGAGCTTTGACGTAGAATTAAAAGTCTAAGTTCCGGCGTAGATGATTTAACAACCGTCTACGAATATGTTTGTGAAACGCCAAACGCTCAAACGAAAAGCCTATACAACACTCGATTGTCGCGGTCTTTGATATACGAGACATGGATCAACAGCATCACGCCATAGAACAAGATGCAGTTCGGGTAAGACCGCTAGGAAAAGAATCGGAATTGAAGCGGAAGCTGCTTGAAGTTGAAGAAAGAGAAGCAGCCCAAAGACAAAGGGAGAGAGAAATAGACAGACGTCTTGAAGAAAGAGAAAAAGCATTGCAGCGGCGGGACAGCGCCATATTACAAAATACCATGAGAGAGATGAAATGCTGTTGGACAGAGAAATGAAATTGCGCATTATGTAAGAAGAATTGATGGAAAAGATGAAGCAGTTTGAATTGATGAAGCAGCGAATGGACATGCAAGAATCAAGAATTTTCTCAGAGAGACAGCCCGTTTATAAGCGTGAAATGAATGATTAATATTAATAGAGCACATATACCGAAAACAATTAAACATGCAGCGAAATCAAAAGTTTCGAAAAGAGAATCGCAGCATTAGAAAGAGCAAAGTCGTTGCTATGTGACAAGAGAGATACGTACGATGCTACGGAAAACTGGAAGGATACTTCAGACCTCCAACTGAATATTAGTTTGTTTTCTGGTGAGCTTCCGGTACCGAAAGATGAATACTCGTTTGAAGATTTCAAGCTAGAGATTGACAGTATCAAACTTATTTATTCCGAGCATGTTTTTAAACAGAATTTTTAAGGAGAGCGCTAAAGGAACAAGCAAAGAAGATGTGACATATGCAAATGTTAGTGACATTATTAATGAATTACAGGAAAATATCCGCAATGTAGCAAGTACGGACACGTTACTGTCGAAATTTTTGCTAGCAGAACAGTCTGTAACTGAGACTATAGCACAATTGGGCTTACGGCTTGAAGAATTACTGATGAAGCAGAGAAGAAAGCAACGAAACGTGAACGATTCTGGAGAGGTCTTCGAGACGAAGATTTGAAGAACGCCACTCGAGTGCATTTTGAAAGCAATATCTCCTATGAAGAGTTGAGAATTAAAGTGCGAGAGGAGGAATTTGAGTTGCAACTCCAGAAAGAGAAAGCTAACAAAACCAGATCCGGAAAGGTTCTACAGTTTGTCATTGAAACGACCAGTCACAGCGACCAGATGTTAAAAGATATGATGGCGAAAATTGAAAGTTTGAATAAGACAATTGAAGACATGAAAAAAGATCAAGCCCAAGGGAAATCAACAATCAACAATATGAAAGAGGTGACTATCAGGATAGATACCAGAGAAATGGCGGCCGAGTATATCGAAATGAAACGCAGGAACAAAACGCAGCCAATAACCAGGATTTAAACGCCTAAACGTTGTTGTTGAGGGTCGAAAGAGCGATGTTGTTGATACAGACCCAAAAACGTCAAAATATAATTTGTTTGACAGATTGATTGGAGCACCAAACGAAACTAATGTTATAATAAATGATATTCAGACCAGAGCGCCCGTTGACAGTGGTTCTTTGGTGACTACAGTATGCAGTACATTCTTCGAGCAGCTGGATCCCAAACCACAGATTCCTACGCCTGACGAGTTACAGTTGAGCAATTGGCAAACGGTTCAGAAATTCCTTATAGCGGATATGTTGAGCTGAAAATTAAGATTCCGCATATTGATGTGCAAGAATTGCATATACCGGCGTTAATTGTGCCTGACACGGAATATACTTTGAGCGTCCCGGTCATTATAGGCACTAACGCTATTCGATATTTGAAGAATACAGATATTAAGATACTACCGGAAGAATGGAAATCAGCATTTGTGGCTTCCCAGTATACCGAAACACTCGGAACTGTCATCTCTACGAACACAAGAGATATTCACTTAGAGCCATTTCAAACTTTAACGCTGTCCGGATTTGTCAGAAAGAAATCAGATGATGCGCATGCGCTGACGGAACAGTCAGAAATGGCATCTAGTAGAATCGGCGTATGTCCGCGAGTTGTGAGACTAGACACAGGCGGTTCTACAGCAAGAGGTCCTGTGCGAATCTTCAATATGTCAGCTAAAACATTGAAAATAGCCCCGAAATCGACACTTTGTGAATTGCATAGTGCAAAAGTGTTAAGGTCATGGTCACCTGAACCGAATGATAAAAAGGCAAATACAATAATTTCTGAGAAACCATCACTATCACGAGATGAGCTTTTCGACAACCTTAAAATTGACCTTAGCCATCTTGAATCCGATCAACAGGAGCAGCTAAAAGATACATTTTACAAATTCCATGATGTTTTTTCACAAGGACCGCTTAATTTAGGCAGTACCGATGTCGTCAAACATAAAGTTAAGTTGGAAAACAAGGAGCCATTTCAGGAACCATACAGGACAATACCACCAGGCTTAATGCACGAAGTTCGAGAGCATATTCAAGAGATGCTTGATATGGGAGCCATACGTCCCTCCCACAGCCCTTACTCATCAAATGTAGTTGTAGTCAGGAAGAAGGACGGCACCATTAGAATGTGTATTGATTACCGGAAGTTGAACGCACGTACGCATACAGATGCTTATGCACTTCCGCGTATCGACGATACACTTCATTTGCTGTCAGGATTACGATATTTCACTAAGCTAGACCTACAATCGGGGTACTGGCAGGTGGAAATGGAAGAAACCGATAAAGAGAAGACGGCATTTGGGGTTGGCAACCTTGGGTTTTTCGAATGCAACCGGATGCCGTTCGGGCTCTGCAATGCCCCCGCGACATTTCAACGCTTGATGGAGAGCGTTATGGTAGAAATGAACCTTAAGGAATGCTTAATATATTTGGATGACGTCATGATTTTCTCCAGTCCGTTTTCCGGCCATATTCAAAGGCTACGTTCCACTTTACTGCGCCTCCCAACAAATGGATTGAAACTTAAAGCATCCAAGTGTGAATTATTGAAAGATGAAGTAGTTTATCTAGGCCATGTTGTATCCAAAGACGGAATTAAGACCGATCCGGCAAAAAGAACAACAGAAGCTATCAAAAACTGGCCTATTCCTAAAACACCGAAAGAAGTAAGAAGTTTTCTAGGTTTCGCAGGATATTACCGAAAGTTTGTAGCCGGCTTCCATTGTAAGACCGCTAAATGACTTACTTGTTGGTAATTTTTCCACTTTCAAGTCAAAGACGTCACGAAAGGTCCCTTTTCTCTGGGGTGACTCCCACCAGAAAGCCTTTGACACAATAATAACATATCTAACTTCTGCACCCGTGTTAGCGTACGCCGACTACACCAAAGGTTCAAACTCCATACCGATACTTCAAACAGTGGACTGGGCGCAGTCCTATACCAGGAACACGACGGCAAAGACAGGGTGAGTGCATACGCATGTCGGAGTCTCAAACCGTCAGAGCGTCATTATCATTCCAGCAAGTTGGAATTTTTAGCTCTAAAATAGGCGATAACCAACAAATTAAACGATTATTTGTATGGAGTACCATTTGAGGTTTATACTGACAACAACCTGCTTACATATGTGCAAAGCATAGCAAAGTTAGATGCTTGCGGGCAACGATGAGTCGCAAAACTCGCGAACTACAATTTTACTATTCAGTACAGAGCAGGAAAACAGAATATAGACGCAGACGCCTTATCACGGCTACCATCACTGGAGTCGAAATTTAACAAACCGTCTATTTATTGTGACGTAATACATGCCGTTTTAGAGGCGCATGTTGTTTCTGACTGTGAGATACTGACGCCGACGAACATTGACGACACTCCACAAATCTTAAAGACTGAAGATTGGGTCAAAGGCTAAGAGAGGGATCCCATATTGGCAAAAGTTCGACAATATGTAGCACGTTCCATGCCCGATACAGCACAGAAAGATGTTCAACGGTACATCAGCGTACTAAAGCAATTGCGCTTAGAAGACGGAGTACTCTATCACGATGCTACCGTCAATGGAAATCGCATTCAGCAACTAGTACTGCCGAAGGGCGTACAACGTACAATGTTTTAAGCCCTTCGTGACGATCTGGGACATCAAGGTCGGGATCGAACCATAAGCCTAATGAAAGAACGCTTCTTTTGGCCAGGCATGGTGTCAGACGTTACACAGTGGGTGAGAGAGTGTGATCGCTGTATTCGCCGGAAACAAACACATAGTCGTGCGACGGGTTTAGTTAACATCAATTCATCAGCACAAATGGAGCTGGTATGTATAGATTATTTGTCGCTCGAAGTTTCAAAGGGTGGCTTTGAAAATGTGTTAGTGATAACAGACCATTTTTCACGCTACGCACAGGCAATACCGGCCCGAAATCAGACAGCACGCACAACCGCCCGTATGTTATTTGATTACTTTTTTGTACATTACGGATTTCCAGAGAAAGTACATAGTGATAGAGGCCAAAATGTCATGTCACGTGTTATACAGCGTCTTAGTAGAATTGCAGGCATAGAGCGCACGCACACAACTCCCACCATCCACAGGGTAACGGACAATGTGAAAGATTTAACCAGACGTTATTAAATTTACTGGGCACACAACCAAATGAACAAAAGAATAACTGGAAGAGCGCTATTCCACAATTGGTGCATGCATATAATTGCACTTTTCATGAATCCACGGATTTTTCTCCACATCAGCTGATGTTTGGACGACGGCCCCGGCTAGCAGTCGATGCGGTCCTAGGTTTGAATAGGCAGGAAATCATTGGTGTGTCCCCGTTTGATTATATGCGCCAGATGGAGTGCAATTTGCTAAAATCATATCAACTGGCAAATAAAAATGCAAATCTGCGGAATCACCGCGCAAGAATCAATATGATCGTCGTGTAAGAGAATATAAACTTGTTGCAGGCGATAGAGATTTGATTTTTCGCAATTTAGGTTTGAAAGGAAAACATAAATTGACCGATATCTGGAGTTAGGAGGTTTATAAGATTTTGAACCAATCTGACCCCAGTATCCCAGTTTATCGTGTCGCAAAAGAACATGACAAGTCTTGTGTAAAAACTTTACACCGCAATAATTTACTTGCCATGATACATTTGCCGATTTCAGATTCCGAACAGTCAGATGATACTAGCCAGAGTTCAGAGCATGACAGATGTTCATACAGTTCTGAGTCAGATGTCGACTCTTCATCAGAGAGCACTTCCGGTACGCAGCCATATCGGCCACCGCACCGAAGAAGAGCGGGCGAACCGGGTGTACTACCCAGGCGTTCCCAACCGGAGATCGCCAGCGTGGCAGCGCTCAGGAGATTATTTAACTTAATGTCACTGATTCATGAACTAGAAATCAAGTTAATGCGTGGGAGTGAGTGTACATTCAATGACAGGTAGATTTATGGAAGTGTTATCGTTTATTATGTTGTTTGTTTTTAAGTATTTGCTGTATTTGTACAAACTGATATGAAACACCGTATTTAGATAATTCACGTCATGTCATGTACTGTACATTATATACTTTGTGAGGAAGCTGAATTTTCATTTGTCATTTATTAACATTAGAACTGTAAATGTTTAATGATAGTACTGTATGATAAATATGGTTTTTGATAAATATTTTTTTATTTATCATGTTTAAGTACATTCAATTTTAAACCGTAAATTAGGTCTGGTTATAATACTCAATGTTGATATAATTATCATTTTGCATTAATGATGATGTTAATAATTTTACAGATACCTGTATTTGTGCTTATTTATTGTAGATTGAAATTAAGTTTCGACATAATTTATTTTAATTAATTTAGAGGACACATCTGTATGGAGGAGGGAATATTTTGCAGCGATAATATTTTATATTATTATCATGGAATTATTAATTGTAAAATAAATTGATAGAAATGTACGTTGTTATGTTTGTTCACTTAAAATCCCATGTTTTCAATTCTTTCAATAATTATTAGTAGCAGTGACCAGTAGTCAATAGTTTAGAGTAAAGTAGTTCAATCAGCGTAATTCGTTCTGTTACCACCAACTTATCCATGTTTCACTTCAAATCAGTTCGAGTTCACCATTTTGCACGATTTTCTTTTTATATGCAAATTTAAAATGACCATTGGCGATTTTCTGAAGTACAGAGAATCACGTTTTCATGCCATTCGTTGTTCTTCCTGACATCTATACAGATGTTTATTTATAATTTTACATTATAAATAATTATATTATTTACAGGCAATTATATTTAGCTTATAATTTATATGCCGCGTTTGTATTACGGTATTACTTGTAATATCTTCTATTTGTGTGTACTTTTTTATTTTGATATTTGTATTTATTTTCTTTGTATTTTTCTATTGTTATGTATTCGGTACTTCGATATATTTAAGGAGGATTCGTTGTTCTTCGTTACATCTATACACATGTTTATTTATAATTTTATATTATAAATAATTACATTATTTACAGCCTTTGCACGAGTTATTGTTTTCCCGAACTCCGTCGCTTGAACGTTAACCCATACCCAACCCCGGCAACAAATCGCTAGTGTTTATTGCAAAGTGTACTCGTTTGACATGGCACCGCACAATACAACACAAAAAAACAAGTTCACCTCTGTTATGCTATATTTTGGAAACTGACAGTACAATAATGAGTGTGAAAAGAATCAAGTTTATAAACTATGGCACGTATTAACGTCATGACGCAGCAAAAGACAAGGTTTGCCACAGGATGTGACATATGCCCCCGAAGCATATGCTTGTCAGAGGAAGGCAACACAATGTCAGTTACATGTTGCAAAAATGATGTTTCGTACAAAAAGAGTTATGGTCCTTATACTCTGCACTTCCTCTCAACCACTATTAATTTAATATATTTGGTTTTATTTTAATTCACATCAATACTCCTGGAGTTATGCACTGCACAAGAAAATTAACTGAAGGGTATTAACTCCATAAATATTGAAGACAGAGTTATTGTCCTTGTACTCTGCTCTTCCTCTCAATGTCCTGTAACACTATATGTGGTGTTATTTTAAATTCCTTAATACTAATGTAGTAATTAGTTGCACAAAAGAAGAAAAAGGACAATAACTAGGTAAATATTAAAAATAAGTATTGGTCCTTGTACTCTGCACGTTCTCTTAACGTCTTCTATCAATATATGTGGTTTAATTAAAATACCTTCAATACTAATGGAGTTATGGTTCTTGTACTCTGCACTTTCTCTCATTGTCCTGTATCATTAAATTAAATTTCATTTGAATTCCTTCAATTATAATGGAGCTATTCTCCGCACAAAAAAGTTAACAAAAGGCAATAACTCCTTATTATTGAAGAAACAGTTATGGTCCTTGTACTCTGCACTTCCTCTCAATGTCCACTACCATTCTATAAATTCTTTTCATTTCATTTCATTTCTTTAATACTAATAGAAGAATGCTCCTCACACGAAAATAAAACAAAGGGCAATAATTCTATAAATACTGAAGAAAGAGTTGTGAGCCTTGTGCTCTGCACTTCCTCTCATTGTCTTCAATCATTGTATGAAGTTTCATGTGAGTTTTTTCAACTTATTGAGTTGTGCTCGGCACAAGAAAATAAAACAAAGGGCAATAACACAGTAAATATTGCAGAAAGGTCCTAGTACTCTGCACTTCCTCTGATTGTTCTCTATCATTACATGAAGTTTTATTAAATCCCTTTAATATTAATGGAGTTATGCTCCGCAAAAGAAAATAAAACAAAGACAATAACTCCGTAAATATTGAAGAAAGAGTTATGGTCCTTGTGCTCTGCATCTCCTCTCATTGTCCTCTTTCATTATATGAAGTTTGATTAGAAAATCTTCAATTCTAATGAAGTTATGCTCTGCACAAGAAAATTAATTCTTCACATAAGGAAATATTGTTAAATGAATATGTCAGGCAAATTTTACAAATTAACATTGTCAGAAAATGATAGCGGGAATGAATGAAAATTAATACATATCAGACACGTATACACAGTTATGTTAAATAATGTACTATATGTATCATTAGTATTGCAGATGGTGTATTCATGCTGCGCAAATGAAGTTAATGTTACATGAATAACATTTCAACGAATTACAAGACTTCTTGCACCACATTTTACTTACAGAAAGATGATTAACACGTATAGATCGAATAACTGTTACTGGAGACGTTGATAGAGAGTTGCAATTATAAATAATTCTTGATAAAATGCAACCACAATTCAAATATAAATTAACATTATTTTTTTATATAAAAATGCAATTGAATACTGTCTGTTGTAAAAAGAAAATTAATTTTACTGTGAGAGAATATGTTGTTCGAATAAATTATTTTTGGGCCAGGAGTAATGTTTACGATATACAAGTTCAAAGTATTTAGTAAAAATTTTGGCTTTTCGGCTCCGGGTCAAAGTAACCCGTGAACACATTGACACTGCTAGTGTACTGTTGCATGTGATAGTTTCGATATCAACAAATTGTTAGTGTTGTTTGGTTAAATGTGTATTAAAAATAAAAAAGGTAATTAAATAACTTATATGCCTTTCGTAAATTATTAATTTATTTATTATCATTATTAGATGGACAGAGCTTCTCTAAATATGCAACTACTATACCCATCTGATCTAATTTCTTAAGTCAAAACGGTGGTAATTTGATTTTACAAAGCATAACACACTGTTTTAATATAATTGGAAAGTTGAATAATCGGAAAAGGTGCGACTTATACACAAGATAATACGGTAAAATGAAGAAAAATTAACAATGTCACCACGGACGGTTAATAAAAGATAAATGACAATTTACACAGTCCAACAACAACTGGTCACCGGACCTGTAGTCCTTGAAGACAACCGGTACGGGCGAAAAATCACTGGTCACGAACCTACGCGTTCAGGTCGAACCCTGATTCTTATCATGACATGCAATTAGTAAAATTTTTCATACTTATGTTCAGTTGTAGAGTGCATGTCGAAGATATATTTATAAGTTTATTTTAACCGCGTATGTAAACAATTATGTTAATTTTAATCCCCCCAAAGTATGCAACAGTTATTGGTATACATTAAACCATTGTTGTAAGTTTGCATTCCCTAAAATTAGAAAATTTGCCCAGTTCTATTGGCATATAATTTTTCCGCTGCATAATTATAGCAAGAAATCTAGGTCAAAGTGATTTTAGACATCTACGCCGAAAAAAAACGTGCCATAAATTACGTTAACTGTTTTAATGTTCATAGTGCGTAAATTGTTCATGTGCCGTTAACTGTCAAGTTTATTTATAACGCGAAATGCGCAAAGTAGTTCAAAGCAAATTTAATCGATTCAACTTGAAAGACAAGATATTTTACTAATTTAACAACTTAAACCTGTGTAAATATTTCAATTCAATAAATATACATACGTTCACCAGCCCTATTAAAATACACTTGCTTTAGTTTTTGCCGCATTTATATTTGACAACCAGGGCCCAGTTGCTCAAAACTTTAACGGACAATTAAGCTAAGAGCCGTTAACTTTTGGATGAGGTTTTTGATGTAAATTAAATGTTAAAATTTTAAAATTTGCATTTATTTTAAATAAATTGATATGCTCAAATAATTGTCAAATGCTTCATAAGCGAGATGCTTTTAATATTAGTTTTATTTACATCTAAAGTTAACAGGCCGTTAGCTTAACCGGCCGTTAAAGTTTTGAGCAACTGGGCCCAGATGCTCGCTCCTCTTTAAAGGTTTCATTTAATACTTTCTAGTAATTTATAAATACAATTAAATCAAAATAATTATTAGCAGTCAAAAGTTTATTTTTTCATCATTAAATGGACCTTTTCACAAATTGGCAAATTTAAATTTTATAAAGCTTTTGTCACATGTTCAAAACACTTAAATAAAAAGATACATATACTAAATATAAATAACACTCCTGACGCAGAAACATTATACAAATATCATATGGCAGCGTGTGTGACATTGATATTGTCACCCGAGGGCGGAATGTCACCAAAAAAGGTAACACATGCTTAATTCTGTCCATCAAGATTGAAATATGCCTAAATCTTCTTTTATCTTTCGAAATACTTGCAAACCATTTCTCTGACAGACAGTTAATTTTGAAGAGAATCGCCTGTTTACACATTGAATCACGACAAGGGAGGCAATCTTTTCATGATGTGGCTAAAAAACTGACGCAGTTACTTGCCCTTATGTGACATTCAAAATGCTAGCGCGGTCACATGACCTGACAGTCACTTTCGCTTGGTCACGTGTCAAAAAGGTTGAAATGTTTTTGACAGTCAAAATATCTCTTTCTCGGGTAATGAGTCAGTCACACATTCCAGATTTTTACTGCCGTTCTTGAGCCGACAGCGTTCCGAATCAAAAGTCGGGACAATATTTTGAGATTCGGTTCTCGAAATAAATTTTTTGATCGAATATGTCCCGACAGAATCCAGACAGCGTTTTGACAGAGTCCCGACAGCGTCCCGATTCTCCCGACTGCGATCCTACACTTTCCCGACAGTTTCCTGACAGTGTCCCGACAGTGTTCCGACATTCCCGACTGTTCGATTATTTGTATCGTTGCGCTATCGGGACGCTGTCGGGAGCCATAATCAGGAATTTGTGACTGCCGCAATACTCCAGACGTGATATTTCTATATAATTTATAATGCATTATTAATCCAGTTCCACAAGACATTGCCCCGAAAACGTCCCGACACTGTCCCGAATTTGAACCGATACAGCCGAATCTATCCCGACAATCCAATTTTCGGCTGAGTCTCCCGAATGTTAAGGGAAAACCTCAACTGTCGGGAGTGCTTTGCCGATCACGCCGAACATGACCCGATAATTCCCGATTCTTAGGACAGCGTACCTCCGCCACCTCCAGACTGCGTCTCTACATTGCCGACTTTTAAAAATAATTTATATCATAGCGCCCTCCGGAAGCTATCGGGAGCCATAATCGGGAATGTGTGAATGAGGCTTAATGGGAATTTATCATTGTAGACAAAAGTGAAATGTAATAAATTAGAAATGAAGCGCCGTTAATGACACAATCATTATTCGGAATTGATAAAATTATAACGCGTTTTGAACGAAAAGCGATTGGATAAGAATACCACTTTTCTTGTTGTTGTTATTTTTGAAAAACATGCGTTACAAAGAGTTACATATACAAGTCAATATATTTATATCGCATAGGCATTTTAATAGACAAGTGGTATGCCCTCATAATCGTATGAATGCTTCATCACCGGCGTAGTAATATCTGTGTATCCTATTTTTATGCAAATTATATTTTGACATGTTATTCATATTTACATGAACTAAGATGTCTCATATTGTTAAATGTGAAACTTTTTTGCATTTATTGTTAACGTTTGATTAAATGTTTTAATTATTAATATACATGAACATTTTGTTGCAGTTGTACTTCTATAATTTGACCAATATGTTAACTTTGGTAAATACGATTCTGTCATGCAAGGTCTACAAGTGTTATTATAAAAACCGTCATTTCGCTAGTATGTTATATATATGTTATGTTTTAGCTCACTTGAGCACAACGTGCTCATGGTAAGCTTTTATGATCGCCTTTTGTCCGTCGTACGTCGTCAACAATTACCTAGTTAACACTCTAGAGGCCACATTTATTTGGCCAATCTTCATGAAACTTGGTAAGAACATTTGTCTTAATAATATCTCGACCGATTTCGAATCTGGGTCATGTGGGGTCAAGACTAGGTTACTAGGTCCAATTCAAGAAAATGCTTGTTTACACTCAAGAAGCCACATTTTTTGCTCAATCTTCATGAAACTTTGTGAGAACATTTCTCTTAATAATATTTTGGCCGAGTTCGAATCTAGGTCATGTAGGGTCTAAAACTAGGTCACTAGGTTAAATTGAAGAAAAAGCTTGTTAACACTCCAGAAATCACATTGTGTGCCCTATCTTCATGAAACTTTGTCAGAACATTTGTCCCTATGACATCTCGGTCGAATTTGAATCTGGGTCATGTGGGGGTCACTTGGTAAAATTCAATAAAAAGCTGGTTAACACGCTAGAAGTCGTATATTTCGCTCAATATTCATAAAACTTGGTCAGAACATTTGTCCTAATGATATCTCGGCCGAGTTTGAATCTGGGTCAGGTGGGGTCAAAAACAAGGTCAGTAGGTCAAATTGAAGAAAAAGATTGTTAACACCCTAGAAGTCACATTTTGAGCCGAATCTTTCTGAAACTTGGTCAGAACATTAGTCTTAATGATAACTCTGGCGAATATGAATCTTAGTCAGGTGGGGTCAATAACTAAATCACTAGGTTAAGTTGCAGAAAAAGCTAGTTTACACCATAGAAGTCACCTTTTTTGCCCAATTAACATGAAACTTGCTCAGAACAGTTGTTCTGATGATATCTCGGCCGAGCTCAAAAATGGTTCCGCTCCGTAGAAAAATATAGCCGCCAAGGGCCGGGGCAGTTTTCTTTATTTGGCTATAGAAAAAGCATTAAAACACTCTGGAAGTCACATTGTTTGCCCAATCAACATGAAACTTGCTCAGAATCTTTGTACTTATGATATCTCGGCTGAGTTTGAAAATGGTTCTGCTCCGTTGAAAAACATACCCGCCAGGGGGCTGGGCAGTTTTCCTTATTTGGCTATTGAAAGAGCTTGTGAACATTTTAGTAGTCACATTTTGCCAAATTAACATGAAACTTGCTCAGGACCTTTGTCCTTATGATGCCTTGGCTGAGTTTGATAATGGTTCCACTCTGCCGAAAAACATGGCCGTCATGGGGCGGGGCAGTTTTCCTTATATGGGTATAATATAAACTTAAATAAGCTTGTGAACACTCTAAAGGCCACATTTATTGCCCAATCTTCATGATAAGTTCGAAACTGGGTCAAGTAGGGAAAAGTAGCCTCTCAGGTGAGCAACATAGGGCCTGTTGGCCCTGTTGTTTTTAAGTTAACATTACTTATCTTAGAAGCGACCACAGACACTTTTCATGACGAAACGTAGGTGAACATAGCTTTAAAATAGATTTGATTTAACTTGGGGTATCTATTCGGTCTGCATGTAGATCGTCTTATTTATTGTGTATTTATATAAAAATTGACAATGATGGATTGATACAGATCTACAATAAAAAATACATTTTTATATTTTTATTAAAACGTTAACCTTTCCAAGACAAGTTATGTTGAGGCAAAGCAAAATAGCAAGTACATAGATTACACATTATCACTTGTATTCCGTAAATCAAGATGGCGTCTAGACGCACGACTCGTTATTGAGCAACAAAATAACAACGATATTTATGGCAAAAGAACGGAACTTTTAAATCTTATTTGGTAAGGATTCACCCCAAAACGAAAACGAAATCTGCAAACATCACAAGAACTTTTATAGTGTAGCAGTTGGGCACACAATTGGCATTTTGAATGATTGGAGCACGTGCGAGAAAAAAGTGCACAAATTCCCAAACGCTGTGTTCAAGGGTTTGGAAACATTAATCGAGACAATTCACTTCCTTATCACATGTTATGCGTTCATCACTTTTGTGACATTTCAGTCTACATTGACCCTGAAAATGACGAACCTGTTGGATAATTTGTCAGTTCATATGTGTCCAAATGTTAGTGTGCCCAATCAAAGGAGCAATCAAAAGACACGTCTATAGACATCTTGTCCCCATTATGCAGCATTCTGATGTGAACCACAACATACACAAAAAATAGACGAAACGGCACCAAAGAAAAATGAGCATTCATGTAGCTTTTGCCTGAATGTAGCAAACACTGAAGTCATCGAAAGTAATAACTGCAAAAGTTGGTGCCACTTTAGATGCACTAAGCTTCCAGGATATGTTTTGTTTACTTTGCAGAATTCCAACAGGTAGTATACTTGTGAATCATGTTTAAATGTCCCCGAAGAACTTAAGGATACATATATATTCACTGGTGGAACAGTCGCTACACCATATTCAGCATCAACGATAAAAAGTTACCAAAGATTTTATTTTTGTATTTTGGTCGGTAAGATGTGCATTAGAAAAAAGTTCTGCAAAGTTTTATTTTTATTAACATATTTCTTGACTGCTGCTTTAAGATACATTCGTTGACTGCAACACATAATTGATGCATTTTGCTGATACTGATACTATTGAGATTGTTTTTACATTACTGAATTTAATCATTTAGTATGCAATTTCTATAGCTTTTTGCTATTTTTTTTGTGAGAAAACTTATATTTGAAACACATGGGGTAAATAAATATTGCTTTGATAAGTACATTTTTAAAGATTATATATTTTTGATACAGTAATATATAATAGATTTCAAATATGGTGCTGTGATTTCAACTTTAGTGTTATAGACAAAGGGGAAGTAAACCCAGCATACGCAATAGTTGCACATAGCACAGTAGAGTTGTCTTTTTTGGTCACATTAAGTTTAAAATATTTTGTTTTTTTCATGACTTACCAGATGTATTTTCTGATGAGTATGATCACATCTTGTTAAACAGCATAGCTGTCGAGCTATCTAGCTGTCTTCGTTATGCAGATGATTTAATCTTGTTATCCTCAACCCAAGAGGGTTTACAAAGTTGTTCAGATAAATTATCTTATTATTATGAGGAAGATTGTTTAAAAGTTAACCTGAGTAAAACTAATGTGTCAGTCTTCTGCAGAGGGAAACCTCTAACCACAGATGGATATTATATATCTCATTTGATATTACAAGTGAACACATATAAATACATTGGAATTGTATTTTCTTCCAATGGTTTATACAGTGTATGCCAAGGAGATTTGTAAAGAAGAGCTTCACGAGCATATTTTAAGTTATTTAAATGTCTATCATGTACAGGAGCAAGTGTTAATAGTTGTATACATTTATTTGATCATACTATTAAACCTATACTGTTGTACTCATGCGAAATATGGGGTTGCATTGACTACAGGATTATCAAAAAAAGGTTACAGCCTTGATATGTCGTTTTGTAAATAAATTACCATGTGACAAGTTACACCTTAAATCATTGAAATACATTTTTGGTGTTAATAAAAAGGCTACAAATGACGCAGTTCTTGGTGAAACTGGTCGTTGTCCACTGTATGTTGATATATTATGTCAATCTGTTAATTATTACCATGGACGTTTAGCGCCTTACTGACCGCCATTGTTGTCACTAGCTTTTAAATAAAGCTTTTGCTTGCATGAGCTAGGTAAAAGCAGTTGGGTATATGTCTTACTGTCTTATTATAAATAATAATACTGGTAAAGTACGAACTTTATTATGTTTATATCTAAACACATTTTTGAGTATGAAAAGTATTGTATATTATCAAAGATATTAGAATGAGATTTTGTTGAAAAGAAATTCGAATAAGTGCTCATAGATTTCAAATATATTGTGGTCTTTACAATAACACTCCAGTTTCTGATAGACCGTGTAAAGTAAAAAAAATATACTATATGTAAAACTAAAGATGAGTTCCATTTTATGTTTGAATGTTCTCACTATGAAGTATCAATAATTAAAGTTTTCAATAATAATTCTGTAAAATGTAAGAATTTCGATTTATTGTCCTGTAAAGATAAATGTGTATATTTGTTGAGCATTGACGATGAGTACACAATTAAGACCACTGCTGCTTTTCTATTTAAAGACGTTCGCAACAAAAAGAAAATAATTTGGTTAATTTCTCCTGTTGCTTCATTTTTTCTTTATTGTACAAAGGTTACAATATACTAATTTCATCTTTAATGTCCATTCAAGTTACGCATGCGCAAATAAATTCCTTCTTTGTTACAAATACATTATTCAAAGTTTGATCTCAATTTTCACCATGACCAAGCTACTTTCCAATATATCACCATACATTGATGGAAAGATAAGGTCATAACCTTTCGAAAAAAACATGTCAAAAAATTCTATACGTTGTAATTCAAAATATTTACCTTAGAAAAACACACAGGTTTTGACGGGCATGGAGGCTGCCATTTTGCTTATTGCTTACATATATACCTTTAAAATGATACCAAAACATCATTTAAACTGTATTTTACAAATTCTATGCATCCTGCACAGCACCATATTTGCTTATTATCTAACTGACAGCATGTAACCCTGATGATGTGACATCCGTTATGGGGTTATTAGACCTTCAAAATAAATATTTTGAATAGTAAAAGTTCATAAAGCATATATAATAATCAAAAATACAATATGCAATGTATTTCCAAACAAATTTAGTTCAGAAATGATCCATTAAATATCTTCATTCTATTGATACGTTATTTATGTATGTTAAAACGAAACAGGAAAACGGCTACACAGGTACCCTATATGAATCCAATATTTCCCAAACAAGTTCGGTGAGCCATTCTTTTTATTAATGTTTTGGTGTAAGTATACATTGGTGCATGTCTGTGTGAAATTTTAAGAAAATCTGTCGTTTGGAACAAAATATGCATATGATAAAAATGAAGTTTCAGAAAGCATTATTAGTTCCCATTTGACACACTTAAATTCATTATTTAAGCAGTAAATGTAGGTGAAATGTTTTTATTATCAACATACACATATATATAGCCAAACAAAGCATGTACAAACATATCAGTTGAAAGAACCATAACCTCGTTTGAAAAATAACTTTTCTATATACTTAAAACATTGATAAAAATCCAAACTGATAAAGGGGCTTCGACAGGTACCGTATTCAAAACCCAATATTTCCGGAACAAGGTCGCGGACCCCTATTTTTTAAGACTGTTTTAGTTTCAGTATCCTCGTTAAGTGTCCATTACAAGTCATTTGTTAAATGATAACAGTAGATAAAGCGCGTTTTATCATTAAACTGCAATTGTATATTACCAAACGAAACATTAAAAAAAGATGCATTTAAAAATCTCCATCTTTGCTTAAATATAAACGCTTTATGTTGTTCAACATGCTAAGTAACACAAACTGAAAAAAGGCTTCGACAAGTACCGTATTCAAAATTCAATATTTTCGGAAAAAGGCCGATGACCCCTATTTTTTAAGAATGTTTTAGTTTTAGGATACATTGATGCATGTTTTGCCAAGTTTTAAGAAGAAAATCTGTCTTTGGAAAAAATTGAAGAAAATTGTTGCGAACGTCTTTAATTGTTACAACATGAGACTTTTATAACAGTCTGTGTAATAAAAACGGGTCGTTTTGTAATACTTGTATTACTAATTTACTACATGTATAGTATTCATTAGATGAATCTATTACAGTTGATATGTTAATTAATGTTTGCATTATAATAATTTAAATAACATGTTATATTTAAAGTTTATTGTGTTTATCAATAAGAATAAAGCCTTCGTTTTGTTACAAGATTTGTTTGTTATACCAGTATTATGTGATTTATATGCCAGGATTGGCCCGTGATTGGAAATACATTCTATTCTATTCTATTCTATTCTATTCTATTCTATTCTATTCTATTCTATTCTATTCTATTCTATTCTATTATATATTATTCTATTTTATTCCATTCTATTCTATTCTATTCTATTCTACTCTGTTCTATTTTGGTCTGGTCTGGTCTGGTCTGGTCTGCATGCTTTGCTGGCTAAGTGTGTAATAATATTTAATGAGAATTAATCTTATTCAAAACAGTTATCTTACCGGTGTAAGGGCCCTGGAAATTTGTGGAGGGTGCCCTATAATTATCACACTGTCTATCATCTGTCCACAGTTTTCATGGTTTTCCTTCATAACTTCAAAAGCGTTTAAGATAAATCTCATTAGGAAGAATGCAGTGCACAAAAACCATTACTAACACTTAAAAATTCTGGAGTTATTCCCCAATGTTAATTTGTCATACGTCGTTTTGCCTGGAGCATAACTCTTACGAATTTAAGAGGTATTAACTTGAAACTTCGTAGGTAGATAGATCTCATTAAAGAAAAGCGCAGTACACAAGACCCTTTAATCTGCACTTAATAATTTTGGAGTTATTGCCCTTTTTCATACTTTATTTTTGTAATGGAAATATATTGACAATTCCGTGTAAACACAACTCCCACAGTTTCCAATGGATTTTCTTGAAACTTGAGTTTGTTGGTGAGGTAAATATGTAGTTTTTCAGAAAAGGATTAAAAAATTTCCTCTTTATTCGCAAGTTATGGCCCTTTGATTATTTCTCCTGTATGGAATATATAGGGAAAATTCATTGTGAACGCAACTCTTCTTACATTATTCTACGGATTATCTTGAAAAAAGTCTTCATTGTTGAGGGTAATGTGTTGTGAGTACTCTTAAAGTTGGGTTTTTTATTTTTTCTCCTCCATTAGGAAGCTATGGCCCTTTGATTATTTTCCTTTATGGAATACCGGTACATAGGGAAAACGCCTTGTGAACGCAACTCCTCTTACAGATTTTTGTGAAACTTGTCTTCATAGTTGAAGGTAGCATGTAGTTATGCGTTAAGATGGGGTTTTCAATTTTTTCTAAAAAATAAATACATTTTCATTTTCTGGCCGCCACCTTCAAACGTGCTATCATTCAGGGTCCGTTGTCACTTCTGTGAAAAAATGTCTTAGTCTGGAAAAAATAATGATTTGTTTTATGAACAAATATTCAATAATAACTTAAAATGCATTTGAATTTCAAATCTAACAAATGGTTGCGGGCAACCCATGCATTTATAGTGGGTCATTGGTCAATATAAAATTATTTATATACGGGTAACTGAGGTTAAACAAATGGCTGCAGTGAATGTGATAATTTATGAAAAATAATAGTACATATTCGAAAAATAAGATCATAAAAAATAAAGATAATAACCCATGCAAATCTGTTTGGGCTCGTGCATCTAGGAATTTTACAGCAAAAATTTATCATTTTGTTCAGTTGAATTTTTTCTGGATTTACTTACATTGGTTGTCGATACTTGAATATAATATACCTGTAAGCGTAAGCAACAGTGAAGTTAGTTTACTTTATATTAATAACCACTATAGTTGTTCACCATCTCATGAAGCTTATAAAAAATGAAGACATTTAAGTTGCTACTGATCTACCATAAACTATAGTAATTATTGGAAAAATAAATAATGGGAAATATATGCTCAACTCATAAAATACACTTCATGTAATTCAAATAGAACCTTTTGGTATTTATCTTTAGTATAAAAAAGCTTGAAAATGGGATAATTTTCTTAGGACAGCATGATCGACTATTTGCAGTATTTCAGTTGGTACATATTTTAGAAAGTGAAAGTGGCATACATTTGTTGAAATACTTAACTGAGTTAGGGCAATTATTTCATCAAATTATTCCAAGTTTCAAGTGAAAACCTAATGTAGTTAATATCTTGTGTAGTTTTGAAGTTATTAGAGTTTTGAATATAAACTTTTACCAACAATTCTTTGTGAAATAGGGGCATAACTTTATCAAAATGCAAAACGGAGTTATAAGGAGGTTGCCCCAGATTATGGAGTTGAGGACAAAGGCATGTTCTTATTTTCAATTGAATGTAGTTCTGAACTAACAAATGTTTTGAATATAAACTTTCACCAGAAAATCTATGTGAAAATGGGGCACAACTGTATCAAAATATAAAACAGCTATAGGGAATATTTCCCCTGACACTGGAGTTGATGACAAAGGTATATTCCAAGTTTCAAGTGAATAACGTATGCAGTTCTGCAGTTACAAAACTTTTGAATATAAACTTTAACCAGAAAATCTATGTGAAAAAGGGGCATAACTATGTCAAAATACAAAACAGAGTTATAGTATAGGGAATGTTGCCCTGATATTGGAGTTGATGACAAAGGTATATTCCAAGTATCAAGTAAATAACTTATGCAGTTCTTCAGTTACAAAACTGTTTAATATAAACTTTATCCGGAAAATCTATGTGAAAATGGGGCTTAACTCTGTCACAGTACAAAACATAGTGATGGGGAATGTTTCCCCTGATACTGGAGTTGATGCGAAAGATATATTTCAAGTTTCAAGTGAATAACTTATATAGTTTTTAAGTTAGTAGTCTTTTTGATAAAAACTTTAACCAAACTCGGACGCGAACGCCGGGGCGAGTAGGAAAGCTCACCTTTTATTCGAATAGTCGAGCTAAAAATACATCACAAACACGGCCGATATGAAATTTTCACTTGAATTGACAACATTAAATCCAGATAGAGAGTGAAATGCATGTGACAGGGTGTTGTACAGTGTCCTTTGTGATCCCTCTTGCACTGGGTTGCTTAATACTAAATTATGTAATTATACTAGTTTTTTGAGATTGTGCTGAAGCAAAAAATGTTCCAAACTCTGGAACTGTCCATTTATTAGGTAATATTTGATAACTGTTTTAAAGCCTGAGAAGTACCCTGTACCATTTCTGATTCTAGACTTGTCCATAGAAACCATAAGTATATGATACTAGTATAGTTTTTAAATACCGGTAATTACTGGAACGCTGGCATTTTGCTTACAGAAAGCACCTACACAACCAGTGAACATCATGTTCTTCCATCTAGAACATTATTATAACAACAATCAACGTTAACCATGTTTTATTAATGACAAAAACATATAAATAAATAGTTTGTTTTAATTGAATAACACAATAAAGTTTACAAGATATTTTTGCTGTAAGATAGAGAACACCATTTTTGAACATTCATTATTTTGGCAAATGTATTTTTTTATTTCCTAATTTTCCATAATTCTTGAGCATGCCCTTTCAGACATACAGTTCATTATTTTAACTTGCCCACCCCGACAGCTTTTTACTATTCCCTGGCCTTGTGTAATTTAAGTGGGTTATATCAAAGACTGTGGACAACAATATTAAATTAAAGATAATAAAGTAAAACTATTTTTTTTTGTACTTTGTATTGTGTTATTTATAAAATCATTATTGCGTGCTATTTCAAATGCATTTTATTTATCATATACTACTTTTAATTATGTAAGATGCAAAATAAAGGAAATAAGACAAGGGATATTTAAACTAATTTATGACATAAAATGTTACATTTTATAAATTAATGCATAAATCATATTATATGATTATAACTGAGTATAGACATGTATGTTAAAATCA
Organism: Congeria kusceri; assembly: GCA_027627225.1. NCBI lineage: Eukaryota > Metazoa > Mollusca > Bivalvia > Myida > Dreissenidae > Congeria > Congeria kusceri. The sequence goes on from CM051028.1 coordinate 60,530,110, forward strand.
GGGTTTGCGAATCAATTTTCTGTATTGCACACATTGTCACAGAGCATAAACAGGCAAGTGAAGTTTGTTACAGACAATGAAAAGTGACAATTTATGGAAAAAGGACAATTAAGGCTCGAATGTGAGATTTTAAAACAAGACACATTGATTTGAAAATGAGTTCCTTACAATATATTGATCAAATGAAAATATAGTACACATTAAATGATTTACAGGATAGCAATTGCTGTTTCAGTATTTATACATATTATTAAACTATTAAAATAGACATAATTATCCTTCTTTCCTAGGGATTCGGCCACCCCTGTATATTCGGCTACCCCCTGAATAATGGACATTAATATGTTTGCTTTTTTTATATTAAACTTGTGTTAGTTATATGTATTGTGGCAATTCTCTCGCATACATACAGTGTTTAATTGCGAATTTTAGATTTCGGCTTACACACAAATTGAAATATTTGAAGAAATTCTCGGAAATTGTTACACACTAAGAGCGTAATCTAGTGATTTTTGGTAGACAATCATTTTGAAACAGTAATTTGTTGTTTGTTTGTCTAATAAAGAATGCTTTTAATGAATAAGAACAAAATAATTACAAAATTTAAGTGCTTTCCTATCAAAATGAGACTGAATGAAATGATAGGAAACTTCAGAAAAATTCATGGTTGCTAGGGTGCCTTCCTAGGATTGGTCAGTAACCAAGTGAATGGCTGGTCTCAAAACTATCTGGCCTTTATTTTGTAGGAGAGACCTTAAATTTAAAGATGAATGTCTCACTGTCGTAGAAGTTGTGTTCATTTAGGATATACAAGCAATTTAACTTGAAATTTAAGTGGAAAAGAGGCTAATGTAATGTTTTTGAAGCACCCTTTAAATGTAACTAAAATTCAATCTAACACACTGTGTGTAGTGTTAAGTAAGAGGTTGTAATCTTTCCTTTTTAATGGTTTTAACAATAGTACAATGCCTTGTATCCTTTGTTATAAGTTATAACAGCGTCAAATAATGTTGCCTGTTGGTGCGAAATGTTTTAGAGCGAAAGAGTTCATACAGGGATCGAATAATAAGTCCATCAAGCATCTTTCAAATATGAAAATAAATGTAATAACTAGTCCTTACTGATTTAACGTTCCTTGTTTTTCTTTGACCATTGTTTCAAGGCCTTAATCATATTAAGATTTTCAAGTTTCAGTCAACAATCTATCAAGTATCATATCTAGGTCAACTTAAGGGAAAAATCTTCGAAATATTAAACTACAAATTAGACGACCTACGGAACATTTGCTTATGTATGTATAGGTTTAAACAGTATAAATTGCCATGATTAGTCTAACCGTTTTTGTATTAATATTTCGAGCCAGATAACTTGATCACTCACTACGAGATTCCAAGATGGCGTCCTGTTGAGCGTAGTCTAATATCCGGGTCTGTTACCAGATTTTCATTGGTTGAAATATCTTGATATTTCATTCAGTGAAGCAGCTAATAGAAATATTTTGTTAGCGACACCATATTTTGTTAGTGTTAGTAGCACTAACAGCAATTTACCTTTTGTTAGCGCTAGCAGCGGACTAATATGTATAATGAATTTGTACTAGTAGCAACTAACAAACGAGAATCGGGTGTTGAGACTGTTAGATAGTATTTCAAGTCGGAACTTAAAGAAGAAAATAAGATTTGCCTCAAATAACGTTCGTAGCCGAGGGGTCTGAAGTCATTTGGTGTTATTCGATCTTCAATACTCCAACAACTTATAACACATAACTCATGTTTATGCCCCGGAAGGGGGGCATATAGTAGTCGCACCGTCCGTGGGTGGGTCGGTGGGTGGTTGGATGGGTTTCCGTCCGTCCGCTCTGTACTTTTTTAATGCCTTGATGTAGTTTAATATTACTTCATATTATTGTTGAGATGACCAGACGATGTGTCGCGTACAACTCCCATGCTCGTCCTTCAAAATTCAAGGTCGATTTTAAGGTCAAATGTCATGAATTTTCGTTTGCGCTCCATAACTTCTAAACGCCTGGAATGATTTTAATATAACTTCAGATTTTCATTCTCCATGACAAGACTATGTGTTGCCTACAACTCCCTTGCTCGTCGATTCAAGGTAAAGATCACAATTCAAGGTCAAAAGTCAGTGATTTTTCATCTCCGCTCCGTAACTTCTTAACGCCTGGAAGGATTTTAATAGAACTTCAGATTATTATTCCCCATTGACCAGATGATGCGTCGCGTACAACTCCTATGATCGTCTGTCAAGGTCACAATTTAAGGTCAAAGGTCAATTACAGTGTATATTTGTTTGCATTCAATCGCTTCTAAACGTCTGGAGGGATTTAAATATTACTTCAGATTACTTTTCTTACCAGACAATGTGTTGCATAAAATTCCCATGCTCGTCTGTAACAGGTCAAGGTCACAATTCAAGGACAAAGGTCAAGGATTTATGTTTTTCCACCATAACTTCTAAACGTCTGGAAGCATTTTTAAATAACTTCAGATTATTATACCCCATTGACCAGATGATGTGTCGCGTACAACTCCTATGATCGTCTGTCAAGGTCACAAGTCAAGGTCAACTACAGTGTATTTTTGTTTGTACTCAATGGCTTCTAAACGTCTGGAGGGATTCAAATATTACTTCAGATTACTTTTCTGATCAGACAATGTGTCGCATACAACTCCCATGCTCGTCTGTCAAAGGTCAAGGTCACAATTCAAGGTCAAAGGACAAGGCTTTCTGTTTTTCCACCATAACCAATACACGTCTGGAAGGATTTTAATATTACCTCAGATTACTATTTCCCATGACCAGGCGATGTGTCGTGTACAACTCCCATTGTCCTGGGTCAAAGGTCAAGGTCACAATTCAGGGCCAAAGGAAGCTCTGACAAGCATATCCTTTGGGAGCATACGTCACATCCTGTGACAAGCCTTGTTCTGAAATATTTTTGTAATAAAAATAAAAGTGTTGTGTTCACATTAAATTTACTTTGTCGCAGCAATTATAAAATAAAATAAGAAAAGAAAATGCATTTTTATAGGAAACTATTTTGTTATTCGTAGTTTGCATTTTTTATGTGTAATTCGGTTAAAATGGGCGATTCTTCGCTGTTACGATAAGAAAAATGATGTGTGCGTTATTTCTCTTAGACTGGCAATAAAATGCATGTTCTACAAAAAAAAACAATAGAAGGGAATGTTAAGAATACATTGTTATCACAAATATGATGTAAGTATAAGACTGGAAAATAATTTTCCAGGCCGAAAGAGCAAGATGCTCGTTTACTGAGCATCATGCTCGTTGATTGAGCGTGATGCTCGATCTTACGAGCATGATGCTCGTTTCTATGAGCATGATGCTGTATAAGATACTAAAGACCCTAATCGTACTCCATAATTTACTGCAAATGTATTGCTTTTCAACTACCAATTAATAAAAATCGAAATCGGACGGTGGTAATATTTTTCAGAACCATTAATCTTGAAGTGACCCGGACCTACAAGTGGTTCGGAATTCCTTCAATGACTGTAATTACATTTAAACAAAAAGAAAACGTTCTGCTCATTTATTTTTGTGTTTTTTTTTTTTCAACATGTCACTTGCAATGTATGAAAATGACGTCATATTGCATCGGTGATTTTTATCAACGAATCTGACATCATTCGCTCAATTTTTATCGATGAAGTCGCACCACGTTGGTTTGTTATCATTCACTGACGTCACTAAATCGCGAGTGTGAATGTACGTTGGGAAAAGATGGGCGGAGTATAGATTAAATATAATCACTTTTCAAAAGCTTAACAAATAAATTCTAATATTGTGTTAGAATCGAAATAATAGTTTTCTATGATAATGTGTTGTTAAATAAACCACGGTAATAAGTTAAAATGCGTGTTATCAAATCAGTCGTGCTTCGTCCTCGTGAATTAATGAAACAATATTTTGTAAAATAGACTACAATTGTTTATTTATTTAGTAACAAAATACAAGTAGTGTATTTGATTATTTACTTTGCTGATAACTCCCAAAACATCACATATCAATATATTTATATATATAATCATCGTAAGAGTGTACATAAAATAAACCACAGGCTAATGCGCTCGGTTTCTCACAAGAAATTCGCGTAAACAAATATGAAAAAATCTACAAATTTGGGATAACCGTACACTATCCCAGTATTAGGCGTGTATAATTAAATTCAGACTTTGATACAATCAGTTCATAGAAAACATCCTCACACAAAAGGTACGAGGAGAGAACGACTTTTAAAGCCAGATATTATTGCTTTCTGTAAACTATTAAATCAGATGGCGTTGGTTATTTAATGCATTTCTATGAATAAAGACTTTAGTGAAACATGTTAACATAATACCCGAAACAAAACTTCCAGCTCTTAAATAGAACTCCGCGAGTCGGATGTGTCGCCTGACTTCTCATAAATGAAGTACTATAAAAGCAATTATGCCGAAAACCAAACTTAACATTCCTTTTATGACTACTAACACGTCCCTAAAGTTTCATAATGATTGCACAAAAAGTTCTCAGGTTATTTCCTGCACAAGCCGACTATTTGGACTATTTTTTTTTTAAACGGGGGCATAACTCAAGTAGAGCAAGAGAAATTATGCCGAAAACCAAACTTGACCTTCCTTTTATGCCTTCTAACACGTCCTTTAAGTTTCATAATGATTGCACAAAAACTTCTCAAGTTATTGTCTGCACAAGCCTTATTTGAACATTTAAAAAAAGGGGGTATGATAAGAGCAATTGTGGGAAAAATCGAACTTAACATTCCGCTTATGCCGCTTAACACATCCCTAAAGTTTCATAATTGCACAAAACCTTTTCAAATTTTTGTGTGCACAAGCCTTATGTAAACATTTTTTAAAAGGGGCATAATTCAAGCACGATAAGGGCAATTATGCCGATAATCGAACTTAACCTTCCTCTTATGCCTACTAACATTTCCATAAAGTTTCATTATGATTGCACAGAAACTTCTCAAGTTATTGTCTAACGGTATATTGGCTAGCGTACCGACTCGTGACGCCATGCTTTTTGACGGACATAAAACAGAGTAGTCTCCCTAGAAAGAGGTTTGCGTGGTAACGTCAATTTTCACTGTTTTACAGTGAATTACAAATTGTATATCAATGATATTTCCCTATAAATCTCTCGAAAGCATGAAATAAGAAGTGTTTTTTAAAACGCACTATGTTACAAACCAAATTATATAATTTGATGAAATACCACATGAAATCAAAAATCCGCGTCATAATGCTACATACGACATGTATCTTATAAGTTAAAATGAACTAAGCGATTCCTAAAAGTAACCAGAAGAGGAAAACATTGAAACCATATCCAGTAGTGATCAATCATGTGAAATACGACACCATATTTAGTAAATATCTGACAATGCCTACATGACACTTTTAGGGTATCAAAACTTAGTTTAAGTATCTGTCGACGTGCGACAAATGTTTAATTGTGGAGGGTGATGTTATTAAATGGTAGGATAATATTCGGCGTAATACCTTTCCAACTTTTATTAAATTATAGTAGCATTGTTCGAAAGCAGGCATTATATCCCTTTCTTTAGAAATATCATTAAACTGAAAATTGTATCGAATAATGAAGTTGTAATAACAATAAAATTTATACAAATGAAATCGTATGGCAATAATAATAATATGTATTAAAAATGGATCTATACTTATAACTTTTTTTTACAACTTTTTTTTACTGTCACGAGAAATGCCAAAGTATTAACAAATTAAATGATCACATATATGCAGCAATTCACAAGAAAAATAACCATAACACAAATAATACAATGCAACGTTTGTTATACAATAACATGGATAGAAGTCGACATCATTTTTTTCGTCGAATTAGTAATAATGTTACACTGTGTTTTTACCTTGTTATTGTGAGCTTATTTATGGTTTATTATTTATATAATATTTAATAGCATTCCAAAACGGTATAGATACTAGTACAACGACAAACTTTGTTTCTTTTGTATGCCGAGGGTAGGCATTTGACCTGTGCGTGTTAAACATTCACAAAAATGCAGTCACGTTTGCTTTTGTGAACCGTAAACTAAAGTCGTTGACATGATATATAAAAATAAAATATAGCGGGTTTTATAATTTTATTAAGACAGGTTTAGACTAAAATGTGGTAATGTTATATTTTCTTTATATAAAGTATTATTTTACATGTAAACAAGTATATTGTTTATAATGAAACTTATACTTATACTTACTAATTTATGTTCCGCGATTGTCATTCAAAAATTTGAAATCATAACTGTCATACTTTAAATAGCAAACACAAAGTTTTTGTTGTAATCATTGTATCGTAATGCATGTCAGGTTTCTACTTTAAGGATATTTACAATAGGTACAGATCTGAAAAATCACATTAATACTAATGATACATTAGCCCACTGCAACTTCAGCTAATTAACTTTACCAACAATGCTAAATATCCGAGTCATTTTTCTCTTTTAATTCCCAGAAAAAAAGGTCTAAGATGAAACATCTTGGTTATATAGTTTATTTAAAACATATTGCTTATACGGATGATTTGGTCTCTTCCCAGCAGTTGTTATTTGCTCCTCTATTACTTGCATTTTGTTCTGTCATGTGCAGGACTAATTGGAATCCGGATTCCGCCAGTTACAGTTTGCTCTGTATTTGACACACTGGTTATGACGTAACATCGAATATTGGCCCATTATTGAGCCAAAATAGTTACATGTCAAAGAAAACCGCTCCAAAAACTGTAAGTAAAACACCGATTATGTTTATAATTTATACATGTATGTGCTGACCTAGACTGTCAACTAAATTGCAAAGACCGCAATATACTTACTTTGACCCATATAATAGAAAAATGTGAATCGAGCGATTGATTTCCTGCATTTTAAATTACTGTTGTTGCTTTTTAGGTACGTTCTAAGCCTTAAACAATGCCAACTCATGTACGGAGTTTTGCATACTCGTGTACAGAGTATTGCATTTTATCAATATTTAGTGTACTGGGTATTGCGCAACAGACATCACCATTTTTGGATGATTTCTAGCACACCGACATAACTTTTATTAAATAAAATATTAATTATGTAAACTTAGAACGATACATACAATATACTCTGCAATAGTAAGAGTACAATAGACTAATATGAGTTCATATCGTGCATTAGATATACAAGATATACAATGTGTACTTTGTTTTAGTTTTCAGATTAACCAACATGTATGCCTGCTTCTACTGTTACAATTCTAATGAAAAGTTCAAAGACAATATTAGCTACCTAACTGAAAATATTCATATGAAAAACTTACATTAAGAGTTGAGAAATAACAAACTAAATTGTAGAATGTAGTATTTTTTTTTTTATTCAACCACAAAAACTATTTGTATTGGTTAGGTGCATCAATATGTTACCTCAACAGTGGTATGAGCAAGGACCGGCAATTTTTGCGCGAGCATTGCTGGTTTAAAAAGATGATTAAGCACTGTTCATCTACAACATGCGTCAATGAAGTCCACGAATATCTTCAAAATTTAGTTGGCAGTCTACCTAAGCACCAGTATATAGCACATTATCAACAAATTAATTGAAATCGGTTCAAAACTTACTTCCTGTGTAGTGAATCTGCTCTATGTTGGGTCAATAAAAATTGGCCAATATCCGTAGTCACGTCATACCCAGTGAGACCGCGACAAAGCGAAAACGCGAAGAATATTTCGCATCATTGTCGAAACCCTAGGTATATATTCCGTTACAACTACATTATATACCACGGGAGAATAGGCTAACAGAAGTTTGTTTTCATGAATATTGATGTTTATTGATAGGCCACCTGCTGACCAATGAAATTACACGTAACATTTGAATGTAGTCTGGAGAACAGCTATCGGTTACTACAGTCGGCAAAAATGCAAGTGAGAGCCGTTATAAACATGGACAAATCCATACAGGAAAATCAGACGATTTATAAATAGGGACGATTGCCACGTGTTAATGTGTTTTTTATAAACGTGAAATCAAGATTCTCCCTATTTGCAGTAAATAGTTTATGTAAATGTTTTAATAACGCGTCGTTTCATTGGTTGAATTTACCATCCAGACTTAAACGGAACCAATGATTATTCATACGTACGAGGTTTTGCTAGCCTAGTTAATTTGAACTCTCGCACCGATATTTGTAGTTTACTCACGCATATATACAGTTATATCAAAACCATACATATTTGTTTCGTTTATGAGATAGCAAAAACTAATTAAAAACTGTTATGCTAGGTTTTTCATGCCACCGGTGTCAGTACAGGAATCTCGTCCTACCAACACTTAATATAAATATTCCAGTCAAAGCCTTTCGAGGACTTAGACTCTTAATCCGGGAGTGATAAAGCGACAATGCGAAGGTTCGAGGTTGCGACAGGATCCCGTGTTTAACCATAGTTTATATGTGTATACAATAAATGCGCGTTGTTTAATTTAACTTAATAGTCGGTTTAAATTTGGTTGATAATGATTGCATGAACGATTCACAGAATATAAGGGGAATTGTGATTTTCTTTTTATAAACACGCTGCATTCGTCTGTGTTTATAAATCGTCTGATTTAACTGTTTGGCATGGTTTTTCACTTGCAGTTTTGCTGACTGTAGTTATATCTATGTTTTATTTACACTTTATTTACACGATCATAGCACTTCTTACACTAAATGTTAATTATTTGTACATTTCGTGATTCAATTACAATATTGAGGAGCCGGTTCAATTACAAAAAAATAAAATAAAAAATACACAGTTGATGATTTTAGCCATTTGTTTAATTACTCCATATGCTTGATCACATGGTGACAATACGAACGTACAGGTTGTCTTCCATACATAATAATCAATTTATTTAGCAAGCTTACTAACCTGGTAGAATACATGTAAATGTAAAATTCAATAAACCATCATGCCAGTTACCAACTTGTTACTTGACTAGTATTTATACAGTTTCCTAAAGTAAAATACTAAATATAAACATTGTGAAACATCAGCAGGACAGATTTCTTATTAACAGCACAAGGTTATTTTTATTAAGGCAAGTGACCAATTGCGATTAGGTCTTGGTTTGCACGCATGAGATGTCGCTTTTTCGAATGACTTCCTCCTCTGAATCGTCGGGAATAACCACAGTTCCGGAATCACCAGGAGCCACCTGTTGTTGCACCAGCGCATTACACGGCTTTGTACAAACACATTCTTGTTCATCACCAGTCTTTTCATTTATTTGCTCAAGTTAATTAGAAATTGAAGGGTCAAATTTTAAACACATTTCTTTTACAGTGACCACCATTAGAATAAATTTTAACAATATTTGCAATTTTATTTATCACACTAGCTGTTTGGTTTTTTTTCAAGAAAATTTGCACACAATTTATCATTTTTAACTTTTCTAACTCTTACTTAATCACCTAGAACTAAATTACTTTTCAATGCATTTTTTATCTTGTTTCGCGTTCTTTATTTCATGATCTTTCTAACGAACTGCACTATTTCCACACAATCAATAATCATTTGTACGCGGCTTTCTCCAAAAATGAAGTTCTGCTGAACATACACCTGTCGTCGAAGTTGGAATGGTCTTGTACAGGAAGAAATATGTCTGAAGTTCTTCAATTTTTCACCTGTGCAATTTTATAGAGCTTCAGATAGGATATATTCTGTCGCTCCATTTCTCCACTACTGAACAGAGTCCATTATCTGATGTTAGAGACTCTGGTAATCAATGTGTACAGAAAATTTGTTTCAAACATTACACAATTTTCTTGGAAGACGTTAGGACTTTAAGCTCCACCCAGTTTTCACCTACAGAATGTCTCCTGACTGTAAAGGTCAATAGATAGGTTAACTGCCACATGCTGCAAAGGATATTGTGGTAGTACCGTTACCACCAGTTGACATCAAAAGGATTGCCTACAAAACTTTTTCACTTCTGTATCTATTCCAAGCCACCATATTGATGATACAATTAAACATATATAATATTTTCTTTGAAAAAAAAAACACTAAAATATTTACTTTCTTATGCTTGCTCATGAGTTACATATTTCAGTGACCGTAACCTTACATTACATGTAACTAAGAAATTATGAAAACAATGTATTTTATAATGATATAATGATTGTCGTAATACGTTTGCTAAATTCTATACAAAATGTAGTATTTTAGTTTCTCAATAGAATGTTTCTTCGAAATGGTTATTGGCTAATGGGTTATCCCACCCAACAATTTACCGTGACGTTCAGAAATGTACAATAAATATGTTAAAACGATTCTCAAGTAATAATTTCTAATGTGGTACAATCATCCTATCAAAAGGCAAAAATGCGCTTATACTCGGAAACACCTGCTATTTCGAGTTTGGTACCTAATGTTTGTAATTGTTACTAATTCGGTCGTTCAATCTGGCAGATAAGTACCTTAACTTGCATTTTAAAGTGTATTACGTCATCGAGTATTCTGTGCCTTTGGAATTCGTCTATTTCTCAGCAACTGCTGGCCGCAATTCGAAAAAACTTCATGGGAAGCTTCATTACCAAGAGGAGGTGTGCACATTATACCAGGACATTCCGCTTCACTGATTTTTCTCAGAGTTATGGGAAGAATTTTGAAATAAGTATATAATGCAAAATTCTTGATTTTTTTGCCCAGGTTATTTCTCAGCAACTAATGGCCGGAATTAAAAAATACATTACGGGAAGCTTCATAACTAGGAGGAGATGCGCATATTAACAGAATGTTTTGCTTTAATGACTTTTTGGAGTTATGGGATTTTGAAGATTTCTGAAATTAGAATTATAGTGCACACTTCTTGTCCGGATTTTTTCTCAGCAACTGCTGACCAGATGTCAATAAAATGTGAATCTTCATTGCCTGGTCTTCTATGTTTTTGTTGGCACCTTGAATATCTTCAATTGTACAAGATTTATATTTCACTCGATAATGTGTCATAAAGTTCAAATCCCAGCTTTGGGCTTTCATAGTTCTGGTCATGTGTAAGCTTTCCATAGCTTGTGCAGTTTCCTGGATATGTTGCAAGGATAACTTACCTTTCTGTAATAAATGTCGTCTCAGTTCGCTAGAGCTACAGTTGATTTCTGCTGGTGTCGCCACTTTCAGCAACGGTGCATAGAAAGCTTTCTGTCTTTATCGTGTAATTATTTGTTAACAGTCCATTCTTTATCTCTATGACAGCGAACGAACCAATGATCGTGCAAATAGGTTTAACTTTGGGCCAAAATAATCATTCAACAAATTGGTAACATGATACACTGTTATATCTTATTACTAATAGCAGGTTCATTAAATGTGTAATATCATTCCCTGCGCAATGCGTCAAAGTACCTTCTTATGTTCAGGTTCCGTAATACCCCTACCGGGTCAAATCTTGATAGTCCTGGAAGGTCTGAGAGTCTTAGTGTTTGTCATTGCGCCATCCTCGCTGTTAAATATAATGTATGTACCGGATTGAACCACGAAATTACTAGCAACAACAAACTATTGAAGATTTCAGCCAACTGGTTAATTACGAACGACAACTCTCTTTCTATACTACAACACGGGGTGACTCAATTAGATCGCACAGGCTATTTTCGTTAGATTATAACCAATCTACTTTTCAAGCTTATACACCACAATGACGATGATGGTGATGATGATGGTGATGATGATGGTGATGATGCTGATGATGATGGTGGGCATGAGACGACGCTAAAACCTTCCTGCTTAAGGTATTTTATTGGTAAAACCTGCTTTCTATTACGTTTATAAGCATAAGATTATTGAGCGCTCAAAATCATGACGTAGGAACTGAGCTATCTGCTACAGAGCCGCTTAATCCTCGACATTCACAACCGAACGGCTTAAAAATAAGAGCCTTAGTTGGGATGGTGAACATTAGGCCCTATGTTCACAAAGGATTAACTGCAGGGTCAAGATCAATCCTAGCTGATCTTGATCTTCTAGCTTATCTGAGCCAAATCTCAAAAATATTTTATTTTTGAATTAACTCTTCTTCTAGATTAAATAAACATGCATTTAAAGTTGCCATGTGATTTAAATCTTCATATCACATAGAAAAAGTACGCTGAGATGAGTTCATAATCATGTATAATATATATTTGGCCAACAATTAAAATTCATCTAAGTTTTTAGTGAACACCACTTTTGAGCCTAATCTTGAAATATGGTGGCTCAAGTCCATCTTGATCCGGAAAATCAGGCTTACTTGGTTCGTGAACACGGGGCCACGATTTCTCAATGACATCGTAAATTGCGGCTTAAAACAGCTGAACAATCGGCAATTACATGTAGTGTTCTTACCAATCATAGCACGCGGAAATTTGCTATTCAACCGTGAATCTATTTAAAAAAGGGCATATGGTAATGCGGTATGATTAAGATATCAAATACCTCATATTGTAAGATTTTATTGACCTGGCACTCATTAATCTCCGGAAGCGCTCGGCTGTTTTATATATATCGGTTGAACGTTTATCTAGCGTGTAAAGCAAGGCTTGCATAGTCATATAACAAAAAACCCCATCAATAATTGTCCGCAAAAATAGCGAGGTGGATAGCGTTTTAGACTTTGAATCACAATGACTGTGGCTCGAATCCAGCAAAAATCCTTCTCTTTTCTTATTTTCTTTTACTTCAAAATTACTTATTCTCATGACATTTTGTTTGCTTTATTCGGTATTCTTTCCTTTTTTATTTTCTTAGTTCAATTATTCTATCTACATCAAAATGCATGTACAAAAACTCTGTTTCGCCCGCAGTATCGATGCAGCTCTCTATGGAATCAGATTCGAGGCTGATAATGAGATTCCGTGTCATGACTTGAGCAAAACAACCAATTAAATAAATTAAAATAAAAAAAAATGAATAAATTGAAAGTGCCTGTCCTGGGATTCGAACCCAAAACATCATGCTTACAAACTTTGCCAACTAACCACTGGACTACAGTTACGTAGTAAGGATTCAATAAATACATATTTATGCCTGAGTCTCCTATGTGGGATAGTAGCTTAAAATAGACTTACGAAAATACATGGAAAATTTATGAGTGACAGGTCAATAAAATGACGCAATACACCATTTGAATGTTGAAGGGTTACAAAATAAATACAGAAAACAAGAATGAAGAAGGAAGAAATAAATGAACATTATTATATTGGTTTAGGATATTAAACTGCAATTCCACATTCAAAGCCGGCCACATGTTACGTTTGTTGCTCGATGATTCACAAAGTTTATCGACAAACTGGCAGCTTATAGCTTTATCTATATTCCTTGTTTAGTTTTATCCACGATAAATGGATGTATTATTACACAATAGTTAGGTTGCTAGGTATCAAAACAACGCTGGGGTGTATAATTTGTCGAACATTTGTTAAGATTGTCATGAGATTCATAAAGGCACCAATCAAATTACCCAACCGTCCATCGCATGACTTTTGTTCCTGTTTTAAAACTTCCTGTTTGAGCGGTTGGAAACCACCTTGTGGATTACTGTAGATTTTGTTTAAGGTGTATGCACAAATCAAATATTAAATATCTTAGAAATCGCGCTATCAAATAATCCCTGTGGTGTTAACGGTGGGTTGTTCAGAATATCTTTTACTAGGTAAACGCGTATTACTGCACTTAATACGCGCGATGAAAACGCGTACCAATTGATAAATAGACGAATGTATGGAAGAATCTATATTATTTTTGTATTCCATTATCTCATAATAAGAAGACACTACATCCTAATAAGTAGATACTCAGTCCATATTAGGAGGTACTAAGTCCTAATACGGAGAAAGTAAATCGTAATGATGTGATACTAAGTCCTACTTAGGAAATATTAAGTCAGAATTAGGAAATAGTATCTCCTTATTTAAAAGCGTGCTCCTATAGTTAGAAGACACTAAGTCCTAATTAGGAAATACTAGGTCCTAATTAGAAGATTGTAAGTAAACATCTCGAGATTTTAAGTCCTAATTAGGAGACACTAAGTCCTAATTAGGAAATACCAAGTGATTAGTAGACTATTTTAAGTCGAAATCCGCAGATACTATAAGTATCTTAGCATCTCCTAATCAAGGTATAGAATGTAGAATTTACATAACATGCAAATATATGTACTTACGTGTGTGCGTTTTGGGTATTTGTGTGTGTTTGAGCTTTGTGTGTTCGTTCTTACGTCCGCCTATCCGTTTCCATTACATAATTAGGAGATAATGATGTGTGCATGCACGCACCTGTCCGTCCGTGTGTGCGGCTCTCCGTCAGCCCGTCAGAATAAAAGCCTCATCTTTAATTAATAAAAAATATCTGTGTAACTGTCCGTTTTTTACGTAAGTTCGACTATGTCATAATACATGCATGGTCTCCGTCTGAACGTATCTACGTCAAAATATAGATATATTAATGATATTAATGTATACAGGCGTCTATGCATATGCGCGTATGAGTTTGAGTACGTTCGAACGTGTGTTATTCCATATGTCCGTATGTAAAACGCAAGTGCGAGTATGTCCATATTAATAAGAAGCTGGTTTAGCTTGGCCCCATAAGTCTATCGGTGTGTACGTCCGTACGAAAACACACACAAATTCTGACGAACGGACCTTTGCAGGTGGTATCATCTCCTAATTGGGCGCGAGTGCGGACAGATATATTGAATCGTTATTATTTCTTAATTAGAACGGTATCACTATGAAAAGACATACGGCCGCAAAGACGCAAGTTCGTCGATGCTGACGGACAGGCAGACGGACGCACACATGCATTATATTCTTAAAAAAAGAATGGACGTACGAAAGTATCTTTTAATAAGAACTTAATATTTCGTCATTGGGAGATACTTACTCCTAATTAGAACTTAATATTTCCGAATGAGGACTAAGTATCTCCTATTAAGACTAAATATCTACTATCTCCCAATTAGGACTTTGAATCTCTTAATGTGGACTTAGTTTCTCGTAAATAGCAGCTATTAACTCATAATTAAGACTTAGTATCTACTAATTAAGAATTAGTATCTCCTAATTATGAGATAATGGAGTACAAGAATGTAACACTATATGACACTAACTTTGAATTATTGGAAAAAAAGTAAAAACGGCGTTCACACTAGGTCTGATTTATTACCTCTTTAATAACAAATGTCTTAAATTAAAAGGTATTATGTATATTTGTATTGCAGACAATTTCTTGCGTTTTTCAAACAGAGTGTTTTCAGACAGATTTTCAAACATCCAAATGTAAACACTTTGACAGATCAATGACTTTTCAAAATCCTGTTTCTACCTCCAACAGTTACATAATAAAAAGGGAGGACCTGATAAATGTTCCTATCTCCAGTCAACAGGAAGTGGCTAGGTTTATTCTGCTACTAGTTTATTCCTACTCATCCATTCCGTACCATTTTAACATGCAAGCGGGTTATTCTTTGAAGATAGTTTTTCTTTGACCAACCAACACTGATAAAGTTTATTCTGCAAATAAATTACCGTTTACACAGATTTCAGTGAGAAAAAAACAACAAAATGAATAGTAAAACACCGGATAACCTGTCTCCAAAATAAATTGTCCTTTTACAACATTCAACAGTGACCTAATGAAGGGGTGCAGGATTATTTTGTTATCCAGTCAACAGCGAGTGACAAGGATTATCCTGCTAGTGGTGTATTCCTACGCGCCAAATAGAAACATTTCCAGAATGACACGGCATACAAATGACATACGCCTATACTCACCCGAGTTTTTCATCGATAAAACGTCGTGTAGTATAGCTTTAAAGACGCTCTTCCATAATGAGTTGTAAATCCGCACATAAAGGTGTTAACAACATATTCCTTCCATTCCATTTCAAACACTAGATGTAATCGGGTTATACTAAGTAGATATACTTTGTTTATCAACCAACACAAATATGGAGAATTCATCAAAGAAATAACTCTTTAATCAAATGTCCGTCAAAAAGAGATGGAAATTCAATAAAAACTACCAGGGTACATCCGTAAAATTACTGAAACATTTATTTCGGCCACGCTGTTCTCCATCCACAACTATCTGAGTATCCAATTAAATTCTTGAAAATTGAATCGGGATCAATGTCACAGGTTACATTCGAGGCATATATCCCATAAACTTTTTGGTAACAATGTAATTGCGTTACTCGTCCTAGAACGGAGTGACGTGGAGACGGATTAGAGAAAGATTAACTGGTTCGGCCCAACAACAAAAACACACTATTTTCATTTTCTAAGCCTCGCCGCATAAACTTTCTCCATTCCGTCACCACGTGTGTACTCTCTATTTATCTTGCTTTAAAATATATTTTATATTACTGTTAATGAAGTAAAATACGATCTTCATATTTTAACCAAAATCAAAAACTGTCCTCTGTATCTTCTTTAAATAGTGGTTAGAATATTTAACGCTATAAATGTTTCTGGCACACGTTTTAATGTATATACATATATTTATTTACATGTATACTATAGAATACGTACTATAGAACAATTTAATTAATGTAGGTGTATTATATTGTTAGAAAGGCACTTTATTATTGTTTAATTGAGAAATAATTTTCAATTTATCGTTCTTGGTTGGACAATAAATCGCGATTTTGAGTTCTGATGCTGAGGAATTAACCGCGAGAGCGTTAGCCCGAGTTGTTTAATCGCAAGAAAGAGTTGTTTTTTGGCCGATAAACAACGATAATGCAAAAAATTTTCTCGATTCTAACATGATTTCACATAATATTTTGCAATCGTAATTTTAATTGTAATTTACTATGCTCCGCTCAGAATCGGAACTTCGTTTTGCGTTGTTCATCGGGAAGTTAAACAACGATAATTGTGTTATTTGTATATAGAACCATGAGCTGGTATCATGTTAGAATTGTAATTTTCACACGCAATAAGATCATTTCTACTTTGTTTTGACATTACTATTTTGCTCTGACATTACTGTTTTGCTCTTACATTACTATTGTGATCGTAACCCTAAGTAAACCCATCAATAAGATAGCGATATTGACTTTTGTTATTACATAATTAAAACAGAAACAAACAATCATATGGAAAGCATTTATATTAGTTTCTTGAATAAGATTGTCGTGGTTGACTGTTAATTAATATAACAACGCTTTCATAACTATGCGTGGATTGACCCCATGTCCACAAAGTTTAATTTTGATAGGATACACTCTTTAAACAGCGATGTTATGGTTATTGTAGTTCATGGCATACCCCTTTAAATACATATCTTTGGAGCTTTTATAAGTTTACAGCACGTATATATAAAAGCTGTTTGTGAAAATGAGTTACCCATATGCTCTGGCGGAGTTGATTGGGTTAAAAGGTGTTTATAGCAATATAGAATGTAGATTGAAGGATCGAACAAACAGATGTTTTCAATCTTGCAATGATTAACCTTAATGTAGTTCTTATCGTGCTTACATTAGCGAAACTTACAGGTATGTCAATTAATTATTTTCAACTAAATTAAATTTAATATATTTAAAACTAAATTATTATAAATTAAAACATGGGCAATAACACCGCATTATTAAACATTAATTATGTTAATAATCAAAGGTAGTGGTATACAAAATGTCAAAGCGCTGTACGCACTAGAGTTGTTCGCTATTGCTTAACACTGGACAAAACTTGTTTTTTTTTTCACGACAACTTGTTGTATCTAATCAACACACTTTCGCAGGAGATACATTTAAAGTTATTTACGATCGTTATAGACTTAATTACCCAAAGTAGATTTTCCGAAGATTAAAGAGTGATAAAAACTCATTTTAATCCTAAAAATGACGCGGAATATTTATATAAATGTAAAGTATTTTACAAGCTTTCCAATTGTATTTACAAAGAGTGATATGCGATTATGTTTTATAATGTTTTAAAAGACTTAATCATTGTCATGTCTGCGTTTTCAAGAAAGGTACAAAGAAGAATAAACAGTAATCGGGAAAAATTTGAAGTTTCCAATATATTTGCAAACTAGTTGTGTCACAGACACGGATGCCTCCACGACGCATGTTTAGACACAGTCAAAGGGCGTGTCTCCAATACTTATTTTTGCTTTCAAAAATGTATAGTCATATAAATTATATAGTGGAAAAAGGGGAAAAAGGCCAAGGGCTATAATTCTGCCAAAATTGGTCGCAGCCAACTTTTCTTCCTTTCCGATCACCAATTAACCAAATTATCAAAGGCCTAGTGACTCAGAACGTTGCATAGCGTATGTTACTTACAATAATTTTTTTCCGTAAATTAACTCATATCTTGATCTTTCATTGAAAGCAGATAAAAAATCGACCCTTTAGAGTTTTTAAAACATTTTAAGTTCTAATCACCTCAAAACGTATAGACTATTCAAAATGGAACTTTTTACTTGATCGCAGGCGAATATGCCCGTCTATCGCCACTCAAATTGTGGTACACTTAGTTGTTCTGCAATATAAAACGATACGATAAAGTGTTTTAATTGAAGTACAGTTATTAATTATAAAGTACATTTAATATAAAATCACTTTTAATTCGGGTTTAGGATAATGATTTTGAAATCGGATAAATACATTCGGATGCGACAGTTTGATGCGTTTTATATGTGCTTACAACGAAAACTACCTTTGTCCGATGCGAACTACTTTGTTTTCTGTACAAATCAAGTTCGCTTGGAATTATATGGTAGATGGTGACAAAAGTACATCTTTTGTGAATGTTCAGGAAATCATACCAGCAGTGTAGCACTTATCTCGAAATAATTTTTTTTAATGGAAACACGTTTTAGCAAATTTTGTCTTAAGCGTCCATATTGTTTGGCGTATCAGGTGACTAAAAGAAATCTGGTTTAGAGCCAGTCAAGAAAAGTTACTGTCAAATTACAATTAAATCGTACTTGCAACCGGAATATTGAAAACACCGTTGTGGTCACCATAACTTACAGATATCCTGGGAACTTTCCGAATCTATGTTTACCTTGTCCTAATAAACAACATCTAGAAATTATATAGTATATAAATATGAAACAAAATGACTATGTTATATGTGGATACATATTTATGCTTATTAAGCCACAATGTACCATAGTTTTCTAAGTTTCAAACACAGCAAGTCGTAAATGATGAACATTATTGAATTGTTGATCACTACAAGTTATATTACTTGCCCTTTTTGGGGCTGAGATGTAATTGTTGTATATTGCCCATGTAGTTTTGGGCTGAGAGGTTCTAGTTGTATATTTCCCGAGTAGTTTTGGGCTGAGAGGTTCTAGTTGTATATTGCCCGAGTAGTTTTGGGGCTGAGAGGTTCTAGTTGTATATTGCCCGAGTAGTTTTGGGGCTGAGAGGTAATTGTTGTATATTGCCAGAGTAGTTTTGGGCTGAGAGGTTCTAGTTGTATATTGCCCGAGTAGTTTTGGGGCTTAGAGGTAATTGTTGTATATTGCCCGAGTAGTGTTGGGCTGAGAGGTTCTAGTTGTATATTGCCCGAGTAGTTTTGGGGCTGAGAGTTTCTATTTGTATATTGCTCAAGTAGTTTTGGGGCTGAGAGGTTCTAGTTGTATATTGCCCATTAGTTTTGGGGCTGAGAGGTTCTAGTTGTATATTGCCAGAGTAGTTTTGGGCTGAGAGGTTCTAGTTGTATATTGCCCGAGTAGTTTTGGGCTGAGAGGTTCTAGTTGTATATTGCCCGAGTAGTTTTGGGGCTGAGAGGTTCAAGTTGTATATTGCCCGAGTAGTTTTGGGTTTAGAGGTTCTAGTTGTAAATTGTCCGAGTAGTTTTGGGGCTGAGAGGTAATTGTTGTATATTGCCCGATTAGTTTTGGGCTGAGAGGTTCTACTTGTATATTGCCCGAGTAGTTTTGGGGCTGAGAGGTTCTAGTTGTATATTGCCCGAGTAGTTTTTGGGCTGAGAGGTTCTAGTTGTACATTGCCCGAGTAGTTTTGGGCTGAGAGGTTCTAGTTGTATATTGCCCGAGTAGTTTTGAGGCTGAGAGGTTCTAGTTGTATATTGCACGAGTAGTTTTGGGCTGAGAGGTTCTAGTTGTATAATGCCCGAGTAGTTTTGGGGCTGAGATGTTCTAGTTGTATATTGCCCGAGTAGTTTTGGGGCTGAGAGGTAATTGTTGTATATTGCCCGAGTAGTTTTGGGGCTGAGAGGTAATTGTTGCATATTGCCCGAGTAGTTTTTGGGCTGAGAGGTAATTGTTGTATATTGCCCGAGTAGTTTTGGGGCTGAGAGGTAATTGTTGTATATGGCCCGAGTAGTTTTGGGGCTGAGAGGTAATTGTTGTATATTGCCCGAGTAGTTTTGAGCTGAGAGGTTCTAGTTGTATGTTGCCCGAGTAGTTTTGGGCTTAGAGGTTCTAGTTGTACATTGCCCGAGTAGTTTTGGGGCTGAGAGGTTCTAGTTGTATATTGCCCGAGTAGTTTTGGGGCTGAGAGGTTCTAGTTGTATATTGCCCGAGTAGTTTTGGGGCTGAGAGGTTCTAGTTGTATATTGCCCGAGTAGTTTTGGGCTGAGAGGTTCTAGTTGTATATTGCCCGAGTAGTTTTGGGGCTGAGAGGTTCTAGTTGTATATTGCCCGAGTAGTTTTGGGCTGAGAGGTTCTAGTTGTATATTGCCCGAGTAGTTTTGAGCTGAGAGGTTCTAGTTGTATGTTGCCCGAGTAGTTTTGGGCTTAGAGGTTCTAGTTGTACATTGCCCGAGTAGTTTTGGGCTGAGAGGTTCTAGTTATATATTGCCCGAGTAGTTTTGGGCTGAGAGGTTCTAGTTGTATATTGCCCGAGTAGTTTTGGGGCTGAGAGGTTCTAGTTGTATATTGCCTGAGTAGTTTTGGGCTGAGAAGTTCCAGTTGTATATTGCCCATTAGTTTTGGGGCTGAGAGGTAATTGTTGTATATTGCCCGAGTAGTTTTGGGATGAGAGGTTCTAGTTGTATATTGCCCGAGTAGTTTTGGGATGAGAGGTTCTAGTTGTATATTGTCCGAGTAGTTTTGGGCTGAGAGGTTCTAGTTGTATATTGCCCGAGTAATTTTGGGGCTGAGAGGTTATTGTTGTATATTGCCCGAGTAGTTTTGTGACGAAAGGTTCTAGTTGTATATTGCCCGAGTAGTTTTGGACTGAGAGGTTCTAGTTGTATATTGCCCGAGTAGTTTTGGGGCTGAGAGTTAATTGTTGTATATTGCCCGAGTAGTTTTGGGGCTGAGAGGTTCTAGTTGTACATTGCCCGAGTAGTTTTGGGCTGAGAGGTTCTAGTTGTATATTGCCCGATTAGTTTTGGGGTTGAGAGGTTCTAGTTGTATATTGCACGAGTAGTTTTGGGCTGAGAGGTTCTAGTTGTATAATGCCCGAGTAGTTTTGGGCTGAGAGGTTCTAGTTGTATATTGCCCGAGTAGTTTTGGGTCTGAGAGGTAATTGTTGTATATTGCCCGAGTAGTTTTGGGGCTGTGAGGTAATTGTTGCATATTGCCTGAGTAGTTTTTAGGCTGAGAGGTAATTGTTGTATATTGCCCGAGTAGTTGTGGGGCTGAGAGGTAATTGTTGCATATTGCCCGAGTAGTTTTGGGGCTGAGAGGTAATTGTTGTATATTGCCCGAGTAGTTTTGGGGCTGAGAGGTAATTGTTGTATATTGCCCGAGTAGTTTTGGGGCTGAGAGGTTCTAGTTGTATATTGCCCGAGTAGTTTTGAGGCTGAGAGGTTCTAGTTGTAAACTGCCCGAGTAGTTTTGGGGCTGAGAGGTAATTGTTGTATATTGCCCGAGTAGTTTTGGGGCTGAGAGGTAATTGTTGCATATTGCCCGAGTAGTTTTTGGGCTGAGAGGTAATTGTTGTATATTGCCCGAGTAGTTTTGGGGCTGAGAGGTAATTGTTGTATATGGCCCGAGTAGTTTTGGGGCTGAGAGGTAATTGTTGTATATTGCCCGAGTAGTTTTGAGCTGAGAGGTTCTAGTTGTATGTTGCCCGAGTAGTTTTGGGCTTAGAGGTTCTAGTTGTACATTGCCCGAGTAGTTTTGGGGCTGAGAGGTTCTAGTTGTATATTGCCCGAGTAGTTTTGGGGCTGAGAGGTTCTAGTTGTATATTGCCCGAGTAGTTTTGGGGCTGAGAGGTTCTAGTTGTATATTGCCCGAGTAGTTTTGGGCTGAGAGGTTCTAGTTGTATATTGCCCGAGTAGTTTTGGGGCTGAGAGGTTCTAGTTGTATATTGCCCGAGTAGTTTTGGGCTGAGAGGTTCTAGTTGTATATTGCCCGAGTAGTTTTGAGCTGAGAGGTTCTAGTTGTATGTTGCCCGAGTAGTTTTGGGCTTAGAGGTTCTAGTTGTACATTGCCCGAGTAGTTTTGGGCTGAGAGGTTCTAGTTATATATTGCCCGAGTAGTTTTGGGCTGAGAGGTTCTAGTTGTATATTGCCCGAGTAGTTTTGGGGCTGAGAGGTTCTAGTTGTATATTGCCTGAGTAGTTTTGGGCTGAGAAGTTCCAGTTGTATATTGCCCATTAGTTTTGGGGCTGAGAGGTAATTGTTGTATATTGCCCGAGTAGTTTTGGGATGAGAGGTTCTAGTTGTATATTGCCCGAGTAGTTTTGGGATGAGAGGTTCTAGTTGTATATTGTCCGAGTAGTTTTGGGCTGAGAGGTTCTAGTTGTATATTGCCCGAGTAATTTTGGGGCTGAGAGGTTATTGTTGTATATTGCCCGAGTAGTTTTGTGCCGAAAGGTTCTAGTTGTATATTGCCCGAGTAGTTTTGGACTGAGAGGTTCTAGTTGTATATTGCCCGAGTAGTTTTGGGGCTGAGAGGTAATTGTTGCATATTGCCCGAGTAGTTTTTGGGCTGAGAGGTAATTGTTGTATATTGCCCGAGTAGTTTTGGGGCTGAGAGGTAATTGTTGTATATGGCCCGAGTAGTTTTGGGGCTGAGAGGTAATTGTTGTATATTGCCCGAGTAGTTTTGAGCTGAGAGGTTCTAGTTGTATGTTGCCCGAGTAGTTTTGGGCTTAGAGGTTCTAGTTGTACATTGCCCGAGTAGTTTTGGGGCTGAGAGGTTCTAGTTGTATATTGCCCGAGTAGTTTTGGGGCTGAGAGGTTCTAGTTGTATATTGCCCGAGTAGTTTTGGGGCTGAGAGGTTCTAGTTGTATATTGCCCGAGTAGTTTTGGGCTGAGAGGTTCTAGTTGTATATTGCCCGAGTAGTTTTGGGGCTGAGAGGTTCTAGTTGTATATTGCCCGAGTAGTTTTGGGCTGAGAGGTTCTAGTTGTATATTGCCCGAGTAGTTTTGAGCTGAGAGGTTCTAGTTGTATGTTGCCCGAGTAGTTTTGGGCTTAGAGGTTCTAGTTGTACATTGCCCGAGTAGTTTTGGGCTGAGAGGTTCTAGTTATATATTGCCCGAGTAGTTTTGGGCTGAGAGGTTCTAGTTGTATATTGCCCGAGTAGTTTTGGGGCTGAGAGGTTCTAGTTGTATATTGCCTGAGTAGTTTTGGGCTGAGAAGTTCCAGTTGTATATTGCCCATTAGTTTTGGGGCTGAGAGGTAATTGTTGTATATTGCCCGAGTAGTTTTGGGATGAGAGGTTCTAGTTGTATATTGCCCGAGTAGTTTTGGGATGAGAGGTTCTAGTTGTATATTGTCCGAGTAGTTTTGGGCTGAGAGGTTCTAGTTGTATATTGCCCGAGTAATTTTGGGGCTGAGAGGTTATTGTTGTATATTGCCCGAGTAGTTTTGTGCCGAAAGGTTCTAGTTGTATATTGCCCGAGTAGTTTTGGACTGAGAGGTTCTAGTTGTATATTGCCCGAGTAGTTTTGGGGCTGAGAGTTAATTGTTGTATATTGCCCGAGTAGTTTTGGGGCTGAGAGGTTCTAGTTGTACATTGCCCGAGTAGTTTTGGGCTGAGAGGTTCTAGTTGTATATTGCCCGATTAGTTTTGGGGTTGAGAGGTTCTAGTTGTATATTGCACGAGTAGTTTTGGGCTGAGAGGTTCTAGTTGTATAATGCCCGAGTAGTTTTGGGCTGAGAGGTTCTAGTTGTATATTGCCCGAGTAGTTTTGGGTCTGAGAGGTAATTGTTGTATATTGCCCGAGTAGTTTTGGGGCTGTGAGGTAATTGTTGCATATTGCCTGAGTAGTTTTTAGGCTGAGAGGTAATTGTTGTATATTGCCCGAGTAGTTGTGGGGCTGAGAGGTAATTGTTGCATATTGCCCGAGTAGTTTTTGGGCTGAGAGGTAATTGTTGTATATTGCCCGAGTAGTTTTGGGGCTGAGAGGTAATTGTTGTATATTGCCCGAGTAGTTTTGGGGCTGAGAGGTAATTGTTGCATATTGCCCGAGTAGTTTTTGGGCTGAGAGGTAATTGTTGTATATTGCCCGAGTAGTTTTGGGGCTGAGAGGTAATTGTTGTATATGGCCCGAGTAGTTTTGGGGCTGAGAGGTAATTGTTGTATATTGCCCGAGTAGTTTTGAGCTGAGAGGTTCTAGTTGTATGTTGCCCGAGTAGTTTTGGGCTTAGAGGTTCTAGTTGTACATTGCCCGAGTAGTTTTGGGGCTGAGAGGTTCTAGTTGTATATTGCCCGAGTAGTTTTGGGGCTGAGAGGTTCTAGTTGTATATTGCCCGAGTAGTTTTGGGGCTGAGAGGTTCTAGTTGTATATTGCCCGAGTAGTTTTGGGCTGAGAGGTTCTAGTTGTATATTGCCCGAGTAGTTTTGGGGCTGAGAGGTTCTAGTTGTATATTGCCCGAGTAGTTTTGGGCTGAGAGGTTCTAGTTGTATATTGCCCGAGTAGTTTTGAGCTGAGAGGTTCTAGTTGTATGTTGCCCGAGTAGTTTTGGGCTTAGAGGTTCTAGTTGTACATTGCCCGAGTAGTTTTGGGCTGAGAGGTTCTAGTTATATATTGCCCGAGTAGTTTTGGGCTGAGAGGTTCTAGTTGTATATTGCCCGAGTAGTTTTGGGGCTGAGAGGTTCTAGTTGTATATTGCCTGAGTAGTTTTGGGCTGAGAAGTTCCAGTTGTATATTGCCCATTAGTTTTGGGGCTGAGAGGTAATTGTTGTATATTGCCCGAGTAGTTTTGGGATGAGAGGTTCTAGTTGTATATTGCCCGAGTAGTTTTGGGATGAGAGGTTCTAGTTGTATATTGTCCGAGTAGTTTTGGGCTGAGAGGTTCTAGTTGTATATTGCCCGAGTAATTTTGGGGCTGAGAGGTTATTGTTGTATATTGCCCGAGTAGTTTTGTGCCGAAAGGTTCTAGTTGTATATTGCCCGAGTAGTTTTGGACTGAGAGGTTCTAGTTGTATATTGCCCGAGTAGTTTTGGGGCTGAGAGTTAATTGTTGTATATTGCCCGAGTAGTTTTGGGGCTGAGAGGTTCTAGTTGTACATTGCCCGAGTAGTTTTGGGCTGAGAGGTTCTAGTTGTATATTGCCCGATTAGTTTTGGGGTTGAGAGGTTCTAGTTGTATATTGCACGAGTAGTTTTGGGCTGAGAGGTTCTAGTTGTATAATGCCCGAGTAGTTTTGGGCTGAGAGGTTCTAGTTGTATATTGCCCGAGTAGTTTTGGGTCTGAGAGGTAATTGTTGTATATTGCCCGAGTAGTTTTGGGGCTGTGAGGTAATTGTTGCATATTGCCTGAGTAGTTTTTAGGCTGAGAGGTAATTGTTGTATATTGCCCGAGTAGTTGTGGGGCTGAGAGGTAATTGTTGCATATTGCCCGAGTAGTTTTGGGGCTGAGAGGTAATTGTTGTATATTGCCCGAGTAGTTTTGGGGCTGAGAGGTAATTGTTGTATATTGCCCGAGTAGTTTTGGGGCTGAGAGGTTCTAGTTGTATATTGCCCGAGTAGTTTTGAGGCTGAGAGGTTCTAGTTGTAAACTGCCCGAGTAGTTTTGGGGCTGAGAGGTAATTGTTGTATATTGCCCGAGTAGTTTTGGGATGAGAGGTTCTAGTTGTATATTGCCCGAGTAGTTTTGGGCTGAGAGGTTCTAGTTGTATATTGCCCGAGTAGTTTTGGGGCTGAGAGGTTCTAGTTGTATATTGCCCGAGTAGTTTTGGGGCTGAGAGGTTCTAGTTGTATATTGCCCGAGTAGTTTTGGGGCTGAGATGTTCTAGTTGTATATTGCCCGAGTAGTTTTGAGGCTGAGAGGTTCTAGTTGTATATTGCACGAGTAGTTTTGGGCTGAGAGGTTCTAGTTGTATAATGCCCGAGTAGTTTTGGGGCTGAGATGTTCTAGTTGTATATTGCCCGAGTAGTTTTGGGGCTGAGAGGTAATTGTTGTATATTGCCCGAGTAGTTTTGGGGCTGAGAGGTAATTGTTGCATATTGCCCGAGTAGTTTTTGGGCTGAGAGGTAATTGTTGTATATTGCCCGAGTAGTTTTGGGGCTGAGAGGTAATTGTTGTATATGGCCCGAGTAGTTTTGGGGCTGAGAGGTAATTGTTGTATATTGCCCGAGTAGTTTTGAGCTGAGAGGTTCTAGTTGTATGTTGCCCGAGTAGTTTTGGGCTTAGAGGTTCTAGTTGTACATTGCCCGAGTAGTTTTGGGGCTGAGAGGTTCTAGTTGTATATTGCCCGAGTAGTTTTGGGGCTGAGAGGTTCTAGTTGTATATTGCCCGAGTAGTTTTGGGGCTGAGAGGTTCTAGTTGTATATTGCCCGAGTAGTTTTGGGCTGAGAGGTTCTAGTTGTATATTGCCCGAGTAGTTTTGGGGCTGAGAGGTTCTAGTTGTATATTGCCCGAGTAGTTTTGGGCTGAGAGGTTCTAGTTGTATATTGCCCGAGTAGTTTTGAGCTGAGAGGTTCTAGTTGTATGTTGCCCGAGTAGTTTTGGGCTTAGAGGTTCTAGTTGTACATTGCCCGAGTAGTTTTGGGCTGAGAGGTTCTAGTTATATATTGCCCGAGTAGTTTTGGGCTGAGAGGTTCTAGTTGTATATTGCCCGAGTAGTTTTGGGGCTGAGAGGTTCTAGTTGTATATTGCCTGAGTAGTTTTGAGCTGAGAGGTTCTAGTTGTATATTGCCCATTAGTTTTGGGGCTGAGAGGTAATTGTTGTATATTGCCCGAGTAGTTTTGAGCTGAGAGGTTCTAGTTGTATGTTGCCCGAGTAGTTTTGGGCTTAGAGGTTCTAGTTGTACATTGCCCGAGTAGTTTTGGGGCTGAGAGGTTCTAGTTGTATATTGCCCGAGTAGTTTTGAGCTGAGAGGTTCTAGTTGTATGTTGCCCGAGTAGTTTTGGGCTTAGAGGTTCTAGTTGTACATTGCCCGAGTAGTTTTGGGCTGAGAGGTTCTAGTTATATATTGCCCGAGTAGTTTTGGGCTGAGAGGTTCTAGTTGTATATTGCCCGAGTAGTTTTGGGGCTGAGAGGTTCTAGTTGTATATTGCCTGAGTAGTTTTGGGCTGAGAAGTTCCAGTTGTATATTGCCCATTAGTTTTGGGGCTGAGAGGTAATTGTTGTATATTGCCCGAGTAGTTTTGGGATGAGAGGTTCTAGTTGTATATTGCCCGAGTAGTTTTGGGATGAGAGGTTCTAGTTGTATATTGTCCGAGTAGTTTTGGGCTGAGAGGTTCTAGTTGTATATTGCCCGAGTAATTTTGGGGCTGAGAGGTTATTGTTGTATATTGCCCGAGTAGTTTTGTGCCGAAAGGTTCTAGTTGTATATTGCCCGAGTAGTTTTGGACTGAGAGGTTCTAGTTGTATATTGCCCGAGTAGTTTTGGGGCTGAGAGTTAATTGTTGTATATTGCCCGAGTAGTTTTGGGGCTGAGAGGTTCTAGTTGTACATTGCCCGAGTAGTTTTGGGCTGAGAGGTTCTAGTTGTATATTGCCCGATTAGTTTTGGGGTTGAGAGGTTCTAGTTGTATATTGCACGAGTAGTTTTGGGCTGAGAGGTTCTAGTTGTATAATGCCCGAGTAGTTTTGGGCTGAGAGGTTCTAGTTGTATATTGCCCGAGTAGTTTTGGGTCTGAGAGGTAATTGTTGTATATTGCCCGAGTAGTTTTGGGGCTGTGAGGTAATTGTTGCATATTGCCTGAGTAGTTTTTAGGCTGAGAGGTAATTGTTGTATATTGCCCGAGTAGTTGTGGGGCTGAGAGGTAATTGTTGCATATTGCCCGAGTAGTTTTGGGGCTGAGAGGTAATTGTTGTATATTGCCCGAGTAGTTTTGGGGCTGAGAGGTAATTGTTGTATATTGCCCGAGTAGTTTTGGGGCTGAGAGGTTCTAGTTGTATATTGCCCGAGTAGTTTTGAGGCTGAGAGGTTCTAGTTGTAAACTGCCCGAGTAGTTTTGGGGCTGAGAGGTAATTGTTGTATATTGCCCGAGTAGTTTTGGGATGAGAGGTTCTAGTTGTATATTGCCCGAGTAGTTTTGGGCTGAGAGGTTCTAGTTGTATATTGCCCGAGTAGTTTTGGGGCTGAGAGGTTCTAGTTGTATATTGCCCGAGTAGTTTTGGGGCTGAGAGGTTCTAGTTGTATATTGCCCGAGTAGTTTTGGGCTGAGAGGTTATAGTTGTACATTGCCCGAGTAGTTTTGGGCTGAGCGGTTGTTGTTGTATATTGTCCGAGTAGTTTTGGGCTTAGAGGTTCTAGTTGTATATTGCCCGAGTAGTTTTGGGGCTGAGAGGTAATTGTTGTATATTGCCCGAGTAGTTTTGGGCTGAGAGGTTCTAGTTGTGTACTGCCCGAGTAGTTTTGGGGCTGAGAGGTTCTAGTTGTATCTTGCCCGAGTAGTTTTGTGCTGAGAGGTTCTAGTTGTATATTGCCCGAGTAGTTTTGGACTGAGAGGTTCTAGTTGTATATTGCCCGAGTAGTTTTGGTGCTGAGAGGTAATTGTTGTATATTGCCCGAGTAGTTTTGGGGCTGAGAGGTAATTGTTGTATATTGCCCGAGTAGTTTTGGTGTTGAGAGGTAATTGTTGTATATTGCCCGAGTAGTTTTGGTGCTGAGACGTAATTGTTTTATATTGCCCGAGTAGTTTTGGGGCTGAGAGGTTCTAGTTGTATATTGCCCGAGTAGTTTTGGGGCTGAGAGGTTCTAGTTGTATATTTCCCGAGTAGTTTTGGGGCTGAGAGGTTCTAGTTGTATATTGCCCGAGTCGTTTTGGGGCTGAGATGTTCTAGTTGTATATTGCCCGAGTAGTTTTGGGGCTGAGTGGTAATTGTTGTATATTGCCCGAGTAGTTTTGGGGCTGAGAGGTTCTAGTTGTATATTGCCCGATTAGTTTTGGGGCTGAGAGTTTCTAGTTGTGTATTGCCCGGGTAGTTTTTACTGGAACCAAGCTTCGGGCAAGTGGGTTTTTTCGAAGATTCTAAGGTTACATAGACATAAAACGAAAAACAATATTTAACTTATGATAATCTGCATATGTTACTGTCTTGCCTGGAGGGGCGGCAAGTGTTGCGAAGGTGGGTGTTTTGTAAGAGTTAAGTGTTTGTTAAAAGTATCTGTATTTTTCTTTCAATCGATGGATGTCATAATTATACTGTTTAGAAAGGTAAACAGGAACCCAAATGATACAGTTTACAAATTTACATGCAATAAGAAGTATATACCTTGACATATCAACTTGGCCAATTCATGTATTAACGTCATGTGCAATCATGAAATTAAAAAAATATATATTAAAAACCATGAAGTTGATTAAATTACCACTTGTTTGAGCGTACAGATCACCTAAAACTGCATAAGCAGCTGTTAAATTTAGAGGCGCACTGAAGTATGATCGAATATCGAAACACGGTTTTCATGCTGTTATTTATTACGTTCATTATTGTTAAGTGTGCATACAGTCTTACAACATACTGTAGCTTAATATTTTGTTTTCAGTTCAAATATTATTTAGGAAATAATGTTTGCATAATCGTTGTTTCTCGGCTAATGAAGAACGATTTGGAGTTCTGATGCGTAGGAATTATACCACGAGGGCGTTAGCAACAGAACGACACATCGTTGTTTATGAGACGAGAAACAACGATAATGCAAAAATTAGTTCAATTCTAACATGACCTAACCAGTTTTTTTTGCAATTTCAGTGCGAATTATATTTTACAGCTTTGGAACTATTTTTTCAGTAGTTTAAAAACGATGAACTTTGTACTTTGTCAATAGAAAACTGCGCGTGTCATGTAAGAATATCTGATAAAATATAAATGCATCCACACGTGCTAGCAACTTCTGATATACATACATATCAAAATTGTTTTTGGTCTACAATATGTGATATACAAATACAAAATGGTAAACATACACTAATGAAGTAAATTGGTAACCATATAATTTGATGCAAAATGGAAAAAGTGTTAAGAAGAACTATGCTGTAAAATACATAAACGACTAGACTTTTAAGCACAAAAAAGTTTTTGTCTCGACAGTTATTTTAGGTTTCAAAACACAAATAAACAATGAAAACGACGACATTATGTGTTTCTTTATTTTTTCGAAATATTAGTGTTTTAGACGTCCTTTTTTTGTTTCATATTTGATTTCAATTCATTTTTTTCGCTGTTATCAGCTATTGAGAAAATAAACCCAACAATAATCGATTTGAAACTAATCGTATATACACATTACTTGTTTTGGGTTTGTTTGATTATTTTATTAATAGGTAAATACACATTCATTCGGACTATCACATTTTATATAAATTTTAGATTGTCAGCATATTTCTATCCCACACAGCATGCCAGGACAGCAACAATGTGGTGGAAGCTCAGTCGGGATACGATGTACACAGTGTTATCTCCCTTACCAATCAGCCGGCTACAACACGGGTTGCGGTACGTCAATCAATTTGACAGTCAAATCGTGTTTTATGAGCTTAGAAAATGTAGTTCATACAAAGCTGTATTCATTACTGACTGTGTAACCATAGATAACTATCTAATTTAAGTAATGTGGCCTTGGTATTTCGTTTGATATCTGAACTTCATGTTTGTTTATCTTTGCTATGACTTTTAAATCAGTCTACCTGTAGAAATAAAGAATTTTTCCATAAAGATTAGTGGTATGTTTAAAGAGTTCAATGACTACATTGGAGTGCTCTTTGAGGACTTAAGTTGAACAGTTTGTGTATATCAAAACACATTACCAAATTCTTTATGGCATCAATGCAAACTATCAACCTTATCGGGAATAAAGGTAAACTCTCAGATTAACCATTTCCATGTGTTTAAACATATTTCAGTTCGAACACCATGCAGTGATAGGAACGGAATGTGTGAGCATACCTGTCTGATAGAGAGAGGTCTTCCCAAGTGCTTGTGTCGCAGTGGTTATCGGCTGGATACAAATGAGCACTCATGTATAGGTAGTAACATTTTAATATTGCAATAGTATGAAGCTAATTGGTATGTACATTTATTATATATCTGTTTAGAATCTTCACAAAATACATGCTGTATCAATCGGTGAAATACATGTCCTCAGAAACAAAATCCCGTATTATGCTACTCGCTATTTTTCCGATCCCGTATTACCATACTAACCGGACTTCTTTTTTAATGACGTCATCATAGAGTTATGTAAACAAATATCTCATCGCTCACCATTACATTATTGACTATACATTGGACATTTGTTCGTGACTCAGGTAACATTGTATCTTATTGTACCTTCAATAGCATTACATATGACCGTTGTATTCTATACATGGTACCGTTAAAAATAAAAAATATAATGAGAGAAATGTATTCAGACTTCAGTGCCTCTACACCTGTATTTTATAAATTGCCAGGTCTTTGTTTTCAGGAAATATTGTATTATAATGAACACAACATTCAGAACATTTCGGCCATAAGATCCCTTTAGAACGCCGGGAGGCTACACTTTAGCATAATCGCGCTCAACACATAGAATGACGTCACTATTATTTATTATTTTTCGCAGAGCGATCCTTGAAAAAAGACCGAAAGACAAGGAGACGAACAAAATGTTTAAACATAGTTTCAACAATTAATTAAACCGTTAATATAACTAGTATGCGTATCAAAATCGGTGGAAATATCAGAGTCTACATTTTAAATTACAAGTACGATTACATATGCACATAACGATTTACTCGATACCAACGATCTAAATAAATTTGTATGGAATTGTGGTAACACACCAATATTGTTTAAACTGTGACGAGACCAACAAAACAGTACAACACACGAAAAGTTCGATTGGTTTGAACAGTACTGAGAGAACATTGATGACATTTAACAAATAAAATTCTATTGTTGTATTTAGACATAGATGAGTGTTTAACTGGTTCGGCCAATTGCACACACGTGTGTACCAATACCAACGGATCATTCAGTTGTTCGTGCGACCCAGGGTTCCAGCTTCAGTCAGATCGACGCACGTGTTCAGGTTATACTATTTTTATGCATATTTTAAAACATGAGACTGCAGAGAACATGATTCCTGGTAACTGCTTCAGAATGAAAATACTTATATTAGAAGGCTGCAATGATATATTACTATTGTGTATATTTGCATCAGTAAATCTTAAGTTTGGTCATATCGCTCACGCATTAAAGACAAAAAAGTATCAAGAACTCGTTCTCCCCCCCCCCCCCCAAAAAAAAATGTTCGTGAGTACTTTAATAGATTTTCAATTTTATCCAATATGAATTCGTATACTTGTTCATGTACAGCGGGGTACACAGGACGACACTATGAACAAGGTTAAAGGTCTTGCTGGTTTTTAAACAGACACACATAGCAAAGCAAATATTACATATTCTACCTAACCGTACTTATTTTCATAATAGGTTGCTTGTATTAGCATATTGGCATAACATTGTTCGAATTACGTAGGTACATTTACAATGTCTAAACTAATATTCATTATTGCTAACAAAAGACATCAACTCATAATAGATGCAATATTTAGTATAAGCAATTTGAATATTTATTAGGGATGGCAACGAATATTCAAATATTTCAATATAACAATATTCGAATATGTTTTATATATTCGAATACTTACCTATAATAATAATTACTGCATCCGACGATCGAATAATCGAATAGTTTATCAATAGAATATTTGAATATCACTTTTGGTATTCGTTGCCATCCCTAATATTTAATGCCCCGACATCTTATCGCGTTTTACGAGTCACACTTTAACCATCATATATTTGTTATTTGCTATTGCATCGCACTAAACCCACCATGGTCTATAATGATACTGATTGTATAATTTAAAACAGGATTTAGTGCAAATTGTGAAATCCGAAACAGGATAGAGTAACCAATGATGGATTTAATTACAATTGACACACTGTTAAATCTATTGCTTTTGTTTTAGATAAAGACGAATGCGCGGGATATTTAAATGGCGGATGTGAAGATATTTGTTTGAACACGGACGGCTCGTTTCATTGCGCATGTACTGGAAATGATACGCTGCAAAGCAACGGATATATGTGCTCTGGTAATATTCTACTTATACACATACTATTTTGACAAGATTATTACTAACTCTTTGTACAGTTTGAATGGCCGATTGTTCAGGAAAAAATATTGTGCCTAAAAATCACAAACCGACGTAACATACTATTCCGTTGTATAAATGTGCGATGATTCTAAACAAAGCCAAGATAGATACATAAATGCTTAAAACACCATTTTTAGTTAAGATTACGTTAAATAAACACAAATTTGGCAGCATATTTTATTTAAAATACCAAAATACCCTATTTGCACTAAAATGAGACGTCGCGCTCACAACCATATACAATTACAATTATAAATATACATTGGTATAGTATACGAATACGAAACACGAAGTCCATTAATAGATGGTAACTAATACCTAAACGGCAAACAAAATATTGAGTTAGACCTGTCTTTTGTATTAGTTGATAACAACTTTATGATTGATAATAAATTGACGTATATGCAGGATAATTATGCATCGCTTACAATGTGTGATATGTGTTTTGTATAGGCTCAAACAACCTCTCTCCAAGCATTTTCTCCCAGTATGGATTGGTTCGACAGTTATTGCCAAGAGGATGTTCGACCATTTTAATGTCCACCTGCGGCGGTGGTAATACTCTGAATATCATTCTTTCGTCGACATCTACGTGGTATAAGCTGAAGACAAACAACAATATAAAATACACTTTCGGGATAGCATTTGTGGAAATCAGTGCGCTGGCAATGCCTTTGTCAGTGTCAGGTTTAGAAGTGGATATAAGCACACACAAGCTTATCTCAGGCTCTCTTCAGTTTTCCAAAGATGATGGAATTGTAGACGGCGAGAAACGGAGTCATGAATGCTGGTCATTTGATATTACTCCTCGCGATATTCATGCCATTTTGCAAGCGCACTCGTTTACGCGCACATTTCTGAACAATATAAAAGACATTTTACCCCCATGGCTATCCTTCAGTCAATCTGGCAGCGTTTTGTTAGGCATAAATGACCTCCATGTGGACATCGAAAAAGGCAGTGCAATAAATCAAGGAGAATGCAAAGGAGCACCTTTGGATAACAATAAGTTTTATACTGTTTTAAAGCTTGGTAAAGGCTTTCAAATTTCATTGTACGGAAAAAACATATCATTGCCCGAGTACTTAGATGATCGAAAGTACTGCATTATAATCGACATATGTCAAGACTTTGGAAATACTGTCTTCTTGATTTTACCGGAAGAATCTAGGGATATTTTAGATGACGTTACATTGTTTAAATCTTTGACCAAATACGGGATAAAAATACGCCCTGTTGGTATAGGTCTCTCACTGACTAAACGAATTAACGTGGAGACGACAGATATCACAGTGTGGCGTGGCGAAGACACATTTTTCAAATACTCGTACGTATAAGTTTGCTGAAAAGTGTACAATATATCGATACATGTTAAATATTGTGTTTATAAACAGTTGATATTAATCACGACCTCTTGCACATTAAAACACTATATTTTAAATCACATGTTTTGGAACTACTTCAGGGTAAATGCATCAGCAAATTTTTGGATAAACGGCGCCGCAAGTATGGAACATGGTCCACTGCGAATAGCTGGAGACGCTTCAGCATTCATCTCAGTTCCATCGTTCAAAAATGTATGTACGATTATTAAATAAATATCTCCGGTTAAACAATAACGTAACATTTAAGCAATGTTGTTTGAGGTATTTGATTTCATACATTTCATACGTAATTCTAATATTTGTAATATTTTAAAATGCATTATATTCGTTGTTAATGAAAAAGAAGGGGTCTTGTTCTGCATCAACATTTCTAAATGTCAATCTTCTTTTCTCTCTGCATTTTAGTTTCTAAAGAGCGTGTTCCTGGATGAATGGCACTTTGGGGCACATATTACAGCGACAGGCGCTTTAC
Source organism: Congeria kusceri (assembly GCA_027627225.1). Classification (NCBI taxonomy): domain Eukaryota; kingdom Metazoa; phylum Mollusca; class Bivalvia; order Myida; family Dreissenidae; genus Congeria; species Congeria kusceri. The sequence continues at coordinate 60,565,521 of CM051028.1, forward strand.
ACTTTGAGTTCGAGATGTTCGGCAAAACTGAACATGTCAGTTTGTTTCGCACTAATGCAATTGTGGAGTTGTATGGCTCATTAGGAGGTAAACACTTCTTGTTATTTATGTACGTTAGTCAATTTTATTACTACGGTTATGTTATAGGGTGCGATAATGGCCAAAAACGTATTTAAATTAATTAAATACTCAATGTATCTTATATATATATTTTACATTTTAATGTAGCTTCCTTTTGTATGTTTGCTAGGACTTGAACATAGAAGTTGGTGTGGACCACGCGCTAATCCATCCGGAGTCTTCCTGAATGTTTTGGTCGATATAAACATATTTAAGGACATACCTTTGCTTAGTTTGGTAAATGCGGACGTGAATGCAAAAGTACACGCATACTTGCTCAGTGACCCCGTGTCAAGAATAAGCACAAATACGAGTATCAATATACTTGAAGATGTTCTGAATGTCAGGAACTTTATAGAATCGTTCATAAATATAACAGTAAAATCAGTACGCGTCAATTCTAACAAATCAATCAATGGCATACTTGCAAGATATCAGTCACATGGCTGATCAATTTATCGACAAATTTGGGTACATTGCACAGCTATTCATGAATTCTCCCCATTTTGACTTACAAACAATGAATAAAGCCACTGAAGTGTTTGACGATATATGGAAGAATGGTATGGTATCATTGAAAAATCACACTGCGAATTTTGTGGAATCATTAAAGAACAACACAAGAATGGCAAAGTATAAATATGATCAATTACTCTCAAACGAAGTTGACCACATTGAACGACACATCACATTTATAACGGACAAATTGATAAACCAGTTTACAGATGTCTACACAAAGCCCGAAGGATTTGGACTCAAATTTAATGGCAACATTAAACTGTTTGGTATTCATTTACTTGGTCTGGAGCTAGAATTTATTTACTCATCAGGAAACAAAATAGTTTCCTGCAGTAGCTACAATACGCGGCATGATAAAATGAAGAACGAAAAAGCGATACGATTTATTGGAGTTCTTAAAACAGGGGTGATAAAGATATGTCCTTTCATCAGAATGGTCATTGGTGCTGGTTTCGGAATGGCAATTAGTCTTGAAACATATGGTAAATTTGAAATAATTAATAGAATTGAAGCTTCGCTGCTTGGTATAACAGCTCATGTTGATAGTTACATCACACAATCTGGTATATATTTCTTTCTGGAAGGCAATATCTGGTCGATTTTCAGAGCTCAGCTAGATGTTTCATATGAAAAACAGTTGTCGCTTTTAAACCACGAACAATCACAATTGGAAGTAATCACACTGAGAGTAAAAGGTCGACTTATTGCAGACGCTGACGGCGATGGCGATTTTTCAGACAGATACCTTTCAGCTCTGATGAACTTCACAGATCATATAGCAGACGAAGCAAATGCGCGTATTAGCACTGTTCAGGATGCATTCACTGAAGCGCAGGGGGGATTAACAGTGGCCAAAAATTGGCTTGAAGAGAAAAAGACCTCCATTAGAGCCGCCAACTCTGCATTTGACGCAGCAGTTAAAGCTATGGATGTCGCTAAGGAAAAACTTGAAGAAGCAAAGATTCCGTTTCAAAATGCAATGGATACTTTAAACGAAGCACAGAGAAAAGTGGACAGGTTATGTCAAATAAAAACATGTGATCGGGTTTGCGTTCCAGGTTTAGATTGTAGCATATGTTGGAAAAAGATATGGTTCGTGAGGATACCATATCCATGCTGCCATTTTACTAATTGCATGTTTTCGTTTCCAAACCCAGTATGTGTGGCAATAAATTTAGGTTGTTACGCCATTCGTGGAATAGCTTACGCTGCACTGGAAGTAGCCAAATTTGCTGTACGCATTCCTATGGTTGTTCTAGACGCAGCTAAAGTTACAGTTTCTGTTGCTCAAGTTGTTGTTGATAAATCTCGAGTCGTGCTTGACATTGCCGAAGTTGCTCTCAGTCTTGCGCAGGTCGGTCTTGAAGGAGCAAAGCTAGTTTTAGAAAGCGCAAAACTGGCGTTAGAAGCAGTCAAACAAGTTGTTAAACTCGGTGTTATGGCGCTAAATTTTGTCATCAAGTATGGTATACAGACATTGATAGATGTGCGAAATTGTGGTTTTGAAATTGATCTATCAACTCGTGACTTGCCGATTTTTGATATTCAATGTGAGATCAATGCTTTCCGATTAGGTTTCAAGCAAGTGCGTATCAGAATAAATTTTAACGATGTCGTGCAAAGTATTTGGAATGCAGCAAAAGCAACAATTGAAACTTTCCTCGAGAGTATATCTGATGTTATAACTGGAAGAAGGAAACGGGAAATACGAGACAATACATTGTCCCGAATGTATCTTGCTATACGGTCGTTACGAGAAGCCGATATAGACACTGAGCATTTTGATGTTTTTGTTAATGAGACCATCGATACTGTATTCAAGACATCTGGGTTTAAAAATATTACAACAACTAAAGCTGAAGAGTATGCATATCGAAAACAAATATTCACAGAAAAGTGTTCACAATTTAAAACGGTCCATTCGTTTTTCTATGACACCATTGAATCATTATTTGAAATGGTACACACTTCTGCTAACACCTTTGCCAACCTGTCGTCCAGTCAGGCGTCTCTCCATTCCTTTAATTTGGACTCAATATCAGCTAATTTTTCCATGAAAGTATTGGGGTAGACTCTGTTGTAGCTGAAAACGAATTCAATATCAGTCTGTCAAAACTGAGTGAAACTGTTGAATTTGCAAGAGGTAGCCTGACGACAAATCCGTTACTAAGCAATATCGGTATACTCGCTAATGAGGCAACATCGTTTATGGACACGCAGATCCACAGCGCAAACAAAATACTTATAGTCAATCAATGGATTGCAGCTATGAATAATGTTTCCAGTGATTATTTTGATAATGGTACATGCATTTCATATCTAGATTGTGCCCACTACTCAGTTGCTGTATTGTATGAAAGCTTTACGGCTGTTAATGTGAGCAACCAGACAGACAGTCTTCACGGTATATCAGAATTTGAGGATGAATTTCTTCGGCTCATAGGAAATGGGTCACATACCATTGCCGATGTCGACAGAATGGTCGCGATTTTGATTGCACGGCTTGACGAAATAGAGGGATATAATGTGTTTTGTTCCAAAGCGCCAGAACTGGTTGAACCGCTTCGTAATCAGTCCGTCAGCACAGGAAGTGTCGTATCTCTTGTTTGCAATGCTACAGGCGATCCATCCCCTTCATTTTGGTGGTTCAAAGACGACGAATTGCTTGAAAATGCCACCGGAATGACCCTAAGGATTGCTAACGCGACTCCAGAATATGCTGCTAAGTATTATTGCATCGCCGGAAACCTGGTTGCGAACTATACATTCGACGCGGCTCAAGTCATTGTATCCGGTAGGAGTGTTGTGTTCGTTTTAAGTGAAATTTAGTGCAATAACATGATAATTAAATATATGTCGATACCACCGGCGAGTTTATTTTGATATTCATAAACTGAGTCTGTATTTATGTTTAAGAAGAGGAAATCAATCCAGCAACCAGCATTAAGGATACTGACAGCTACACGGGACCTCAAACGCCCCAAGCCTACACAGGTGGTATGTACACACATCTATTGGCATATGCGTATACATATGCGTACATTTGTAATTTTATTGAGAATTATCTTAAATCCAAGTAACATAAACGTTTGAAAAAATCTTAGCAACTCACCAAGAATTATGTTGGTGAATATACTGTTTTATTTTATGTTAAGCAGCAACGATTCCTGTGTCGGATAAACCTACAGCTAAAGAAGTCAACCCGCCATTGAATATTAATTTTGTTGAAGGTACTTTGAATCAGTTATTAGCTACAAGTCATCAAATGATATTATCGTTTGGTAACATAAGTGATTAGTTGACAATATTCAAAACAATAATGCAATTAAATACAATATTTTTATGTGAAAAATAAACTTAATTGAAATATTATTGCAGAAGATAGACATGAGGTATCAATAACAGCCATTCTAGCTCCAGTGCTAGCTGTTATTGTCTGTTTGGCGGCAGTCGTCGGCGTGGTTGCATGGAGGTTCTATAAAAGGTATTATTACTACTACTGCCACTGCTACTGCTACTGCCGATACTACTACTGCTACTACTACTACTTCTGCTACCACTACTACTACTACTACTACTACTACTACTACTAATACTACTAATACTACAACAACAACTACTACTGTTACTACTACTACTACTACTACTACTACTACTACTACTACTACTACTACTACTACTACTACTACTATTTTTATTACTACTACTACTACTACTACCACTACTACTACTACTACTACTGCTACTACTACTGCTACTACTACTGCTACTGCTACTGCTACTGCTACTACTACTACTATTACTACTACGGCTACTACTACCACTACTACTGCTACTACTACTACTACTACTATTACTACTACTACTACTACTACTACCACTACTACTACTGCTACTGCTACGTCGTATGCTGCTATGAAACAACTACTACTACTTACGTTATATTACTAATAGTACTAAAATATTTTTAACGCATAAAATATCCCGCTTATACACCAATTATCATCAATTATACTCTGTTTTTAAGGAGAATCGCCAGGAAGGATTGCACTGCGACAAGTCTTGCAAGTCTGAATATGGTTCGCCCAGAGGTCTCCAAGAAAACATTTGACGCAAAAACACAGTTGGGCAAGAATGTGTCTGTCGAAATATAGGCCACTTGTTTGACTCTGAATACGTCCTGGAACAAGTCAATAATTCTTGGTGGAGATCTTGCTATGTGTGTTTTTGTGCTTAAGTTATCATTTTTTAAGGCAAATTTATAAACGGTGGTGGTTCTAGTGTAGTATTTATTGAATAAATTTAGTATAATGCGCTTTTGACATACTTGATACTTATAACACAAATTATGCAAATGTTTCATAATTTTATATCATGTTATTCGAGTATTGTGGGCCAATTAAAAATATTTCAACCAAGTGTATAACTAGTATAATCATAATGACTTAATTAAACGATCCGTATTCAAGCTTATTGGTGGCGAACAAGTACGTGGTGTTCTATAGTGCTACCTAATTAATATTAGGTTAGAAATATTTAATGAAAATAGTGTGTTCTGTATTTTTATCTGTCGAAATGTTTCTTTTAGGTTCTGTTAGTGGTGATTTGTTTTTTTTTATTCGGAGACATGGTAACAGGATTGTATTCATATAGATAACCTGCTTAGGATTATGTTGAAATTGTGTAAATGTTTTGGTTGTATGGTCTTCACAATCTAAATGAGTGCGTGCTATAGTTTTGTTTAGTTAGTTTCTGATCATCTTGGTGTGGCTTCTCTATCGACTTTTCTTGCAATTAAGATTTCCAGTGATTGTAACTCGACAAAAAAGATACTTAACTTACATTTATGGTAATGATATATTTGCGCCTCTAACTGGTTAGCTGGACAATGCCTATGTGCAGGCTTATACAAAATACATTCATGATGATTTTATCGTTTTGACCAAGGCTCGCAGATCTGTCTTTTTAAAGAAATTATTTACTAACGTTTACAATATCAACAACTAACGTTTATAATATCAACATGCTTTGCAATGTTTCGTTAAATGTTGTGTTTATACATGTACGAAACTCCATAATACATGCTTTTGGTTATGTATCCAAGATCTAGAATATAATGCCAGAGATACCATTTATATTGTTATTTTTTTTTCTCGACATTTTTACCAAAGGTATTTATAACATACGACAACAAATATTGATAACCTGGGTGCCCTATGGATTGCGTTCAGCTAATGTTTACTATTGACAGAATGTGTACGAATAATGGGCCTACAGACTCATTTGGTACAGATAACAAATTACGGAACCCGTTTATAGAAGTGTATTCCAGTGATCATACGAATTATTAAAGGAGCTATTTCTACCATAAAGGTGATCGAATATATCAGTACAAATGATATTGTTTTATAAATGTACAATTGACGGTGTGTAAATTATATCAACTAAGTAAAAATATGCTTTATAATAAAAATTTCGATCAACAAAAATGCATGAAAAATGAAAACTCCAGGTGGGTATCGAAGTTATGACGAAGAAGTCAAAAGAACATATAACATAACTTTAAACAATTGTGTTTGATTGAAAGCGTGCAAAAGCAATGATTATAAAAGACACACACAATTATCACTAATAAAATGGCCAAACAAGCAAGGCCTAAATGTTATCATATTTTTGTTTTGTTTTTTCAGAATTAAACAAACGCTTCTCCATCTTGTATAAATTATTTACACCTTTATTATACACCAGTATGTATGTCTCGTTGTAAAAACTAATTATGATACTATCAGTTGGGTAGTTCCGGGTCACTAACGACAAAACCGTTCTCTTCATTTTAAATGTACATTCAATCACGTAAACCTAAATATACATTGGAAGACAGATATCTCAGATTCAATATGCGTGCTTGAGACATTCGGTAACATTAAGTATTGTTGTTAAATATTGTACTGAGCTGCGGCACTGATTTCGGGGGTTCCGAATCAAGTACGTGTGTTCCGGGTCACTTGACACTTCTGCTACTGTTCCTTTTAATATGTGTTTTAAAAGCATTTTTAACCGTCATTCTGACTTAGTAGTTGTCAAACAACACCACTTGGAAAATATATTTATTTCTGGAAACTGGACAACAAATAATTACAACATAATAGTTAGGGCATATTGACGATTTTCCCACGTTTGTCATCATATTTATATTTTAGGTAGTATGTGGAACAATATATGAACAGATATAAAGCCACACAACTTATATGGTCATTCAGGTGTTAGACTGCAACAATACAAACATCTTATAATTTATCAACGTTTGTCAATGCCTTTGACTGGTAAAATTATATATAAAAATACCAGGTAAAAGCATTAAAATAATCCGCGAAATAAATGAAATCTGTACATTAACCGGAATGTGATAAACAATCCAAAATGCATTCACGTACGCAATGCGTTAATTGTACATAGTTTTTAAACATAAATGTATCACAACCAGATTAGCAATTTGATAACAATCATAATAATATTGATAAAATTAACAACCTGAAAAGATCAGAGTAACAAAACACATAATTATTGCATAAAATATAACGGTAGCACCGTTCCAATGGTAACATGAACACTCTGAAACACATATATACTACAGCAAAAAGTGATATGCCATCTGTAAACATAAAGCTGAATGGTACTCTAGACTAGTATGTGGAGGAAACTGTAGATCATTGTATATAAAATTATAAAAAGTAAAAAAACATTATAAATATGGAACTCACAGTCTCTGCTTCTATTTAAAAAACAACAGTATTTAACAATCTGACAGCTTTTGAATACATACACAACATATAACGTACACGTATACTACACTTTCTTACATCGATTAATGACATTAATGAGATAAACTATCTGAAAACATTTAAACATTGATTGATATTTGTGTTCGCCCAATGGCTAGACCAGTCGATCGTCAGTTTGAAATACTACGAAAAGCTATGTTATTTATTACTAATATAAGGGTAAATCAAACTTATGAGAAACACCTATAATATACCCTTATTTATGTAAATAATAATTCATATTGGTCAATAAATAATTGTATTCCTGGTACTTGAGTCTACTGACCCAACCAACCCATGGAGATTCCATAAAGCATATACACAAGAAATTGCTGGACATATACCCTTAAACAATGATGTCCGTTAAAGTGACCCGGAACACCCCAAAACACACGTGTTGATATTACCGTTGTTTTCTGCAGTTATTTGGAAAGCAGATGTTTTCCTATGTATAATTAACACAGAATATATATTTATTTTCTAATTGATAGCACAAATGTTCCCATTTACCCAACATTTCCGATGGTTAATCGCAATGAATACAACGTAGCCTAGTTATGCAACCGGTGTTCAGGTAGATTTTTTAACATGTGTTACTCATAAAGCCATACAGACATGAAACTTTGGTGATTTACTGCAAATGTATTGTTGTTTAAATACCAGGTAATAAAAATCAAAATGGGAGGGTTGCAATTATTTTCAGAACCATTAATCCTAAAGTGACCCGGAACTACCAGTGATTCGGAATTCCTTCAATGGTTGTATTGTCGCGCAGAAGAAGACATAGCCCCTTTAAATCGTACGACTTTATAATGGCATGTTCACCTAGCATGGGTCGGTAATCACTAACTCATTCTTAGACTAAAAGTAAAGAATATGTTAAGACTCAAGATAAAACCTCGTTTTAAGAACAGAACCGTTTCAAGAACATTCATTAGTTTTGCATTTAATGTCTAATAATATTTGGTGAATACGGTTTCCGGTCTGAGGCTTAATTCGGTGTTTTGCTATATAATTTTAGTAATCGTCAGTTAATTAAAAAAACAACAACAAATCATTAAAAACTATTTCACCGAACAACTAGCCATAGGGATGTTCCCCATACCATACATGTGACATTTTCATTCATTTGTCAATCACATTCAATATAATTGTGCCCAAACCGTTTATGTTCTAAATGTACCTGTGAATGTAAAAACCATTTTAAGCTGTAAGTCTATTGAATAAGCTCCATCAATATAATGTATAACAGTCTGATAGGTGTCGTTGTTGTGCAGTTCTGTTTTGTGTTAGATGATCAATTATATACAGGTTTGTATTTGATTAAATTAACATCAATTTTATCACCGATTCAATTTCAGTTATAACGCTTCAATAAGTACGTAATGATTTAGCATTTAACACTCTGATATACACTGGTTCTTTGTTTAAATGCCAACAGAAACATCCCAAAATTGGTACAGATATAAAATAAGCACACTGTATATATCATTAGTGCGTATTAAGCACATCTTACTCCGTTTTCGATTTCCATGACTTCATTTTGTGATTACCTTATTTTCTCCAGGTACAAGACCAGGCAAAAATAAGAAATAACAACTTACATTAACAAAATAAAAAGCTGGATATTGAATCTGCGATTTAACCTTTGCCCCACATTATGGTGAGTCTGAATAGTAAATTAGGCATGACTTTCATGTACTTGAGTAGGTCGACAACATATCTGCTAGTAAATTAGGTATGACTTTCATGTAAGTTATATACGTCAAAGACATATCTACTATATCGCGTATTAGAATGTGTGGTTTACGGACTCTCTGAAAGACGGTATCGGTATCAACATAAACCAGTGGCAACATTTACATTGAATGAGTTTTCGTACTGTAGTTGTAAATTGCAAAATTGTCCTAAACAACTAACGATTTGCGTTTTATGCGTTGTATTTCTATTTGTATGATTAGTCGACTGGCTGTTTTGTTAAAAAATGATAAGTAGTATGTTTTTATTTTGATCTTCATTTTGACTACCCGGTAAAACTCGGCTTAGTATAAGATTTCGGAGACCATTTAAGGTTAGATGTCACGACATGGTTACAGTTGTTAGTAACATATCAATTTGTTTCGTATCTTCACCTTATTTGGTATGTTGCATATCTGGTTTCGTCCTTTAACAAAGCTTTTCATTCAAAGCAAACAGCATTTGTTAAGAACCCATTGCTGATGCTAGAGTTTTTTAATCTACGTTTAGACATGTAGCAATTACTCTTATATTGTTAAATATAAGTTCACATATTGGAAAATTGACACTTTTTATATTTTCATCATATATCCCAAAGAGAAAAAATATATTTTTTATTTACGAGCGAATAAACACTATTGACAAAGTTATAAATTGGAAATATAGTGTCGTTTATGAAAAATCTTGAATTGAAATGGACAAAATTATATTTAGCGTTGTAACGCTTTTCGGCGGTAAACTGGAAAACAAGTGTATCACTTATAAAGTGTTAAACATTGACTACCATGATTGTAAGTCAGAATGGCCAAGTGGTTAGCGCGACAGATTATTGATATCGGCGGCAAAAAACGAAAACAAATGAGGCGCGTCTTAATGCATGTGCGAAAAGTATCGTCCTAGATCAGCCTGTCCAGTCCGCACAGGCTGATCCAGGACGGCACTTGCCGCCAAAAGTGGATTTATGGTTAGAAGAGTCTTCATTGAATGAGAAAAATACCATACAAGCGGAAAGTGCCGTCCCGGATTAGCCTGTGCGGACTGGACAGGCTAATCCGGGACGACACTTTACGCACATGCATTAAGAACGGTTTTCTCACGACGCCCCTCAATTATTTTTCTTTTGTTTCCTTTATTATATTTGTTAGTCCAACTGCTTAGGTTTTGCAGGTAAGACATTAAATGACATTTTTTTATACAAAAATCTGTAAATATCGTCCCTTTAATATAAGAGAGCAATACCAACATGTAAAAGAACATTCCAATTACTAGGATGTTCTATGCAACTATATATCTTTACGACTTTTTTCACATTAATCACTTCTTTGTTTTCGTTACTAATCTTAATTTATTATGAGTCATGATATGTGACGACACATTACATCAGTGGGGTGCATGCGATTATCAAAAGCTTTCATTGTGTGAAATTCGTGTGTTATTTATGCAAAAAATGAGGTGCGAAGCAGCATTAAAGCGATTGTAATGTTGATATCACAGAAGTTAGTAAACATTTATTAGAAAGATAGGCCGACTACAGCATCAAAAGTAAGAAGTGTTCTGGGATTGGTAAACTTCAGTGCGAGAATGATACCAAATCTTGCTTCTATCTTGACTGGGAAGATGGTACATTTTCAATGGAGACATAAACAAAATGACTCATTCAACAAAGTAGAAGATATGCTAGCTAATGAACAGAATTGTTGTGCATAATTTGATCCCAGCAAAGTTCCGAAAGTAATTGCTGAGGCCGGTCTTGCAGGACTCGGTGTTGTCCTGATGCAAGGGGAAGGAAACAAATGACATGTTATATGTTATGCTAGCAGACGCTTAACTGAAGTTGAGAGACTGAATTCACAAACAGGGAAGCACTTGCACTTGTGTGGGCCTGAAAAAATTTGGATTAAATTTTAACTTACTTACGCATTATAAGCATCTGTAAATCGAATTTCTAACCAGATTCAAACCCAGTCCTCGAATAGAAAGAAAGGTGCTGAGATAACAACTATATACCAATACAGTAAGATATATACCAGGAAGGAATATTGCACACTGCTTTGTCCAGGCTAGGCAAAGGCAAAGTTTATCAAACTGAAAAGGAAATTAAAGACTACCTATGTTGGATTGATGAATATTCAACGCATACAGCGATCTATCCATAAATTGAACGAGAAACTGCAAATAATCCAGGGCCCGCATTCACAAACCTATTATTAGACTTTAGACGAAAGAACGAAGAATAATCTTGAAACTGTTCTGTTCTAAGAAAGCTGTCACTATTAATTTAAATCTTACTTGGTATTCACAACATTCTTTATTTAGAACGATGATATAAGCGATATTGGTACATAGCATACCTACACACGAAAACATTCTTTGTCCATGAGTCTATGTCTGTTCTTTGTTCTAAAGTCTAAGAAAAGGTTGGTAAATACCGTACCTGAACTGCAGCACGTGCGGAAAGCCTTAATGTCTCAAAATAGGATCATTTTAAACAAAAGTTATTTACCCATGAAAGTTAAAATTAAGTTAAGTCATGTTACGATGAACTCAATAAGGTTTTATAATTGACCTTATTGACGAGATTTCATTGGCAAAGTGTTTAGCCAGTCAGAAAGCTATGATTCAATAGTTTGACGAACATGACTTCTAAAAACATTCGTATACTGCCAACGGTGTGTTTCGATTTGACATGTGGGGGTCGTTACAAATCACACAGCATATCGTCAATAAGAAAACAAAAAAAAATGATCACAAGTATGGTGTCTTGGAATAGATACAGAAGTAGAAACGTTGTGTAGGCAATGCTATTAATGTCCATTGGTTGGACAAACTATGCGCCAAATTCAATGGTCAGAACGGTACTACCAAAATATCCTTTGCAGCATGTGGCAATTGACATACATTGACCATTGCTGTCAGGAGACAGTTTGTAGATGATTCCAGATGGGCGGCGGTTAAAGTCCTATGTTTAAAATAGACTTTCTGTATACATCGGTTAACAGAGTCTCTGACATCAGACAATGGACCTCCGTTCATTAGTAGTATATTTAAAATTTATTTTCAGACAGATGTATGTTCAGCACAACTTAACTTTGGGAGAACAACGTACCAAGTTACCAATGATTACTAACATGTCTAAAATAGTGATAAGCTTTATAAAGATCATGAAACGAAGAACGCGAAACAAGATAAAAAATACATTAATGGAAAACTGATTTAGTGCTAAGTGATCAAAATGTAGTTAGAAACATTAAAAATGATAAATGATGTGCAAAATTTCTTGAAAAGGCAAACAGCTAGTGTTATAAATGAATTTCAATTATTGTTAAAGTTTGTTTTAATGATGTTCACTGTAAAATGAGTAAGAATTTTGACCCTTAAAGTTCTAATAAGTTTGAGCAAATAAATGCAAAGTCTGGTGATGAACAAGATTTTGTTAGTACAAAGCCGTGTTATGCGCTGGTGCATCAACAGGCGGTTCCTGATGATTCCGGAACTGATTATTCTCGACTATTCAGAGGCGGAAGTCGTTCGACAAATCGATATCAGTGCGTGCAAACCAAATCCTAATCGCAATTGGTCACTTACCTTACACAATAACCTTGTGCTGTTAATAAGAAATTTGTCCTACTGACATTTCACATTGTTTATATTCATGATTTTACTTTGGAAAAATGTATAAATACAGTCGAGTAACAAATTGTTAACTGGCATGAAGGTTTATTGAATATAACATTTACATGTATTAAACTAGGTTAGTAAGATCAATATTTGTATATTTATGCTCCTGTAGAAAATTCTGCAAAATTTAACAAATGTATAGATTTTTCTATTTGATGTAAGGAAGGCATGTATTGTATAAGTTTGCTAAGTAAATTGGTTGTTATGTATGGAAGACAACCTGTACGATTGTATAGCCACCATGCGTTGAAGCATATAGAGAGTTGTCGTTCGATATTACAAAGATGGCTGAATGCATCGCAGGTGTCTTTTTTTTCTCATGTAATTTCAGGGACAGCTTCAATATTGTATTTAAATCACGACGTAAATGTACAAATATTTATTATTCAGTGTTAAAGGGGCGATGATCGTCTAAATAAAGTTTAAATAAAACACAGATTTAACTAGAGTTAAATAAAACAACGCGCATTTATTTAATACACATATAAACAATGGTTACTAACGGGACCCTGTCGCAACCTCGAACATTCGCATTGTCGCTTTATCGCCCACGAATTAAGAATCCTCGAAAGAGTTTGACTGGAAAAAAGATAGATTAAGTGTTTGCAGAACGAGATTCCTGTACTGACACCGGTTGCATGAATAACCTAGCTTAACAGTAAAGTTGTTTTTATTTTCTCATAAACGAAACAAATATGTATTGTTTTGATATACCAGTATATATCAGGCGGTGCGTGAGTAAAATACAAATATCGGTGCGAGAGTCCACATCAACTCGTGCATATTAATCGGAGTCGACGATACAATGATGCGACAATAAGCGGTACGACAACGTGACATTTTAACATTTATTTTGTGCATATTTCGCATCTGGAGAGACGAAATTTATAAACGTGACTATGGCAAATATCGTCCAAATTGCGTGTGTATATAAAATTTCAAATGGCGAAGATGCAAAATCATCATCGGAACCCACTTTTGCTCAAATACGCTATGCTTCTTGATCAGACCGTGGGAGATAAGGCTAGCAAAACTTCCTACGCACGATGAATTAATGAGACATCTTATTGGTTCCGTGTCGAAGTCTGCAAGGACAATTTGAATATATTGGACACCCTAAACAAAATGTGGGATTAGTTTGTAGAAACTTCATTTTATAAATGGCACTATACTACACATTTTTGAAATGCTCCCCATCATAATCGTTCATAGAAGTTGTCAGACAATTGAGAGAGTGAGATAGTTAATCTGGTGAAAAAAAAAGGCATTTATCTGGTGCATTGTCATTACATCGGTCATATGAAATTTATCATTCACCTATCTAAGATTCTGTTTTGTATATCCTTTACAAAATCTGTAGACTTCATTTTCGTAGAAATTATTTGCAGTTGGTAAATGTCGTTTATTACAAATAAGTAATAAATTGTGCACTCTTTCGATAAAATAATTAAACCCAGTGCGACGTTCACAGATCAAGAATTTATAATACCTAAATTCATACAACCATGACCCAGTCGCGTCTCAATCACCTGATGATTCTTCACATACACAAGAAGACAACTGATCAAATTGACCTCAAACAAGTGGCAAATGAGTTGTGTGCAACCAGGAAACGACGTCGTTGTGTGTTTGGTTCATTCGTGTGAGTTTACGCTGCAATGCACTGTACTGGCAAGTGACCTCTATGGAAACATAATACTAGTATTTCTTTATACATGCAAACGTGCATTTTTCAACTACATTAACTTCGCATATTGCGAATTGAAATTGAGAACGATTTACTGATCAACTGATATAAGCAATAACAAATTTATGACGGAATAGCATCATGCGATGGACGCGTCATTGATCTCTTCAAAAATACATATATTTATCCTAAACTATGTATAATTTAATCGTGTACATGTACATACTTAAACGTATAAACTGATCAAATTAAAAAGAAACGGAAAGAAATAAAATATTGAATTTTATTATCGTCTGTATTTTCTCCATTTTATTTATGCATACACAGCTCTCGCAGCTGAAGATTTGTTCAAAACGGTATATCTACTTTATGTCAAAAATTGACCTTATTTAGCGCCAAAATCGTTAACTCACTCTTTACATATGATATTAATATTTTTAGTTTGGCCGGCGACGGGCTTGACCTTACTTGCTTGCGCTAATGCACTCATCAATTTATATTACATGGACATATTCAAACTGTAGCAGTGACATTGTACACGTGAATACTGCACTAACCTGAAACAATATTACATTTCAAAATATTTCTGGTTAGGTCATTTGGAAGGCCACTCCGTCCATTGCAACTTGCGATTAATCCTATGTATCCCGTCTTCGAAATCAAACATCCTCATTGTACACTTGTGTTTACTACAAAGAACAATCGCTGTTTGCAAAGGATGGATACCTTGTGCAGTAAAAGGCACGTGGAACTCGTATTGTGTGTACTGGTTTAATAAAGAGGTTATTTTGGGGTAATTTAAATCAATAACATTAACATGTAATTTATTTGTATTATTAGAAAATGTTTTTATATGAGCAATCTATAACTTATAATATTGCTAATATAATTAAATTGATAAGGCAATGTTTTTAAATAACAAATAAGCCTCAAACTGTCCATTATGTAATATATCGGACTGTCTGATACACAACAGTTTTTTTTCTGGGCATTACAAATAAAAATATTGACTCGGATATGTAGCATTGTTGGTAAAATTAATGCGCTTAAGTTAAAGTGGGATGCAATTTTAATGTAAGATTAGTATAAACATAAAAAATATCAGATTTGTATCTATTGTTAATATCCTTTAAATAGACACCTGACATTCAATATGATAAAATGATGAAAAGATATCAATAATAACTGAGGGTTTACTGTTTAAAGTATGGCACTTTTGATATACAACTTTTGAATGACAATCGCAAAACAGTCATTTCATTAAAGTAAAACAATATACTTGTTTACATGTAAAATAATACTTTATATAAAGAAGATATAGCATTACCACATTTCAGTCTATTTAACCCAAAACAACCTGTCTTAATACAATTTTAAAACCCGCTATATTTTATATTTATATATCATGATTACGACGACTGTATTTTGAGTTTCACAGAAGCAAACGTGACTGTATTTGTGCGAATGTTTAACATGAATAGGTGAAATGCCTACACTCGACATGCAAAGTAAACAAAGTAGTATTTTTAAATTGCGATTTTCGGGTCCATATGAGTCCGCGTCGACACTGAGGATAAGGCAAGCATGGCGCGAGCCGTACTGTTAAGCCTCGGTCGCAACCCACTGCGGTCGCCGCAAACCATACGCACAAGTTTGAGACCGTAAGACAAACGCATGCGTTTCATAAGAACTTGTGGATTTCGTACGGGCATCGTGCGGCCACCTTACGGGCAACCTGCGGTCGCCGTACTGTAAAGCCTCGGTCACAACCCACTGCGGTCGCCGCAGACCAAAGTACAAGTTTGAGACCGCAAGACAAACGCATGCGTTTCATAAGAAAGTGGATTTCGTACGGGCATCGTGCGGCCACATTACGATCGCAGTACTTATGTCGCGCGTTTTCAGTTTTAGTAGACCACAGTTGTGTCTGCGAATCGTGTAGTTGACGTTCATCTGTCCTACGGCGACTCTACTGTCACCGTGCGACTGTGAAAATTATTTTTAATGTCGACGCACGACCAACGCATAGTTATCGCACTATCACCGCAAGTTGTACGCACGGTCGCCGCAAGACAGCAATGGTATTTTGGCAAAAACACGAATATCGATATTGCTTTTCCAAAAAGATCCTACATGCATTGGTGCCATTAACGACTTTTAAATCGACATGTATATCAGGAGGATGCTATGGTTAAATTTCAAATTTGTTAAATATTATTATTTCTTCTAGTAATTGTATGATTGTAACACACGTGAAACGAAGAGATAGTGTGGCAAATGTGTTAAAAATATCCAAATAACCTTGGTTATTAATACGAAGCACATAGCGCCTTGCGGGTACTGTGCGATAACCTCACGTATCTGGCGGCGAGCGTTAGGTGTCAGTTTCCTTATTGCGGCGCGGGTAAGTACTACGCAAGGAAGTCGTACGACGTCCGCAAGTGCACCGTGCGTGTTTGGGGTAGGCAATTTCGAAACAAAACGCGTAGTGTCCGTAGGTTGATCGCTAGATGTCCGAACGGTGCCTTCTCTGTGTGCGCACGATGGGTGATTTACGCAAGACCGCAGCATGAACTTGCGCTCATGTCTTTTGCGTTTTGTTTTTTTGAGGCGGCATTGCAGTCGAGAAAAATCGCACAGGCACGACGCACGTTTTTGAAAAAAATCTCGACACAAGCTCGCTGTAAGGTCGCCGCAGCCCGGTTGTGACCGAGGCTTAAATCGAGAGAAAAACACTGATTAAGTTATTAATCCATATTTATTATGTGGATTGTTACTTCTGAAGCCATGCTTAATTATAGCGGTGTTTATAACAAAGAGATCATGTTGTTTTTAAAGTATACATGCATGTAATAAGTCTGATAATAACAAAGTAGTAGAAGAGTGGTCAGGTACAAGTGGCTGGCGCTTATTACAAACATTCCAGGTATTAGCTATGATTGTCTCGCATGCATACAATGAATAAAATGCATGCACTGAAATGAATAATTATATGTTGCTTGACTGCAAACAATTAAAAAATACATGTATATAACTTTCTAAAACCTTAAAGATTAAATATGTGTTCGCGATGAAATGATACTTAACCTTTGCCCGTAGTCACCATGAACATCACACTTTGTTTAATACGCGTGACTTCCTTCAAGCGAGATAATTGGTTATGACTGCGATGACTACGTGATGCACGTGATTGGTTATGACTATGTGATGCGCGTTTTGAATTTGATAACTGCACGGTTATCTATACGATCTACATGAAACCTTACAAATACACAACAAAGCACACAATGTCGGATGTATAGCAGACTGTGTACATAGCTATGCATCCCGTTTTGTATTGAAGTACGCTGTCAGGGACGTGCTAGTCTTCATTTTATAGGAAATTATGACGAAACTGAAATTTACAAGTTTTTAAGCAAATCCACTTATCTTAACTGGACAATTTTTAGAGTATTCCTTGCATACAAAGTACGTTGTAGTAAATTTAAAATAAAACATATAAAACAGTATGAAATAAGTTTTGCATCAAATACACATCAATACAACAATACACATCATTTAAATCAACTGCCTAAATATTGTTTAACATTGTCACTCCATACTAATAATCTAAAGATCTGTCTACAAACGGGAACACTCAATTGCGGTCATTGAGCTATGACGTTTTTAGACTGCGGCGATAGACGGAGTCTTTTGTACCGCAAATCCAAAGCAAGTATCGCTTTTGACATGGCGATTGCACAGTGACCTCCACTGCTTCTCTGCTTTCAATATCGTGGAATAGGGGAGATCACTGATAGCACGCTAATCAGAACTGCGAAAGAATTCCTTGCTATCAATGAATTGGTCCACTAAATACTTTCAATAAATTAATTCCTATATTGCTAAGGATAGAGGACAAGAAATACC
Organism: Congeria kusceri; assembly: GCA_027627225.1. Classification (NCBI taxonomy): domain Eukaryota; kingdom Metazoa; phylum Mollusca; class Bivalvia; order Myida; family Dreissenidae; genus Congeria; species Congeria kusceri. The sequence continues at coordinate 60,583,992 of CM051028.1, forward strand.
GTAGATTTGATTTAATCCATTGCGAACATGTCCTTTTATTCCAAATTTACAAGTACATAACATATAATGCCAATTCGGTATGTTTCACTGTGTGTTTACGAACGATAATTTATAACTTTGCAAGCCGCAATCTCTAAGCGTTCAACGCTTTGATTGAAATATATTACGAAAACTTAGCGTGACAGACACAGCAGAAACGTTATTTGAAATAAATCGCTTTTAAAAGCAATGCAATCCAACGCACCGCGACGATGCGTCAATTAAAAGTCGTTTTGGTGAACGAACGCAAATTTAGCCGCAATAATACGCTGGAGGGGGTAAAGAGTCGGACTATAAAATCAAAAAAAAAAATAGCCACTGAACCTATTCAGAGCTAGGCCAGCATCTAACTCCGCACCCAGCTGTGCATTAGATAAACCACGATCGATAGCGCATATTTTTATTCTGCATTTACATGACCATGTAGAACACAAATGTATGTCCTAATAGTACGAACAGTAAAACATATAAATCTTAAGCCCTAACGGTTGCTGTATGTAACGTATGGATGAAGGAAAGTTTCGTTTCTTTGTTTGTTTGTTTGTATTTTTGCTGTTTTTAACAGTATTTCAGTCATATCACGGCGGCCAGTTAACCTATTCACACTTTTCCTGGGCAAGCTTAGCCAATCTAAGCGGTTTACCAGTACTAAGTGCACATACCCATGCCAGTTACTGACAACTGCCCTTCTTAAATCAGAGGTAGGTGGAGAATGGATGTAGAAATAATTTCACGACCAATCCCCACACAAGTTATTTGGCAGGGCTGGGGTTCGAACTCAGTATCCCCGGATTGACAGTCCAGTGCTAAACCAACTGAGCTAGCCGGGACCGGCTATGAAGGAAAGTATTTCAAAGCAAATTTAAACTCTTAACCCAAAGTATTTTGTTCATAAATACAATTAAATAAACTTATTAGACTGAACTTGTTTAACAAGAATCGATTTGTTTAATTTTAATTTAACACGTATTTTGAAAGATTAATATCATGATTTTCATAAAACGTCGATTTTTTTCAAAGATTTTGCAAATAGGTTTATATTTTATTGACGGAGTCCGATTTCATGTTGAGACTTTGCTGATCTCCATTCATTCCAAAACAAACACCGCAACTTGCCTTTGAAACGAATATTAGTGAACTAGCATTTGTTAGTCTGGTATTCAGATATAAATTGCCATACAGTCAAAAAACGTACACGCGTGTATACTTATTTAATTCGTTCAGGCATCGAGTTGCTTGTTAGAAGCACATGCAGGATTTGTGTTTGTATGTTCCATTAATTCAAAAAAAAATCGTGTTCAGATTTAGATCACCATTTATTATTTGGACAATTAGCATGCGCATTAATTTTTTGTTTGTTACGTAATTAACACATATAGATATAGTTTTCCCTAATACTCCGCAGTCGGTCATGTATTGTAACGTTTAAATATGCAAAATAAAGAAACTCCAGTTGCAGCAGTGGCAGTAGTAGTTGTTGTTGTTCTTGTTGTAGTGGTAGCTACAGCATCAGTTGCAGTACAATTTTGGAAACTCTCATTCCGTTCGAGGGAAAACCCCAACTAAATTCTTAAGGTACTTTAGGCATGTGATGTATTGCCTATACAGCAGAAACAATACAAACACAAGTTACATACAAGATACAAGATGGAAACTGGAGTCACGGCACGCATGCAAATAAGGGTTAATCCAGTTATAACTCGATTTTCTGACAAAGAAATGCGTGTTGTTTTTTTTAATTTGACACATACATTGCAATATAATTCCAACTGTATTAATATTTAGTATTTGTCAAACACGTGTTCCATAGCATGGTGTTCCAAAAACAAATTTTATTTTGGACTTTATATAGATATAACTGTATTATATTTTATTGAACTCCAATTTGCTTTGCTCGACAAAACCAGATACAGCTGAACATAATGCGGTAAAATGTATTCATCATCGTTGACGCGTTGTATGGCAGTTTAAAACGAAGTGTTTTGATACTTATTCAAGTGACAAAAAGGAACACACTGACAAAAAAAGGCAGTCGCGCTATTCTGGAAAAAGGAAAATAAAGTTGTCGTAAACATTATTATTATAAAAAGGTTAAGTTTTAAGTTTAAGGTTTGCTATTTGATGATGATGAAGCGTTTGTTGCTTGATGCTTTCGAAGAATAGATTGAAAACTTAGGTTTAAACATTTATATAAAAAGTAGATTACATGTAAACAATAATATTTTGTTACTTTAATTAAATATGTAAATGTTTCTTTTGCATTGCAAAAATATTTACGTGAACTGACAAAATCAGTTTAGTTTGCTGACTAGATTATTAAAGTTCATTAATCAATTGCATTCGTAAAATTATGGCCGCAAAGGTAGATCATATTAGTTTAGTGTCTTCTTGTACCTGAATTTATCCGACGAGATGAAGAAAGGTTTACACGGTGAGGCTCTGACATCGAAATTCAAACCTAAAACACAAATATCAAGCTGGTGCAAATATCGAACCAGCTCTGACATTGGCATTCAAACCTCAACCGCGAATAGCGAGCTGGGGCGAATATCAAGCCAGCACTGACATCGAAATTTAAATGTAAAACGCAAATATCGAGCTGGTGCAAATATCAAGCCAACTTTGATATCAAAACTCAAACCTAAAACGCGAATATCGAGCTAGTGCAAATATCGAGCCAGCTCTGAAATCGACATTCGAACATAAAAGGCGCATATCGAGCTGGTTGAATATCGAGCAAGCTCTGAAATGGAAATTCAAACATAAAACGCGACTATTTAGCTGGTGTAAATCGAGAAAGCTCTGACATCGAAATTCAAACCTAAAATGCGAATATCGAGCTGGCGGCGAATATCGAGCCAGGTCTGACATCGAAATTTAAACCTCAACCGCGAATGTCGAATTGGGTTGAAGATCAAGCCAGCTCCGACATCTAAATTCAAACCTTAATCGAGGTGGTGCGAATACCCGGACAGTACTTAAATCCGGACACCTGAAAAAATTGATTTTGTATGATCACTGCCAATAAATCTATGGTATTGATTGATGAACACTCTTGTCTCTGCAACGTTAGTTTAGTTTCAACATAATTGATTGCTTTTGTATTCTTTCTTGAAAATGTAAATATCCGCATGTGGAATTTGAAATCAAAACAGTATCTCCAATAAATAAAGCTTTACAGAGAAATTTTTTAAAGAAAGTACCAGAACAATGTAAACAAAAGAAGAATAACAAAAAATCTAACGAACAAGGTGCAATTAATATGTATTTTTAATTATTGGTTTTAAATCAAATATATTTATAAAAGTGTCCAGATTTAGCTACTCTCCATCTGTATTTCGATACATGTTATAGGCTTTTGTAACAGGCGTCAATTAATTACTTTTAGATAACAGTTTCCGCTAAGATTTTAACCAAAGCTTTTTATTTTCGTTTGATGCAATTATCCAGAAAAATCGTCCGGATTTAGATACTTCTACAGTAATAAGGGAGTGAGTTTAATAATACCGGTTAGAATTTCGTCACTTTGTACAGACATTTGCTAGTGCAAATATTTGTAAAACCAATGCGAAAACTGCAATAAAGTACGTTGTAAAGAGGCATACACATACTGGGTATAGATATGTACTTGAACGTGGAGTTTTCTTTGTAAACAACGAGGAAATCCGAAATGGTGTACCTTAGTATCATTTTTAGACTGTTGGCGGAAGCCAACGGTCTTTTGAGAGGGTAATTTCCAAAACAGGTATCGCGGAAAACTACTTCTTTGTTTGCAGGCTATTAGCCAGTAAATCGAAACCAGAAAGGGTCCTTCGTCAAAACAGCAAAATTCACACCCGTTGTCTTACAGTTTGATTATGTATGATAATGTGTGTAATATGATTGTATTAGACAAGACAAGACAAATATTTATTAAGACTTGTACAGTATACATCGTCTAAACACTAAAATGTTTTACATACATACATTTGGTCACGTTATAATGAATACAATAATAACAAATACAATCAAATTAACAGTCATGTACATATATATTTTTTGGTAAAAAGCATAATATAAATAAGTATAATGTACATTCGTAATTTCTATGGAAGATAACTACTTATAGTTATGTCACAACATTAAGACAATTATATCTTATAATTAGTGCTTCTTTTACAAATTTTGCTAACTTAATAAGTTCGCATGTATTAGTTGTATTTAACAATTAGTGGAATTTGTAAACAGAAGATCTATTGTAATAACATTGCTTTAAATAGTTTCGCCTAAGAACAGAGTATGAAGAACATTTACAGACAAAGTGGAACTCATCTCCCACATCTAATTCATTGCAACAAAGACAATAGCGTTCGTTTCTTGGGATATTCTGACCAGCATATCTTCCAGTTTGAATTCTCAGTGGCAGAGCCGAAGTTCTAAGCTTTATGACACAATGTCTTAGTTTTTTAGGTAGCAAATGTAAATAGTATTCATAATTGAAAATAGGCTTAAATACACGATACATATCTAAAACAGAACTATTAACAACAGATCTAAACCACTCTTGTTTATATGTATCAATTACAACATTTTTAAAGTGCGTTATAAATGCATTAACATCAACAGAGCTTGGATTATTAAACACGTAAGACAAACCGCAATTGTCTAACAGCTTCTTAAGATTTAAAACCCAGTTTGAACGTCCGTTGTGGCAATCGTGTAAAGCTTGCAAATATATGGATTTTATAATAATATTTTCAGTTTGGGTAATTTTAAACCAGTATTTAACAATCCTTACGTATCGATGAACAAAAAGTCGGTATCTACCTAATTCGCCATAGACTGTAGCATTACAAACATTTTGTTTAACGTTTAACAGTCGTTTACAGAACTTTAAGTGCACCCTTTCCAATTCTTTTGACTTTGTATTACCCCATACCTCACATGCGTAATTCAGAATAGACCCAACAAAAGCATCGAACAGTTGGCATTGTGTTTCTGGGCTTAAGGTCAAACTCTTTACATTTGTTAAATAAAATATTCATTGCTTTTAGTGCTTTACCACATACATGTTCTTGGTTCAAATTAAAATTTCCAGTATAATTTAAAAACAGTTCCCAAATAGTTAAAATCGTTTACTACTTCAATTTGCTGACCGTCATATGTTCATTTTTCAGATGGCAATAGTCTTCCTCGTTTGCGGAACACCATTATTTTAGTTTTATTACCTTTAATCCCCAACAATTACAATAATTAGATAAAAGATTTAAATGGTTTTGCACTTCTTCTGGAGATTTACCTCTGATTGCCATTTCGTCGGCAAATAGTAACAATATCAGTACAATATCATCAATACTTAAACCGGAAGTAGCCTCATTCTGCAAAAATAGTTCTAAATCCTCTATAAATAAAGAAAATAACAATGGGGACATAACTTCGCCTTGGCGTAGACCTACAGCATAATTAAAATATTCTAAATATGATGAACAATGTTTAACACATGACTTAACATTTTGGTACATATTTTTTTATTATTCTTAATAATTTACCTTCGATGCCACATTTGAACATTTTTAGCCACAATGCATTTCTATAAACAGTATCAAAACATTTCATCATATCAACGTACATGACATATAATCTTTTATTTTCGTTAACATATTTTTGAACTAAGGGCATAAGGATGTATATTGCGTCAATTGTTGAGCGCCCTTTTCTAAATCCGAATTGGGCATCCGAAATGATGTTAAAATTATTACAAAACGTTTCTAATCTACTATTAATAACTGAAGTAAATAGCTTAGATAAACAACTAAGTAGGGTAATTCCTCTATAATTATTAACATTTGTAGTATCGCCTTTTCTATGTAATGGGATTATAATACCTTCCGTCCATTTCTCAGGATAATGACCAGAGTTCAATACCGCATTAAACAAATCGCATATATGCAAAGCTAAAATATCAATACATTCAATTAAATATTCGTTCAAAATACAATCACTTCCATGAGCTTTATTACGCTTTAACAGTGTAACTGAAGCTTTTATCTCGTCAACGGTAAAAGGCTGATCTAATTCAGGGAAACGTGAATTTGGTAAATCAAAATTATGTGTTGAACAAAAAAGTTTCGTCATCATCGTTTACACAATCAAACAAACCACTACTTATATTAGAGAAAAAATTGCTAAAGTCTTCTAATGAAATATTATCAATTTTCGTTTTAGTATTTGATTTAAAATATTTCCAAAAATCTCTGGGTCTATGATTTTTTAATCCTTCGATTTCATTAACCTTAATTCTCAAATATGTCTTGTTCTTCGTATTTATTAATTTTTTTATACTCTTTTTTATAATGCAGCAATTGAATTCTATTATTGTCCGACTTATCACAATTAAAAATATTCAACAAAGATCCATAATGAGCATGCGCCATTTTACATTCAACATCAAACCAATCTGCATGCTTAACAGCGCTACATTCTTCAAATTTCGGTTTGTTAGAAATAAAGTGTTCCTTTGAAAATAAAGGATCAGCAACATTGCGAATAACATCAATGAATTTATTTAATGCAATATTCAGAGAATCACTGCTTGTACAATCAATATCATCAATAATTCTGTTAAATAAAGGTAGGCTACAAATAATGCCTGATCTAAACTGGTTACGCAACGATTCGACCCATTTAAACTTAGTCTCAGTAAACGACAAAGGATCAACAATTTTATTGTTACAATATACAGAAAATGATAAAGGTGCGTGGTCACTGAACTCGTTAAAATCATGTATCATAAAATCTTTAATAAGTGTGAAATTTCGTTCTAGACAAAGCAAATAATCTATTGTTGATAAACCGTTATGAGAAAAGTATGTAAATTTACTCGTATCACCTACTCTACCATTCACAACACGATAATTTGAGGATTTACACAATCAAGCAGTTTGATTCCGTGGTTATTGTGAGATCTATCAACTGAGGCCCTAACAATGTATATATCTGGGTCATAGTCAATATCATCGGTAAATCTATTTACAATGTCATGAATTACAAAATCAGATTTACTGCCAATTCTACTATTAAAATCACCACAGAGTAAGACCTGACCTTGGTTATCATAAATGGAAATGTCATTTTCAAGCAAATCAAAAAAATCAACACTAATAATATTGTATGCAGGTGAATCTTCGCACCAAACATAACAACCACAAAGATAAATATCTTAATTTACACCAAAAAAATTTCGATCTAGTTTCAACCAAATCATGACAATTTTTTATAATTTCAATTCCATCTTTTAAAGTTTCTTTGTAATACAAAACTACGCCGCCGCTACATCTACGCGCATTTCTGTTCTGGAATTTCCTATAAAAATTATGACAAATATATCCATTTCAAGAAATGTTACTTGAAGAATTTATCCAGGATTCAAATAAAAAACAAATATCATATTTTGACAAAATATTTACAAATAAAGGGTCATCATTCTTACATGCTCTCTAGCCTTGCCCCCTCGCCTCTTTCATCTTCGGTACCAGCTTTCTACGCCTAGAATTAGAATGTATCTATCGTGCGATTTATTACAATAACAGTTTCTAAAAAATCGAGAGCTTGCATCGTATTACCTACTTTTGAGTAGGCTACGAAGCACTAACAACCAGTGCTCCAAACTACTGCGCTTCATCGGTTATTCCGGCCCGTTGCAGATTGACTTGTTAACTGGCATGTATATAATTCCGTTTGCATAAGATAATTAGCTTGAAAACATATTTGTTCGTTACTTACAAATTAGTTTTTATTATGATGTCGTATACTATTGAATAAGAAGTCACCTTATAGAGTTTAAAGGCGGGAAATTGAACTTTCAAACAGATGTTACCTTTTTAATAAAAATTCACTCATATTTCACATGCTTTTAGTTTCTTTTGTTGCCAACAGTATTTATATCCTTTTAGCGTTTTGACATAATGCTAGATTTGTGAACACATTCGCGTGGTACGTAGATGCATTTATTGTGATGAGTACTACGAAGCACTCCACGTACGAACTAGTATTGCCCGAGGAGTGAACTTTCGCGTCATGCTGCGTTTCACTTTCCCGTGTTCGTTCGCGTAAGGTATTCTAGTACACGACGTTCAAATTGGTTCCCTACAAACGTCAAAGTTTCACATAGATTCCCGGCAAACTTAAGCGATGGCGGTAAATATTTAATAAAAGCGAAGCCACAGTAAAAAGGGTTTACACGATTATAATGCTTAAAACACAAAATGCAGTTAGTGCACATACATGTAGTGTTTTCCACACAGTATTACGTGTCCCTTGCAATATCAGTTACAAAAAAATCATTCCCGCTTTAATGTGAATAGGGTAATTCTGGTTTAAACCGGTCTTTACTTTCATCGGTTGACATTGACGCATTTAAAATTGTCAATGTTCACATTTATTTGTTTGAAAGGATTTATAATGGCTATATACTCGCCTATGATGTTATATTATTAAGTTCTTTGCTGACAGTGCAAAGATGTTGGGTACTTTTTTAAAACTTATATGTTCTCAAATGATTTGTCTATAAACAGGGTTTAATATTATGTCTGGGGAAATGAATGAAATAGAACATTTCCATACAATAAAAATAACATTTTGGTAAACTCTCTGAAACAATATTTGTTACATGCATATAAAAATGACACGCACGTTTGTAACACGCAGTGATTTAGAAAGAGGAAAGTTTCATATTTATATCTAAACATATTTCATTTATTAGCAATACGTGGTTGTTTATTTACCATCTTATTTAAAAGAGATTGAATATATATATATGTGCTGAATCCGTATCTCCACGTCAAGACGGTAATGCCCCCATTCCACACACGCCACGAATGGCACGAATCCCACGATTTGATAAATTGTATGATTCGTGAGGAGTCGTTACATTTTGCACATTTTCAGGGTCGATTCGTGACGTTTTGTGATTCATGTATGTATAATTAAGATAGTGTTACGAATATTCGTAGGATTCGGCTAGAATTGCACGAATTTTGTCAAGAATTTACTACGATTTACAATAATCTATTACGACTACTGCACGAAGGTTAGGAAACAGTTACGTTAAGAATACACCGAAGGCATGCACGAATTAGATACGAATTAAGATATATTTTTTTAAATTTATTTTCGGCGTATTTTCGTGGGATTCGTGACAGGTCCGTAGCCAAATCACGGTCACGACGCGAATTCGCAAATCCCTGTAATGAGATAAGAATACTTACGAATGCATAAGAATCCGTTTGAATCGAATACCATTCAGTTACGATGCCTAAGAATGCACTACGAATTTGTTACGAATTGACTAAGAATTTTTAGAATCGGGAGTTCGTGGCCAATGTTTTGAACAGTTCAACACTTTTGTCACAAATTCCCGCCTGCTTTAGAATTGCCAGAACTGGCTACGAACATAAACGAATCAGTTAAGAACTTCACGAACTGATAACGATTCAACTTCGAATCCTAAAATTTATCAATTTTCGGCGATTCGTTGGACTCGTGATGTCTTTGGAATGGGGATATAAGACGTGAATCGTGAAGAATAATTTGATAATTACGATATAACGTTCAATTAAACTAACACATTTGCAGGGTAAATAATCTAGAAACATCTTCAGTGTTTCTTAAAACTATTTCACTTAAGTTAAAAATTTATAACTGTTGTATTTTAAAAACCATATATACATTTTTGAATCTTTTTATGTTTATATGAACAAATAATATTACTATAGATGATAATTAATAAACATTAAGCACAATGCGCTGTACACAGGAAATAAAATAAAATGTTGATTTCAAGCTTATGAATAAGATACAATGGGGTTGATTTCAAGCTTATGAATAAGATACAATGGGGTTGATTTCAAGCTTATGAATAAGATACAATGGGGTTGATTTCAAGCTTATGAATAAGATACAATGTATTACTTAAGATGTTTCTGGAATACCACCCCTGAAGTTTTGTTATACTAGCATATGTCTACTCTGAAATGGTATGCGTATTAAAATTATTATCAAGTTTGATTACTACTGTGTGTTCATAACAGTTGGTAACATATTAAATGTTCCGTGATAAATAACCATGGAGCATGCATTATTAAAACGATCAAGACAATATAGTGGAAAGCATTAAGATATAAAACCATTAGTAACCAACCAGTGACATACTAGTATACATAGTGATTCGATTGTCCCCTGTTTTGTCGTATACCATTTCATGTTAGTAGTGTTTGTTGTATTTTATTTAAAACGATGAACCAATTTAATCGCAAAATTTGGTTAAACACGCGACTTTAAAGGTACCTGTTTACAGATTGGCAAATTGACAATTTTAAAAAAATTGCTGTCCGAATGGCCGAGTGGTTAGCACAGGAGTTCTTTAGTTTAAACCTAAACATGAGTTATTTGATATCAAAGGTCCCGGGTTCGAGTCCCGGAGATGGATTTTTTTTTAATTTACCTTTTTTCTTACAATACTTTTTGTTTTAGATTATTCCAGATGCTGTAGTTTTTGCAGTTAAAACATAATATTTTACAAAAACGCGAACCATCTGCGAACAAGTCCCTTTAAAATATTCCACCTGCATAACATTACCTGCACTCATCATAATTATTGATTAAATTTACCATCACTTTAAGCGTGAGTAAGCGTAGTTTTTTGGAACGACTGTATAGACCGATCCGGGTTTTGCCACGACTAGTTTAAGCTCCCCCCAGCTATTGTTAAAGGATTAATTTCTATTCATCGAAAATCACAAACATTACCACGTGCTCATTTGAATATCACAAACATAATGCACGTGATCTTTTGTATGAAATAGTTTAACCGCTTAACACGTGATAGCCAAGGGCGATGAGTGGATCATATTGCAAGATTACCTTGAATTTGAATGACATTCGTGGAAGTGTCTATAAACGCGCAAGGAGCGAATATATTTCATAAGGAAAGAAATAGAGGATAAGAAAAGTAAGATCTTAATAGCTTAACAATATTTCACCTGTTAATGAATTCTATTGTGGTTTTAGATCCATGAGTGATCCATACAATCCAATGTTAACTGATATTTTATGTTTATAAAATGAAAGGATATGTAAAATCTTAATAGGTTGAAAATATAAACTTATATTTTACATGTATATTGAGGGTTGAGCGTGAAAATATTGTATCTGATATAGAAATAATAAGCAAATACAGCAGTTTTATGCTCAACCATCGATATGTGTTAAAGGTTTTCGATCGATGTGTCAGGTGTTGAGAGAGTAGGAGAGTTACATACAATTTAATTTTAAAGATATCATTTAACTCTATTGCAGGAAAATAAAACGGTAAGGTGATACTCATAAGATATGAAATCGCAGACGATTTTTGCATTGGTGGTTCTTGTCAGCGTGGCATTTGCGGAGCCATTTAATCTTGGCTGGTTAAGACGGTTTCTAGTACCTGGAGAATGGACCACTGAGGACGGAGAATGGACCACTGAGGACAAAAACGATGAAACCATACAAATACTGGCAGAATTTGCAGCTAAGCAGATATGTTCAGATTATGTCTTGGAAAACTTACTGAAGGCTGAATCGCAGGTTAGTTCTAATATACGTCGTGTATTTCTATATGTACACATTTCATTTGCTTCAAACAAATTGCACATGTTATGTGTGTTGCTGATTATATTAGTTGATATTATTTGTATTTCTAGTCATGTTTTTGATCATCACAAATGCCAAACCTAAAATAATAATATATATATAGTTTGTGGTTGATTGTTGTTTTCATAACTAAAAAGGGTATTTGTTATAATGACGAGCGTGAATGCCGATAATCTGGACAAGACAAATGCTGTTTTTGTAATAGCAAATATGTTGTAGCATTAGTATATGCTTCATATTTGTAATATGAATCTTTTTTTCAAGTTCGGTGCAATAGGTGCAATAGTCGTTTGTGATTTAAATTATTAAATCGCCAAATGACTATTGCACCTAGAGTTTATTATCTTTTGTTATAAATTTGATAAAAATTTGACACAATGAACCGTAAATGTTAAGTGTTACCTTTATTTGTTGTTGGACATTTCCTTACTATCTTGCGCAAATGATATATGGACTTGCAGGTTGTCGCAGGAACAAATTACCGCATGGACATCCAAGTTTCCAGAAAACAAAATAATGGGAACGGCATTGCAGCTATGGTAATTATAGTCTTTAATAACGTATTCAAATAACATTTGATTAATGTATACGGTGAAAAGTATGCGTATTATATTTTAAATACATATTCGCCATATACATTTGTTTATATATATATTTATTGGTTACATGTACGTAAAACAATCTTGGTTGGGTCGATACTGTTTTTCTGTTTCGAATGATATTCTACGCATTTATTTTGTTAAGAAGTCAATATATTTCCCCAATGTTACGCTGATCAATATTCTGTTCCCGAAAATAGGTTGTGATCAACTTTGTAGAGTGTATCTTGGGAGAATCAAATAGAATCAAATAGAATAACAATATAACGTTTTAGAAAGAAATCATAATTGAGGGGCGTCGTGAGAAAACCGGTCTTAATGCATGTGCGTAAAGTGTCGTTCCGGATAAACCTGTGCAGTCCGAACAGGCTAATCCGGGACGGCACTTTCCGCTTTTATGGTATTTTCTGTTTCAAGGAAGTCTCTTCTAACCATAAATCCACCTTAGGCGGAAAGTGCCGTCCTGGATCAGCCTGTGCAGTCCGCAGTCTGGGACGACACTTTACGCACATGCATTAAGCCCGGTTTTCCCACAACATGCCACAATTGTATTTCACATTTAACGGTAAAGCATCCTGTAATGTAAAGCTAACGCAGATATACGCTGAACGGTATTTGGGATCAATTGTAAAATCGTCTCGAACAAAACGCTGTGCAATTTAATGCATATTCATGCTTATTAAAAGAATGTAATGTTATTCCACAACCTCATTTAGCACATATTATTTGTTCTATGCGTGGGCGATATGTAGATAAATAAGCGCGTTTTTTTTTTTTTTACATAAGAAATTAATATTTGTACTATGTCTGGATCTAAGTGTACATCTCAATTCCACATCGTTGACATCGGTTGTGTTTTTACAAATGTCTTGCCTTCATTTCTGTTTTTTATGTATTTTCATAACTAACTAGGTGTTATAAATATATTATGATTTAAACTTGCTGTTGGTAATGTACTGAGTATATTTATTTTATCAGTGCTATTCTTGATTACAAATAGTCCTGGAAGTGCCGTGTGAAGTTGTTTGTGCACTCCTGTACGTCAACTCAGAAGTTGACATCGTTCAGCTGCCAATAACTTACAGTTATGACGGCCCAACTGATGGAAAATGATGCTCGTCGAAAATGTGTACCGCGTACAATATCTTTATTTAAAACATTAGCTTACCCATTGTACATGTGTGTTTTTTTTTTCAAAACACGAAACTTTGTACATAGTACCAACTTCTTTTAGAATATATATTGCATTTTAATTGTGGTATTCCACGTAATTGTTTGTATGCATTATCACTAATTCTTAACTGAAGATGTAGCTAATATATTGCCAGGAACAATATGTCCATTACTATCACCTTGAAGCAGTGACTGAAACATTGTTTTACGAATGCATTGTTATGTTTCAATAGTTGTTTTATATGGTACAACATAGTTTTAAATAATTAACACATAATACGTCCTACAAGTTTTTGTCAGTAAAATGTCATTGTCTCATATAATGTTCTGCATTTAAAACAACAGCGTGAGTGCAGGATACATTAATGTAACAACAATATTTTGTTTTCCGTATAATTACTCGTTACTATAATGTAATATTTGTCACAATCTCATATATGCTGTATATACTTCTTAAAATAAAAGTGATCACATATATTTCTTCGTTTTGCATTCTTAATTCGGTATTTTAAATAACCTTGAAAAGTGTTAAACAGGCAATTTGGAGGCAGTAGTTTATCAGCCTTACACCAAATATCACTTGTATACTTGGTATCGCTAGTTATTTGGAATATCAAACCCCGTTTTAACACTTCGCTTGAATTAGCATATTGGTGCGTCTTATAGTTTGCTGAAAAGATGTTGCAAACGATAAAAATGCATTAGTATTAAACCCGAAAGGCATACATATTTGTATACCCTTTAGCAGATAACACACATGCCAGCCACCATGCTATATGAAGCACACGCATACATAAATTACTTTAATAGACATAATTAACGCTGTTGAACTTGAATTGCGTAAGCTTTGCATTTTTTACATCCACTATTAAGAGTGACCTAACGACCATCAAACGTAACGTGAAACAAGTACAAAATCTACTGCCAAGTTTCGAGCCAGTTTGTTTGTTTGTTTAGATTTTTTGCCGTTTTCAACAGTATTTCAGTCATATAACGGCGGTCAGTTAATCTACTCACACTTTTCATGGGCAAGCTTAGCCGATGTAAGCGGGTTATTAGTACTAAGTGCACATGCTTATGGCAGTAACTGACAACTGCCCTACTTGAATTAGAGGTTGGTGGAGAACGGCCGTAGAAATAAATTCATGACAAATCCGCACACAATTTATGTGGCCTGGCTGGGGTTAAAACTTACGATCCCCGGATTGACAGTCCATCGCTCTACAACTGAGCTAGCCGGGTAGACCATTCATATTACTTTAACGGTCTGCCGTTTTTGTTAGCTTGATCTTTCGTGGCCTGCCATTGTTTCAACAAAGTCTTTACCATCCTTACCACGTCATTTATTTTGTTTAGGACATAGCGAGGACCTGATGAAACCCATATAAAAATCATTAAAAAAATATACAGACTTTCTACGCACGTAGTAGGTCTGTACGGCGCTATTATCACGACCTAGCGGTAAACACTGTTACGTTTCCATGCACACCACCCCGCTAGCTTCACGTCAAATCGGGCGATACGGCGCAGCATCTTCGAATCCTGCACGTCGCTAGTTCCACGCTAGAACCACGTTAAACATATACATGTATGTCATGCCCACGTCAGCCCGATCAAATAAATATTTCGCCGCGCCCTATCGTAGATCACTGTTTTCTCAGTTGAAGTTCGATGTAGAGGCTCCATTAAACCTTTCAAACGACTTGGTGTTGACTCAACACTATAGGCAAAGTGATGACTCACAAGTTACGTAAAACATACGTATCAAATGCGCAGTTACGACATCATTGACGCGGGAAAAGATAGACCTGATACTGACCTTTAGCAGTTCTGAGTAAGTCTTATTGCTGACGCAGAGATGTCCGAATGAGCGCTGTGTTGATTCGTAGGGCCAACGGGAAGAAAAAGGCCGTCTAGAATCATAAAGTCCACACTGAGCCAGTAATACGTAATTAACACGCTAAACTACGTACCACGTCCACTACTTTCACAAAGACATATAATAATAATAATAATAATAATAGTTATAATAATAATAATAATAATAATAATAATAAAATAATAATAATAATGATGATGATAGTTATTATTATTATTGTTCTTATTATTATTATAACAACTATTATTATTATTATTATTATAAATAATTATAACAATAATGATAATTAAAATTTCAGAAATATGAAGACATTTGTTATGAAGAAACATTAAATACAATAGAAAAAGCACGTTTATATAGTATAATATTCAGATGAAGCGATAGTTATTCGAATGCAATCGCTATTAAAGCATCACAGTAATCAGCTGACGCAATATTAGCATATACGTATTACACCTAGAAAAGAATTAAAACTCAAGCACAAGTAATTTATTCTGCCAACGATACACAGATGCGCAAACATTACACCCACCTTGGCAAGAAGATGTAAATACGATAGCCTACAATGTTGCATTGATTCGTGTATTTAATAGCAGTAACAATACTTAGACATTTTACCTAGGTACTTCAAATACATATATTTTATTTGAACATGTAACACATTGTACAGTCATCAGTGAAAAGTATTTCATAAAACAGCTTCGTACTCGTTATTTAATTCCTTGGTATCTATTTTCTTAACGTGTTTTTTTTTTTAAACACACTATTATCATGTCTGAAATGAATATTATCTATATTAGTCTATCTCCAATCTTTGTGTTTGGACACGCATTCCCTCAAGGCGGACACCATACCGTTACACACTGCGACATCATCGCACGTTTTTGTACTACCCGCGCCTGACAGTTTCGTTTAAATGTCTAATAATCAATATGAGTTAAGTTCAGAGGATGGCTTTATTTCACAGCACGGTATACAATAAACAACACATGATTTAATGCCTTTGTAAGCAGAGAAGAAATACTGCATTCAACTTTAAAATTATATGGCAGCAGAAATGATAACACATAAAAACATAAATAATGCAGATGCACAGCACTAGCGTTTTGCAATATATATATAATAACATACACGTGTATTTTTCACTGAAGAAGTACGTACACTGAACTACATTAAGGACACTTCTTACGAGGATGTTTATATAACACAATATTTAACTGATCCTGATCGTTTCTTCTGATATACATTTATGAAATGTGTTAAAGAGTCTTCAGTGTACAAAAGTTTGCGTTTAAATTGCGTTGATAAAGGGACGTAATGTAGTTGGTACAAAAAATCTAAATCCAAAAGAGTAGTCTTTTGTAATTCGTAATTTATTATTTTAAATTCCTAAACTTAACTTGCTTAACCAATTTGGTCATTGTATGCAATTACTGCATTATATTAACAAAGACGCAGTATTCAGATAATACTTACAATCGTCTTACACTCGTCTGCTAACAGATCATTGGTCTAGTGGTAACACAATGACTTCACTCTCTAGGGTTGTTGGTTCGAGCCCCACCTTAACGCCTAACTTGACTTATAGTCTGAATCATTTGGTTCAGGTAGTGAAATATTACATTTTGTTGCGATTGAGCCAATGCAGAAAAACCTGTTGCTACACCGCGCAACAAAGCGGTGCAACAACCTGTTTAAACACGCTGTGCATGTTGGGTTGGTTAAACCGTTGATTTATTATCTATTGTTGCCAGTGAGAAAAAAAAAGGGATCTAGGGGCTTTCGGGGATTTTCTGGAATTGAATATTTCGATGATATGAGGTTAATCTTTATTTACGCTTAAATGTATCATGAATTAATCTGGACCAAGCGTGAGGTTCAGGCGCCCTATAACCTGTTTAAACCCCCAATGCTTTATTTTTGACCGTTTCAAGGCGTGACCTCAGATTCATTCATATGTGTGTGTTTACGTGTTTTTGAACTGTGCAGTGTTGTTTTGGCAATTAGTCACTTGCCATAAATCAAGGACTTCGTGCTGCTTATATGAGTTATCTTCTGCTGCAGCAGCTTGAGTTCCACTTTGTTTATTTTTGTAGAACTATGTAGACAATGGTCAGAAATAGCAGGATAGATGCCATGTAAGAGGATTTTAGGATGGTGTAGATTTCGGCGGATTTTTGTTTTGGGATTGGGAAGAAAGGGCCTGATGTCATTTCGGAGATACTGAATAATTATTTGTTGTAAAGCGTACATATTGCATAATCGTTGTGTAGAACCAAAAACAACAAAGTGTTAATGAGTCTTTTGAGCGTCTAAATTAACTGAACTCACACACAGCACCATGCCACTCAGATAAAAATTTTGTAACACTGTTCTGTATATTTGATACGCAGTTACTATTATTTATATTGAGGATGTTCTCGTATTTTGATTTTCGGTGGCCCATGAAATTTGCCGTATAAAGTTCGGCATGCGTATCATTTCCAAATTTAGCGCAGTCGCAATGTGTCCACTCAGTGCAATTGTTCAGTACAATAAGTAGCGTGCGTATAAATTACAACTGAATTTCAATATACTGCACGCTACTTATTGCGCGGTAAACTTGCATATTAGGCTCCGCCCACCATTTACCGATCTGATATCACAGTTAATGAATACGGTAAATTAATGAAACTCTCTGAAATATGGTATAATGATTGGATAAAGCACTTGATAAATTAGCATATGATCTGAGAAAATGTCTGTTGCATATTAATTTGTAAACAGTTCGTGATTATATAACCCTGTTAGTCGCAAACTCATGAATTCAAACACCAACATAAGAACGGTACATGTATGTTGTTTTTGTGATACTAAAACAATACAAATTAACATAATTCACACGTGTCAATCAGTTAAGATCGTACGTATATTAGGATCATTTTTATAAGATCTCCCACAGATTAGTAATAGCAGAAATTACGTCGAACGTTTTTTTTTCATTACATGTATCTAAATAATAAAGACTATTACTTTATAAATGTGTGTTTAAAATGCAGCTATGAGATAACTGAAAATAAACCAATGCACGGAGATAAAATTATGCGGTACAACTAGTGTTCATATATGATTTTTCCTATCACTTATTGCATACTTAAACAAAATGGCTTTAATTAGCTAGAAAATAATACTCGATAAGATAGAAAAGGCTAAATATTTGAAAGTTACAACCAAATTACGGATTTAAATACGCAAATATTCTTTTTTATTTGTCTTTTAGTTTAACGGAAATGTACCGAATGTATTATGTTATATTATAATTATAGGTTTTAGTGCGCACGATTTTTTTAATGATCGTATTAAAAATTTTGCAACATTTAAATTTGACAAAAATAAATAAAAATAAAAATCTGGCGTACTAGTCAGTTCAGATTCAAAAATGATACAATGCCAACAAAACTAAATAAAATGTATTTTGCAATTAGTAATACTGCGCTTAAGGTATTTTGTGTGTACAATGAAGTTTGAGATTTTCCAGGATGATTTCAACAACCAGCACTTTCTGATATACACTTAAAGATCTACGAAATTAAAACATTCATTATGTTATGACCATTGTGACCGTGAAAATTGTCTTCCAAGGTAAATCTAATTGATAAACTGCATTATAGGACTAAACGTAACAATAACAAAGAAGACGAGCAAGGTCGAGACTGGATGGCGGCAAGCACGTGAGACACAGGTATGAGTCATGCCCAAATCGGGGTTCTGAAGAAAAGATGCCGGTACGGAGCAGTCAACTTGCAGTAGATTGTATTTGCCCTCTTTGCTGGTGTAGAAAAATCGACCGGGCCAGTCTGAAAACTTTGTAAGTTGTAATTGTCACCTAAACGAAATAATTTAATTTGTATTGTTAATTGTTAAAACATATTAAGTTTACAGTTTCTTTGTATATTTCTGTTTCTTTGTATATTTCTGTTTACCATCATTTTCTAAACGTGCGTACAGAACTGAAAATGGCTATAAATTTGAATTATTTTTTTGTATTTGATATTTCTATTTCCTTTTGGTAAGCTAATAATATAGCAAAAATGCAAAAATATAAGAAACAGGGTCTGATCAGTCACGAAATAAATCCATGGCTACGCCGGTTAGGCTGCTAATATTACTAGCTTACTTTATTGTAAACATGAGGATGAATAAACTATTATATAATGTTACAAGCGTGCATATTGTTATCATATAATCAATTTAGACGTTAGTACCATTTTAATCAAAGGAAACATACACAATAAGCAAACTACACCTTGTATGCAGAGGAAGATTCACCACTGGGTTGTAGAAGAATATAACAATATTCAACTCGGTGAAGACATTGTTAAGATGATATTAATGCTCTTGGGAATTCACCAGTTATATGTGAACTGTTGACTGCAAAAATGTAGCTTGTTAAAACGCACAATTGATTAACAGTAATTTATATAAGAAAATATTAAGGTCTGCCATAGCAATTTTAAGTGAAGGAATTGTACATTTGGTATAACGACCAAAGCCGGGTTTATATACAAGACAATCGGGAATTTCTGGCTATAGAATGCTGGCATGTAGATAGAAATAGCCATCAGTTGATGAGCTAATGCGGTACGTCAGACAATTCAGCCAATAACAATCCTTACTAACTTAACTGTCTATTTTTTTATAGTAAAAGTCAATTCGATAAGAAAACCCTAAGCCTTTCCATTAGTTAAAAAATGGATATTTGCATATCATTTGGATAAACGAGGCAGATCTTATTTAGTTTTTGTGTGTGGGTTAAATAGAAAGTTTTTTTTTCAAAATTAAAGAAGTTGTAAATTCGTATTCCGTATTACAGGTGTTATTCTATGTAAAAAAAATTAAACTTTAAAATATTTAGTTGTTTAATATGCAGATCAGAACTGTTCAATAAAAATATCAATAATTTTATATTGCAAATATTAATACAATTTGCAACTTCCAGTTTGACAGGAAATTCATCTTCGCAGTTAACATTTCCAGATGATATTTTGTCCTAAATCCGTTCGAATGTGTTCTGACCTTTCTTATGTACCACATCAAAAGAACGATCTCCTTTTACCTGTACATGTAGTCTTACTTTTTAGTGTCATTTACACCGTGTTGGCATCGTTTGTAACATATAGATTACGTTCTTAATTCACTGCCGCCTTTGTATGTTAATAAGTTCCACAAAAATCTTTATTGATACTCGCAATTTAATTAAAATATAAAATAAACTGAAGTTTGTAGCTAAACTAAACCCATTCATGAAATATAACAGCTATAAATCATGTTTCAACATGGACAACTTGGCACATTACAAAGAATTATTCCACTTATTTTACCCTTCGACCTAAATTTAAATGTTGTGTTAATCACAGGATTATAAATTATATACACATAAGGTGGCACATATTTGAACAAGCGATGGCGCATAAGCTTACGAGTTAATAATATGACGAAAAAAGAGAGGTTATATAGTCGCATGACATAGAAGTCTTTGCAAATATACGGGATAGATAAAGAGAAAGGCTAATTTACAAAACATTAGTACTAGCATCAGTAGACACTCCTCACAGGTTTCTTAAATACCACGATCATTAAGGTAGATTAACATTCCGCAGAATGTTTGCCAACTGATATTATAGCTGGGGTACATACACGGTTGGCTTACTTTAATTTAACATATGCTCTTACGAGCAATTAAGGATATGTTATGTGATTTAAAACTGCATGTTATATGAAACTACACGTTTCCGTTTGATTGATAAGTTGCCTTGTTGAATTGTACTGATTCTGTCATTTATTTGACTCAACTTTAAATTGCAATGCTTAGAAGTTAGTTTTGTTTACACTTGTGTGTATTGTGATTAATTATGGGTAAAGTGTGAGGTTTGGCATGCCTTTTGACCAGTTTAGACCCCATTGGTTGCCTTGACCGTTCCAATGCAGTGACCCCAGTTTTAATATTTTTATGCTTTGTGTTGTGTTGTGGGTAATGTACTGTATTGAGAAGGCCATAGGCCGATCCAAGATTTGCCACAGACAGTTTAACCTCCTCCCAACCTATTGTTAAAGGATAAATTTCCATTCATCGAATACCACAAACATAACCACGCGCTCTTTCGAATATCACAAACATTATGCACGTGCTCTTTTTATGAAATAGTTTTACCGTTAAACACGTGATATCCAAGTGCGATGATTGGATAATATTGCAGATTAATTTGATTATGATTGACATTTGTGGAAGCGTCTATTGGTGACTTGCCACAAATAAAGGACCTGCGGATGTTGATAAGGGTTTATCTCCTGCTTAAGTCTCTGGAGTTGTATTCATCTGATATTTAATAACACACTTAAGTTTCACAAGACAATGTATGAGGCACACATCGACTTAAGGTTATTTGTTCAATGATACTTTCTAATAGCCTGTGAGATTTGACGCACCTTTAACCATTGTGAATTTACAACGCTCTCTCATGGACGGCCAGGCAACAACATGAATTAAATATCAACGGGAACCACATTTGCTAAATACACTGATCTCATAGCGTCTTTCCAAATTGTTATCGAAAAAGTGTAAAACCAACATGGATTGTTATCACCCGGAACCCCGTCTACAAAGTGCACCAATTTCATAGCGTTTTTCCACAAGGTCATCGAAATGTTGAACCAACATGAATTATTATCACCGGGCACCCTGTTGGCCAAATACACTGATCTCATAACATTGTCATCGAAATGTTGAACCAATGTGGGTTACTATTACCGGGAATGACGTTTGCTAAATGCACTGATCTCAAAGCGTACAAGTATTTCTACACTGTCATCGCAATGTTGACTTAACATGAGTTATTATTACCGGGAACCCATTTGCTAAAAGCGCTGATCTCATTGCCTAAATTTTTCATAATAAAACAAATAAACAGGTTTTGGTGTGTGGTATGGTAGTTAATGTTTCGAAGGTTGTTCAGTATGATAAACGCAATGAGAAGGGGACCTGGTTTGTCGATTTTTTTTGTAATGTCAATAAACAGGTTGTAAATATGTTTGATAAAAAGTACAAAAAATGTATGCATTTAGGTAATCTTAGCCTCAGGTAGACAATAGTTTTCAAAACAATATCTAATATATACTAACTTACTGAGACAATATATAATATATACTATGCAAATATATAATATTTTCTATAAATATTGGATACTCGACAACTCGTCCGTGATTGTGTCCGTGTCCGTAAAAATCGCTCACTGCGCGATTCGTCACAGTTGCGGATACGGACACCGACGTATACCGACACATATACGGACAAATGGAAACAACCCTGCAATTAACTTGGTTTATAAGGTTTTGATCACGCAAATAAAAAAAATCTTACGCATAACTATCGGTATTCCGCAGGTCAAAATCATAATAAAATACGAAATAACTGTATCATTATCAATCAAAGCGCTGAAGGCACTGCAGCTGTTCGCTATTGCGTAACACTCGTCAACTCATGGACAGTCTGTGCAATAACGTCACGTTAAATACAGTGGTTGTAAATGTTTAAACGAAAATATTATAAGTATGACTTGAACCTTGCTAAGCGAATTATATTATTCAAAATGGTAAGTTTAAATAGAATATTGCCTACAGTTAAATCAAATTTTGAAATAAATATATCGTCATTGTGTAATTATGTATTTTTTTTCCCCAATTATGCCGTTTTGAATTGTTTCAATTCAATATATTTATTTCGTCAAATGTGTTGCTGATAAATTTAGGTTTATTGTAAAACGTACGCCACTAATTAAAACGTTATCATGTGTAAACACTAGATAAATATATTTAGTATCATTCGATTAGTCATTTGTGTGCTGTGTAATGATGTAGTAAACAGGTTTGGTCAGTTTATAAATAGACTGACCAATCAGAGCTAAAGCACAAAAATCTCGTGCAGATTTTTACATCTGAAATCATTCGAGCTGCCGGCAATCTAAAACGAACATCGCTTTTTTACCACCCACCCACCCTTGAATAGTTATTTATGTGTTTAACAGTGTTTTCTATATTTTCAGATTATTTGTCATCCATTAGTTGTTGTTGAAGACGATGACTGGTAGTGGACGCCTGTATAACTCTGATAGTGCGATATTTTGTAGTTAGATTATTATCATTCTAATCATGTATATTTCAGTTAGATTAAAGCTATCGATGTCTATATACCGTGACTACAGTCTGTACATCTTCTGTTCATTCTTATTTTATAAAGTGCAGGACATCTTTGAAAATAACTTTTATAAAATGTTTCCCGATTTTAGTTCAATGTATTGTTGTCGACTTAATGCCGATTGTTTTCGCTTTAGTTTTAGCTGCATATTTGTTTATTTTTGATTTAAAGTCGTATTAGGGGATTCCGGAGGTGATGAAGGCACCTTTATACTGATCTAGAGCCATGGGTCCACGTACGTCCTCCTGGCATCAATATAAAAATGAAAGAGAAAGAAATAGAATGACCAGTGAGGTTGCGTATCCCGCTCGCAGTTTTACCCGAATCCGTTCATTATCACTGATTCATGTACGAAATGTCCGTGAAGAAATATGCGCACTTCTCTTAACTGGTGGTCATGAACAAGCAGACAAATATTGCAGCAACAATTCAAGCAAACTTATATGTCTCTGTATGCACTTATATGGGATTTTAATGTATTGGAAAAACCTAATGAGACAAATTCCTCGTCCGATTTTCAATTGCATGCTCTTTCTTCGGGCTACAAACATATATCAATTTAATGGCATTCCTATTTAAATCCCGATATTAAATATTCATTACTAACACACATTATCTGGATATACATGTATATAGTGAAAACTGACAAATTATGAGTTACATAACCGGACACTCTCTGTGGAAGACAGATTATTACGCTGTCGTAGATCAAAAGCTGTGGAGTTGAACAAAATTGATTATTTACCTTAAAAACAATTAAGATGCTGAATATTACAAATAATTAGACATTATATGAATGCAAAGACTGTGCTACATTCGTATTAGCAAGTGTTTTAAGTTTCTTAAAGAGAGTTACTGTATTGTTGGTTTCATTTTTAAATGTCTTAAAATGTGTTCCCTCCTTCCGCGTTTAATTAAGCATCTGAAGTAGCAAAACTGTCAGAAAAGTATATAACAAAATTATCAACCACTGCCAGTAATCGAACCCGGGTCCGTCTGATTGCAAGTCCGACATGCCAACCAGTAGGCTATTACCGCTCGACTTTACGCGTTTAAAATTCTGCCTATTGTAGTTACTGATATGATTAGTGTATCCGACCTCAATTGTGATACATTGACGGTATCCGGAATGCTCCGTAAAAACCGACCGCTACTGCGATATAGCCCCTAAACTGTTCTATCTTTGATGGCCACGTAAAGAATACAATGAGTAATAAACATTCCCTGATAAACAAGAATACAATGAGTAATAAACATTCCCTGATAAACAAATTCACTACTCAACCAATAATCTTTACATGCCTCGGCGATAACGAGATGAATAGGTAATGGTTAGATTTTTTCGGCTCGCATCGTGACCCACGATTTTCATTAATTAATGAACCATGACGTCGCATAACGTACTATTTTATTTTCTTCCGCGAGTACATTCATATTTGATCCTACATTGAAAGTTGTTGACTTAAGTTTTCCCAACATTTCATGTTCTAATGAAATTCATTATAATTTGACAAATTAAACGCTATTCAAAACGGCACTTGTCGATTGTCTTAAAGCTGTTAGGATCATAGTTTTTTTGGGCCCTAAAAAATTTGCGGGGCCCTAACTACATTAAATAATACAGTCGAATGTCAGCAGTACATCGTTTTTTATTATACATAGATTGCAAAAAAAAAACAAACACACACAACCAAACAGCGGTATTGTATAACTATGTGAAATGTTTTAAATATCAATACAACACTCATATTGTGTTTACTTGATTATATAAGTTCACTAAAGTGCATTGGAAACATGTTCAATACACGGTTCTGCTGCAAAATAGCGCAGGTCAATAAAAACTACGCTGCACAACGTTTATCAATTGTGCGCATGCGTATTACAGTACACCATGTACATTTTTTAAAATCGATTTTATTAATAGTACTTATTTTCCCGCGGCCGCGAAAGCGTTATCAATGACCAATGTTTATATAATAAAAATATACGATTGATAATTGTTTATAAAAAGAAGGACCATTGTTTTAATAATGCATAAATATTAATTCAATGTAAATGAAGCAAAAATTATTGTCGACCTACCGTGGATACGCCCCTTAATAATACAATCTTATTGATGATGTTTCATCGATTATAGCAGAGCAGACAATGGTGTGATTATCAACTTACAAAAATAAGTTAGACAATTTATTATCTAAAACTCAAGTACACGAAATACAATATGAAACCGTTTTGGGGGTTTTTCGTATGTAAGACGATATTTTGATCACAAACATTGTTCATTTGTGCAATCTGCAATTTGCCACTCTTAGATTTTGTTTAAAGTGGAAATGTCATGCACATTTACATTTACAAACAAGGAGTTGTTTATTAACTGTCGCTTTTCAGTTTCAAAAAAGATATTTGTTTATTTATAGTCGCTATGTAACATAGCTGACGTTTGTAGCTGTATAAGCATGCCTCACAAAACACAAAACATAATATTATTCCGTACGAAACTTTGTGAACAACAAGCACAAATTTTCAAGTGGAATTCTTTACGTAGATTTATTGAACCACTTTTACATACCTGGGTTGATATTTATTCTTCCGCTTTCGATTTTCATAGTAAAAAAACACATATATTTTAGTCGTTGACATGAAGGGTTTATGCTTTGCTATTTCACATGATTAGAAATCATTTAAAAAAAATTAGGACCGCTAGTCCTTTATTTAAGGCAAGTGACCAATTGCCTATACAATACTGGACAATACATACAACACAATACAGAACATAACAATGATTAAAACTGGGATAACCGCCTTGGAACAGTCAATGCAAAGCATTGGGAATTCAAACAGGTTTAAAGGCATGACGAACCTCACACTTAGCCCAGAATTTATGACAATACACGCACTTGTAAATAAACTTTTTTTCTCATAGCATTGCAATTCAAATAAAATAGCAATACAAGAGAATATTAATTCAATCGGATTACAATTTAATTACAAAATGGTTTAATATTCACCAGACATCTTAATTGCAACTTTCTGAGGCTGAATGAAATGAAGTAAAGACAATTATCAGCTAATGCCCTGCTTGTTTACAAGATTTCAAAGACATAGCATCATATAGTACAAATCACAGATCATCGTCGTGCATCTCAGGAAGAAGACGTAATGCGTGGTGTAAAAGGCCGGGTTACATAGCTTGGTTGTATATGTTAAATATTTATAATTAATATAATTGAAAAAGTACTTTAATATTAAACTTTAAACGATCATTACTACATGTACATGTAAATATGCAAACATAAAAAATGATTTTTTTTTTTATACAAAACGTGAATCAAATACTAAATTAATGTTTTGGTGTCCAAGTGCCTTAGACAATTTACTTGTTAAACTGTTATAATGCACTTGGGGATGGGTTTTAAAGCTGTTATATAGTTTACAATATTTGAACAATCCACGACACCAATGATTACGTGTTTAGAATATTACTCTTGAGGAGGATTTCCATATATGCAACATTCTTATCAGTAGTCTATATTAAGAAACTCGGAAAGTCCACGAAAACCCAAGTTTTCGACCGAAAGTCAGCACCAAAACAAAGTTTTGGTAATGGTGACCTTGACCTTGACCTCATCAACCCCATATGCAATCCCAAATGAGGTCTAGATAAAAGATATTTATATATGAAGCTTCAATAAAATATCTCAATGTCTTCTTAAGCTATTGAGCTGAAACTGTTTGTCTATTTTTAGCAACGGTGACCTTGACCGTGACCCCACCTACCCCATATGCAATCCCAAGCGAGGTCTAGATATAAGATATCTATTTATGAAGTTTCTTTAAAATATCTCAATGTGTTCTCAAGATATTGAGCGGAAGCCGTTTTTTAGCTCACCTGAGCACAACGTGCTCATGGCGAGCTTTTAGGATCGCATTTTGTCCGTCGTCCGTCGTGCGTCGCGTGTCCATATTTTCATTCAAAGAACATCTCCACCTAAACGACTGAGCAGATTTTCACCAAACTTCACAGGAATGATCCTTGGGTGACCCTCTTTCAAAATTCTTCAAATCTTTCCGGTCCGCTGCATATGTAGGTCACCGGAGCTAAAAATAGATTTAAAAACTGAAAACTTCTTCTCTGAAAAACAAGGCTTGGAACTTTCATATTTGATTTGTGACATCATCTAGTGGTCCTCTACAAAGATTGTTCAAATGATGCCCCTGTGGTCAAAGCTGGCCACAACCCGGGGGTCACATGATTTATATAGACTTGAATTTCAAACTGAATTTAAAAATCTTCTCTGAAACCGCAAGGCCCAGAGGTTTCACATTTGGTATGTAACATTGTATAGTGGTCCTCTACAACGATTTTCAAATGATGACCCTAGGGTCAAAACTGGCCACACCCTGGGGCTCATATTGTTTATATAGACATAAATAGCAAAATGACTTTAAAAATCTTATTTTCTGAAACCACAAGGCCTAGAGGTTTCATATTTGGTATGTAACATTGTATAGTGGTCCTCTCCAAAGATTGTTCAAATTATGCCCTTGGGGTCAAAACTGGCCACACCTGGGGGCTCACATTGTTTATAAAGACTTAAATAGCAAAATGACTTTAAAATTCTTCTGCTCAGAAACCGCAAGGCCTAGAGGTTTCATATTTGGTATGTAACATTGTATAGTGGTCCTCTACAAAGATTGTTCAAATGATGCCCCTGGGGTCAAAACTGTCCACACCCCGGGGGTTACATGGTTTAAATAGACTTAAATAGCAAAATGACTTTAAAAATCTTCTTTCCAGAACCGCAAGGCCCGGAGGTTTCATGTTGTATAGTGGTCCTCTACAAAGATTTTTCAAATGATGCCCGTGGGTTCAAAACTGGCCATACCCCGGGGCTCACATGGTTTATATAGACGTAAATGGCAAAAGGATTTAAAAATTCTTCTCTGAAACCACAAAGAGATTTTATATTTGGTTAAACCCTTATATCGAGACCTCGATTGGGATTGCATATGGGATGGGTTGGGTCAGGGTCAAGGTTACTAAAAATAGAAAAACGGTTTCCGCTCAATAACTTTAGAACGCATTGAGATATTTTAATGAAACTTAATACATAGATACCTTATATAGACATCTGGCATGGGATTGCATATGGGATGGAAGGGGTCAATGTCAAGGTCACTGTTACTAAAAATAGAAAAACGGTTTCTGGTCAATATCTTGAGAACGCATTGAGATATTTTAATGAATCTTAATATATAAATACATTATAATGAGACCTCGATTTGGATTGCATATGGAGTGGGTGGGGTCATGGTCAAGGTCATCGTTATTAAAAGTAGAAAACGGTTTCCGCTAAATATCTTGAGAACGCATTGAGCTATGTTAATGAAACTTAATACATAAGTACCTTATATCGAGACATTGCTTGGAATTTCATATGGGGTGGGTAGGGTTAAGGTAACCGTTAATGAAAATAGAAAAACGGTTAACCGCTCAATAACTTGAGAACGCATTGCGATATGTTAATGAAACTTAAAACACATGTCTTATATCCAGACCTCACTTGGGTTTGCTTATGGGGTGGGTGGGGTCAAGGTCACTATTACTAAAAATATAAATTGAGAACGTATTTAGATATTTTAATGAAACTTCATACATAGATATCGGGTGAGCGACCTAGGGCCATCGGGTCCTCTTGTTTTATTTTTAGTAACGGCGACATCGACCTTTAATCGACCCACCCTTTACGCAGTCCCAAGCGAGGCCTCGATATAAGGTATCTATGTATTAAGTTTCATTCAAATATCTCAATGCGTTCTCAAGTTATTTAGCAGAAAATATTTTTCTATTTTTAGTAACAGTGACCTTGGCCTTAATCCCATACAATTAATTATATGCAATCCTAAGTAAGGTCTCGATATAATGTATTTATGTTTTTATTTTTATTAAAATATATCAATGCGTTCACACGTCATTGTGCGGAAACCGTTTTTCTATTTTTAGTTACAGTGACCTTGACCGTGACCCCTCCCACCCCATACGAAATGCCAAGCGAGGTCTTGATATAAGGTATCTATGAACTGAATTTCATTAAAATATCTCAATGCGTTCTTAAATTATTGAGCGGACACCGTTATTTTTCTATTTTTATTAACAGTGACCTTGACCTTGATCCCACCCATTCCATATGCAATCCCAAGCGAGGTCTCATAAGGTATCTATGTATGAAGTGTGTCATTACAATAGCTCAATCCGCTCAAGCTTAAGAGAGCGGAAACGAAAAGTTGACGCCGCCACTACGCCCTCCAGCCCAACGACATACATGTACCCCAATGTAATAACCGAAATGTTTCTTCAAAAACTTAAAACATTAATCAACTATATACATAACAAAATTACACTCTGGATAAGTAATGTTTAAATGGAAGCTAGGGCCTGGGTAGACAGGCAATAACAGCTTAAGCATTATGCTTCTCACACCCTGGCCCTAGCTTCCACAGGCCAATCAAATCTTCATCGATAAACATGCCCACCAGAACAATATAACACAATTACACTCTGGATAAATTATGTCTAAAATAGAAGGGGCATCACTGGGCCTGGGTAGACAGATAGCAAGAGCTTTAGCATTACAATGTATGTCTCTCACCCTGACCATAGCTTCCCACTGGGCCCCAAATTCTGAAATACACGCACGAACAATAATAACAAAAAACGTTAAACAACGGATCGAAAAAAAATAACAACAAACCACTAGCATTGGTTCAACGAGACCCATCACACGCAGAAACTCCTAGGCCTGGAGTAAAAGCTCACGACAGACGGAAAAGAACGGACTAAGACAATCAGCCTCCGATATGAGGCCCAGACACGGTCCGAGCAGCCAACGTATTTGGCTCTTTTTGTCACTGTGATATATCTTTATTATTCCGTTACTAGTTAGTTAGCTTTAAGGCCCGGTCACACTGTCACGATTTGGGCTACGATTGCCCACGATTTACAAACTCTTGGCGAAGCGTGGTAAAGTGTTCTGTCATGTGGGTGAATCTTGAACATGTTCAAAACAGTCGTGGCTTATCGTAGCTCCGCCGCAATTTTTACATAAACGTAGGACAATCCTAGTGACATCGTATCTTAACCTGGCTTATTTTTACAGCCATCGTAGAGGCATTCGTGGCCTTTTTTGTGTAATTGTGATACATGCTGTATGATTTTATGACATATATGTTACAAGACTGTAGTACTTTATGGTACCTATTGCTACGTATATGATACGGATTTCTACGCTTGATCTACGGTTCAGTTACGATTCCAGTAGATCTTCAGCGACAACTATCATGACTACTCTCGAATATACACGATAGACCACGACAACGCGACGATGGGGTCGCGTTGCCTGTACTGTTTATCGCGATGTTACCACGCACTCACTTCGTTTGCCTTCGTTGGTGTCACGATAATGCACGAGGCATCATGCTGTCCAAATCGCCTTGAAGCGTAGTGAAGCGTGATAATTATTGGCTACTCGTAGGTTTATCATGATGAATCTTCTTTAATCTTACTACAAACTGAGGAGAAACGTTAACAATCGTCTGTAATCGTCTGTTACTGTAGCGTATACCTGACGCTAACGTATTACAACCGTAACAGATCGCATAATATCTTGGGGAAACCGTAGTGAATCAACTGCGGAAACCTACAAATGTCGTTGCTATTCGTAGTCTCTTCAAACAACAACCGTAGGTATACGTAGGGCGATACAATCAGGACACTGAGCGTCTCGACTCATCAAGATTAAGACGTCCACGATCAATCGTGGACTATCGCAGCCGAAATTGTGACAGTGTGACCAGGGCTTTAGTTGCTTATTTAGTATGTTAGTTAGTTTTTAATTTAGCCAGCTAGTTGGTTAGTTATTTAGTTACTTGGTTATTTATGTATTTAGTTAATTAGTTAGTTGATAAGTTAGTTAGTTAGTTAGTTAGTTAGGTAAGTATTTAGTTAGTTAGTTAGTTAGTTAGTTAGAAAGTTAGCTAGCTAGCTGGCTAGCTCTAGCCAGTAGAGAAAATCAACAACAACAACAACTGTATGTCTGAATATATTTTGTGTGTTCTATCTGACTGACATGTCCTAACAAAGCCTGAAATGCCCTTAACTACCCAATAACTAATATCTAATGCCACGATGCTACTCATAACCATAACTGTGGTGACAAATGCAAAATATAAGTTATTCTTAAATTGGGATTATGGTATTAATAAAAAAATAATACAAAAAATAGGCTTTGCAACCATGTAAGATACGATAATCACCAGCTCTACACAATTAACCCTAATATCAATCATCTCGAAACATCACAGAGTTCAATAGGGCCACCGAGCTCTAGCACCCTCGGTTAACAAAATTATATTTTGGGCATGTACCCGGTCACTGTTCGGGGAACAAAACTGGCCTACTTTCGGACTAAACTCCCTTTTCCCTGAAATGAAATAGGATTTGCCTTTCCCTTACATTTTCCGACTCCGTTTAGTAAGATCTTTGAAATTATTTCGTGTGCATGTTCACTCTGATTTGAATGATGGCGGAATAACCAATGAACTCAAAGTTGATGGGTAAAGTGCGTTCTCATTTGGGACAAGTCTGAAGTTTTTAAAGACTTATGTATTTCTTATTGGTAACTTGATTGATCTCTTAAGAGGTTGTGAATAATTTTCTACATTGTCTCTGTGCTACGCAGTGACTACTTGAGTTATTTTTAGTCTCTAGGATGATTCTCTTAGTCTCTATGTCCTAGCTCCAAATGATGAAGACTACTTATAAAATTCCTTAATCCGATGATGAAGATCAGCATCAAACGGAATCATTTGTTCATTGACCCATTTCAAACATTCCTAGAAAATTACATTTGTTCCTTGCGTAAAGATGACTAACAGACAAACGAACAAACCAATGTCGACAAAAAATTAACTTCCTTGACGAAGGATAACATCGTCGCACGTCAAGCTATATCTGACACATCAAATCAACAAGCTTCAGAGATAACACTTTATTTTAAAGCACTGCATAGAATAAGCCATGAACTAGTAAAGAATTTGATCATTTGTGTAATCTTGTCCGAGTACAGAGATTGAATAAAACACTGAATAAATTAGCAAATGATTTGTGGAGATATATATTGCAGCAATAAGCAAGAGTTAAATGCATACATGTAGCGACGGTCATGTGTACATCGTTCATGGATGATCAAAAGGGTTAACAACATATATGCAAAGAACGCTGATATGTCTCTTTGCTTTCAATAGACGATATCTTATGTTGAAACAATACAACATTCACCATAAACATACATTTGTCAATTACTAACGTAAGTATATAATCAGTTACAGATTAATAATCAAAGAAATAATGTTGAACGGTTCTTCTGATTATGTAAATTATTACGAAAGTACATTTATAATTGTGTGTTACAGATGCAGCTGTTATATCTGGCATGTGGTAAGATACGAAGCAAAAATAAAAGAACGCACGGAGATAAAAATAATAAGGAATCGGCGCGTTCTCAATGAAAATAAAATATTTAGTCAGTTTAGTTTAACTCAAAAAATATAATAGAGGAAACATTAACGCAGCTTTTTTTCATTTTGCTGAAGGAGATATGTAAAGATGATCTAGATACAGAAGTATTTAACTTTCATGTGGATAAGCGTATGAAGTGAATATCGGTAGGGCTATGTAACATTTGGTAAAGGACCACTCAATGAATTGTTGCGTTGAAAAATATATACACTAGTCACTTAATTGTTTTTTGTCTTGGTTTGCTCTAGAGGCCATCGTGTGCAGTAAACTGTAACGATCTGAGCAACTTTGGTAGAGGACCACACAAGAAACAAATTTAGAAGGAAATATATTATGTTCTATTTTTTAGCTTCATTTGCTATTTTGTGCAATAAACTGCGATTCCTGTAAAACCTGGTGCACATGTACATGAGAAAGAATTGACACTATCGACACAAGTGCCTCCATTATGACAGGTATTTGCAAAACAATCGTGTATATTCTCACTACAGTTGAGTCCAGTGAAGCCTGGTGCACATGTACATGTGAAAGAACGATCTCCATCGACACAAGTGGCTCCATTATGACAGGTATCTGAAGAACAGTTTTGGTAGAGGAACACTTAAGGAACACTTTGCTGGAATTATTCGAGCAGTAGGACCACCAAACCAATTTGACTGAAATAATTTTTAAAATCTAGCCTCGTTTTAAAAGGAAAATGGCGTTTAAACATGTGCTTCTATGTTTAGCTCTAGCTTCCATCTTGTGCAGTGAAGCGGAACCATCTGTGCAAGTTTGTTAGTAGACAACCAATGGAACATTTGCATAAAGTTCACCAAGACTGACCAAGAACTTTTTAAACATGACAGGACTCAAACTGTTAACGACATCCGAACCCGACCGCTCACCCGGATTTTCGCTAATCTATCATCCAAGATTTTTCGTTGAAAAATCCGGATAAAATGAAATAATACCAACAAAACAAAATATTATAAAAGTATCAACATTGTTGTTTGCAATATTGTTTTGTAAAACGAATAAGACTTTATTCAATGATGGTTAATGTCTTCTAAATTCAACATTATTCTGAACATTATGACCGTGCAAGTTGTCTTACAAGCTAAATGTCATTTGTCAGTCGCATCATAGGCCTAAGCATAACCAAGACACAGAAGACGAGCAAGGTCGAGACCGGAAAGCGGCAGGCACGTGAGACGCAGGTTTCAGTCATCTCCACATCGGGGTACTGAAGGAAAGATGCAGAGCAGTCAACTTGCAGTAGATTGTAGGTCCGTTTGCCATCTTTGCTGGTGTAGAAAAATCGACCGGGCCAATCTGTAAGGTTTAAAGATACACGAATTTGAACGGAATAATAATCAATATGGGAATCTACTTTAGAATTCGATCTGCATCCAGTAAGCGTTTATCATAATAATAGTACATATATTTGTTTTTAATTCGCACAGATAATAAACTATGTCTGATCAGTCATGGACGAGACGAATCAATGTCTACCTCTTTAAAACTATTGCATTCCTAGTTGAATTTAATGTACATGTAGCTGAATATAAATATATATATATAATGTCGATTCTCGTAATAAATAAGCAAATAAAAACTGATTAAAGTTGTATTATGAAATCTACCATTATGACATTATTTCAATGTTAAGGTGGTCGACAAAAGCAATACCTGCACTTAGCTTGTATTGTAGATCTCTATCACTTGTAAGTATTTGAAGCGAAGGAGTCTCTTTGCACGATGATCCGATCTTTGTGTAACTCATACAGCGTCGTTTGTTGCACTGTGGTAGTTTAAAGCAGCTTAACTGTTCTGTGGGCGTGCTGGTAGCAAAAAAGAATACTTCATCGCGTGACAAGTCAACGCCGAAGAACGAAGTGTTAGTATACCTCCTTTCTAGATTCGCATGCAGGTGATCTAGCGCTGTATCCTGACGGATGTCATCATTGTAGTACAGTGGGAAAATGTTGTCACAGTGTTTGTGCATTTTGTCAATAGCATTCGCCAAGTCTTGTAATTTCTTTCCCCACTCTTTTTTTTCTTGCTCAAGCGTTAAGTTATATTCATGTGTCTTGAATGTAACTTCGACTATGATACCACTGTATATCATTCTGCGACAAAAGTGTACAAACTGATCTAAGACTGTCATATCGCACCTGTTATGATCCCGTACAAGTTCCAGCAATGTTTTGTCGGAACTGATGGATGTTCCAATTAAGATGGGAATGATATCATGCAGTGCGTCCAAATATGATGATTTTGTTCCATCTATGAACAACTGCATATACTTTTCCTTTTCTGATTCCTTAGCTTTCACAATGCCATCTAGTTCTCGAACGCGGTTCACAGTTTGTCGATGGAATTTCTCAACTACGGACAGTCTGACCTGCAACGCTTGTTGAGCAAAGAGATCAGTAACCGTGTCTTGGGGATTGCTTATAGTGTGCAGAACGACTTTCATCTTGGACGACACTTCCTCAATAAGGGGTGTAGTTTCCTCAGTACTGTCTTTCCAGATGCTGTATATGTTAGAGCCCATTTCAAATAGGTCTAAATCTAAATCGGGGTTAAATTCAACCGTCGCAAACGCAGCACTTGTCATGGGTACATGTGAAATTGAGCAAACTATAATCATTGTCCACACGATTATTTTCTTCGAAACACCAGCCATGATTCTTTTCCTTTCGACAAACACAAGTTTTACCTCGTATAAATGTTATTCCTGGTATATATAAGCAGCTTTCCTGTTCAGGGGGAGTGCTGATACCGAGTTTATATACAATTTTTGGGCTCATAAAGTGAAATTCACGACGACCTGCTTAAAGAGTTCTGATAGGTTAACATAAATAGCAAGTTGTTGATGAGCTAATACGGGACACCGGTATGGTAATAGCTAACTGGGGCTTAAATGCAAGTTTTATCGAAACAATTGAACAGCTTTGTGATGACAAAATATCCTCAATAATAAAATCACACCAAATAGCTGAAAGTAAAAGTGTAATAGCAAAATTACTTTTTCAAAAGAAAAAAAAAGCAGATACCGTTCGTAAATAGTGTACCCGACATTACATATATACTGCAGATGTAATGGAGACAAAGATATGATATTAATTATTATGATTACATATTATAAAACAGAAAAACGTAGGATCTTTACGTTGCTGGATTTGTTTGATACCAGATAGGGATTTCTTTCGTATTAATACAAACCTAACTAATCAAAAATAAAAACTGTTTTGTACACAATGGTACTTAAATAGTATTTGAATTAACGTGGGATTTACATTTTTGTATGCGAAGGTTATTAAATTAGATGCTACATATGGGAAGCCGTTATTCTATTCGTTTAATATATCAACTTGATTTATAATGTAGTTTCGTCACTTACCATGAACCAGGCATCTAATATGCCGACTTGTAAGGTATATGTGAGGCGTGTCGTGGGAAAACCAGGCTTCATGCAGGGGCGTAAAGTGTTGTCCCGGATTAGCCTGTGCACAGATTATTCCAAGACGACATTTTCTGCTTTAATAGTATTTTCTGTTTCAAGGGAGTCTCTTCTAAACATAAATCCACTGTAGGCGGAAAGTGCAGTCTTGGATTAGCCTGTTCGGACTGCACAGACTAATCCGGGACGACACTTTACGCACATGCATTAAGCCCGGTTTTCCACGACAGACCTCATTTATAATATAGACAAAACGTTTCATGGTTTAAGTCAAGTATTAACAATGGATATTTTAATATCATGTAGATAATATAAATCGCATATTTTTTTTATTCGTGGGTTAAATAGATTTTAAATAGAAAACCATCATCTGCATAGGTTTTAGGCAAAGCCTTTCTTTTTAAACAGGAATTACCTGAAATTATCTGACTGTAAAGTCACTCAAAAGTTGGGTGATCTGAAAACAAAAGAACTTTAAACTTAGTAGAGTTACAGATAATATTTATTTTCAAGAATAATTATCGCCACTTTTGTGTCCGTTTAATAATCCGTGATGTTGTATTAAATTGCTTACACTCCTTCGAATGTACATGTATTTCGATGTTAATTTTACACCCCTCAATGCACGTGTGCATTCTGAATGACTGTTACACTGCATTGTGGTGCACATTGTAAATAAAATATTAAATGCAAAATCAACAAAAAAGGAATATTGCATTTAGAGTCGCTATATAATTTAACATTGAACACCGTGATGTTTGTGTCAGTTTTGTTTTGTGACATTTAGAAAAAACATTCCGCCAGATCCTTGCGATATAACCACTTTTAAATCATGCTCCAAGTGGACGACCAACGCGGATAATGTACGTGTAGTATTATTGAACCACTCATAAATACTTTGTTTATTTTGCTGTGTGCCTTAAAACGATCCTATATACTTTAGTCTTCGGCGTAAAATCAAATATTTAGTGTTTGAGTAGTATAAATTATAAAAGTGTATATTAAGTGTTTTATTTAGACATTTAAACAATATTTGAACAACTGGTAACACCAATGCTGACGTGTTTTGAAATATTACTCATAAGAAAGGTTTCCATTTGTTATGCACCAATCTTATCATAAATCTATGTTAAGAAAAATTAAAAACGGATGAATAGAAGCTATTTTTAAAATATTTTATTTGCAAACATTTTTAGCATTGAACTAAAGGATGAAAGTTGCAAATAACTATTAATTATTATTGTATCAAGTATTTATTGAACAATGTAATTTAATGTTTAATGTCTATGTCAATTGTACGAAGACTAACTTGGTATATGTCTTTCAAATCAACTCAACTCGACTCAGTTTTTTATATATTTCGTTTTATTTCCCAGGTCTGGACATTTTGAACATGTTGCATAGAAAATATATGATCAACAATATAAATTTAGATGGCAAGTATTACATATTATATGTGCTATGATATGATGTCCTATACGTTTATATTATTTTCAATGAAAAGTATTCACACATTCACTGCCGTTCTCACAGCTATATAACTTTCTACAAGCAGTACTTAATTCATTTATATATATATACAGACATTTTAAAAATTCTATCATCTAGTCGTCTTTAAGAAATGGTTGTACTGGAGCACCGAGCATTCTAAAGCTCAATTCTATACTGTCCATTTATTTTGTTTGTTTTTACACTTATACCAAACGTTGCGCGTATTTGGTCGAAATAACTGTCTATCTACCAGCACGATATTTTACAGTCGCATAGAAGATGTGCTAGTTGGTCGTTAAATATCTGTTCGCAGATATATATGTTCAAAGGGCCTACACCTCAGCTTTGCAATTGTTAGCATCATCTGTCTAAAACTGCTCATTTTTGAGACCGAGTTATTTCGGCGTTTGGTAGAAACTAAAACGTTTGATTTTTTTAACGTTTGTATCTATTTACCATTTCTTACAGTATCGAAACACAATATCAACAAGTTTTTGAAGTAGTAATGGGTCTAGTGCGACTATGGCTACATCGTCCGCAGACGCTGGGTAGTCCGCATTAATACATGTACTTAGTACCGTCGATCCGTTAGTGCTTGCTTCTAATTCTCTTAGAAGGTCGTCTATTAGGGTTCGCAATATTTCCCTATAAAGCCCATTTCAACTAATTTTAGATGCAGTGCACTATGCCATACGCTGTTAAAGAAACCCTTTTGATCTAGACTAGCTATATAGACGTCAGTTTTTCGCTCAATATGGAAGTATACTATTTCTTGTAAGTTAAACGCGGTACACGCAACTTAACTGTTTTTGAAACCATTGTTGCTGAGCGCAAGGGAAGTCATATTGTTGCTACTATGTGGGTGTTATGTCGACACAGTATAAGATGTTCAAATAACAGCAAAGCACGGTATTAAAAATACGGGCATATAACTGTTAGGGTTGCCTTTTGGCATATCCTTTCCCCCGTAAAGGAGCATCAGAATGCTAGTTTGCCTATTCGTAGGAAGCTTTTCGCTGTACAGTACCGATTTAAACAATGTCACCAGCGCATTCTTGCTACTCGACCGGGATGTTGTGTTCGTTTGTGTCCGGACTTTTGCTCTAAACAACAGACCTAATAACATTTGAAAGATCTTCTTTTGAAAACGGTTGCACCGGAAGTGGGTTCGACTCCTCAGTGAACGCCTCGTTAGCCAAGTAAAATGACTTTTACTTTGCCACCTACGTCGCTAAAAAAGTCGCTAAAATAGGTCCGAAATCCCTCCGTTACATCAGTATCGATACCGTTCACATTAACTATATTAGTCTGCTTTCTGTTTTTAGAGCGCGGTAACGTCAAAAATAGTGTAAAGTCCAGATCAACTGCTTTGTTTAAATCATCATGAACATAATTATCGTATTCTTGTTGGTGATTCCTTTATGTTCGTCTGCAATCTGATTTTGCAACCGTATAATTATAAACGTAGAGAATTCTCTGTTTCGTGAGAATGCGCTTCATTGACCTCTTCTGACTAATACGGCTAAGCGCTCTTGTTAAATGTGCGTATATGGATTTTTCTATAAGAATGTGATCAATCAATGATCTGTTGGGGAGAAAAGTAGACATGGCGTTGTTTTTTGCAACTATCGTTTAATGTATGTATATTAAGTTGTTATGCGTTACAAACAAAGTAAATATTACTTGTTTACTTCGGGATGGCATTTCTTATTTTGTAGTAAGTATTGTACGATTGAAATCCCCAGCAAAAAAATCACAGTCACAATTGCAATTCGCTTAGTGTATCTTTGAATAAGCCTAGCTCAGAACAAGCAGGCATATACACACAGAATAGAAAAGTACAGACGCCATATGTCTTAGTTCAATGACTGTTGTTATTTTGTTGTTTTTAACTGTATTCATTTCTGATTCCAAGTTAGCGATATTGTCTCTGTAAAGAATATCAGTAACAGCTTTATCGCACTGATGTGTATACTTATCAATAGCGTAAACATCGTGATGTCTATGATGAATATTACTTCGAAAACTACCTGATCGTGGTAATACTTTATGTTCAGAAATGAGAGCAATATATATGTTGTATGTTTCCAATAGATTTGACGACGGAACTCATGACGCCACGCACATTCCAGTTAAGTAACATTAGAGACATTACAAATAATTTAAATGCAATTTTTCATTGTTCATTTTCTAAATAGCGAATATGATAAATTTGGTCGCTTCATTTAGAATCCCATGCTATTCCTTTAGGCCTGGCATTGTGGTCTCTATGCCAGTAACATTCGTAAGTACCATTCTCGTTCACGTTTGGGTCGAAGTTGGCGATGTAATCTGAAGCATTTCGGCGTTTCCGTGTAGCAATAAAGTTGTCACCACTGCTGGTTCGTGCGGCGGTTCATGTTGAAGCAGGATTTACTTTTTGATCTCAAGGCATTGTTTTGGGTTGCGTTTTGTTCACTGTTCGTATCGATTTTATAATAATTTTTTGTTGCAATTAGTTGTCTTCTTATGTTCTTTGGGGCCCTGTGAACAATCTACCGGAAGGGTTTTGACGGAGTTCCCAAGGTGGCTGTTTTG
This sequence comes from Congeria kusceri, assembly GCA_027627225.1. Lineage (NCBI taxonomy): Eukaryota > Metazoa > Mollusca > Bivalvia > Myida > Dreissenidae > Congeria > Congeria kusceri. Next base: position 60,624,672 of record CM051028.1, read on the forward strand.
TAGCGCTTGCTGGGCACGAAGCGGCTAGTGCGCTGACATTGAAAGGTGTATTCAACACTTGTGCGGCGTAGCTTTCGCGTTTTATATAAGGGGGTGTCTGCGCGGTAATTGTTTGGCGTGCCGCTGGTGCTTTGTCAAGTGTTGCAATTGCCGATCCCATCTTGGCCAACTCATTTCGAAACATTTTACCATGTGCTTCGGCAGTTGACGTAGGAGCCTTTGATAATACAATGTTATTAATTGGATGAATTCATATTGGCCTTGTTATTGGGCTGAAGACAGCCGTATTGGCCTGAGGCCGTAAGCCGAAGGCAAATACGGATGTCTAAATGACAATTTTTATTAATTAACTTTATAATGTTATGCAGCATATTTCGGTTTTAATAGTATCAAAACTATTCTTTTGATATAAATATAAATAGTATGCAGCATCTTTCAGTTTTAATAGTACAAGTTAGATCTATCATTACTATTGTTTCGATATAAATAGAATGTACCAACGCCAGCAAAGTATTAACATTTTTTTTAATTCTTTTAACTGTGTATTGTGAAATGTAACAAACCAAACAGTATATAAAAAATATATGACTAAAACATTTGTATCGAGAAAGTCGCAAAAGGTTTAACACCACCAATCGATATGCACTGTTGTCCGACCGAGTCTTGGCAAACCTGTCAGTATTCACATACAAATTCTTTAACCATTCTTAGACTTAAAAATAAAGAATAAACTCTGACTCCAGAAAATATACTTTTAAAAGTCTAATTCACCAAAGCATTTTCTTTCAGAATAATCATAAAAAGTCCAAGCATGCTCCAGCATGAAGACGACGACTACGTGTAGATGTGAAATGAAATGAATAATTTAATAAGAACATTTTCAAATTCCTTACGTTTAGCCTTCCTCCAGCCTCTTTTCAGCTGAATCCTCTCTTGTCATTGTGAAGATGATGTCGGCGAGTTGACGCAGCAACGCTCAGCTAACTTGCCGATTGCCTTCCCTTTCTGAGGTGCATCCAATCCAATTTTAATCCAAATATTAGTATATAATTTCATCATGTTTATATAAACAAACGCTATATTGAAGAATAATTCATGGGATGTAAATCTGTGTTTTCGTGGTCGACGTCATTTTCAAAATGGCGTCAAAAAACTTGAAATCTCGTATAAGGCTGAGCAACTCCTGAATCCTGATTGGCTGAATCTTGTATTGGCCACGTTTTTCAATATTGGCAATTAATAATACAGAGTTTAAGGTAACGTTGAAAACCCTAAATGATGTAATTACGTTTGATATACATCCTTGTATCTGTTGTAACATGGTGGTATTAAGAGTATGTTCTTATGCCAATTATTATATACTTCCCTCATTATAGATATAGATGAATGAAGTTCTGATTGCTCTGTATTGCAGGTGTCAACTTTTTGATCATTGGTATCTTTGACAACACTCGTTCGTCTTTGAGAATATCTCGTTTATGTCTTTATTCGTTGTCCCAGCAATCTACAGCAAGTTTGTGTTCCCGACTACCAGTGGACAAGTTCTTCCTACTAATAAGTCTGTCCTCGAAGCAATCAGGTAATCCATTTGCTTGGTCTGCAAACCATTCGCGGTAGTCGCTAAGCTTGGAATAGTCGCTTCTACATATTTTGGTAAGCTGGATGTATACAATTCACGAGATAGTCAGTATAGCTGATCGTCAAGGTCTTGATAAAATTGTTGCTTGAGAAATTTCTCAGTCGTCATCCAGGTAGTCTGATTGCGATGCGAATTCTTAATCTTCCTCGAACTTTCATTTACAGCAAGTTGAGACTCTCGAATACCCCTATTGATCGGTGTAGCCATTACGTACTCTTAACACTCATACGAGAAAATTGTCATCCAAATCATCCAAATTTCGCAGTAAATTGCAGTGTGGAAGAAGTAGCTGTAACAGTTATTACTTTCCAAGTCGTTTTCACAAGAGCGTAACGAGAGTTTGGTATATTGTATTATCCGTATACAATCCGTTTCGAATTCACAGTTTATATAACATTAGATATATTAGATTCTAATTGGAACATAGTTCGAACTACTTCTTCATAGGTTACAGCACACTGGAATATGTTATTAAAAAAAGTTCTCAATATGACAAATACCTAAATTGTATTCCAAATGAAAAGTCCAGAATTCATTTCAGTTCCCATCGTCTTGAAATAGAAGATGATTGATATAGTGGAATAAACAGAAAAAAAAACGCAAATGTAAATTATGTAATCAAGAGGTATGTGAATCAGAGTACCACGTTTTAATGTCCTGTCCAATATTTAACGACTTTCGAAGAAAACATAACAACATCACGACCAAATATTTAAAAAAGAAAACATATTTTTTTGTCAAGTAATAATGATAAAACACTCCAAAATACTGCAAAATATTTGGTAGAAGCTTTAAAGTAATATTTCAAATATCAGTCCTTTAGCTGCTTCATTAATACATGTGTAAGTATGTTTTGATATTATATTATACAATTACACTGTCAATCTGTATCATTGATTTCGGTATGTTTCATTTTATTTGTACGGTTCTATGTATGATTTCCTGTCTAGGCAATAGTTTTTCTATGAATATGAAAAATGGCCAAGGGCGATATGCCGACTTGCCAATAAAATTTGAAACTTTAAAATAAAGAGGCATTTGAAATGTTTTACAAAATGTGTCCCAACTACTAATGCATTATTAAACATTCCCACTTTTTTACTTAAAAGGAACACATATGAATCGACACATACCTTTTACTGTTTGAACAATTTAATTGAATATATAGTGACATCATTTGTTTACGAAAATGTTTGTTGTTTTATTGTTTGATCAGTAGCCAATTGTATAAAACTAGATAACTTAAGCCTGTCCAAAAGATATCCAATGGATAAGTTTATCCATTTATGAATATCTTATCCAAACTGGTTATCCTATTTTATAAAGCTTAAACCCGGTTTTGATAAGTATATCCAGTTTGGCTAAATGTATCCAAACCAAAATATCCCATATTGCATTATCAAACATTCGTTTCGTTACAAATCAATATGTTTTTATTTACGAATTGAATAGTATTTTTCTGCATTTGATCGATGTATGAACTATAGGAAAAATTACGCCTAATTTGCGTAAACGCAGACTTATAAATTGACTGTGCCATTTAGAGTGCTAAGAAAAGTCAATTAACATTAATAGGTTGATGGGATTCGACGCACCCACGGTTTAGCTTTAAGTTATTTGTCATCGGTTAAGGTTATACAAATGTATGTGTCCGTATTGATGTAAATAATCATTTTTTAATGTAAAATGTATGTTTATTAAAGTTATATGCACAAGTTTAACACATAAATGTTCAATGATCATTATATAATACCTGGTAAAATAATTTCATAATGCAAACTATATTTATCTTTTTACAATTGGAAAGAAAAACAAATCAAAAATCTGAAGTGCCAAAATCTTAAATACATAGGTAATGTGATTTTAAGTTGTAAAACATGTATTATAGATTGTTGTGGATGAACACTATTGTATACCAAGTTCTACATATATAACACAAGACATTAGTGTTAGTTTAAATGTTGCCATTTTAGATCTTTCATATGAATTACTTATTGTAATATATGATCGCACCATGAAATATACATGTATTTCATTTGACTTTCTTTGGTTGCTGGTGGTGGTGTGATTACGCCAGACACATACATTATATTCAAACAATTTTTATTAAAAACAACTATTGAACGCATAAACTGCATACCCCACATAGAAACCAAACCTGTATTCACTATGCATTTATATTGTTGCAGTTTAAGACAAGTATTTACTGAGTCTGTTTTTAAATTCTAAAAGTTGTGAATTATTTTTAACATTTTTCCAATATTAACTGAATTGTTTTACACATTTAATAATTAATTTTCAGTCAGAGTAAAAGTTGATGAAACGAAGACTGGCAGTAGAAGAGTGGATTTCTCCACTGAGGAAGAGATTGTGGCTGGGATTCTTCGTGATCGGAATCTCCGTCAACTAGATGGTTTTCCTGGGGGAATGTAAAGTGAGGAACATGAAATGTGTTTCAAGATTTAAAGTTAAAAAAATTTCTTTACTCATTTTACATTAAAGTTAAGGAATTATTAAACATCCACAACGGAAATAAGTTTTTACGCATACACCGGTATTTTCAAATTTATTAAAATTTGTGTGTGTCTGCATAAATGTACATTTGGTTTTTTTTCTGTCTTATTTTGTGTGTGATAATTACTCACTTACACGCCTTATCTTATCATCAGTTTATACTTAGTATGTACACAGTTTGTAATTACGGTAATAGTTAAGACAATCGTGACTGCAATAAACAGTTGACATGCATATTATGTTTCGAATCTTGTTAATGTCTTTGAAAAAAAAAAATGTACAAACATTGTAGGCACAATTGTGAATGCTTTTATATTATCATATAGGTCCAGGTCCTAGCAACTCAGATATTAACGTTCTGTAAGTACTATTGTAGTTTTTCTGTTGTTTGAAATGTCTGTACACTTTTTTTTTATAAAACCTGGTTGATAAATGAATCTGCTTATTGTTACTATAATGCTATACAAATGGAATATACATTTAACTTGTTTATTTATGTTTGTTTGATATCTTACCTAATTGAAATTCAATGTGAATGCGTGTGTGTGATGACAATACAATTTCATTTAATTTGACTACTGTTCATGCAATATACATATTAACAATCAAGAATCTGCATTTAACATTTATTTTTGACTACTGTTCATGCAATATACATATTAACAATCAAGAATCTGCAGTTAACATTTATTTTTGACTACTGTTCATGCAATACACATATTAACAATCAAGAATCTGCAGTTAACATTTATTTTTGCAACACATTAAACATTAACTATGTCAATCAAAATAGTTCAATATTTTACACCAAAACATTAATAATAACCATTGTAACTACAGGTTCGAGATACCGGTTGATTCTATTGAGGAAACCCCGAAAAGAACAGAGGTAAATCTTATTTACTTTTAGCATATGAAATAGAAATCCATAGTCATAACAACATTGTGCGTGTTATTATCATAATTTGACATGTTTACATATCAAAGCAATCACTCATCAATTGAACAGTTGTGGTTATAGACTTAATTAAGATGTTTGAATGTATAATATTGGCTCAATAATATTCAAACGTAATTGCAATATCTTTCGATAATGAATACACAATATTGTTGAAAACTGCATAATTGTCCAAATAAAGTCAATATAAAAAGTAAACATAGATTTGGGTTTAAATGAAGCAAGAATACGATTTCATGTTCATCATATCCATTTATTTCATTTATACAATATCAAATAACAAATAATTTCAAAGCTTATTCTTTTGACGTTGCATTTTTGTATTGTGCTACTGTTTCCATACATAAAGAATATTGCATGATTTCTTCAACACTTGTAGGCAAGAAAACAACGAAGAAAAGAAAGGGGAATGACGAGATCAGATTGTTTGAACTGGATGCTGAAAGGATAGCAATTGAGATCAAAGCATGGGAGGCAAAACACGAGTATTATCGTAACAGAATGAATAAGGAAAATAAACTGCACGAACTAAATAAGACATTTGTCTTGAAAAAAAATGAATAACTGCTTGTAATTAACAAATAGTAACTTTGTTTAAAAGGGACTTATTCACAAATGTTGTAATTTATCAGCTATTTTATCAATTCATTGCAATTGTTCTTCTAATTATTTAATGGTTAACCTGTTTTAAACTGAAGAGCATGAGGTACAGCTTGCGATTTGCATTTTTCCAATATACTTTTGTGTCAGGAATGTCAATTTCACTTCGTTACATGTATTTGTTTGTTTATGAAATCTGTGACTTTTTACTTTCAGTATGTCAGTAAGTCATGTGAATAAGTCCCTTCTAATACTTAAATAAGTTATTAAAAGAAATAAGTAATAACCACTGCTTGTTTCTTTTTTATTATACATTATTATTTAAACTGCAAACATTACGTGAATAAAATTACATGATTTGTTGTTTGTTTGCACTTCTGATCACCTGCTTAATGGCTTTAAACCTTACTTAAGGAGTAAAAATGTAACGGTCCTTTATCAATGTGCCTTCAATTTGATATTAACAGTGGTATAAACCTTAAAACTATAAGACAAATATAGTCATAACAACCTTTGCTGGACTTAAACATAGTTTTCACAGACATGTTCCTTTGGTGACCGACCATACACCGAATTCTTAAAATCACATTACAAAAATGGCTACAAGGTGGTCATTTTTCCTTATATAGCAAATATAATTGTCATGAACCAGTAGTTTGATTTCAAAATGATGGAAAACGACATCCATTTGAGGTGAAGTCTTCAAAAAAAAAAAATTATGTTTTGCAACAGAACCAGCATAACATTTTAACAGTTTTCATAGAATCTACACATTCCTGTTTTAAATTCCATTTTTATAAAAATGTTTTATCAGCCCCAAACTGTTTAGCTGTCCCTTTAAGTCAGGTTACATTCATAAAAAATATCTTTCAGCAAATATGTCCCTGTACCGAATATCACTGCCATTGAAATGTATTTGACTGCGCTACCAAAGGTTGCCTTGCTGATGCACTGGCCCCGTGTTCACAAAACAAATTAAACCTACTTTTAGGTTAAGAATAACTTGAGTCAGATACTTTTAGTATCAGTCTCTAAAATTGCGTTCACTTAAGCTAAGAATAAAGAATAAACTTGAAACTGTTATGTCCTTAAATTGCTGTAAATTGGAATCTTACATAGTTTTCACCTACTCTCATAACAACATTTTTTCTTTAGAATGATTTGTTAATAAAATAAACACCATTGGTACCCATAATATTTGCAAATGCATATGTATATATTTTTTTTAAATCTAAGCCTGTTCTTTATTCTTAAGTCTAAGAATGGGTTGGTGAATACGAGCCCTGGATCAATTTTTATTGTTGGTCAAATATAATATAACGCGGTCAGCGAAAATGAGTCCTATGGCGGTAAATCCGTTATCGAGAAAAAACGAAAAAAAAAATTTTTACACGATTTTCTCCAATTATTTCCTTGTTTAATTAAGCGTGCATGTCTTTAATATGCATTAATTTCGATATAAAATGTCATAAGTAACAAACTTAATCTCTTTAGCCCTTAAATATTGTGAAATCAATACATTTTACTGTTTTGTAACCAGTACTGTATATTAGGGTAATGTCCCCCGAGCGGAAAGTGTCGTTAGTTGCCATTTTCTGTAAACAATGTCGTTTTGATATCGGAAATGTCCTTGTTTTTTTCGGTTAATTTTAACATAAAAGCTGTATTGTTGGAATTTATACATGGAAAACCAATTTCAGCAGGCACGTATGGCATTTTCTGTTGTTGTCATTGTTCATCTATCGAATTATTTGCCTTTTTCTTATAAAAATTATCAGCAGAGTTTGACCCGGAAGTAATTTTGTCAGACAATACATTCAAGTGGCGGCAATTTCAAATTGTAATTTCTTAATAAAATAACGTTCAAAAGTCACATACATATTATTAGTGTACTCGTTTTGATAAGAACATTTTGCAAAGGCTTTTACTTTTTATTTATAAAATGCGAACATAATTATGCCATTAAATGTTAATGGAAGTCTTCAAGACATTATTAATGCTTTTTTGCATTTTTTTCATATAGACTTGTGGTTTGTCCACCTTTTATGTTGAACTCATGCCTGCGCATTGATCGCACTTAAAAATTATGTTTTTGCATGATTAATTTTTAAAATTGTCATTGAAACCAATAAACATTTCTACTTATTAGTATTAACAATAACAATTGGTAAAGAAACTTTACTGCATAAACAAAACTTTTAAAAAAGCAAGTTGTATTCTTCTAGACATTTCTTATGGTTTGTGAATTCTGATCGGCTGGCTCATAGCAGGTACCCTAAGAAGCCCAGACAGTTGCACTGTTTTTTGTATCATAGGCCGATTGTTTTTTAAGAGAATTGAATGAATTTAAGGCATGGCCTGATTGACCCACCTCATTGCTTTGTAACTGTAAGGTCATTTGACCAACCAAATATCTGACAATACAAATGTCTACAGGAGTTTTTACTAACTTCAAATAGTATTTAATCATAAAATGAGTACAGTAACTTTTTTACAATAAAATTGAACTTGTTAATATTTTGTTTTGTTGCAATTTTGTCATCAAATATATTTGTCAAAACTTCTGGTGGAAGTTGTGCAAAATTTTGATATGTGCTTTTAGGTTAATGTAATGTTCAGAAAACTGCTAGGTTGGCTGAATCCACCAGAAAGAAGGTGTCTGTGATGCAAGAGCAAAATCTATATTTGTTTTATTTGTTTTTTAGAGAAGCAAGTGTTTTTTCTTGCATATGAAGGCTTGGCGCCAGGAAAAGGGGCCCACCCAGCTATAAGCTTCCTCCGCCATTACCTCAAATACTATGGTCTTGGTGAGAGGTATGCTCAATTCCACTTCAGCAACTGTGATGGACAGAATAAACATAATACTCTCCTGGTCTATGTTGTGTGGAGAAAATTGACTGGTAAGTATTCTGCTTTAAAATGCTTATAGTTATATATAATTCATATACCATTCACATGTTATTTTCTTTGATACTGGGATGATATAATTTATTACCATTACATTGTTTAAAAAACAGTCCCAAAGCCTAATGTATTTAACAGAATATCTTCATTTGTTGGATACTGTATCTTAAAATTGCTGTCTTCAATTTATATATTTATATTTTGAAGGAATACATTAGGGGATCGAATACTCCATGATGCTGGCAGGCCACACCAAGTTATCAAGTGACTGGCATCTGTTGGCTGTGGGAAAACAAATAGCGACATATGTATGCATATGTAACCATGCAGGTATAATGAACTATGAACCGAGTATTATTCCACTTGATTAGATGATCATGTCACCAAATTACAGAAACCATACCGAGCTTGAGAGATTAATCTGATGATGAATGCCATAAGAAATCCCTACTATATGTACATTTTCATTAAAGAACACATCTATTAAGGGCTTGATAGTTAATGAATGACATTACATTATATTATATTAAGTTCAAATTTAGGACCTATAATTACAAAAAATCATGAGGGATTATTGTTTACAAAAGAATACTTGTACTGTATTATTTATACAGGACACAACTACAACAGTCATGAAGTCGTGCGGGTATGACTATAATATGCCACATCTGGTTTCTTCAGTAGAATGCAGATGCACCTAGTGTTGAAAGCTTACTGATGGTCCCGAGGTAAAAGTAAAATGTGGGGAGGCCAGATGTCAACCTTCAGACTGATGCAATGGCGAACCAAATATTTGGGGCAGGTATCACCGTTTGTCTTCAGAAAGGCAGTGGTATCTCCATGATGAAATCTGACAGTTTTGCCGTACAAGTGTTGCTAACCTGCCAATTACCTCTAGTTCCTAAATGGGATCATCAAAGACACAAATGAACGTGTTAAATGTTTGTTTTAATGTGTACGTTTTCAATGATGTTTGATTATAACTGGACAAAAGGAATGTGTTTTTCCATAACTGTTAAACTTAACAAAAGCTCTAAAATTCGTTTTAAGCTGACCAGGGCCCTATCACAAAGCTCTAAGTTTTTTTAAATCACAAAATTCTTTAAGTCAATGGATATTTCATGAAGAAGTCTTTTTATATTTAAATGTTTTAAACTCGTAAAAATTGCTTAGGTGTTTAGTATTTTACGATTTTGTAAACAGAAATAATTAACACTTGTATAACATATAAGTACTATTTAAGATTTCCATTAGGAAATGTTTCAATACTGGCCCAGTACATTACCAGTATCTTATTATACTCTATGACATGCATCTTGTTTTCATGTGGACAAAACCTAAGATTCTAAAATTGGATAAGTTTTAGTTGTAATTTGTAACGATGAAGAATTAATTACCCTGTTTTCTTACAAACTAAAATGTTTCAGTATTATGTTATGTGTAATTGTTCTAGTGTTGTCAAGTTTGAACAATTGATACTAGTAGCTTTTTTTTTTTTACCTATCGTTTAAGGATATAAGTAACACAAAATTATATTGTTAATTTTGTTCATGTGTTTAATATTCAATTAAACAATACTAGTGTGCGTGCTAAACTATAAAGGTTGTTTTAAAAAACACATGTGACATGTATTACTTAAACCATTATTGCATGTTTGTTATAAGGCCCCATTAGCATCTAAAATGCTGTTGTTATGGAGACAGTTACTGTCTTCAACAATGTGTGCATTCGATGAAATGAATCTTTTATGCATCAGCTGTAGTGTGCATATTAAAAAGAAGCATACTGGCCGATAGAAACAAATATTATGAATATCATATAAGTAACACAGTTTATTAATATTAAACCTACATACATGTAAATTGATTCCAACAGGTTTGTAAAGATATTTCATGGCAGTGCAATTATCACACACAAAAATTTACTTTTATAAGCTTCTAAATAAGATACTAATACGCAAATGCAATGTGTTCACCAAGATTTTGGTAAAATAATTGAAATTGGTAATGTGCACTCAGTTTTTAATCTAAATAACTAATTTTCTAATTTGGTTACAGTGGAAACTGTTTTGAAACATATTTTGTAACAATGCGAGGACAAAATGAAAAATAATTATTTATTTTATACAACTGTAGTATAGTCTTTGATAATAGTGTTGTCATTTTGTATTGTTTGTATATGAATATAAGTAATATAAAGTGTACTGTTTTGTTCTTATTTTTGCACAAAATATAACATTTTGTATTATACGGTGGTATTACATTTCTGGCAATATTTCAAAAAATGAAAATGATAGAAGCATAATTTTTTCAGGTTTTATTTCTATAAGATAGTGCTAAATGAAAATGTAAAAACTGAAAATGTGATTTTTCATCCATAGGACCCATTTTTGCAGCACAGGGCACATATATTACATGATTGTTAACTCCTCTTGGCGTCCGTTTCTATCTAATATGAAGATTTTATCAAAATGTAACAAAAATGTATTTTTATTTAATCTAGAACATAAGTTATTTCAAACATAAAATATGTTCAGATTCGGCTCAGTTGAGCTTGAAGATCAAGATCAGGTATATTGATCCTGCAGTTAAAATATTTGTGAACACGGGACCTGGTTTCTATCTGAGTAGCTGTCATTGGTATGCTTGATTGTTACGTGTGGTATTTGGTGATCCTTTAGGTCACTGCAAATCTACAATGTCCTTTCATTGACTTTCCAACAACCCTCAATTAGCCAGTAAACATGCCTTATTATCTTCGGGATCCTATTTACTAGCTAACATTGCGTGTTTCCAACTCGTCATCGGTGTGTCGTGGACATCGACACCTTATCTCACCATTCAATGTACATTGCAAATTTTATCTGAAGGTAGGACAAGGTAAACAAGTCCAAATATGTATAAAAATCCGTTGTTTATTGTTATGTATATTGTAACAGGTAATTTTGAATTGTTATGTTTACTTAAAAACATAAGTTACAATCACAAATTTATAATTATTTATTTTAGTATTTGGTAACGAGTTATGCATGTTTAACGTAAAATATTGTGCTTAAATAGATACATTTATAATGTATGTAGTGCTACTCAACGTACAAACGTGACATACATTTCGCTGCGAGTGTATATGTAGACCACCTATGATTGTTAATCATTGTATTCTTTATTTTGTAAATGAGCTATTTCGACCACATTTATGCATTTATTTTTATAATGAATGAGGCGAGTCGTGGGAGAATCGGGCTTAATGCATGTGCGTACAGGCTAATCCGGGACGACACTTTACGCACTTGCATAAAGCCCGGTTTTCCCACGACACTGCTCAAATCGATGAAACCGAAAAGCACCGTTGTCAGATCATTTTTGAAGAACATTATAAACAGATCCATGGATTTACTCCATGACTGAAACGAGAAATTTATTCATGCGACTTTAAAGTTTTTACTTTTATGCTTTCCAGAAATGTATAGGAAAAACATCAGTGAAATAAATTTGGTTATTCACTGTTAAAACAGTGAAAATTACCACTCTGATAATCTTCACTGTGTCATACTGGTTCCCGATTTAAAACAGTAAATGAAACGATGACGGATTTAAAATTGTCAAATGAGACCCGCGATATTTTCCAATAAAACACACTTAGAATGCTATAATAATGAAAAGAAAAAACGGTGTAAAAGCATAAAAACAACACGAAAATTTGTTGCTTTCGGTAGAATATCGAATAGCGGCTGTGGCACTCGTGAAAATATAAATTTCTATGACCGAAGCAAACACATATCATCTAGATATATTTATAATATCGTTTAGGTTTATTTATATACTCATTAGTTTAAAGTATTATTACATCATTCGGTCGTCCGTAAATGTATATAAGGCGATCTGTATTTTTGTGGTCATAAACTGACGATGTTTAAATTGACTTTATGTATTTGCGTGACTTAGTTATTTCCCCTTACTGTCTCTTTTAGTTTCGGTCACTGCAAATGTGTGCCCCAATGGATGGAAAGTTTTCAATGACTCTTGTTATCTGCTTGGCCACCAGATTGTGAGCTTTACAGAAGCATAGGTATATTGTCAATGTATAAAGTTAATGACAGTATTGAAGGCGCGAAGTACACGAAAGTACAAGGTAAGGTTTATATTGTCAATTCATTTAGGCACTGCTCTCTTTGACTTTTAATTCAATAAAGCTGCATCATCTGCGATTCATTACATTTTGTACTCGGCGGTTTTGTTTAATATCTATTTGAAGCACTTCTGTGTTCAGCATGCAGCATCGTTGGTTGAGGTGAATAGCCAAGAGGAAAACGCTTTTCTGAAGGACCGGCTTCGCTATATTCACAGTAAGTACATCGACTATAAGTCAATGCTTAAAGGGACATGTTCACAGGTTTGACAATTTTCTTTTTTTTGTCACAGATTCCAAAAATAAAAGAATAGTGTATATTAAGGAGCCAAATAACACTACGGACATACACATATACTGTAAAAACCGTTGGTTAATGAGTAATCATCAGCTGAAATTATAAAATTAGAAAACGTTTGCAGTGCTGAACGATGAAATAATTTGGAATGTTTCTGTTGTTTGCGTTGAAATCGTTGAAAACTCTTGGACCATCAAGTAAAATATATAAGTTGGAATGGCCAAGTGGTTGAGGCAGAAGCCTTTTGATCCCGAGGTCCGCGGTTCGAACACCGGTGGCAGCAACTTTTTTTCTGTCTTTTTTATTATCATTTTTACGTTATAATAATCGAGCTCTTTTGTAACAATGCTTTAATCTGTCAAGCTAAAACATCCAATGGCATACTTAAAAAAATGAAAAAAATTGCGAACAAGTCCCTTCAAATACTTTGCATTGTTAGAAATTATTATATTTATTAAATAAAACTGTAAAAACATATCGTAGACGTCCATGACCTACACTTTACCAAAAACATAAAAATACAGGAAGAGCTCCTTCGCAGCAATTGAAGAGACGTCCTCCCGGTTCCGTCTTCCCCCACCCATTCTTAGTCTCAAGACTTAAGAATAAATAGAGGATAATTGTTGGTTTCAGTAGGATATCGATTTTTATTCACGAGTGATCATATACATTTATATATATTTACGAGTGGCGCAGTCACGAGTTAAAAATATATTTTCTATGATCAAGAGCGCATAAGAAGTCAATATTCTACCGACCAACCCTTTTTTTTATTTTATGCTTTTTTATGTCATTTTGTTTAAGTATAAATATTTTTATGTTAAAGTTTGTTGTCGAATAACCCACGACCGGAAGTTTAGATGCGTAGGGATTAAATCACAAGTGCGTCCAAATATAGGCCTAGTTGTACACACTCAATGGTCATGCCGTAAAAGGTCAAGGTTATTTATGCGAAGTATTGGACAGTACGGAAATGCTTATTCTGCAGTTTTTTTTTACTATTCTATTGTGAAGGAACCAAAAACGTTTCCCATCGAAAACAGCAACACATTTTAAATGACGAAAATAATCCGTCAGAGCTGCTGTCGAAGATACGAGGTCACATGGTAAACTAGCCTTGAAACTAGGCTGATTTTAAAGGGTATTTGGAAGGATAAATAAGTTATCTCGCCTATGTTCCCTCGTTTTTATTGTTCGGTATAATAATATAACTATCGCACCCCATAGAGCGTGATACAACGTATTGTCGCAGTGGGTAAAAGTATCGGTACATTTGTTGATGTGTTTATTCGGTAGCGCGTGCTTCGAATGTATTAGCACCGCACATAATTGTTGCAGAATAACCTATACTTGATTTTCTTCTGTGTTTATAATTAAGGTTGGCGCTTGCCGCGTTAGAATACGTTTGAGGCGTGTCGTGGGAAATCCGGGCTTCATGCCTCTTTGCAGTCCGCACAGGCTGATCCGGGACGACACTTTCCGCTTTTATGGTATTCTCTGCTTCAAGGAAGTATCTTCTAAACATACAAACACTGTAGGCGGAAAATACCGTTCCGTACACTTGACGCACACGCATTAAGTCCGGTTTTCCCACGACACCCCTCCATTGTAATGCTATCTAAATGCGTTTAATTTAAAAATATTGCGGGAAATGACGCCACTTCACTATTTTGAGTTCGGCATTGTCAACGGTCCGTTTCATTCACTGTATTAAATCGGAAACCAAAGTGGTAATTATCACGGTTTTAAACAGTAAATTACCAATTTTATTTCACTGATATTTCCCTATAAATCACTGGAAAGCATAACATAAAGAATATTCTTTAAACTTATTATTATAAGAATGTCGTTAATTTGAATCTTATTTGATAGTTCACGGCTTTCACCTACTCAACATTTAACACTTTTTTATTTAGAATAATTTACTAATGCCATAAGCAACTTTTGTATCTGACATATTTGCACCCGAACAATTATATTTTCTTTTGGTTGAAGTCTATTCAATATTCTTATGTCTACGAATGGGTTGTAGAATTTGGCCCCTGATCAAAGGTAAGGCTTACCACTCGTCCAGACAGACTTACAAACATTAGCGTGTATTTTAACGATATTGTGCTGTACATTTTCTGTTTACAATTAACTACACAAATTCCAATCGGTGGTTGTGCATAAACCACGCATAGCTTCTAATACATTTAGGGAGGATTTTTGCTCTTCGTTGCTTATTATTTACTTTTCTGTCTGGAATATGTGACAAAAATAGAACTTGCATTTAATATCTATTTAACGATGAACTTCATTCTAAATGTACGCGTTATAATAAACGTAATTATATTGTTAGACCCAAGTTTACATTGGTGGACGGGTCCAACCGACAGTGTCAGCGAGACCGACTGGCGATGGATTGGTTCCGGGCGCAAACCAGAATTCACTGGTAACCAATGTACATTTAAGTAATTTAAGTTTTTATAAATCGACAAATATGGTCAGTGCTGTGCGCTATCTCATGCTGTATAAATCGAAGATGAGACGTTTAATTTAAATATTGTTTGTTTTCTTTGTTTACTGATAAATTCTCCGTTCTATGATGTTAATATATATCTTATGTTTCGATGTTATATTGCGATTATTTCCGGCTGAAATTGAACATGTTTTACTTAAGGAGAATAATGAAAAAACGTTGTTCAGTTAAGATCAGTGCCACAAACACGGTCTGCATCTCAAGCATATTCTTTAAATTTTATTTTATATTAATAATATTTTTTTGTCTGGCCTACATAGACTGGGCTTCCAACGAACCCAATGATTCGCACCACACTTAAGATTGCGCAATATTCGGAGCAGGCAGAGACTTTCAGTTGAACGATGTGTCCTGTACCAGCAAACATCCACCAGTGTGTGAAAGAGGGTAAGTAAAATATGAATATTATATTTGTGTATGTACTGTTTTAATCGCGCTTCTATAAAGATAAATATATATCCTGTTCGTTAATAACAATGTTGGTGCTAAAATATAAATGTATTAAATTTGTACTTAAGAACAACTTGATAATTATTTATTATTACAGGCCTGGTACAAATGGACAGATATTCGGATGAAGAGCTGTAACATGAGTTGTGTTTTTTATTTCGGACCAAACTGAACTAACATTAAATTATTATTAATAATAAAGCAAATATATCTTAAAAATAATGTGAAATGAAATTTCGTTGTAAAATTGCTGATAAAAGCAACAGTGTCTACGAAGATAGTCACAAAAATACATTTTTTTAAATAACAGCAACAACAACAAAACAATCTATTATTCAATTATAATAAAACAATGTCGCCTAAATGATGTTTGAAGTTTATTGTAAAAAAACGCCAATTATTTTTTTCTATTTGATCCTGTAAAATACATTTGAATTTGGCACAATATTTAACGAACGCTTTCCAGTATGTAAAGAGAGACACTAGAGCGTTGATCAAACGGAAATTAACAGGTGAAGTATAGATATGCGCAATACGCAACAGTTTTGCAGGAAAAATACCCCAGTAACAATTAAGCCCCGATAGGTTTAAGGTTACTTTGCGGTGTATTGTTAACACTTTCGAGCGGGACCTTCCGAAAAACCAGCCCGCTACCTGTCATTTTTGGGAATCTGCCGAGTCTATCAGTCCCAACGTTGGCAACATTTTGCCATCTATTTCATCGAGTGATGTACCGCCGATGTCAACCCGAACGTATGTCCGACCTCCTGCTGCCTGGCCGGTAATCGGAGAGAAATATGCATGAGTTCTGTTCGACATGGTCAGAATAACGGGCGAGTGCCGACAGGACCCCAAACTAAAATTTGCCAAAAATTAGGTAAATTTCAAGGACAATCGGACGCTTGGTTGTAACGTAACAACTTGATGGAATAAGTGTATTTCTAAATTGTGTCACGTGACACGAGTGGTGATAACGTTGATACAAAATTTAGCGTAAGCATTAGACAAATTATATGTGGTGGTGGACGAGCCCCGCAAAGTCAGGTTATTTTCAATGCGCAATTCTTCCTGATGACAAAATTATATTCGCTGGACAGAATAAATTTGTCAATACATCGACTATTACGTTAGATTATGGAAAATCACTTAGCTGTCTGCTCTGGTATAGACAACAGTTCTTGAAAATGAATCTCGTTGGCGACAAATGGACGGAAAAAAGGGTACCACAGAAGGAAAAATCAATCTGAGAATGAGGCCTGCAAGAAGAGTTGTTTTGATAATTTACATGGCATTGAGTCTTATGAGACATGGTGAATTGAAACTAAGGTGTGGGCTTTTTTCGGTTTGAAAAAAAATTATGGATACTTTTTGAGCTGAAATTTCAGATTATATATGGATTTCGATGTGTCTAGAAACAAGGGTAATGCGACACACACCGAGTTCACACATAAGGCAGCTTTGGCAACTGCTTAAGGAACCTTTTCACTAAGTACGAAATGCACAAAACAGCACTTAACGTCTAAGCCCACGTCATTGTCTTAAGCAACAAATCTTGTACGGAACAACGTTAAAGTGTATAAAAGTACAAGAACAACAATATTCAAACAATATGCTAGCTTCTTTTATGTGTGGAATTTGATTTGCTTACATGTATTGGTTGCATGCTTAAATATTGTTTTTGTAGCTATTTATTTTAAGCATCTGTTGGGAACTAACTTCTGATTTAATAAAAATATTTAAAGATCAGACGTTATACACTTTTTTTTTAATTCGCAATGTTTGAACAAAAATGAGTATACCATAACTAAGTAATTTAACCATTCATAGTTTTTTTTCATTCAATACAGGTTGATACTTCGTGATTTGTTGCGTTACAGATATCTTGGTCAGGATTTGTTCGTAATTCTTCTTCGTCACCTACTTGGTGTTGCAATTTTTATTTATTCGCTTTATCGAAATATCATAGTGTAGTGTATTTTCTTTCATAACTATTAATATTTCATTTAATATTCATATACCTTTATTTAGTGAACTTTTCTTATATTATATTGATTTTTAGACATAAAATGTGTGAAGTCATTTTTCTCAGATAGTTTCACAGTAACTACATTTTACATACCCCATTATTAAGAATGTATTAAGGAGACAACGCAGCATTCTAAAACTTAAAGAAATTGGTACCTGTTGTGCTTTCGAGACATTTTCAGTATATAAAAAAAAAAAAACGATAAATGCCAATTGTTTCATATGTTAAATAAGTCATAGTTATATTAAATATCGCCGTTGCGACGTTTTAATTGTAAATAAAATATAAATCTATATGAATTTCGTATGTTATAATCGTATATTTTCAATACGGCCATCCATACAACTAGAAGAGTTGGTGCAACTATGCTATCAAACAACTTTCGCAGAGCTTATTCACGAAGTATCTTTATAATACATGGCTTGATGCTGCGTGTCATCTTTGTTTGTGAACAAACATTATTGGTAACGCAAATTAAAAAGGCAAGATACTTATGTATTTATTACTAAGTAGCAAACAAGTTTTACAAAAACTATACCAAAGCAGCATATATAAATGTATAATAAAATAAAGAAACAATGAGCAACAATATCAATGAAAATATCTGAAAATATCTGATTATATGATATGTAGCAGAATAATAATAAAAAAACAACATAAGACTATATTAGAGTGTGCCAGAATAAATAAAATGCTAATTTTTGAACGGAGTCATTTTAGAAAAAAATAACTCGATCGGTTAATCGAATATTTACAAAACTTCGTCCACATATTTCATAACGACAGGAACATTGGACGCTCATGAAGAGAATGTTTTCAAAAACATTGTGACATTTTAAAATAAACTAATCGACCTGTTATTTTCTTTTGTTCTATTTTAAATCCAACGGTTTCATTGGGATGCATTACTAATTTGTCATACAGTATATGAATAAGCATGGCCTAATGGTTGGCACGTGCGACATAGAGTTTCAAAGTTTACAGTCTGATCACGGAGTCACTGTCACTGCCGTTTTCTGTTTGCATGCCGTTCGTTGTTTTATTATTAAAATGATTGATCTAGACTTTCTTCTAGTTGTGGTTTTCCGCAAAAGCACATAGCTTTGGAAGTCAATTAATCGCCTGATATACAAACATACATGTCATGTACACAATATGTCAAATACATAGCATAACACTGTTACTAAGGTAAAATATACATTGATACAAAACACTGTCCTTGCTGTGCTACAGTAGGCACAAAGTACACTTTATCTGGAAAACAGCGGTCGGGTGGCCCGGTTTGTCAAGAAAGGCTATATCTCTGTAGTCACACTTTGGTGCAGCTGTGTCTTGGGACCGAATGCTTGCTTGGCAACCTTAGGACGAACCATGTTCAGACTGGCCAGACTTGCAGCATTGCAATCCTTCCTAGCCCTTTTCCTTGAAAACAGAATAATAATAATAATAATAATAATAACAATAATAACAATAATAATAATAAGAGTAATGAAATAATAATGATGATGATGATGATGACGATAATGATAATGTAGTAGTAGGTAGTATAGTGGTAGAAGTTGAAATAGTAGGATAAGTAGCAGTAGTTGTTGTTGTAGGAGAACTTAAAGTTGTAGAAGTAGTAGGTGAAGTAGTAGTAGCAGTAGTAGTAGCAGTAGTAGTAGTAGTAGTAGTAGTAGTAGTAGTAGTAGTAGTAGTAGTAGTAGTAGTAGTAGTAGTAGTAGTAGTAGTAGTAGTAGTAGTTATAGTCGTAGTAGTTATAGTAGTAGTAGTAGTAGTAGTAGTAGAAGTAGTAGTAGTAGTAGAAGTAGTTATAGTTGTAGTAGAAGTAGTAGTAGTAGCAGCAGGAGGAGGGTGGGAAGGAAGAGGACGAGGCGTAGTCGTAGTAATAGTAGTAGTAGGAGGAGGAGGAGGAGGAGGAGAAGGAGTAAAATAAAGTAGAAGTGGTAGTAAAAAACATTTGCAATCACCAAGTCTAATATAGTATACACTGTACCTTTTATAATACCTCCAAACGAACATCCCCACGACTGCTGTCGCACAAACTATTACGGCAAGCACTGGTGCTAGGATAGCTTCAAGCGATACCACTGACTCTTCATCTGAAACAATATTTCCGCAGGTTAAATTATCTTCCGGGTTTACTGTATGCACACGTTAACATTTGTACTAATAAAATATAGTAAGTAACAAGAAACAAACACAGTTGGGAAATAATTTTCATAAGATAAACGTATTTGTTTCCCGTAACTTAAACACGTACCTTGAACGACATTCTTTGTCACTACCGGACTTATGTATCTAGCCGTCGGTTTATCCGAAACAGGAAGGGTTTCCGATAAACCTATAGTAAAAGAAATTAATTGTTTAACTATGATTGCTTAACAATGTTAAGAATTATACATTACTCATTATTTATTTTTTTTCGTTTCACCGTACCTCAGAAAGTTGCTATTCTGTTAAACGAAAGAAAAAATACTCTTTATCATGAATACATAAAATAACTTCACGAAAATAAACAAATGACGTCATAACACTGCACGTATTTGCTTTATCCCACTATGTAATAACGTTTATTCAACGAGAGTTTATTTTGTCAAAACACGCATGATTAGATAAATTAATTGTATTGATATTTTGTGTTTGTATCTTTTTTTAACTGTGTGCTGTGTAACTGTTGAATGAGCATTTATAATTTGGTCATTTTCCTGATATAAAGGACCAATTTACATCTATTAGTTTCTTAAATGCTGTTTCATTAAAATGTTATTACTTTTATGAACCTGTTTGTGTCTCTATGATTCACTAAAACACCAGCATATATACACAGTATAAACCGGTGCCTACTTACCTGCAGCGATGCCTGGGCTTGAATTCCAGACTTGATTGTTTTCCTCTTCTGAAAAAAAAAACACGCACACGATATTTGAATACCAGATCATACATATTCGTTTATCAACACAAACTTAGTTTTTATTTTATGCATTTAAAACGAATAAAATATTCCTACCGGATACAAAGACTTGAGCCTTGTCAAATGTGTAGTTCGCTACAAGATTTCCCGCAATACAATAATACTTTGCAGCATCCTCTGTGGTCACGTTGTCAAACATTAGTATCATTCCGTTGACATTTTCAAGCAATATATCATCTTTGAACCACCAAAATGTAGGGTAAGGGTCGCCTGTTGCATTGCAAACAAGAGATACGACACTTCCTGTGCCAACGGACTGATTACGAAGCGGTTCCACCTTTTCTGGCGCTTTGGAACAAAACACATTATATCTCTCTATTTCATCAAGCCTGGCAATCAAATAAACTGACATTGTATCGACATCTGCGATGGTATGTGATCCATTTCCTACGAGCCGAAGAAATTCATCCTCAAGTTCCGAAATACTCTGAAGACTTTCGGTTTGGTTGGTAACATTAACAGCCATAAAGCTTTCATACAATATGGTTACTGAGTAGTGGGCACAATCCAAATATGAAACGCACGTATCATTATCAAAATATTCGCTGGAAACATTATTCATAGCTGCAATCCATTGGTTGACTATAAGTATTTTGTTTGCGCTGTGAATCTGTGTGTCAGTAAACAAGGTCGCTTCATTAGCGAGTGTTCCGATATTGCTCAGTAATGGATTTGTTGAAAGGTTACCCCTTGCATGTTCGACAGTTTCTAGTAATGTTGACAGACTGATATTGAATTGGTTTTCAGCTACAAACGGGTCTATCCCTATACTTTCAATCGAAACATTAGCTGATATTGTGTCTACATCAAATGTATGGAGAGTCGATTGAATCATCGATAGGTTGGAAAAGGTGTCAGCAGAAGTGTGTACCATTTCAAATAAGTATTCAATAGTGTTGTAGAGAAACGAATAAACCGTTTTAAATTTGGAACACTTTTCTGTGAATATCTGTTTCCGACTTTCGTACTCTTCTGTTTCAGTTCGTGTTACGTTTTTAAATCCAGGTGTCTTGAAAATCGTATTAATTGTCTGGTTAACAAAAACATCAAACGTCTCAGTGTCGATATCGGCTTCTTTTAGCGACCTTATCGCACGGTAAATTCCAGACAATGTTCTGTCTCTTATCTCCCGTTTCCTTCTTCCAGTTACAACATCGGATAAAATCTCGAGCAAGGTTTCAATCGTGGCTTTTGCGGCATTCCAAATGCTTTGCACGACATCTTTGAAATTTATTCTGATGTGCACTTGCTTGAAACCAGTGTGGAAAGCATTGATCTCACAATGTATATCAAATATCGGCAAGTCACGAGTTGATAGATCTATTTCAAATCCACAATTTTTAACGTCAATCAATGTCTGTATACCATACTTGATAACGAAATTAAGCGCCATAACACCGAGTTTAACAACTTGCTTGACTGCTTCCAAAGCAAGTTTTGCGCCTTCTAAAACTAGTTTTGCTCCTTCAAGTCCGACCTGTGCAAGACTAAGAGCACCTTCGGCAATGTCAAGCACGATTCGGGATTTATCAACAACAAATTGCGCAGCGGAAACTGCAAGTTTAGCCGCATCTAAAACAAGCATTGGAATTCGTACTGCTAATTTGGCTACTTCCAGTGCAGCGTAGGCTATTCCACGAATGGCGTAACAACCTAAGTTAATTGCTTCACATACTGGGTTCGGAAAGGAGAACATGCAGTTAGTAAAATGGCAGCATGGATATGGTATATTCATGAACCATATTTTCTTCCAACATATGCTACAATCTAATCCTGGAACGCAAACCCGATCACATGTTTTTATTTGACATAATCTGTCCACTTTTCTTTGCGCTTCGTTCAAAGTACTCATTGTATTTTGAAACGGAATCTTTGCTTCTTCGAGTTTTTCCTTAGCGCCATCCATAGCTCTTACCGCTGCGTCAAATGCAGAATTGGCGGCTCTAATGGAAGTTTTTTTTTCTTCAAGCCAATTTTGGGCAACAGATAAAGCCTCTTGTGCATTAGTAAATGCATTTTGGACACTGCTTATTCGTGCATTTGCTTCGTCTGCGATATGGTTTGTGAATTCCATCAAAGCATCAAGGTAACTGTCTGAAAAATCGCCATCGCCCTCAGCGTCTGCAATTAGTCGACCTTTTACTCTCAGTGTGATGTCTTCCAGTTGTGATTGTTCGTGGTCCAAAAGCGACAAATGTTTTTCATAAGCAACATCCAGCTGCGCCTTGAAAATGGACCAGATATTAACTTCCAAATAGAAATATATGCCTGTTGGTGTTACGGACAAATCAACAGGGCCTGTAATACCAAGTAAAGAAACCTCAACTCGAATCATTACTTCAAATTTACCAAATGTTTCCAGACTTATTGCCATCCCCAAACCAGCTCCACGGATCATTCTAAGGAAAGGACATATTTTTCCAATCAAGTCAGATGTAAATACTCCAATAAATCGTATCGCCTGTTCGTTCTTCATTATATCAATCGCCGTATTGTAGCTACTGCAAGAAGATATTTCGTTTCCTGATGAATAAATAAATTCTAGTTCCAAGCCAAGTAACTGTATACCAAAGAGTTGAATTTCGCCATTAAATTTCAAACCAAATCCTTCGGGCTTTTTATATACATCTGTCAACTGGTTAATAAATTTATCCGTAATAATTGTTATTTGTCTTTCAATGTAGTCTATTTCGTTTGAGAGAACTTGATCAAAATTATACTTTGCCATTCTTGTGTTGGTATCTAATGATTCGACAAAATTCGTTGTATGATATTTCAAGTAATTTAGGCACTCCATCCATATATCGTCAAATCCTTCTGCGACTTTAATAACTGTTTGAAAGTTGAAATGAGAAGTGTTCATTACGAGTTGAGCAATGTACCCTATTTTACTGATAAGTTGATCAGCCATGTGACTGATGTCTTGCAAGTACAGCAGTGACTGATTTGTCAAAATCGATGCATACTGGAAAGCTGATTTCACTGTTACATTTATGAGCGATTCTGTAAAGTTTTTGATATTGAGGATGTCTTCTAGTAGATTGATATTATTATTTGCGCTTATTCCTGTTGTCAGATCACTGAGTAAGTAAGCGTGCACTTTTACGTTCGCGTTCACAGTAACTAAGCTTAGGAGAGGTATGTTCTTAAACAAGTTCATATCAGCCAGAACATTGAGGAAGACGCCTGATGGATTAGCATGTGGTCCACACCAACTTCGATTTGCTAGTCCTAGTTAAAATACAAAACATATCGAATACAATACATAATCGTCAACCTATACGCACATTTGAGACTACTTATTTAGTGATTTCAGTACATTAAATATCTCAAAAACTCAGCGTAAATTGTAAGCACTGTTATATATGATTGATGTATATAGAAAAATAGCAAAAATCTTACCTCCTAAAGACCCATATAATTCCACCATTGCATTAGAACGAACTAAATTGATTTGTACAGTTTTTCCGAACATCTCGAACTCATAGAGTAAAGCGCCTGTCGCTGTAATATGTGCCCCAAAGTGCCATTCATCTAGGAACACACTCTTCAAAAACTAATTTATATAGAAAGAAGATATAACACATTTACATGAAAATACAACACAATCCATTTTTTTCCAACAAAACGTTTAAGCTCGTATACTCATAACTAATAAGAACACTGACGTAAAGTTGAATAAAACGTAATTTTTAATAATGATTTAAGAATTACAATTGTATCATAAGTTCAGTAGAAATACACTTGAGACTACTCTGCATTAAATAAATTAATAGGTAAAAAGGATAAGTGGTAAATTCGTGTACAATTTTTGATTCAGAATAATAGTAAAAATATATTTTCTTGCCCGTATGACATTATACATTAAAACGTAATGTACCTTTACTCTGTCAGCAATGAACAGGTAGTACATGCATATTAAAAGTTGATGTTTTAACTGTGTATTTTTGGCTAGATGCCTTAGTTTCGGATACATTCAATAGTTTTGTAGTGTTAATAGTTAATATATGTACAGGCATTATGATATTAAATCACTTCTGTCATTGAAGTACTTTTGTAAGGCTTTTGTAATGTTATTTGTGAACTCACATTTGTGAACGACGGAACAGCGATGAATGCAGAAGCATCTCCTTCTATTCGAAAAGGGCCATAGTTCATAGTTGCTGTGCCTTCTATCCAAAAATTTGCAGATGCGTTTACCCTGATGGAAGTCGAACATCATAAACTTATATACTATATCATTTGAAATTTCAAACAATTTTCATATCATGATGTTAAATGTTGCTATGAAGTAAAATGAATTTTCATACACAATAATTTCATAGTACTCTATATTACATAAGAACCATAAACACTGTACTTACGGGTATTTGAAAAGTGTGTCTTCGCCACGCCACACTTCAATATCTGTGGCATGCACATGAATGTTTTTCGTCAATGAAAGACCAATACCAACAGGGCGAATTTTTATCCCGTATTTTTGAGCCAAAGATTTAAAAAGTGTAACATTATCTAAAATATCTCTCGCTTGTTCGGGTAGAATCAAGAACACAGTCTTTGCAATGTCTTGGCAAATGTCAATTATAATGCAATACATTCGATTTTCTAATGATTCTGGTAATGATATGCTTTTTCCATACAATGAAATTTTAAAGTCATTACCAATCTTAAAAAGAGTATAAAACTTATTGTTATCCAAAGGTGCTCCTTTGCACTCTCCTTGGTTAATTTCACTGCCTTTTTGGATGTCCATGTGGATGTCATTTAGGTCCAGCAATTCATTACCAGACTGACTGAAGGATAGCCATGGCGGTAGAATATCTTTGATATTGTCCAGAAATGTGCGGGAAAATGATTGCGCTTGCAGGATATCATGAATATCACGAGGAGTGATTTCAAATGACCAGCATTGGTGTCCTCGAGTCTCTCCGTCAACAAAACCATCGTCTTTGGAGAATTGAAGAGAGCCCGAGACAAACGTATATGTGCTGAGGTCCACTTGCAATCCAGAAACTGACAAAGGTATGGCCAAAGCGTTGATTTCCACAAATGCTATCCCGAAGGTGTATTTAATATAGCTATTAGTCTTTAGCTTATACCACGTAGATGTCGACGAAAGAATGATGTTCAGAGTATTACCACCGCCGCAGGTGGACATTAAAATGGTCGAACATCCTCTTGGCAATAACTGTCGAACCAAGCCATACCGTGAGAAAATGTTCGGAGAGAGGTTGTTTGCGCCTATACAAAATACAAACATTACAAATAACATGTATGCTATCATATTACATATTAGTATTCAAACTGTGACAATAGAGTTATATCTTTTATCTGCGGATTGCAATAAAGAGATAAAAAGGAAAATTGATAATCATATTGCGGGACTAAAATATAAGAGAATGTATGCTACCAGAGCACATATATCCATTGCTTTGAAGTGTTACATTTCCGGCACATGCGCAGTGAAACGACCCTTCAGTGTTCACACAAATGTCGTCACATCCGCCATTTAGATAACCCGCACATTCGTCTACATCTAAAATAAAAGCAATAATCTTAACCGGTTTAAACCATGAGTTTTTCGCGCTTTTTGCATCGATGAAAGATCTGCAAAAAAACATCACTCATTTTGATCACAGTGAAATGTATAACTCGCTGAAAGCTTAAAACCAACACAAATATTTATGTAAAAAAATCAAATCTCTCATTTTTGTTTAAATTAGGACATTCAATCTATGTTTGTTATTATAATGTGTTCATATTTTAAAGATTGACAAAATGACAATTGTCCAACTATTTGACACAGATTAAAAAAATAAAAGAAAAGTGTAAATAGCGGGGCGAAATAACACAACGGATATTGTAATTTGCTGTAAATACCGTTTCGTAAACGAGTAATCATCAGTTGAAACAGATAAAATTAAAAGCGTTTGTAAGGCCAAACGATGGATTAACATAAAATGTTTCTGTTGGTGTTGTTAAAATTGTTGAAAACTCGAGGATCACTTATTTAAAGTAAAATATCTCAAATATAGAAATCGGACTTTGCCGAATGGTTAAGGTTTTAGGCTTTTCATCCGATGGGAGAAACGTTTTTTTTATCTTTTCATTTTTTTATCCTTTTTTTGAACTTTAATACTCAAGTATTTTAGTTCCGACGCGTAAACCTGTTAAGACATTTTCGTCATACTTAAAAAATATATATATCTCTCAAAAACGATTGATTTTAGTGCCAATAAACCCCATACACTTATTCTCTATACAAAGACCGTAAGTATGAACAAGTTTGTAATCTGACTTAACGTCAGTGCACAATTGTGTTGTTTAAAGGCGGGTACTAACCTTTTTCACAATGATTTCCAGTGTATCCCGATGTACAGGAACACCTGTATGAATTCACATTATCCACACATCGTCCCCCGTGTTGACACACCACATCAGCGCAATCATCAATATCTGCAGTATTCCATTTCTTTTTAAACGTAGTGTATACTAATATATGCTAAGATTCTAAAATCATATGTAATCGTTGTTTTGATTGATGAATATAAAATATCTTAAACTTAGCTGCATGTACATGCGTAATAATTGTAATATAATATTTGGCTTGATGCGATTATCAACGCATTCTTTGATATTTTGCTTCGTGTAGCAACATTTATTCATGGTATACCTATGCAAGAAACATTATATTTGGCCAAGGCAAATCCCTCACGACAACCACACTTGTAACTTCCAGCAGTATTGGTGCAATTCTGTGAACATCGGGATGTTCCTTGCTGGCATTCGTTAATATCTATATAGATTTATTAGCAGATTTATACCAAACGTAAGCCACAAAAAATGTTTACAACTACATGATAATGTATAAAAATACATAAAAGGAATAAATAAAGTGTATACAATGCAAATACAACCTATTCCCATATGTATTTGGTTGTCTGTTTAAAAAATAACATAATCGAATTGTATCTTTCTTTAATTTTAATTATTGGTGTATTTAAATGCCCTTCATCCAGAGGTTAAGAATATATTGAGTTTCAAAATAAATGCCAATTATAAGTTATTAATTTCCAAATAGTCTTCACTTTTACCAAAGCAATCTTTTTTGTTAGCGTGGAGCATAAAACCAGTCGGACATTCACATCGAAAAGAACCGGGAAGGTTGCGGCAGATATGGGAGCAGCGGCCATTTGATACGCTGCATTCATCGATGTCTGGAATTTAATCACTATACAATTTCAAGCGCAAATTTTATAAGGATCTTCCATTAAAGAACATTTTGTGTTGAATTAGATTGAACCGTTCCATTAATCTTAACAATAAATAAGCAATCGGTATACTGAATAATTCCAAATGCCGTTTCCTGTGTATAACCAGTGTTGGTGTATTGCAATAAAAAAAAACACTCTTAATCTAACAATCCTGGTGAAGGAGTCAAATTCGGAGTTTAGCTGTTATAATGACAACATTATGTCAGAAACAATATGGCGACCAAAGATTTTTCTTGAACTTAAGGTAATATTACTTTAAGAACCGAGCGATATGTCATTAATAATTAATTCATTTTTATTGACGCATTTTGTTTGAATCGAAAATGCTTTAAAATCACAGAATGTCATAAAAACATGCGAGGCCTTAATGCATTACCTGAACACGTATGTCTATCCGACTGCAGCTGGAATCCAGGGTCGCAGGAACAGCTGAATGATCCACGGGTATTCGTACAAACGTTGGTACAATGAGCGGAACCAGTTAAGCA
Organism: Congeria kusceri; assembly: GCA_027627225.1. NCBI lineage: Eukaryota > Metazoa > Mollusca > Bivalvia > Myida > Dreissenidae > Congeria > Congeria kusceri. Next base: position 60,653,446 of record CM051028.1, read on the forward strand.
CTCGTCAATGTCTAATTAAAAGACATGAACGTTTTGCATATACACATAATTAAAAGAAAGAAAATTATAAAATAAATAAATTAATTAATTACATTCCAACTACAAATTGGCAACATTAAGTAACAAGCGTTATATAGTACCAGTGCAGGTCTTTGCATCCAAGTCCAGAGTGTAACCAGGTCGACAAAAGCATCTATATGAGCCTGCGGTGTTGGTGCAGATGTGGCCACATCTAGCAGCGCCTTCCCGACATTCGTCTACGTCTTGGTCATGAAATGATGGTTTACATAGAAAATAATTTCATGTATATTTTTAAGATTTAATGCACAAGGAAGCGCAGTTAGCAATGTGGCGCAAACTGACGGTCTTTGATTTTGGGATATGCACATTTTTAAATATAAATGTGTAACAAGTTTACATGCGAAGAAACACTGCTTAATTTCTTACGAATAAGATATAACTATCAAAAAAAAGGACAAAAGCAATTGCATAGTTTTTGTTTATTTTATATGAGCTTTGATTCCTACTATCCAGGGTTGTGCAACGGATTCAAAAATAGCGATACCGTTCAATAGAATCCGGGATATGATCACCGCAGTGTTTGTGATTTGACAGATGATATATGTAGATTTCGGTGTAAGATCGTATATTTTATTGTTTGAGCATTCAGAGAAAATGATATTTACACGAGAGACGCATGCACAAATATATATTTCCTATAATCACGAGTGAAATAAAATACGATCTTACACCGAAATCAACAAATTTGTATTTTATTATGTTATCAACCGATTGTTTACATTTTAATTGCTATCTTATGGGGTTTAGTTAGAAAATCTAGCTGGACTCATAACGTCATGACATTATTTTACAAGTGTGAGTACGGTATCGTTACATTTATTGTATTAAATCAGGAACCTGTGTGATTACCAGTGTGTTAATTCTCACTGTTTTAAAACAGTAATTTAACAATTTTATTCAAACGACACGTGCTAATAATCATGTTATACCCCTATCACACCACAGCCCGTCCTTGCCACGTCAAGCACGTCGTGCGAAAACGGCCTTTGGCATGATAAGGACCGATGATTCCCAGCGGGGACCTGGCTATGTCTCTATGGACGCAAAGGTAGTAAAGCGGGTTTAGGACATGCACAAAACTTGCGTAACGAGGACGTGGAAATAGAGAATAATAGGTTAGTGTTGAATACAGATAAGTTTATTTAGCGAGGCTAAGGAAACCTAAACCACGAGCCCTAGCGAGTGCTTTAGGTTTTCGTGCCGAGCAAATAAACGTATCTGTATTTTACACTTACCTGATATTTTAATAATCCCGTCATTTTTCAGTATTTATTGTGAAGATAAACAAACGAAAATCACTGATAACACGAAAAACGAACAAATGACGTCACGAAAATAAACAAAATGACGTCATTATAATGCGCGTGTTCGGTGTATTGAACAAGGTAGAATACAGCTAAGTTTATCCCACGGGGTGTAATTTCGTCAATGCAGGCGTGATAATGGGATAAAAACGAGGACGTAGAGTAGACCGTTTAATGACGTAATAGTGGCCGTGTTCATAATCATAGTAAAACTTTGTATACCGTAATCATGTACCGGAAAGCATTAGAAACGTATACCCAACGGTGGCTGTATGTTTTATGCGTGCTTTTTGAATTAGAAATACCAACTTATGAAAATTAAAGTTTTTCCATATCAATTTGTTCATATGTGCTTGTTTTTACTATTTTATGTTGGAATTATTTTTGACCAATACTGTTTCAATACATTTTGCATTTAACAGACGCCATACCGATACACGAATATTCATTCGAATCAAGTCGGTAGCCACTGCGACATAAGCACTTGGGAAGACCTCTTTCTGTCAGACAGGTATGAGCACACATCCCGTTCCTATCGCTGCATGGTATTCTTGCTGAAGGAAATTTAAACATTGTAATAGTTGTTAAAGGTCTTACCTTAATGCACAGATAATTTTTTATCGTGATAAAAATAGTGTGCTTAAAGTGTTGTGGATATTCTATAAATATCAACTGCCAGTCAGTAAACTATTCAAGTCTGTATGAAAAGATTTCTTCGAGAAACACACTTTAAATTACAAATTAAAAGCGTTAAACGGTGTTAAACAATTATCTTTCTTATACAAATTTACTGCAGATCTTCATACTACGTAGTATATTGCATTTGGTTAAACACATTGGATATGATCTATTTGACCTACCACAACCCTTGTTGTACCCGGCTGATTGGTAAGGGAGATAACACTGTGTACATCGTATCCCGTCTGGGCTTCCGCCACATTGTTGCTGTCCTGGCATGCAGTGAGGGATCGAAATATGCCGACAATCTAAAATTGATGATAAATGTTCTTATTTGATATGATGTCCTTCAATGAGGACAACAATTGTATTAAGCTGCGTAAAATGCACGCTAACACAGTTAACACAGACGGCAAACAGGAAAATAGGACAATACTTTGCTACTGAGATATTTGTTTTTGATAATATTTATTAAATTAATATGACAACAAAATTCATCGTCATTATTTTTTGTGAATATTTGATGTCTGAAAATTTACCTTCACAGCACATTCCGCTCCTCCAGGTAGAGCAATAACATTTCATGCCGGAGTATAGGCCACTGTTATAGCAGAATTCGTTGCAATTCTCAGTATGTGTCTCAGAACCCCACCCAAATAGACCTGATGAACACGTCTGCTCTCGTCTGCCACCGGAACAGCGATTAGTGCAGCCGCCCCACCCTCCGCAGTCACATTCTTTATATTGTTATACTGACATTTATACATTCATATAAGGTAAAAAAGTGTATATCAATAATCAAAACTCTAATCATAGTTCGCTGCACAGTCAACAATTTTCTGTTGCATGTAAAGATTTTTATTCTGAAAAACAGTCTTCTAACATGATTAATTCAAAATAATAAATAATTGCTGAACAGTCAAGTTATAGTAGCTTTTTTCCTTTTATTCTTAAGCAACACCAATTGGAGTTTTGGTCATGGGGTTATTAATGAAAAAATTTTGAGCGAGCGCAAAAAATATATACATTATGTTTTCAATTTTGATTATTTTGGTGCGAACTCACAATTTTCGCAAATTTATAGATATACAAATAAGCATTTTAGCTTTGATAATAAGAATTTTAAGTAGATTGTATAAAATAATGAACCATGAGATAAAGAGATCTAACATAAGATATCTCTTAAGTGTTTACAGTTTAACAAATATAAATGGACAGTTCATTCAAGTATTCATCTATGCACTTATTCAGAATAAAATGCAAAATAAAAGCATTTACATTATGTCCAATTGTCATTACGTGTTTTGGATCTGAGAAATTAAACCATTTTGAAATTAAAAAATATTCAAGATAAAAATAAAACAAAAATACTATGTCATTTTATTGTTCGAAGTCTTGTCTATCCGATTTGTTTATCCTTAGGATATGACAATCCTGACAAGTTGCCGTAGGTTTTGGTTTATATTCCTAAATTTTGGAAAATGTGTCAGTTTAATGTGCAGATTATGTTGTGAAAGTATTTTAACATATTCGCCCTCATATCGATCATTATGCCAAGTCCATATTTACTGATACATGTAGTGAAATACAATCATATACTAGGCATGTTTAATTTATTGCACTGCATCATTCATTACATATATCTTTTGATGATTTGTATTCAAAAACAAATAAACGGCATGGATATTAAACACAAATTTACGCATAGAATCACCAGTGTTCAACATTAAAAAAAACAACGCATATTATGTAAATAACTTACATTTTTTAAATTAGTATAAAGCTTATCCCTTTTAATTTGACTAAGTCATTAATACTTCTCTGGGCTAAGCTTATGGTTCGGCATTCCTTTAAACCGGTTGAAACCCCCAATGCTTTGCATTGACCGTTCCAATGCGGTGACCCCAGTTTTAATATTTTTTATGATTTGTGTTGTGTCGTATGTATTGTCCTGTATGGTATAGGCAAATGGTCACTTGCCTCAAATAAAGTACCAGCGGATGGTACTAAGGGTTTCTCTCCTGATGATGTCTCTGGAGTTTCCGTATTCCTATATTTATTATTTTATAGCATTTAATAACATTCAAACACATTAAGATGATAAAATCGATGTTTTTGTTCATATATCTTAATGTTTATTCAATGTTTGCTTAGATTGTGTATGATTTTTTATTCATTGTACGATTGTACGCAGAGGCTGCAGGATGCCGATGTTGATGTACGCATTTCTTATGTACCCATCTAAGTCAACAATGAAACATATATCAACCAATTAACGTTAATGCTCCTCACAAATATTTTACTTTCTTTTCCATGGAGCGAGCGCAGAGCATTTTTCCAAAAAAATAAAATATTTGCTTTTTAATTTGCAATATATCGGTGCGGCAATCCCGATGACCAAGACTTCAAATTGGCGTGGTCTTATTAATAAAATAAATAGTTCTACTTTGATATACTACAAATTCATCAAGAGCAATAAACAATGTAATAATATTAACAAAGATGTACATCTACAAGTGATAAATGAACACAAGTTGTCCAAGTTACAATGCTTTTTTTCTGACACCATAGTTTTTCTGAGCATACAAAAATGTATTACATACACATTATGGTTTGGATGTCTTATTGTTAAGACATTGTACTCTACATTTTGTTTACAGTGCTTTTCACTTTTTTTTTTCACAAACCCAAAAGTGTAGTATAGTTTAGAAAAGTCTTATTGGCCATAACTGTTACTTTTCACATAGTTAACTATGCATGTATGTACCCGTATTTACTGTAATTACAATGGTTTGCTCATTTCACTTTTCGTGTATGTCATTTACTGTATTTACTGTATTTACTGTATTTATTTATTTATTTATTAAAATATTTTTTTATGTGTGAGTTTATTTATTAATTTTCTACAGTAATATGTTGTAATTAATTGCAATCTATTCGAAATACAATAGCTTGCTCGTGCTATTTTTCTTGCAGGTTTTGTTACTACAGTTGATTGTATTCACATTGATTACATTCATAATTTTCATGTATTGTACATCGATTGCATTATTTGCAAATAAAATGTGTTTGAACCACAAACATGTGTCAATTGGTCATCAGCTAAAATTTTAGTACGTCTTTACAGCAAAATGACATGCCTTGTTTAAACTATTGGTTTTTATTACTTCACATACCTGTGCAGTAGCAGTTCTAAATAACATACCTGCAAACCTTGCCACTGACCATATATCTGTGCAGTATGAGTTCTAACTAGCATACCTGCAAACCTCGCTACCGACCACATACCTGTACAGCAGCAGTTCTAAATAACATAACAGCAAACCTTGCTACCGACCACATACCTGTGCAATATCAGTTCTAAATAACATACCTGCAAACCTTGCTACCAACAGCACAGTTCTAAATAGCATACCTGCAAACCTTGCTACCGACAGCACGATTAGAACAACTTTTCCAAACATTGCTATAATGACGATTCTTTGCTGTTCTAGTCCATTGTTCGATAGCATTTACATTAAATCATCCAGACTCCAGTGGAGCATATGGGTATTTTGGCAATAGTTTTATATCTTCATTCTTAATATTATCAACGTGCCGGAGAGCATTTTATCTTTAAGTGATGTGTACAACCAATTCTCAAATGTCGAAGTCTTCAAAATCTGGGGTGGCGCGTTGTTACGACTGATCTATTGTTTAAACATTTCATACATTTGACTGCTCATTTCTAGGCATAAATTGTGCAGTTGCTTTATGTCTTCATATTGTAAAATTTAAACAAAGCTGTGGTGCATTTGCCTGCATTGCTCATTGCGTGATGGAAAAAAGTAGAGTTTTATCCCGTTTATGGCAACATTACATGGAAAACAAACACATATACACTTAAATAATGTTTGGCAAGCAAAAGCAATGCATTCATAAGGGACAATACGTTTTTAAAACAATTGAGAATATATGTGTTCACGTGCATAACTAAATAATTACGCACTAAATATGGCGTTAGGGGTTTCTATCGGAAAAATTGGCTTAATAAAACTTAATCTTGTGTAAGAAACTATAAAGATACAATTAAAAAAGAAAGAATGATTGTTAGCTTTTTTTTTAATCGAATTACGACAGTTCGTTAACAATAACATTAAACATAAACAATGACATTGAACTACTTTCAAGCATTGTTAATTGCACATTGGCAGTATCAGGAAAGGTAAGTGTAAGTGTGTATTGTACAACAGGTTAGCCATGAACAGTACGTGTAAGTACATGTACATGTAGTTAACTGTAAAGGCAATCGTATTTTAACAAACAAACACACAATTGTACGCAATGTTTCAATGTTTCAATTGTAATTGCAGTTCATAAGTCTTTGATCGACCCCCATCTTGATATCTAGACTGCAACCAATATAAACATGCATAAGACTTTTATCCCTCAACACATACTTCAATTGCAAACAAGTACATTAATCCTACGGTCTCTATCAGTGCAAAACAAAAATGAAGTATCATTTGTTGACTTGATTTCTTAACCGCTCAATTCGGTCGCGATTGATCTGTTTACATTTAAGGAATAAGTTCACAAAGTTCAGCCCAATCGAACTAAGGTAAGTGTTTATTATCTGAATGACCCTTGGGTTACCTAGCAACGCGATTTTACAAACCAATGTAATACTTATAATTAATGTATAATAGGCATCGATATCTGATAACTGATTTCGATGAACGCATGTGCAGGCCTTTTCCAAGGCCCACAGTTCAGTTAAGCCTACTTAATTTTTTTGTGAATTGTCAACTGATCAAACATAAATGCGCGTTATAACAATTTAAAATAAAACGAAATATTTGTAAACAGCGTCAGTTGCAGAAAAAGGTCGAGTACTGGAGATCAGTACTTAAGTAAGTAATCAGAACTTTATCATTCAAAAGTACTTGAGTAAGTACTGAGTACTCAATTTAGTGCCTGTACTTAAGTAAGTACTGAGTACTACATTAAGTGCTCATGAGTACTATTAAATACTTTTGAGTACAGCATTTTTATAAAAATTACAGACGTTATAACTGCTGGTCATAATAACAATATGATACATGACTTTGATGTAATTCAAATTGTATGTAGAATATATTAAACTCAATGGGACATGTGAGCACTAGGTGACACTGACCTCAGCATTTTGATCACTGAATTTGTTTTATTTTGACCCCTCGCCATTTTAAGCCAGGGGTCATTTGACTCCTGGTTTTTGAAAATCTACGGAATCCCCGATTCAAGAAATCTTGAGCAGGTAACTCAAACTCATTCTGTATAAGCTTAGGGGTGAGAATTTGTGGTTTCTGTTTACCCACTATCAATACTGGATATAAGTTAACTTGGTTTAATGTTATATCATTTGAATTTATTTCACATTTAACTTTGATTAAAGTGTAAAAGTATGATAGAGTACACATAAAATACTCATAAGTACTGACGATTTTGCTGCAGTACTCGAGTAAGAACGAGTACTTGTACTCATGATTTAAGATGAGTACTGAGTACTGATGAGTAGTGGCAAATCGGTATTCGAGTAAGTACGAGTACGAGTGGAAAATCCCTGTTCAGTTGAAATTTGTGGAAATAGAACAATGGAAATGGAACTTCCTCGAAAAATATATATAACGTATATATGTTTTGATTTGTTACGTTTTAAAAACGAGAAAGCACTTATATGTGTCGCATTTCAGACTAGATCTGTACGGAACACAGTAATTTGTGCTACAAGTTAGAAACAGTTAGAAACCAGTAAATCCAATTTTTCGTTTGGGTTTCATTGTACAATACCGAAATCTCCTGGGTTCATTCAACACTTTCCGTTGTTTCAGATGTACCGAATCTGATCTCTGAAGAAAGATCATTCTCTTACAAAATTTATAATAACAAACATGATATGCTACTTTTAAGAAAATGCATCTGAATTGATTGTAGTCACCCGTAAGAAACACATAATGCAGTCGCGATTTTGACAAAAAACAGATAATGTCTATACATAAACTGCTGAACATTTAAATTTTAAGTAATGCGGTGTCACGATACATCAAAAGGCACAAAAAACACATCGTTTTCAGGAAATAACCATTTAAACCAGTGTCCGCTGTGCGAAATCTCTCTTTTAACAGAAAAAAAATAACTTTGCTATACGGCTTACTTGCGAGTGGACCACCGGTGAATTCCCAACCATTAACTGGTGTTTAACCAACAAACCAAAATACACTAATTCGTACATATAAGTATATAATTTCCCAAATTATGAGTAACTAGTAACATATATGGTATTGTATCAATATATGAACGATACGTTCTTTGGTAGTATATTTCTTTATTACATGTAAAATTCGTTAAATATTCTAAAATAGTGTATATATATATATATTATTTGATAACAAGTCGAATCCAAAAGAAATACATGTATGTTGGAAACGATAATTCTAAAACATTTACTGTGATTTATTTTTAGTGTACACACATTCCCGATCTTTACATTTATATAGGTTATAATATACTAATTACAATCCTTATGTAATTTAATGTACAAGCGTTAACTTTAACCAAAAATAAATGCAACATTTTGCACATAGGGACCGTCATAACCATACTTTTTCTTAAACAGCATTCTAAGCTGAATTGATTTGAGCAATAAAAAGGATATGTCATGCAATATGTAAGAAAGAAATCGACACTAAACAAAGTTGGCTGTTTTTTCACCATCTTTTTAGCGGCTACTTTCTAGTTGAATGTAACCCGCCTCAGCGCAAGGGTCATACTGTAGTATCCAATCTTAAAACGTATCAGTGATTAATTTGTGCATACCAATGCTTACCCTACCAACACCTCCAAACAAGAATATCAAAGCAAGTGTCTAAACCTAAAAACATGTCTTCGAGTTAAACCTGTTGATTTATGTAGAGAGTTCAGACCTACATGACTTATTTTTTTAGTGTAATGTGACCGAGAAGACAACTTAAAGTTTTCATATCTCAAAAAATCAATTCTACATCATTATTTACATACTTTTAATGTGCATGCAAAATTTCAGACCAATCCACGACGTAGAAATGCTTGAAAACGCATTTGAGAATGATGCCTGATAAGCAATCTGGCTTACGTTTTCAGTGCTTTGATTATATGGGTGCCTGAGTCAAATTGTGTACTTAATTCATAGGAATCAGTCAGAATACTAGCATATGTTTAAATACTTTTATGCATTAGAGATACATATTGAATAAAACGTGTTAATTTTTGGTTATAGCATGATTAAATGTGCTGCAAGATGCACAAGACGGGTTTCCGTACTCTTTTCATTTTTTTTTTAACTTGAAAAAGCGGTTTTCGCTGTAAAAATCGTAATGCACATTAAAATCATGATATTTATTGCATGTTTTCCATGAAACTTATTACAGCAAATAAAACCACACAGTAACATGGTGAGTCGTTGTACACATTGCCCCTTTAGTGCCGCTCCCTGTTTTGTGTTTAGAAGACAACTTTAAGTTTTGATATCGCAAAAAAAACAAATCTACATCATTATTTAAATATTTTTAATGTGCATGCAAAATTTCAGACCGATCTGCAAAGTAGAAATGCTTGAAAACGCATTTGAAAATGACGCCGTATAAGCAACCCGGCTTGCGTTTTCAGTGCTTTGATTATATGGGGTGCCTGAGTCAAATTGTGTACTTAATTCGTAGAAATCAGTCATAATACTAGCATATGTTTACATACTTTAATGCAATAGAGATAAATATAGTATAAAACGTGTTCATTTTTGTTTTTAGCATTATTTAGTGTGCTGCAAGATGCACAAGACGGGTTTCCGTACTTTTTTTCTCTTTTTTTTACTTGAAAAAGCAGTTTTCGCTGTAAAAATCGTAATGCACATTAAAATCATGATATTTATCGCATGTTTTCCATCAAACTTATTACAGCTAATAAAACCACACAGTAACATGGTGAGTTTATGTGCTCATTCCCCCTTTAGTGCAATTCCCTGTTTTGTCTTTAGGTTACAATAGACTAATTCCAATCCTTATGTAATTCAATGTAAAAGCGATAACCTTAACCAAAATTAAATGCAACATTTTGCACATAGGGACCCTCATAACCATACATTTTCTTAAACAGCATTCTAAGCTGAATTGATTTAAGCAATACAAATGGTATGTCATCTTATATATGTAAGAAAGAACTCGAAATTAAACAAAGATGACTGTTTTTTCACCATCTTTTTAGCGGCTAATTTCTAGTAGAATGTAACCCGCCTCAGCGCAAGTGTCATAATGTAGTCTCCAATCTTAAAACGTATCAGTGATTTATTAGTGCATACTAATGATTACCCTACCAACATCTCCAAAAAACAATATTAAAGCAAGTGTCTAAACCTAAAAACATGTCTTCCAGTTAAACTTGTTGATTCGTTTAGTGAGTTCAGCCCTACATGACTTATTTATTTAGTGTAATGTGACCTATATCTAACGGATCATTCCGGAGACTGTTGATGGATAACACTGGATAACACCATAGTGTACATGTATGTCATGTCAAGATTGACCGAACACTAATCTTTATGCATGATTAGATCTACCTCTGACAATAATGTCTCTACATGACTATGCAGCGAAAAAATGCAACCGGAGCCAAAGACGATTTTAGAAACTAATACACGTTTTGAAATATCCCAATAATGTCCACCTGAACCAGGTGCATACGACAATGCGCGAGTCACTTTAACTCTAAGAGGGCAATGAGTATAACAATATATATTAGTATTATAATTTGGTTGTGTTACCGTTTAGTATTTCGGATAAAGTGTGTGCAATGATTATGGTCAAATGTATATTTGAAATGCACGTGTGTTAGGCTTTTGAAACAACAGTTAGCATTACCATTGACATCGATTTCCATTGTTGAGACACCAAAACTGGATGTCAATGTTTTGACATCAATTGTCAATTTAAAATTGATATTCGGTGTCAGTTCAAATCGATTTTCTTGGTGAACACCAACTTCCAAAATTAATGTCAAAAATTGAAATCGATTTTACCTGAGATCAAAAATCGATGTCAGAAAGGTTTACGAACTCGAAACCCGTTCGGACGATTTTTACATCCCGTTCAAATGAACAACAATGGCTGCAACTTCTATTTCTAGAATGTTACCAACTGAGCACAAAATGAAGATGCGCAAAGTAGTAAACATGCATAAATTTTACATCGTTCCACATAATAAATTAATTGCTCAATACCACTAACATAAGATGTGCCATTATATTTAAACTATCCCTGAAAGTATCGATTGTATAGGATAGCTCTTATTTTATGCTATTTTAGTATGCCGAACTTGATAAGACACAATCATCTATACTATTGTATTCTGCATGCCTTATTAATGGCATTGTAATGTGGTTTAATTCCAGATTTGGAATGATTTATGTTTAGATATTAACTTTTTATTGTTAATTTATAAAACTTCCTTTTAAATATTGTTAGTCTAGACATATACATAGAAGGTAAATATAAAATATACTAAAATTAAACATAACGTAAGGATTTTACGGTGCCCACTTATCGTGTGTATTATACTTGTTAACCATTTTAATTTACACAATGTGATTTGACTATGGTCCCGCAGAATTTCGTGCCAGCAGGGATTTAATAGGAGAAAGGCTTGAAACCTTGGCGGTTGACTCACTCCCTAACGTTTCACCCTCAGCAAACCGATTACTTGAGCGCAAAATATTTAGCGGAATATTTCCGAACTTTCGACATTTCTGGTGATTTCTAGACAACACCTACTAGGTTTTATATTTATAAGTTTTATTGTATTTATATCTATATCTTATATATCTGTTAACCTGACTGGCATTAGAATGTTTGTCCATCAAAAAATGTTGTTGCACTACTTGTGAATTCTTGTAGTATCATTTCCAAAAATATCATAGCCGACTAGATGTGACTGAACAGTGAACGCAAATACTAGGAAGCGATTAAAAAACAACTTATTTGAGACGTGTCGTGGGAAACCCGAGCTTAATGCATGTGCGTAGCGTCGTCCAGGATCAGCCTGTGCGGCCAGCACAGGCTAATCCAGGGCGGCTCTTTCCACCTACAGTGGATGTATGGTTAGAAGAGACTTTCTTTAAACAGGAAATACCATAGAAGCGGACGGGACGGCACTTTACGCACATGCCTTAAGCCCGGGTTTCCCACGACACGCCTCATTTCTATTCCACGCGCTTTACAACTAAGTGAAGAAATAGATGCACTTACATTACTCATCGTATTTCAGTAGTGTACTGTTAGGATTTCAAAAACATAAATAAAGTCTTATGATTTGAAATAACCGAATACAGAGCAAGCAAACGGCCCTGACAATAAAATGTTTAATACCTGTTTTACAGTAAAAGGGACCTATTCACTTTTAACCTCGACAGAGACTTTTTCTTGTTAATACTTTCTTTGACAGACGATACATTGGTTTATTAGTCGAGATGCTTTAGTAATTGAAGTTAAGACATTTGAAGGCTTTTCTTAAAAATACAACGACTCCAGTTTCGGAAGATGCAAAATCAAATTGTATCCAATCATTGTAGTACTTGAATATCACGTGTTAAACGATTAACCTATTTTACACAAAAAGCAAAAAGTAAAAAGTGTGTTGTGTTTATGATTACCGATGGAAAGTATTCCTTTAACAAAAGCTGTGAAGGAGTGTTAATTTTATTGGCAAACAATGAAAAGATTTATACGTATTTTTAATGGAATTTTAGATATACCCAACTTGTACAATAGATACTCATGTGACTGCAGAACACGTTATAAATAAATTATATATACCATAAATATTACCATATATACCAACGCATTTGTATTTAGCAAACAATTTAGAATGCTAACGTTTTTTTTTGCATATTTGGTTGGTTTTTTACTCGCAATTACGCTAACACTGATGTGTTATCTTTGGTACATATACAAAACGCTAAATTGACATACAATTAAAACATGTACAACCAGTATTGTGTATTGTCATTGTTTAATGGAATTACTGATGTTTCTAGAAACGTGTACAACTCATGTCAAACCTACAAATCATTTAAGTTATATTAATATATGACCCACAATGGCTTCAAAGGCTTTTTAGACGTCAGTTTCATCATGTCACTCATAATTTTTCCAAACTTTAAAACTAATTCAAACAGTATTCGAATATATAGATAATGTACATTATTCTGCTCATATCCAGATGTCTGTTAGAAAATGTTGCGGAAGAAGCATAACACAAACGTGGCTGCCAGAGCTAGTGCGGACATGACATTGCTGTGGGCGGCATAACACAAACGTGGCTGCCAGAGCTAGTGCGGACATGACATTGCTGTGGGCGGCATAACACAAACGTGGCTGTCAGAGCTAGTGCGGACATGACATTGCTGTGGGCGGCATAACACAAACGTGGCTGCCAGAGCTAGTGCGGACATGACATTGCTGTGGGCTGGAGCCGAGCCGTTATCTGCAAATAGAATAAGAACAACTATTTGGTGACTGTTCTTCGAGAGGTATGGAAACATTCCACCACGGAGTTTGTACACACTGACGCTGTTTTACAATTCAAAACCTAAACCTTTTATTAGCAATCAAACATAAGTCTGCAAGAAACAAAATTCAACCCATAAATATACATGCTAAAGAATTTAACAAAACAAAAATGGTTTAAAGACTGATTTTATTTTGAATTATATAATGTTGACTTAACATAATATTTGTCGTTATGAAACGCTATGTACCTTTATTACAATATATGCGTTTATTTGCAAGAGACACGGTCAATTTATCAAGTTGAACATAATGTTACATTCTGATCGCAAGTCACGTTTGTAAACGTATAAACTTATATTGCCTACAAGTCATATTCACACCTGTGAACTTGAAGTATTTTTTACTAAAATGTTTCGATGCATACACATATGCCTTTATTGATAGCTGTCGTGAATGTGTATAAGCCACTATAGATAACTATCGTGTATGTTTTTAAGCTACTATAGATAACTATCGTGTATGTCCATACGCCAATATAGATAACAAGCGGGTATGTTCCTATGCTACTATAGATAACTAGCGTGTATGTCCAAATATGCTACTATAGATAACTAGCGTTATTGTCCATATGTATCTATATATAACACACGTGTATGTCAATATGCTACTATAGATAACAAGCGTATATGTTCATATGCCACTAAAGATAACTAGCGTGTAAGTTCAGACGCTTCTATAGATAACTAGCGTGTATGTTCAGACGCTACTATAGATAACTATTGTGTATGTTCATATGCTACAGTAGATGACAAGCGTGTGTTTTTATATTCTACTATAGATAACAAGCGTATATGTTCTTATGCCTGTATAAATAACGAGTGCGTATGTTCATATGCTAATATAGATAACGAACGAGTGTATATGTTCATATGCTGCAATAAATAACGAACGAGTGTGTATGTTCCTATGCTACAATAGCTAACAAACGAGTGTGTATGTTCGTACGCTACAATAGATAACGAACGAGTGTATATGTTTATATGCTACTAGAGATAACGAAGCAGCATGCATGCTCTTTGATTAAATGTGGCGATCAGGCCATATAATTAAATCAGTTAACACTAATATAACTATGCCACTTTTGACACAATGGACTTAAAATCTTACTTTTGTTAATAATATAACTACAAACTACTAAAATCATCGAAACAGCAAAGACAACATAATATTAACATCAAATCATAATTTTACATAAGTTTCATTTTAAATATGCTATGTTTGGCAAATGTGGAGATAACGAACGTTACCTTCATGCAACTCTGAGGTATTTGCAGGAGTCATGCTGATTTTGCTTTTCCAAACAGTTGTCATGGTGATGGTCGGGGTTGTTGTCTGTGTCGTTGTCGAAAGTGTTGTCGGAGTCGTTGTAGCTGGAGTTGTGCGATTTCCCAAATCGCACACAATTACGCTGCAAACCGCTACTATATAAGCTAGAACGCGAGTGTTTATATCTCTTTCGTATGGGTGTTCTGAAAGTACCAGTAAAATAAAGACAATATACAGATGCTGCTACAACTTTATTAAACTGCTATTAGCTGTATGTGATGTCATTTTAGCTAGCTTTAGTGTTGTGTTTCAGGGGCCATATCCACACAGCTCCTAAGGAAAATCTTAACTTAAGTCACATTTAAGTAAACAATTAAAATAAAAGTTTCCTTGTGAAAAATTAATATTTTGTATTTCAAAATGGTAAAACAATATGCATCTTTAGGTTCATTACAATATTAAAACCATTGAAGAAAACAAATCTGCAAGTGAACCAGATATAGACTTAAGGAATTTTATTATTATATGACATTTTATTATTATATGACATTTTATTATTATATTTTATTATTATATGACATTTTATTATTATATGACATTTTATTATTATATGACATTTTATAAGACATTTATGTTTTTACAATGGAGCTTTGTGGATACGGGCCAGGGATAATACTGTAAGGTTATTTAACAACGTTCTGTACAATACATTAGGATGACTACACAGCTCACAAACCATATTGAACGAGCCGATAGGCGAGTCCAATGTGAGTATGTCAGCTGTGCATGAGTCCAAATGTATCTCATTATTGTATACAACATAAATAAGTAACCATTTTATTATATACCTAGTTCTATCGTCGTATTGTTGCCGCATTCACGTAATATTTACAGTACAGCATGAAGTCCGCGAAAAAGCGCGAGCGCTCACGTCATTAATATATGAATTTGTGAAAAGTTACCTCCAAAATTCGGTTTTCTTCGTATATATGCCGTAAACAGTTATTTAAAAGGTATTATAGCATAAAAGTCCGTTTATAGGCCGTTATATGGATGTTAACGAACGAAACGCAATCGGTTATCGTAAAAAGAGGTGAATTATTCAGTATTATAAAATATGACATATAAATAAACTTTATTTGATTGGCTCAGCGACACACCCTCGAAAGAAAATCATACATGATGTTGCACAGTGTTTACCTCAACCGTGCACATATCAGATGATATTGCACAGTGACGTAATTTCCGACTACATGTATGTCCAATCGCCATCGCCGCTATTCAAACTCGGCTGAACGCGGCCCTGGTTATAAAATATGAAAAACTTAACGGGTGCGCGATTTTGGGTTACTCTATACTATAAATCAAAACGCTGACAACATAGAAATATTAAAAGCATGCGAATTATGAGTGCATTTTTTCTACAAATGAACAATTGGTTTGAATCAAGTTAAATGTCCCACCTTTAAACTTGATAATATGACTTCTTACTCAGTAGCATACGACATGATAAAAATTTATTTGTAAGTAAAGAACAAATATTGTTCAAGCTAATTATCTAATGCAAACGGAATAATATGCATGCCATTTAAAAAGTCAGTCTGCAACAAGCCATGCAGACTAACTGATGAAGCGTAGTTAGGAGCATCGATTGTTAATGATTCGTAGCCTACTGAGTCGGTCATACGATGCGTGCTCTCGTTTTTCCATACTTCAATTTATAATTAATTCATTGCAGTAATTTGTTGTTAAAATATTCTGAATAAGAATTGGCCACAAGAAATTACCATTTTGCAACGAGTCCAAAATAACCAATGTTGCGGATTAATTTAGTTGTCTTATTCCAGGACACCCAGGTGAATATTTCGGTTACATACACGTAAATAGCGAAAATAGGGGCGCCATTAGTTTGACTTAACATTTTTCATTAATTGACTTTTTTTAGAAACTGTAATTGTAATAAATCACATGACGATATGCACATTATAATACACATGACATACATTACCTTAAATAATTACAAGTTAAGAAAACAGGCGTTAATTTGCGCTGTTTTGAAAAAGACCCTTTCAGGTTTCGTTTTACTGACTCAAAGAAAAGAAGTAGTTTTCCGCGATAGCTGTTTTAGAAATTACCCTCTCAAAAGACAGTTGGCTTCCGCCAACAGTCTAAAATTATGATTGTATAGAAAAGTACCCATTTGATTATGCTGTATTAATCTTAATGTAGGTTTCTATTTTATAATAGCGACTATACACCTTTTTTCGTTAACTTACGCACGCACGCGCATCCAAATGGTGAAATATTGGACGGTCATTTGGTACGAATTTCGAAATCTGATTGGAGGATATAAATAGGTCTCTTATAATAAAAATAGTTATGTAAGCTGGAAAATGCGCCGTTCCAATATGTATGTGCTGTTTGAATCTTATGCATCGCACGACTCAGATTTCCTATGTAATATCTACATAATAATAATATGCATCTTACTTACTACAAAAAAGGCACTACAAGGTGTTACACATGTTGGACATTCAAAGATATAACACATAAAATAATGCATTATTAGCTACATGCTCATAAACATATGCATAAAATAAAAACACGGTTTAAAATTAGCAAAACATAACATAATCTAATCATTAATATTCAGTTTCACATTGCTATGTATATTGCTGTAGAAATAAATGCAAACTATGCCTATATTTTTTATCACAACTGTAATGGCGTTTGAAGTAAAGACAGGGAAAAAATCTTTTTACCTGAAACAAGCAATAGACCAAAAGAAAATGTGGTTAAGCAAATTTTGATATTAAATACGTTTATAGAGAGGAGTGGCCAATTTTAAAAGCGTCATGTTTTCAATATTTTTCTCCCAAATTAATAACATTAATGTGTTTTCTTTAGGATTAATTTCAGGCTATTTAAGGCAACCACAGCTTATATAATTTATTTCATCTCTGTTTTTAAAATGGCATTAAAATATGTTTTTGTATATTCATTTAAATGCCGTAAAGAAATACATCAACCTTAATACCGTTGGTTATCTATATTACTTACAAAATACTCAAAAACACCTATAGATCAGTTAGACGTGTTAATAAGCAGGCCAGATGTCGAATTTCCGCCACAAGATTTATGAATATTTAATAATCTTTAAATTTGTTAATTTATATTTTAATACGTATTAAAATTTATTTTTTCTACTACAAACCTAAGACAACATGTATATCAATTGTGCATTCAAACGAGATAAAAGAAAATAGCAGTTTGGATAAATATTAAATATTTCCACGTTTAAACCTAACATCTATTGAATAACCCCCAAAGAGGGAAGATTATTGTAACGAAATTACTCTTTCATATGATCAGTCAGCCAACGAACAATTTCGAATAAATTATGCGAATATGCCGACGAAAACGGACAACTTCAGTAAAAAAATACCCTAAGTGTTGGGAAACTTTCTTGTTTTTTTTCTTGTCCCAATATTTCGGGACATAAAAATAATGATCCAAATTGTGACTCAAAATTTAAGGAAATATATTATGCAGCCTTTTGTACATATAGCTGTGTATTTTACCTGCTATTTATTTTATTTCCTTGGGACTTTAATCATTTACATTAAGTTATTAAATATTTACTTACCTGTATAAATAATGAGAAGAAATGTTTGTCAGTAGACCGATGATTGTAAGGTCAGTTATTTTGATGCTAATGACGTAATGGTATTTTATTTTATCCCATCATCACGCCTGCATTGACGAAATAACACCCCGTGGGATAAACTAAGCGGCATTCCACCTTTGTTAAATACAGCAAACACACGCATTAGAATGACGTCATGTTGTTTATTTTCGAATGTCAATTGATGTTTTTAGTGTTATTCGGTGATTTTCTTTCGTTTATTTTCAAAATAACGACAGAAAATGATGGGATAAATTGACTACCAGGTTAGTGTTGAATACAGATACGTTTATATGCTCGGCACAAAAACCTAATCCACTCGCCAAGGCTCGTGGTTTTCTAAGCCTCACTAAATAAACATACTGTGTATCTGTATTCAACACTTACCTAGTATTCTCTATGTGGAGAGAAGACCATGCTCCAGTAGAGTACACAGTTTGCACCAGGTATCAATTAAGCAATCCCCATATACAATGTCAAAAGTCGTTATAAAACCGACATATTAGCATGATGAGGAAGGTTTATACAGGAACAACATAAAGTGATATTTTTGTGTCTCAATATTTAGGGACACAAAGGAGTGAAACTTTCAAGTGGGTCCCAATATTTAGGGGCGAGAGAAATTATTATTGTTTTACTGTTGGCTATAGCGAACAGCATTTAGAAGTGATATTCTAAAATCTTTATCACAGAAACTACTTTTTTTTACTTTGTAGGCTACAAGTCAGTATATCGATGTATTCATGCACTACATTGACTATATTTGGATCGTGGAGCAGTGAAGTTTCCCGTTATCGATGCTTCTTTCTATGAATAGAAACTAAGAAATAGATCCGACTTCAGTCCTAAAAAAAGCAATTATATCTTCGTTTTTTCCACATATTCAAGTTCATTCATATTATAGCTATTTACATAGGTATGATAATGTCTCTGATAGTTCTCTTTACTGGTTATTTGTGCACGAGTTAGTTTTGTATTACATCATATCGCGTAAGGTAACGATAGTGTCTGCGCTCAGTGACGGTCATGCGCGGACGTAGTGTATCAGTGTTGTTTCGGAGGATGAACTACGCATTTATTTTAATGGACAAGCGGACACCTTTATGTTAATGCTGTCTGGAAAATATTGACGATTGCTCTTGTTTTTTACATATGAATAGGAATGGAAAAAAGTGTAGCATTGTACTGCTGCAGAGAGTTTGGAAATTTAAATCAGTCGTTTAACTAATAAATATGACCATAATATAACAAGTAACGACACATAAAGGGAAGTAACGAAAGTATACGGTCTCTGCATATAGTCTGTCGTTTGTTATTTTGCCATCTTTTCATATAATATTTTATATTACCAATGTAAAATACAATATAAAACATTAGTGTCCCGTCTTTTATAGTTATTTTACAATCTGTACCGAATCCCACTTTAGAATCTTGCATGTATTGGGTGTAACCACGCCTTCTCTTTTGGGTCTCCTATAAACGCCGTTTAAAATATTGTTGTCAAAAGAAGGACAGTAAGTCTTGGCTCCCCGAGGAAGAATTGACTTCCCGAGTGATAATACAATGTCTATCAAATCTCGACAATCAACCAATCGATATTCAAACCAAGCATAGCGCCGTAATACTATGTAGATATTTGACCTTGTTTGCAAAGTATTCTTTGGCAAAAAGTAAGTTTTGCAATTTCTGTTCACAAACAAGGGGCATAACTCTGGTGTTCATGGTCCGATCTGGCCTATTTTATGCCCCAGAAGGAGGTACAATTAGTAGTCGCACCGTCCGTCGCGTTTTCCGTGGGTCCGTTCTCATCCGGAGTTAATTTTTCACCCTATTTTGAACAAAACTTCCATATAAGCTATCACGGTTTGTCACAGAATGTGAAGTATGCGACCGAGTACGAGGAATGCAACAAAATATCAGGGAAAATAACAGAATCATGCAAAGCATGATTTCACAGTTATCACTGTCGTAAAAGAAATATTACGAGGGTAAGGTAGTAAATCTAAATTTGTTTGTTTGATTGTTTTTTTGTTGTTTTTTTCGCCGTTTTTAACAGTAGTTCAGTCATATCACGGCGGTCAGTTAACCTACTCACATTTTTCCTGGGCAAGCTTAGCCGATCTAAGCGGTTTACCAGTATTAAGTGCACATACTTCCAGTAACTGACAACTGCCCTACTTGAATCAGATGTAGGGGGAGAATGGCCTTAGATATAATTTCATGCCCAATCCCCATATAAGTTATGTGGCCGGGCTGGGGTTCGAACTCCCGATCCCCGGATTGACATTCCAGCGCTCTACCAACTGAGCTAGCCGGGCCCGGTAGTAAATCTATGTCTTAGAAAAGGGCATGTTTTATGATCAATCGGCAATACCTCTAGTATTACTGGTGCGATCTGTTCGTTGGTGTCTGAGTTGTACTATTCGAGAAAGTAATGCTGCTACATTAGAAGAGAAGCAACTATGTCAATATGTCATGTCCGTAATGAAACACAGGGAAAACGAGGGTCCAATCTCAACATGCCTACTGAAAAAAAAAGTAATTGTTATGGCAAAAAAACAGCAAATCTTATGTTGACATACCAAGGAAATTAAATCACATTATCGAATTAAATGATTTTGTGAAGGCATTGCCCAAACCTGAAACCTGAAACATTCCATAACTGGGTACTGATTTAAGAGGATGAAGGTAAAGGGGATCCTGGTACCAACGGAATGCCCAATATCTTTTTTTGTGAACTACGCATTTAACCCTGAGGAATTCATGGACATTAACATTTCAAAACCATGGAGCATGAAAGCAGCAGAAATCCAGCAAATGGCCACGGAATGACTCTGACTTTAGCACGTGTTAACAATCCAAATTACCCATCTCGCTCAAAAAAGTAGTAATGAAAAGTATGCTTTGGAATCAGAACACAAAGACACTGCTCTTGAGTGAACAGATGCGGTTTCTGAAACAGTTATGAGCTATAAGGAAAACCATTAAACAGTTAAAAAAGTAAAACTGAAATAAAACATCATCAGTATGTCTTGTATATAAAGACTTACAGAAGTGATTTTTGTGTGCGTGCAACGTCCTTGCAAGTCGTGTTAGTTGTCTAGGGATGACCTTGTTTTGAATAAAAATATGTGCATACTCAAATTGTTCCATATTGTAAAATGACACACTGTTTTCTGTATAGTTCTGAAGATTTATTCACAGTAAAAAGATACACAATAACAAATGGCACCTTCTTGCTGTCGGTAAGAAAGTCATTTATTGTGCAGAAAGGTACCAAATGACAAAGAGTTCCTTTTGTATTGATCAGAGTACAAAAATGGTGAGGGTAAAAAGGTAACATATGTCATAGTTATGGTATTTGTTATTATTTGTTGAAAAATGGTGAGAATAAAAAAGTTGCCATATGTCAAATGGTACCATTTTCCACTGAACTTTTCTTTAATTTCTTGAGTGCTAATAAGTACTATAACACATAATTAATTGAATATCCCTAATTAATGAAGTTTTTCATTACATACGTCTTTCAGAAGCTAACTTTCATACTTTCAACAAATATTTTACTGTTATAGCTATAAACTCAGCTTTATGAAACAATAAAATGTGATCTTTTTCGAAAACACACATGTCATATGGCACATTTTTTGCACTATGGGGGCGATATATGCTGAAATTATTGTTTACGATATAAAAAAAAACTAGGATTTTGTCAGATAATTTCACTTCGTTTTGCTTATAAAAATATTTTCATAACACATTTTATTAAAAATCTATCATTCGCGATTTCATTCGAAAGTATTTTCTTTACGGTTTGTATCGAGTACCGTTTTCCTATTCGTTAAAATGAATACCGGGGGCTAAACTTAATTCTGTAAATACTAACTTAAATACTATGTAAATCACGTTTGTAGATTATTGAGAAATACACTTAGCAAATGTAGTGACCTGCTCAATAGCATAAAACACTGAGCTGCTCAATAGCATAAAACACTGAGCTGCTCAATAGCATAAAACACTGAGCTGCTCAATAGCATAAAACACTGAGCTGCTCAATAGCATAAAACACTGAGCTGCTCAATAGCATAAAACACTGAGCTGCTCAATAGCATAAAACACTGAGCTGCTCAATAGCATAAAAAAACTGAGCTAAATATAAATGAACGGGAATTTGAACTATATCATGTATATAGTTGAAAATGTTGTTTTGAGACTTAGTAACTTAATAACAGAGGTTGAAAAATTAAGATGTTTTTTGTTTAATTTGCGCAATTATTTTTGTCAAATTATAAGTTTCTTTAACAGTGGTAAAGTAGGATTGCTGAAACAAAATAGTTTACTCACAAAATAAATATAAACAACAAAGTGAAACTCCATCTGCATCAGCTGAAGAAACACTTTTGTAGCCAAGTGTAGGTTCGGGCACCGGGAAACCGGTTTAATCCCACAATGCTTTGCATTTATCGTTTTAAGGCTGTGACACCATTTTTATTCACATTTGTGTTTTGCGTTAATTATGTTTTTGTATTGTTCTGTGTTGTTTTGGAAATTGGTCACTTGTCGTAAATAAAGGACCTTGTGCTGCAAATAAGAGTTATCTCCTGCTGATGTTTCACTTTGTTTATACTTTATTTAGAAAATTTATATCTAACCATATGGCATTATGCTAGACAAAAACGAATAAGAGGAGCCAAGATCGTAACACTACATACCGGTAATACTTGATTTTTTTCCAGTGGTGAAGAGGATGGGAAGGGCAGCTTTATTACTGTCGAGATATGTGAATCGGTCCACTGCACGTAGTTTATGACCATTGATTTGATACTTGTGCCAACGTAGGGTTTAAATTGGGCTTGGTTATACAGAATTACGTTTTCTGTGTGCTGATGGTAAGGCAAAACTTACTGCAGGCAGTGGCGAAATTTTCATGTCAGCCTCCGATCCAGCATTTAGTGCACAATCATAGGCAAACTAAAAGTCCCTGATGATATATTTTTGGACTTCTGAGGCTAAACAGCGCGCCAACAATTTGCTATTTGAAGCTGATTCCACCGTCGCTATCTCAGAATGCTTCAGTGAGCTTTGCAGAGAACACGGAGCCAAGACGCAGCCTTGCTTCACACCGTTTGAGACTTGACACGCAGCAGATGTCTCGCCGTTTTCCTAGACTCTGGCCAGCATGCCATTGTGGAACTGGCGAACCAGGACAATGCTTTTTCGAGGGCATCCGTAATTTTCTACAGCCCTTCTCTGCTCACGGTGTCAAAGGCCTTGATAAGGTCGACATAGGTGCAAACAGGCCAGTCAGTATTATGTTCCTGACATTTCTCGTGCAGCTGCCTTGCAGCAAAGACTATAACAATGTTAACGCGCACTTTCCGGAATCCACACTGAATTCCACATAACGTATGGTGAGGGCTATTTATGTATTCGTGGAATTTAATGTATGCAGATATTAGTTAACCAGTAGAGGAACATAGATCGCTCCGCCTTCCTGTTTGTGTAAGGTTGTTTTTCAAAGGATTTGAGGTAAATTGATTAGATTATGTAACCATGTGTTATTATTTCCACTGAAATATGAACACATAATTGGACAACTCAATCCTTAATTGACAAGTATCTACAGATCGGTTGCGCAGACAAAGTAACATAATACAGCTTTTGATAAATAAAGGATATTTGTTTGTTTTCGGTGTGATAACGTGTTATATCCTCACCGAAAAGGGAGACAATTAATATTTACGAGCGCTTGCCGGCAACTATCTGATTTTGTTTTCCCAAATTCCATTGTTATGCGTTCCAATATCTATAATATAAAATCAAAGTTGTTGCTTCCATGCAACTTGCCTGCCAATCGTGCCATTTTAATGCTCTGTGGAATCTTTCTTTTAAATGCCTGATATTATATAAAATATTGATCGTATGTCATCAAGACTTCACGACTTAAAAAGTTAAATATGTATAGTTGCTGAATTTGTACATTTCATGTATGATTCAATACGTGAACATTGATATAATTAAAAATTTTATTGTAAAATTACATGCTGGACCGTTCTGCCGAAAATAGTTAATATATGATGCGATTTCTGTAATACTCGGCCATCTTCGTAACAAAAACTTATTAAATCGATATGTAGAATTACCGAAATCCTTGTAGTATTACCTATTAGATGCATTTTAAAGAGATACAAGTTACTTTACAGTGAAATGTATGCTTATCTTTTATTTAGTTAACGGTAATATTGATAATATAAAGGGATTTGGGTAATAACAATGGGAATTATGTTAGTTTTCTCGCTTGTTTTCAGTTTGCAGTTACGGATATACCTTTCTTATGTTTGGTTTAAAGTTAACTAAAATGCATTTTAGAGCATACAATCAATTTTAAATGCAACCGTGTATGAGATTATTTTTATATATGTGCATAACTTTCATATGGTCAGTTTGATGTGGTGCATAAACTAATTAAAGGGATTTCGGTAATTACAAGCGGAACGGAGTTTGCTGTAAAATTATGTATGTCTTTCAACATTCCCGGGGTTTCGGCCCGACGTAACCAGAAATGCAGTTGCCATTAAATAAAAGTAAACATACTTCAGGGTACAAATCTTTTTATGCATAAATGAATATATATGCATAGCTTTGATTACGTTAACGGTTTAAATAAGGTCGAGTACGTTAATTAACAGGGATTTCGGTAATTACGAGGGGAGTTATCTGTGATTGCTTTCTCCCGTTTTCAACGCCGTTACCGAAATCCCTTACACTCTAGAACTGGAACCAAAAAGTATGTTGTTTTTCACAATGTAGAGAGTTGACAGTTATCACATTGGACGATGCGATGTGTAATTTGGAAGTTGGGATGTCATCAAGCATGGTGCATTTTTGGCAGGATATGTCCTCAATACATTGGGGCTACATTAAGCACGTGGCAAGCGCTGAGGTCATCCATTCTGCTGGTGGCGAAACAAATCTGGACAACGAAAAAATTATTGTTTTGCACGGAGATCGGCACTAGGGAGCCCAGTGCCAGTATGCACCAACATATGCCTAGACTTAAGAATATAGAATAGACTTAGACTAAAGAAACTACTTGCGTTTGCACAAATATTCGGAATACCAATGTCATTTTTGGCATAAATAGATCCTTCTTAATATAGAAAAATAAATTAGCGTTGTTAAATAGCAAATAAGATTTAAATTAACAGCGTTCGTAGAATAGAACAATTTCAAGAAAGTACGTTTATATTACGTCTTAGGTCTAAGAATGAGTTGGTGAATACGGGCCCTATGCAATTATAGAGGAGAATCACCGCACCTTCCATAGAGGCGGATAGTGAGTACATTTGTATATACGGCAGATTCCTGTTTCCGCCAGTTAAAATTAGCTCTGTACGAAGCGATGCGACCCTGCAACAGTGGGAGAACACGATGTTTTCCTTTGCTTCAAACCTTAGTAAAACATGGAGAAACGACGTGTAAGGGAGATAATTATCTTCCAAATTTTGTGCGCACATAAACATGGTCCTGAATCCGGTAGTTGAAGGCAAATGGTAAATCATAAACATGGTCCTGAAACCGGTAGTTGAAGGCAAATGGTAAATCATAAACATGGTCCTGAATCCGTAGTTGAAGGCAAATGGGAAATCATAAACATGGTCCTGAATCCGGTAGTTGAAGGCAAATGGTAAAACAGAAACATGGTCCTGAAACCGGTAGATGAAGGCAAATGGGAAATCATAAACATGGTCCTGAATTCGTAGTTGAAGGCAAATGGGAAATTAGAAACATGGTCCTGAATCCGTAGTTGAAGGCAAATGGGAAATCATAAACATGGTCCTGAATCCGTAGTTGAAGGCAAATGAGAAATCATAAACATGGTCCTGAATCCGGTAGTTGAAGGCAAATGGTAAATCATAAACATGGTCCTGAAACCGGTAGTTGAAGGCAAATGGGAAATCATAAACATGGTCCTGAATCCGTAGTTGAAGGCAAATGGGAAATCATAAACATGGTCCTGAATCCGTAGTTGAAGGCAAATGGGAAATCATAAACGTAGTGATTAGTTGGAATGCTCCGCACAAGATGATGTTAGATGTCCAGATCAAAAACCACTGCTGGTTGAACGGATTTTGAAATAATTTCACAGGAATGATCCTTGGGTGGTCTTCTACCAAATTTGCTCAAGTGATTATGCTCTGGTGAAACTTTGAACATGGCCGCCAGATGGCGGGGTCGTTTTTCCTTACATGGCTATATTGAAAATTTATTTCCAGTGTAATATAAAAGGCATGCCTTTAAGAGTTAATATCGCTTCTGCAGTAGGAAGTGTTTCAAAGATATACGTATGCCGTCAGTGCCAACGTTCTTATACTGAGGATAGACTGAATCCGTGATGATATTTAAAGATATTTGATGGCATCTGCCGATGTTTGCAACTTCAATTACACAATTAAAATAAGACTTTTATAGTATTTTAGGAAGTTTGATAGGTATCGACGTCCTCGGTATACATCTCAATTGCGAATTTACAGGGGACGGAAACGGCGTATGCCCCCCTCTAAAATTGTCCAACATTCGATTTAAAATCGCACAATATCTTAAACATACGTAATTCGTTGCTAATGACGTGTTACTCGTTCATTTTATTGTAAAAAATCGAACCAGTTATGTGGTATTTTCGTTCCGTTTTTTTAATATCGCACCTTTCCGGTAGCTATAGCAACATGTTAGAGGGACCAAAGCGCCGTATCCAACTCAAAATCAAGTAGCCGCGCCTGCATCTATATAACAGGACGCGCACCAAATCATAACTTCCAACTAGATCATAAGCGCATTTCTAGCAGATCTCCGTTTTGCAAGGTAATGGCGTTAATTTTATTTCACTTGATTAACAGGCGGTTTATCCTGATAATTTCAAATATATGTTGCCTCGTATTTTTCAAGTATTGAGCACATGAAGTTAATAAAAAATTATTTGTTGTGTTATTTGGCATTTGGTTTATAGTTGTACAGTTACGTCAATCTACTAGTATGCTGAAAGTAATGTGTGTCATATGCATCCCGTTTACACTTAGCATTTACAAAATAAAGCAATTTTAGTTTAAAAGGCCAATATGTCGGAGCCTTTCCATATCAAATACATATCAAGCGGTAGGTATGTGCACCCGCACGGCGGTTATAGCAACCCTATAAACGATGCGATCATCAATCGACACAGCGATGTACACGCAGATGTGGAATGGCGATTTGTGCAGGTCGATGGTCAGTGGGGCTACATTGAACACCGATCCAGTGGCAAGGTTATTGATCCGTTCGGTGGCTGGATGAATCCATGGGACGATACCCATATTGTGCTTCACAGCGATCGCCATCATGCCGCACTGTTCGCCATTGACGAAGTAAAGAACCACATTATCCACAAAGGTGGAAAGTAAGCTATATTTTCTTCAATATTGAACTGCGATGAAGGAGAATTGTGATCCGAAGAGTAGGCATTAACAAATTCATTCCGGATGCTATTCAGCAGCATATACTCGTATGTTAAGGGAAAGTTATATATAAAACAAACATAGATGTGAAAAATGATATTTTTATTATTTAGGAAGAAAATTGTTGTTTCCATTTTACAGATTCGTTAATCCGAGATGAGGAAGAGCGGATGCTGGCAATTTTACGCAGGTCGTTTTGCACAGCGCCGTCCATCCGGCTATGGAATTTGGATTCTTTTCCATCACAGATCCCAACAAGAATGTCACGGTTTACGGTCCACCGAACGTACGAGGCAAATAGAAAATCATTAACATGGTGTTGAACCCCACCGCTGAGCACAAGTTCACTATGCAGGTCAAGGTCGGGTATGCAAAAACAGAAAGTAGAACCAGTGGCTTCGAATACAGCTGGCAGTCGTCGGGGGGTGTCAACATTAAAATTTTTAACATGTCGGCGTCGACGTCGTTGAAAATCTTCATGAATCAGACTTCGTCTGAAACGTGGTCTGAGGAAACAACCCGCACAACAGAAATTACTGGTATTCGTGTTTTATTACCTCTGCCAATTATTTTATGTTTTTGTTGGCGTTGGTCTGTTTGTCTGGTTCTCCGTCTGTTTGATTGTGTTGGTTTGTTTGTTTTAAGCAACTTGTACACATAACGTTATGAGAAAAAAATTGATGAAATTATCTGGAATAGCTGAAAATACGCCAATGGACCATTGGTTTGATTGTTGTAGTGATCATCTTTTGGATCCATTATTTTTCTAAACGTTATTTTTATAGAGAGATTTAGTAAACAAATATCGCATGCTACTAACTTATTAGTTGCACATTTAGTATAGAGGAATGAGCTTCCATGGGCGAATATGTGTGCACTCTGAGAGCCTTCTTGTTGTCTTTACGTTGGTTGTTTACTGTCTATTGTAATCATGAAATACATTTTGTATGCAATTTATACAGATTTTATTTAATATGTTTAATGCATTATTATGCCCCCTTCGTAGAATCGGGATAATATTGCTTTGCAAATGTCGGTCCGTCGGTACAACTGTCCGTGTATCTGTCGGTCCGTATGTCGGTCGGTATGTCGGTAAACCAAACCTTGTCCGAGCAATAACTAAAAACCTTTAGGCTAAGTTCTTGAACAATAGGTAAGTTGGTTGTGACTAGTAGAGGATTCCTATTGATTTTGGGATCATTTGGTCAAAGGACAAGGTCAAACCGACCAACAGAATGCCCAATAATTGTAAAGGCTTGTCTGGGCTATAACTTCGCAACTCTTGGGTTTACGTTATTGAAACTTGGTAGGTGAGTTGGACATGACTAGTATAGGACCCCCATCGATTTTAGATTTTTCTTTGGTCAAAGGTCAAGGTCAAACTGACCAAAATATGATAGAATAAAACATCCATTAATTGTAAAACCTTGCCCGGGTAATAACTACAGAACCCTTAGGCTTGGGTTCTTCAAACCTGATAGGTTGGTTGGTTATGCCTAGTAGAGGAAACCTATTGATATCGATGTTAAGGTTAAACCGACCAAACGATTATAAAACAAATACACCAATAAATGGAAGAAGTTGTCCGGGCAATTACTTCGCAACCTTTGGGCCTCGGTTGGTCAAACTTGATAGTTAGGTTGGTCATGACTGGTAAAGAATCTGTGTTGATAATTAAGTCCTTGGGTCAAAGGTTAAGGTCAAACTGACTAATATTTGTAAAACCTTGCTCATGCTATACTTAAGGATCCCTTAGGTCAGGATTCGTCAAATTAAGCAGGTCGGTGGGTTGTGACTACATGTAGATCCTTATTTATTATTGAGTCATTTGACCAATGATCAAGCTCAAACTGACCAAAAGTAAAAAAAAGTTAAAAAACTTGTTTCATTTTACTTTTTATCGTTTCAAGTTTGCTCAGAGATTGTTCTGGACCTAAAGGGCGGCATATCTGTTTTATAAACAGATCTTGTTATGTCTTTAATTGTAGTTTAGCCAGGCAAAAGCGTGGTCACTTGGCAGTACGTTTTCATTGTGAAGCAAAATGAAAGCAAGTCAGTGTTCCAGAGCAATTTACTGGCAGACACAGAAAGCGTAGCTGTCGAGCCCGCGTCTTTGCAATACAATGTCTAGACAAAACTGCATATGGTTCCGGATCACATTATATCTTGAAGAAAACCGAACGCCTAGACGGATTTCACATCGAAATCGGACATTGTACCAGAAAACTAATGACTGCTATTTTTTCTCACTGAACACTTTAATGGGATACATATATCTATACGTGTATGAATGATAACATATTCACATCTATAACGTAGTTACATGTTGTTAACATAAACCAGACATAGAACTTAACTTATAAAACAATAAACTACTATTAAATTGATACTTCAACTGAATGCATTTATTAAGTCAAATATTAAACAACACATTTTAAAGTGAACGTAACGCAAATAACTGACTACATTGTTTTAGAATATGTGTTAATGTGTGTCATTTTATAATGTTATATAATATTAATGACTGTTTGTTATCGTGTATTCCTTTCTATTCTCTTTTACTGTATCTAAATAAATTCTTATTGGCAATTTATTAAGCGTTTCATATTTTTTCTTGTGATGCAGCTGAGAAAATATTGAGAAACACATACGTGCTCGTAGCTAGTGCCATGACACGTACAGTCATATGTTTGCCCCTTATCGACATCTGGAGCCCGAATAATACCGGGTTATTATTTAATGTTCATGTTTTCGTTAGTTTTTAAAATGTACAATATCTTCATAAAAATGGAAGGGGGAATCGTGGTCAGATGTTATGACTTCACATCTTGGTCAGAAAAACACCTACAACTGGACTTGACTGTTTGCCTATAACTGTATATATGTTGCTATAGATTTCTTAGAAATGCGATTGCGATTTAAAGAAGTTGTGTCCCATGATAATGACTGCATGTTATTTCTGGCTGCTGTAGGGGATTCAGTGCAATGCTTAATGTCTCCCACTTTGTGGGGGCATAAAAATGACAAAGGGCCATAATTCTGCCAAAGATTTTCGCAGCCATGATTCCTCCCTTTACGAAATTCCTTTATGATCATTTACACATTAAGGTTCATCAGCTGTGAAAGTTTGAAGTATATCCCAAAAATCTACAGCCGTATTTAGGCGCGGACGGACAAGTGCAATGCTTAATGTCTCCCACTTTGCGGGGGCATAATAAAATGTGCGCGGATGTATATGCTTTAATGATAATTTTGTCACACAAACCTGTTTGTGTAAGATAGGCAACAGCCAAGGGGGAGTTATTGGTACTTTAATATTTAATCTAAACATAAACGAGTTGTCTCCTTTTTTAAATAAAACGGTCATAGTGCAATGTTTATTACTATGGACATTATAAAGGTTGTTACTTCAAATATGGCCTGGTATTAACCATCACAAATTTTAGCATTCTGTATTTAGAATAATTTATTAATGCCAAAAGCAACATTATTAATGCCATAAGCAACATTGATAACCGGCATATTTGCGAATACACAAGTACTAGTATTATTTCTTAAGTCTAAGTCTATTCTTTATTCTTAAGTGTAAGACTGGGTCGGTTAATACGGTCCATAAGCAGTCCATCCTTGCCTTTTAACATGTGTGGTATAATGCAGCCTATCAAAGGCAAAGTTCCTGTTAGTTTGCTTTGCCATTAGGAATTTCAGCTTCAAACAATTTAAAACAAAACATATCGAGAAAGCAGCAGCAAACCATAGTTAACCCAAATCGTCGTATCAAACATGATATAAGGATAATATATTATTAATAATTAATTCTATAATTTCCTACGGAACATGTATTAAAAATAACATGTTGTTGTGTTGTTATTTCAATCACGTTATAATATTCCAAATAAAGAATGTAACATTTAATTGACTGTATATGATGACATTCTAATAGTTCTGTCGGTTCTTGTTTGTGGCTTTCGTTTGAGCTATAAATAATGTGAGTTATGGCTTCTAGTTGCATCTGAACCAGTTGAGACCACGGGGTGCACTGCACGGCACAACGCTGCACCAAACCTGCAGGTGTTATTTTGGTTAAAATGTTTGGATGTTTGGTTTAGGATCAATCTTGAACATTTACGGTCGTTAATATGTATTTATATGAGAGACAAAGGGCCTTCGGGGATTCTGGAGATAGAGCCAAGAAAAAAAATTGTGAGATCGTTTGGAACAGATAAAGATACCACGATCGTTTCCAGAATGTGATACGTAAGAACTGTTAGATATGTCAACATTAAATGTTCGAATCGAAGTGTGCAAATAAAGTGCTGATGGTTAAGGCGGTTTTACCAGTGCAAAATCCAGGTACTGAAAAAGTACATGTCACAGAACAGTTCTAACATTTATCACTCCAATATATGTAAATAATCAACTCTAGGAAAATTCTTGATAAATGTTTAGTCTACATTTTGGCTAGCACATGAAACGTCTACATGATTACTATTTGCCATTATTGGAACATTCAAATTACCCAGGGAGGTAACTCGTAGCTAAATATCATACTCCTTGCAGCGGTTATTTCCCCTTTTGGTTAACAGAAACCTCCGCCACCACAAGTTAAATTATTCCAAACCTGAAAGGATCTAATTTTAGAAATAAATTGTTGTTTTATTATTATTTTATTATACTCCCTCTGACCTACTGCATTATTTGTCCACACATAGATATATATTTGGAGGATATAAACAGGGAAATAAGTTAAAAGAAAGCATAACAAAGCAAGGATTTGACGGTTTCCACGTTGGTATTTCTGCTTGTCCACAATTTTAATTCACATCATGTGATTCGACTACGGTCACGTGGAAGTTAGTGCCGGCAGGGATTTGACTGATACAAGCTATGCTCAAAACCAGTCAAATCGCTCTGTGAAGTTTTGCTGAATACATGATGTAATATTTATCGAACTTTATTGTAAAGTGCTTATAAATTGCTCTAATCTAGGTTGGTACATTCTTAGAATAATAAATGCAACTGAAAGTTATGATATAAATGTAGTGTTCTTAATGGCTCTGCAAAACAAAGAACAATAAAACAAAAGCTTGAATCGAATCATAGTATAAGGTTTTAGTATCTCTGTTTTACTCGTTTACATGCTTCAATCCCAAACATTGACAACAACTTGACATACGACATTATGAACATAACTGCAACTTCATGTATGAAATATTAATCGCCACATTAGGATTACAAGGGCCTATCTTACATGTTTCAAAGCTGCAGATAGGCCATTTTAATACTATGCAAGGTATTTACATTTGTGTTATATCTGTGTTGAAAATAATGTTTTAATTGGACATGTACGTAGACCACTAATTGTACAACTAGTATTATACCTTAGAATAGTTTCAAACTAAAAGGAAATCAATTCAGAAATTGTGATCAATATTCAGATCTAAATCAGCCTGTATATCCGAACGTTCTAACTAGAATGTATCCTGTTCAAGCAACAAGCAGTAGGGTTTATATATGCGCATCATGTATGTCGAAACGCTCCAGCTTGTCGAGTGATTATCCACTACATGCACATTAAATTAACTGCTTTATGGGTTAATTACAATTATAACACATTAAAACACGCCGTTCTGAGAACATAGGCGGCGTCTAGTCGTTTTCGACACCTGAGCACAAACGAGTAAGAAAATACACAATGAAATAAACCGCGTTTAAACATCGTAGCAAAGCCTTTGTTTTATCAGTTTTGAAATTGGGCGGATAACGCTAATGTATGGTAATAAATGATCAATGGAATGGACTCTAAGCAAACATATCGGAGTGGCCTGGCGTACGTTCATAGTTCATCTGCTATCATATGTGGGTCACATTTTTACAACCCACGACATACCTCGCGTCCATGTTTAAATGAGGCTCGACATTCGGAAGTGTTCAAGCATTCTGAAAAGAAATGTATGCGAGTCAAAGCAATCATGACAGCATTGTATTAACTGTGACGCGGTGGCAGTACGCAGTCACTTGGTAGCATAAGACAGTCACGTGGTGGCAGTACGCATTCACGTGGTAGCATTACGCAGTCACATGGTGGCAGTACGCAGTCACTTGGTAGCATTAGACAGTCACGTGGTGTCAGTACGCATTCACGTGGTAGCATTACGCAGTCACGTGGTGGAAGTACGCAGTGACGTGGTAGCAATACGCATTCACTTGGTAGCATTAGACAGTTACGTGGTGGCATTACGCATTCAGGTGGTAGCAGTACGCAGTCATGTGGTGGCAGTACGCAGTTACGTGGTAGCAGTACGCAGTTACGTGGTGGCAGTACGCAGTTTCGTGGTGGCAGTATGCAGTTACGTGGTTGCAGTACGCAGTCACTTGGTGGAAGTACGCACTGACGTGGTAGCAGTACGCAGTTACGTGGTGGCAGTACCCAGTCATGAAGGTGGCAGTACGCAGTCAAGTGGGGGCAGTACGCAGTCACGTGGTGGCAGTACGCAGTCACGTGGTACCCGTATCTTAAGTTGCCACCTCTGTCAAGTACATATGTAGTCGCATTTTATTGTGTAATTTAATGCTCGCTAGTCCGCACCCAAGGACCACCACAAAAAAAGTAAATAACTTAAAGGTACATTCATGTTATTAACGTGTGTTCTTATATTCACGTGCAATGTTAGAGGAAAGAAGACACATTAGTGTGCTCATTTTTCATAGACAATGTAACGTGGTGGTATATTAATGTGTATGAACTGTATTACACTGCAATTATGAACTGACAAAAATCTGGCTAAACAAAGAGTACATATTGTGATCATTGAATACATTTACAAACTTTCGATTTTCTATTTTAATCATATTTCTTAAAATATTATGCATCACACAGAAGAACATGTTAATGATGTACCCCCGGTGAAACCATCATTGGAAAGATCTATTGAAAATATAAGAAAACAGAACTTGGCGGTGATT